>OX415251.1:59991612-61191612 GCA_948329865.1 Linaria vulgaris | reverse complement strand
TTGTGCAATTTAAAAAATTTGCAAGCCTTCTGCCTAATGTTCTGCTATTTGTTTGCGAAATTAAAGAAAAGTGGAGAGCTAATCGAAATTATGGAGAATGACGAAGAAAGTCTCGGCTTTGGGTCCTTTATATAGGAAGTTCTTGGAAGAGTTTTAATTCAAGAAAAATTCAACTTATTTAGGATAACGGCGACTGAATTTAGTTGTTGGGCTTGATGAGGAGTCTCCGGGACTGTACAGTTTGGTGCAAAGAAAAGATAATTCGTTTAAAAAATAAAAATTTGTTGTTGTCACGGTCTCCTGCAAGAAGTTGGAGAAGGAGACATGGAAAGTTATATGATGCATATGGTAAGTAGGTCTACGCCAGGCGAATTAGTAATGTGTCAGGAGAAATTAGTACAAGAAGCAGCTAGCTTTCCCCATCTCTCATAAACTTCCCCCGATCTTCGGCCCGATCGTTTAGCTATCCGAATTAGGATAAATAGTTACACCTGTCTGTCTGAACACAAGAGAAAGAGACAAAACCTTCACTTTGGCAGCCTTTTTCCTTTGAGAAGGGTGTGATACCACCACCTATCAGGCTCGATCCCCCCAGAAGAGAAAACTTGTCGAAAATTACCGCTTGGGTTGTCCTATCAGCTGTGATCTTCTGAATTGAATCGGGCATTCGTTCGAATCCGTCACTGGACTTATTCCGTGGGTGGGGTCGTAGTTTCTTCCTATAGGCTAGCCACATGGAACAAGTAAATAAGAAGGGGGGAAAAAAAAGAGAAGAAGCACAACATTCCCACGTGCCTTGCTTGAGAAAAACAGGCTTTGGTCTAAAGTTCACTATGATCCCTAAGGAAATTGATATGAAAGCCTTCTAATGTCTTGATTATTCATGTAAATTGCACCATCTTCTATCAATCTCATTAACACTACGAAAAAAGATATATATTGTGACATAGTCACTTCAAGACGTATTTTTACAATGTTATTCGTGACAAGTTGCAAGGGGGCATTTGTAGACAAATTAATTTTGTCTTGTCCAATTAAATATCGATAAGTGTCAAAGCAATTATTAAAAATTAAATCGATTATTTTTATTTTTAATTTGGAATTTTACTAAATTAAATTACAATTAAAAATAGATAAATTAATTGATTTTTTAATACATATATCATTGGTCAATCAAATAAAGCCACATAGAAAATATGGAGAATTGCAACCAAGGTCATGTGAAAAAAGATGATATATTTTAACCAATCACATTAATACACAGACATGTGGAAAAGATGTATTTTGACCAATCGAACAAAGACATGTGGAAAAGATGATTTATTTCAACCAATCATATTAAGACACGTGGAAATATGATGTGTTCATTTCTTGATAAACAAGCCAAATTAAATTCATGTTTATCTTGAAGAGAAAAACGATCAATCACAAGCAAGGAGGATAAAATTGGAACGATGCACAGAAAATCAGCATGGCCCGTGGGCAAGGATGACACGCACAAATCGAGAAATGGTTCAAAAATTCACGATTTGATCAAACGTTACTTGTTTGTTCTATTACTTGTATTCACACCTAGGGGCATTTCAGTCATCTTTCTTTCCGATCATCGGAGCACGGTGAGCTCCTCACGAGGACACCGACGTCTTCTCCGTTGACTCGATTTTCTCCTCTTGTGAGCTTAAGGTTCAGATTTTTGCTTTATATATGGGTTTTGGTTAGTTTTTCACGAATTCAAGCTTCATCCATGGAGGATTTTCGTCTTTCTTGATGTTATGGTCTTCTAGCTCGGTTTTCACTAGCTTTCCACGTATTCAAGCTTCATCCGTGGATGATTTTCGAATTTCTTGATTATATGGTTTTCTAGCTCGGATTTCTTGGTCTTCTTGTCCTATAGTTCATCTCTCTCTCTCCCCCTCTCCTAGTTCATCTTCACACCATTTGTTACTTGTGACTGGCATGCTCCTCTCTTAACCTTGGTCATTGCTTTGGACTTGACACTCCCTGTTGACATTTGAAGATCTGTTTGTGGTCGTTTGTTCAATCTCCAAGGTGTTCTTCGGAATCCTTAGCTTGAGTGTGAATTCCTTCCATAGATTTGGTCTTTTGTGTGTTGACTTCTTCTTCTTTCTTGTTATTTTGGTCTTCTTTTGGCCTTCTTAGCATTTTTAGGTGGTCTTCTTGAGTTTTCCGTTCGAATGCATGTGTTTGGAGGGTTGTTTGGTGGTTTCCGATCACTTTCTCCTTTTTTCCGATCACTTTTACGTCGCTCCACCACCGGAGAGTTCTTGAACTTTGTTCCTAAGGTTCATTTTGTAGTTGGAATAAGTCAAAAAGAACTAGCCGTTTGATCTAGGGGTCAATTCTCCCAAAAAGTAGCTAGATCACGTCGTTGTCTGCCCGGGCAGGCTCCTGCTGCGCTCTTGTTGGGCGTCTGTCAGGCGATAAGCCCATTTCGGGCACCTGCTGCGCTGCAGCTTTATTTTTTGCCATTTCGGGCAATATCCGTTTTTTCGCCTATTTCTCTCATATTTTGAACTTTTGTTAAGATCATGAATATTTCTTGTGCCAAAAATGATAAGTGCACTTCGGTCAGCCTTGACCCACTTTGCCACGTGGCACCACGTCACCAAACTTGGAAAATGAAGATTCTTCTTTGATCGTCCCCTCCCCTATTTTGGCCACGGGGAATCCGAATCTTCCATTGAAAATAGCATAAGATCAAGCTAAGGGGAGTGTTGATGCAAGATTGGAAAATGCAAATGCACTTGATAAGGCTAAGCCAGTAATGGATTCCAACAAGGCTTCTAACATTGTAAGTGATGATACGTTCTCGTGTCATATCTCCACCCCTCATATCTCACCAATCTCCTTACTTTGGCATACTAATGAAGAAGCCGTGAGTGATGATACGATCGTTGAGGAGTTGGATCTTAGCCAAAATTATCTCGAGGACTCCAACAACAAAAGAAATGAGCATGGTGAGTCTTCATCAAAAAGCAAAAACCAAAGAAATAAGGAAAAATCTGAACGCAATTTGCATTTCCATGATGGTACGTCACCCTCCCCGTCTCATTGATGTTATTTGTTTGTTGGAACGTGCGTGGAGTTGGTAAACGCAATAATGGAGATAATGTTGAGAATATGATCCTTCGCCATAAGCCTACGGCCCTTGCCCTAATTGAACCGAAAGCTAGATTTAATGCGCATAAATTCCAAAAACAATTTCATTACGACTCGGCTTTCGCTAACTCCAACAACAAGATTTGGGTTTTTGGGGATGATGATATGCATATTGAGGTTTTAAAGAATCATGAAGAATTTCTACATTGTGTCATTTCTTCTAATATCCTCCCTGTTAACGGGTTTGTAATTACGACCTAATTAACTGAATTATTTATTGGGGTTGGAACGCCTTTGTCCGTGGTCCAAAAACTAAATGCTATTTAACGGGAGAGTAAACTTAACAAAAACATTCCTTCCTTTTATTCACTATGATCCACTCTCTTTTCCGAGTCAATATGTGTATTTCCGAGTCTATGTATGTTTTGCCTTAATTTTCCGACCTCTTCTCACCTCTCCCTTCTTCCTCTATTTATATAGAGTTTTCAGGGACAGGTGTCGTCATGCATGTTTTTACAGGTGTCGCTATGCATGTGGTGGTGTTCTACACGTGTTACAATGTTCATTTAACCAATAAGATAACGTGTTTATCTAAAGTGTCGACTGTATTATTTCTTCTTCCGAGGGCTTTGGTCTTCTTCATGATAAGGGGTAGACTGCCTTCTTTGCTTCCGAGAGCTCATTACGTCAAATGGTGACTCGAGGGCTGAGTCTGAGTGTTCTCTTAGTGACAGTGCTTCTCCGAGAGGTGTGTATTCTGGGGTGTTTGCTTCAGGGTATTCTCCGAGGGGGTGTTCGTTCATGGGTTGATCTCCGAGAGGTTTTTAGCTATCGTGTGTAGGTATTTTCTTTCTCCGAGTGCCCGTAGAGAGTTGTTCTGTAGTTGCGTTATTGTGAAGTTCCGACCTCTGGGTTGGTCGACAGGAGTAATGTTCCGAGAGCATTTGTGCTGGAATTACGTAGCAGGGAAGTACTGTGGTAGTGTTCCGAGAGTGTTTGAGTTTGGAGTGCATAGCAAGGAAGTGTTTTTGTCAAGGTTCTGGGACTTGGGAGTCCAATAGCTCCAGTGGGCTTTGATAGATTGGTTCTTTTAGCTCATCCCTTCCGAGAGTTCATATCTCTTGGAGAGGCAAAATGAGTGGGGCGGAGTACGTGCCCAATGCTGAAGTAGTTCCGATAGCGGTTAGTCTGTGAGACTCTGACTTGGTCTCGTATTCCTCCTGTTGACTTTGCTCCAGTATTTGATGTGTTGGAGATGTGCTCCGAGGAATAATTGAGGTGTGATACATGTATCCTGAATGCAGGTCGCATAATCATATAATAATATACCTGGTAATTCATGTAATTTATTTATTTCAAGCAGGTGAATTATCATCCTGTTAACACTCCCTCATCCATTATTATGCATATTTGTCTATGCCGCTCAATCTCGGGTCCTTCGTCGGTCGCTTTGGGATGGGTTGAGAAGAAGTGATGAGCAAAAGCCGTGGTTGGTGGTTGGTGACTTCAATGTTGTTCTTAAGGAGGAGAAAAAAAGGGGCAAAGTTCCTCCTAATGTTGGTGAGATGGACAACTTCTATGAATATATTGATGATTGTGGTTTGCAAGATGCCGACTATGAAGGAAACCCCTTCACTTGGGCTACAATGGCATACGCACTAGTATTGACCGTGACCTCATCAACTATGATTGGAGCTTGACATTTTCTAGCACTCGTATTGTCCATGAGTCACAGTTACATTTGGACCATACCCACCCCCTTTTTGTCCATTTTTACCGCGGAATCTCTCATAAGCCGAGACCTTTTTGCTTCTAAAATATGTGGATCAAGCACAAGGACTTCCACACGAAGGTTGCAGATTGTTGGGGCCAACCTACTCCTTGTGTGGGGCTATTCAAGCTTGGAGCTAAACTTATACGATTGAGGAAGGAGCTTAAGAGTTGGAATGGGAACGATTTTGAAAATATTTTTCATAACATTAAGGAAAAGGAAAAGTGCCTCAAGCAAGCCGAAATCCTTCATGATCAAAACCCAACTCCTACATCTCGATCCTTGGTGAATAAATGCTATGCCGAATTTGTATCTACTCTCATTATGGAATTGGAATATTGGAAAACACCAGCTAGATGCAAATGGGCTATTGAAGGGGAACGCAACACAAGGCTTTTTCAAGCTATGGTCAAGAAGAAACAAGTTATGGCTAAAATATTCCGTACTCATGAAGATGGAGTGTTAGTGGAAGACCCGAAGGAGAATGGCAATTCAGCCGTAAGATACTTCGAGCACCTTTTTGCTTCTAATATTGATATCCCGGCATGCCATAATCTTAATTTTATCCCCACTCTCATTTCTGATGATGACAACACTTGGCTATGTCACCCCTAGATCTTGAAGAAGTTAAAGAAGTTGTGTTCCATTTAAGCCCGGATAGTGTGGGGGGTCCGGATGATTTCAATGCTCATTTCTACGAACCGTTTAGGGATATTATTAAGGAGGATATCCTTGAGGCAGTGTTGGATTTCTTTTGTGGTACCGCCTTTCCACGCATTTTCATGGCTACTAATATTGTGCTTATTCCGAAGAAGAAAGACCCAACAGAATGGAAGGAGTATAAATCGATTAATCTTTGTAACGTGAGCTACAAGATCATCTCTAAACTCCTCAACAACTGATTAGCTTCTTTCTTACCCAACATTGTCTCTCTCAATCAAAGCGGATTTGTAAAAGGCCGGTTGGCGATAGCATCCTCCTTCCTCAAGAGTTGGTTACGAATCTCAATAAAAAAAGGAACATGTATAATTTAGTGGTGAATCTTGACATGGAGAAGGCTTATGACCGATTGGGTTGGGGTTCTTGTACCAATGCCTCATAAAGTTTGGCTTCTCTCGAAGATGGATTTAGTACATCAAGAATTGCATCAAGAATTGCAACTCCACCGTTCTTGTCAATGGAGAAAGCCATGGTTTCTTCGAGTCCAAACATGGAGTTCGTCAAGGTGACCCCGTTTCTCCTGCTTTTTTTTTATTATTATCGCCGAGTTCTTATCTAGAGGGTTGAACCAACTTTACGAACAGAATCATGATCTCTATCTCAATTCTGGGGGCGGTATTAAAGTTTCCCATTTGGCCTATGCAGACGATTGCATTATATTTACGAAGGGGACGGTGGACAACATGGCTAAGATTATGGATTTCTTACATCTCTACGAAATGGTCTAGGGTCAACTTATCAATGTGGCCAAGAGTTGCTTCATCCCATCGTCTCACGTTAATGGCACGAATTCTCATGCTATTCACGATCTTACCGACTTCATCATCATCCAAGCCATAGGTGGAGGGGTTCTTCGCGACCATTTAGGTAATTGTGCTTGGATTTATCATGTTGCATTGGAGCCAATAACTAATGTAGAAGCGGAGCTCTTAGCCATTCATCAAGGCCTCAAATATTGTCATATTCTTGGCTTACATGATGTGGATATAGAAATTAATGCTCTTATTACCATTCCTATTGTGAACGCTAGGAAGGGAGGTCCGTGGAAGATTATTCAACAAGTAGAGGAGATTCATACACTCTTGGTTTTGGTTAATGGTTCCATGCACCAGATTTATATAGAAGGCAACCAAGTAGCAGATCAACTTGCTAATGAGGCGTGCATCCTCCGCATTAATGGCCGGTATCCGAGCAATTTGGCGAGTCAAAAAGTTTGGGTTCTACTAGAAAAGGACAGGCTTAGTTGAACTTCTCTTTGCAATCCCAAGTCTAATTCACGAAGATTGAAGAAGCTAGCAAAGGACAATTTTGAAGACTTTATTGGAGGATCTTAATTGATAAGTTTAGATGGAAAACTCCTTGTAATAAGCCGTATGTTATTGTTTATTTTCATAGCGTATTTTATTTTATGAGGTATCCACTTTTGAGATACGCTCTTTTTAGTAATAGTGTTAGTATCTCTTATTTCGCTCAAAATTGTGTATGCCTCCCTATGTAGGAGAGGGTGCTTAGATTGCATAGTCCCTCCTTGGATGTAACTTCTAATTACCTTACTATCACCGGCGGTGTACACAATTTTGGGGAAACGCGCTTATCTCGGAAATGTCTTGCCTCCCTATGTGGGAGAGGGTACTTGGATTGCAAAACTCGTCTTTAGGTGTGACTTCTAGATACCTTACTCTCACGGGCGGTCATTACATTTGTGGGAAAGTGCCCCTTAGTTTTGATGACACTTACCTAGCTAATTCGGTTAAATATTCGGGGTGCTCCTATAAACCCCCTTAGATGATTGGTTTTCTTTTGATTGACCGTGTGATTGGGTACATCACTCGGTCTTATATGTAGTAACCCCCCCCCCCCCCCCCCCACTTTTTCTTTTTATAAAACTTTCTTTCTCCATAAATAGAGGCCCTCACTTGAAGAAAAATCACACACAAATATTCACAAGTCTTGAAGAGAAAAGCTCTAGGTTTTTCTCTCCATCAAGTTCATCCATCTCCAAGCGTTCTTCATGACATTCAAGGCATTTTTCACGAAGATCTTCGTTTGATCCGCTATCAAGCTTCATGTCCAGCATATAACTATTTTGAAGAACACACTTCTGCCAAGGAAGATCGAGCTTCAAAAAATTCAACAAATCGGACACCAAGTTCATACCGTTCTTCAACGATATTCATCTAAAAGTCCATTTGAATCGAGAACAAGTCGCAAGGTCCTCGACAAACTGTTTTTTAAGATCGAAGCCCCTTGAAAGAAGATCAAAGTCCAAATATCCGAAGAACTGAAGATGAAGATCAGAGGATTTCCTTCAAGGATTGTTAAAATTAAAATCATTGTTCTTGTAAAATCGAATCAGAGGATCAAAGATATTGTTACTCCATAAATTCATCAAATTTACAAGTTTTATTTGTTCAACTATTTTTTCGTCTTTTATTTTAAAGACTTAGAAAAATTTGTTGCTACAATTGGTTTACATCAGATCCATGAACTTCAGCAAAAACTTTATTTTTAGTTTTGTAAATTTATGCTAGATGGAACTCTACATCACAATCCATTTTAGTGATAGTCAGCATGGAGTTGGCAAGCCAGTTGGGACCACAATCCATGTTAGTTCCTTGAATTACTCCGCCCTACCTCATGTGGTCCCTTAAGAGTCTTTATCCGCATTGTGTCCTCGCGATTTGGCCTTGATGCATATAGCTCCTAGATACATCCAGCATGCACACACTTTACTTGACTCTTCTTCTGACAGTTGATTGGATACTTAACAGACCTCCCATGAGCTATTGCAAAAGTGTTTATAGCTTCCCTAAAGAGTTCAGTGGTCTCAAACTGCATTCAAAGCTCAAATTCAATATTAGGCATGTCAAGTGCTGGATTGAAAAAAACATGTCCTTGGTGTGTAGGCCTTTTGGGTATTTCCTTGTTTCTTTCTTTGACTTTGAACTCTCACATTTGTCTGCAGCTTTGGTTGCTTTCTTATAACTTTTTCCTTTTCCAGCTTGCGCTGGAGCATCTCTACTCGAGATTTTAACTCCATCACCAGCAGGTGGTTCTACAATAGGTGGAACATCTTCATTAGGGGCAGTGCCTTCTTCCTCCTCTAACCCCCCTCATTCATTGGCTCTCTTAAGATAGTCATATTCAGTTACATCATTGTCACTATCATTTAGAGTGTCAGAAAATTCTGAATCATCACTAAGTCAGACTTCACGTTCACTATCATCACTGACCTCTATATCAACTATAGAATCAAACATTGGATTTGTATTGTCTCTTAAGCATTCGGGTACATAAATCTGGCTACTTGGTTCAGTTGTTGGTGCTCTTGGCTCTCATCATTTGCCCTTGAACAGCTAGCTAGTTCACCTGCTCTGGATATTTTTTGTCTTCATGTTTTGTAATAAATTCATTATGTCCTCATCGGGTTCTTCATTCTCACTTTCAATAACAACTTCTTTTGTCTTCTCTTCACCAACATTGGTGTTGCCTCCATTGTTTTCACCTATGTAGTCCAATCCTTCACTCATTGGAGGAAGATTTGACAATTCACTTTGTGATTGACTATCATTTCCATGTACATCATATGTAAGAACATAAACATCTACCATTTTCCTTGTAGAACCCACCAATGCTATCTCCATTGCTTCCTTATCATTATTTACATCAATATATTCCCCTGGTGAAGAATCAAAAATGTAATATATTCTTACCAAACAACCCTTCACTTTAACACCAACTTCTTGTACCATTTGCAGTAGTTCTAACCTAGACATTTCATCATCAGTACACTAATCTATGTAGCTAACCTGACCCTCCAGATAAACCAATTTGCCCAGAATCATATCTGTCTCCAACTAAATAAATACAATGAAAAAGTTATTATGATATTACCATGTTGGGCTACATATACATACAGAAACACAATTATCACGTGTATAAAGTTAAACTAATCCCACAATACACTCAGTGGCAGACAAAGTCTGAACAACAAAGAAAAAAAATTAATAATTTTACACATGTGTTCAACTAATCCCTCAAATACAGCCAAAAAGAGGGACCGCACAACGAATTTAGCACCAAACAAAGAGATAAAGTAAAGTATTGAATTGAGGCTTCTTACCATAATCGGGTGTAACTTGTCCTTTGGAAATAACGTTAATTGGGCTCGCTTTCGTTTCAGCCTTTGGGAAGTGGGGTTCTAAGTTTCCACACCATTGTTAGATTCAGTCGATCAAGTAATTAATCAACAAATTGAGGTTCGATTTGGAGGATTTGCATTTGTTTTTTGGAATTAGGGTTTCTGATTTTGACGGGTAGTGTGACAAAAAGGGTGGGCTCCGCCCTTTTATGTTAGTTTTTATTTTTATTTTTATTTTTTAGTAAATAATAAGTGAACTACCGATTTTACCCCACAAAGTTGACGTCAGCGATGAGTCATTTAGACGAATAGTGGTATTTTTTGGCTGAGATGTGTCAGAATGAAAGTTCTGATCGTCGAGTGTAATGAAATTGAAATTTTGGACCGTAAACTGTAAAAATGAAAGTTTGGATAGGTAACTGCAATATGCGCCAAAATTCGGATAAATAACTGAAATTTTCCCTCAATATTATGATGTGGTCTAACTAGTTTGCTTGCAACCAGTTGCAAATGAATACATCATATGCAAAAGCTCCGATTGAATACGTTAAGTTGTCTATATAACGGGTCAATTGGTTTAATTAACACGTACATAAATTTAAAAAATACAATATTGTGAATTATAAGATAAGATGTGGCAATTGATATAATCACATAATAACCATGTGCCGAAAGTAAATGATGATTTGAAATGATATTCTGCTTAAGCTATAAAACAAAATTGTATTGTGTAAGTATGAGCTGCTTCATAGTGTAAAATTTATGGTTAAGTATGACAACATTTTGTTTGTGAGTGTATTTTAGTAAAAATTGTGTATGCTACGTTATAATCAAGCCAATGTAGTGTTGATCAAACTTTGTATATAAGTAATAAATTGAACATCAGATGCCTAGTTGGTAAATTATTTGCTGTGATGTAGTATAAAGTGATAAAACATATGTTTGAAAACACATGAAAACATCATAAATAATATAATATGACGATGTGTTCATGTTAGATATATTGTAGTAACGAGGTGTTTGGTGTGTATGTTAGCTAGCGTTTATTCTAAAAAAGTGAAGCAAAGTTAATAAATGGAGCTTATAGGAATATACCTTAAGTCGAGAAAAGATCAACTTTAGTACCCTAACTTGGTAGCTTAGCAGAAATGGTACCCTAACTTGGCATGATCGTATTTGATGCCTTAAGTTTGAATTTTTCATCAAAAGTGGTACATCCGCGGCGGAGCTTCAAAATCGCCACTCTGGATTCATACGTGGCACCTCATTGACCAAAGATTTAGGAATTTTGACCTTTATTTAGCCAACTAGAGACGCTGACATGGAAAAAATTATAATAAAATATTTTTATTTATATTATATTTTTAAAACATAAAGTAATTTACATAAAACCTAGATTAATTAACCTTTGTATTTGTATCTTTAAAACATAAAATTTTAACAAATGATAATAAAAATTTACATTAATATAGCAATTTTTTCCATAATAAAAAAAGCATCTTCTTCCCCAACCTTTGCCTCACCCCCCACCCCCCCCCCCCCCCCCCAAACCACCCCACACCACACCACCGTCACCCAGAATCCAATTTCACCACACTACCAACACCCGCGGGACAATCCCATTCCACCTTCGCTACGTTTCACCCAACAACCTACTACACTGTCATCTAAACTCCACCGCCGAAAAAGATGGGTTTAGAGAAGCAGTGGTGACGGAGTTCGGTGACCCGTTAATCTAATGGGAACAACTCTACTTTAGAGATGAGTTAGATCTACAATTCGCCGGTGTGGTGAAGTTGGAGGAGGTGGAGGTGGTATGGTGTCGTCCGTCTTCTGAGGTGAGGTGAGGTGAGGTGGGGTGGGGGTGAGAGGGTGACGGGTTGTTGGGGTTGGAAGAGAAGCAAATTTCCTTCTTTTTTTCACAAATTGAATTAACATTCTTTATTATTTTGATAACAGTTTTAATTTTGTAAAATGCAACTGTAAATATTAAATGTTACTTGAAATGATTTAATGGGATATTAATGCAAATAGAGAATAAGGTATTTTGTAGGTACCTTATAAATATATAAATATTTAACTAATCATATTATATTTTAAGGATATAAATATAAATTGCTAAGAATTATTAATTCATTTTGTAAGATAAAATATAAGTTTATAAAAATAATTTAATTTATTTTAAAAGATATAAACATAAATCTTTATAATTGATTTTGCAAATATAAATCTTTCTAAAGTGGCCTCACACTTTCTATTTATTTATTTTTATTATATTTTCCATGTCAGCATGTCCATTTGACAACAAGCAAGTCAAAATCCTCAATATTTCGGTCAACGGGTTGCCATGTGTGAATCCGAGGCGGCGATTGTGCAGCTCCGCCGCCAAGTTAAGGTATATCATTCTTGCTAAGCTGCCAAGTTCGGGTACAAATTTGAATTTTTTTCCCCCTTAAGTCCAAGTACCAACTTGAATAGTTTGATTGTTAGTTAAGTTAACCGATTAGTTTATTTTGTTGGTTGGTTTGTAGTTTCATTAAAATATATGAAATTTACAATTTGTATCTGTTTCACGCCAGGATATTATGATTGAATATTTCGCTCTAGTACTGGTCTTCTTCAAGTCTTTACCCAGCTAGGTCTCGAACTATGGAAGTTTGATTAAACGAAAATGTAAAATTACAGTTAGCACAAGGAGAAATGTGTTTTGTGGAGATATGCTAAGTCCCGTGTTCGAAACCTAGCTGTGATGTTTTTTATTTATTTTCTAGAAGAAACTTTCGCATTTGTTATCAAAACAATAGGTACGGATTTGAACCCTGAGATAAGTGTTGTCCTTTAGAACAAAGGCGCTTGTTGCCACATATGCCTTCTTCTAATTAATATTATAGATTCATAAAGCATAAGACAACAAAATACACAGTATGAAATATTTAAACTTGGGATGCCAGAAAGTGGATGTTTGTCGATGGTCACGAAGAGAGAGGTTAACCTTGATTAACCAAGTCATGCGATCATGTCTTTTCTTCGTCATAAATATGGGCCATGTAAAATAAACAAATAAAAAAAAATGATGGGTCATTTCTAATTTGTAAGCAATTTAAGTTTGTTTTTCATTTTTTGTGCAAAATAAATGAGGCATATAAGTTAAGCCAATTTTTTTTAATTCTTAAAGGAAAAATTAGCTGCAAAACATATAAGGGTTACACAATTTAAGAGTGAATAATCTTTTATTAAACAAGAGATAACTTATATAGAGTTGTTTACATGTTATGTACGGAAGGAGATAATTTTAAATCATTTCAAAGATAACTCTAAATCATATCAAATCTAATCTAATTAAGGTAGATATACAACAAAATATATTCCTATCTAATATGCCCCCGCAAAATTGACGTTCTATCAACAACGAAGCGTGTTGCAAGTTGCGTGATAAGGGAGGAGATCGTGGTTGAGCAAGAACCGGTAACAATTATATCGTCGACATACACAAGTACAAAGAGATGAACGAAGTCTCGAGAGAACACAAATAAGGATGTATCAGACTTGGTCTGAACGAAGCCAAAAGAAAGTTACGCCTCACTAAGAGCAAGATACCACACCCGAGGGGCTTGCTTAAGACCATATATGGACTTATGTATAAGACATACATGCGAGGGTCGAGTATTATCCACAAAGCCCGAAGGTTGGCGCATATAAACCTTCTCCGAAAGATTTCCATAGAGGAACATATTGCTGACATCCAAGTGACATAAAGGCCAATTATTCATAATAGATAAGGCAAGGATAGTGCGAATAGTTATCGGCTTAACAACTGGACTGAAGGTCTCCTTGTAATCAAGACCAGGGCGTTGATGAAAGCCTTTTGCAACAAGGCAAGCGTTGTATCGATCGATCGAACCATTCGGAAGATGTTTGATGCGATAGACCCATTTGGAACCAATAATAGACCGATCAGAGGAAGGCGGAACAAGGGACCAAGTGCCATGTTTGGTAAGGGCACTGAACTCGTCATTCATTGCTTCACGCCATTGTGGATCAGTAAGGGCTTGAGCGGTCAAAGTGGGCGCCATAGGGACGAGAACTGGGTGCTTTGTGGCCAAGTTTAGCACCTTTGGTTTGAAGATATTATTCCGCGACTGAGTGATCATATGATGAGGTCGAGAGGTATCCAAAGCCGGGGAAGGAATAGTAGGCAGTAGATCAGTGGCATCGGGCAGAATAGAGGGACTCGAAGGAGCCTCATCAATGGGTTGTTTGGGTTGCACAAGAGAAGGCAGTTTGGATGGAGTCAATGGTGGGGCCGTGAAGGGCGGTACCGTCGGCTGTGAGAGTGGAGCGGGAGGAGGCAGTGGAGTCGGAGAAGGCCGTGAAGAGGGAGCCAAGACCTCATTAGCCGAGGGAAAGCCCAGAAAAATATTCTCAATAAAGCGGACATGGCGAGAGATAAAGAGACGACCAGTAGCAACGTCGATGCACTTGTAAGCGGATTGAGAGGATGACTATCCAACAAACACGCATTCTTGGGATGGAGGTGTTAACTTGCCCGGAACATAAGGTCGTATTAGGGGATAGCACAGACAACCAAACACACGAAGACGCAAATAATTCGGAGTGCGGATCATAAGAACCTCAAATGGGGAGCGGTTATTGAGGACTGAGGTAGGCAGCCGATTATATAGATATGCAGCAGTGAGAAAAGCATAATCCCAATAATCAAGAGGAAGGCGAGCATGCGTAAGTAGTGTGCGACCAATAGTAACAATATTTCAATGGCGTCGTTCAGTAGTGCCATTTTGTTGCGGCGTGTGAGGGCCAATAGTTAACCAACTTATTCTATGCAAAGAAAATTAATGTCGAAGTGCAAAAATTCGCCACCATTATCAAAGTAAATTTTTTTAATGGGCGTGCCAAATTGTTTTTCAACAAGAGCACGAAACTGAAGAAAAATGTTGTAGACTTCCGACTTAGCAAATACCATACAAATCCAACAGTATTTAGTAACGTGATCCACAAGTATCAAATAATAACGTGCACCAATGACAGAAATAGCTGGGGAAGGACCCCAAACATCCCCATAAATATACTGCAACACATGGTCCGAAACAAGGGACGATTTATTAAAAACCAGTTGTTGACTTTTGTTCCAAAAACAAGAGCGGCAATGCGCAACGTCTAGATTATTCAAAGTAACACAAGGTAAATGAAATTTATTCAAAAGTAAAGAACTAATCTTGGTCGAAGGGTGACCAAAGCGATCATGCCAACAATCCTTCGCGACCCGCTCACCACCCGATGCAAGAACCCGTGAACGCAAAACACAAAGAAGACGAACACGATACACCCAATTAGTGCAAGGTCCACGAATTAGTTTAGCCCCCCGAGCTGCGATCCTTAACAACAAAGTGCGACGGATAAAATTCAATAAAAACGTCATTTGCCTTAGTGAATTGATGAACATAAAGGAGATTACGTCGCGAGTGAGGAACACATAGTAAATTATTAAGAGTAAACATGCGATCATCACAAATAACACGAGAGGAACAAGTGTGAGTGATAGGTAAACACGACCAGATTGGTTGTGACGACCCGAGCCACCGCGACTTCGGCCAAACCAGCGGCCATTGGAGTGTTGCTGCGAATTGGCGACATTGTCAGTCGCGACAAGGGACGACGCGTCGGATTGAAGATGTCGTAAATGGGTTTCATGGCTGACAAGGATGTCGTGAAGTTTCGAAAACTTGATCAGGTTTTCACGGGCATAGATTGGACCAGCTATGTCGTGATAGGCCGCACCAAGACCGTTGAGAATGTGGAGAGTGATGTCGTCATCTTTAAGCGGACCATCAATAATGGATAGTTCATCCGTTTCCGATTAACCAATTGGAGGATCTCCGAAACTGAACGAGAACCCAACTTGAGGGAGGTGAGTTCATCCTTAAGTTGCATCACACGCGAACGCGAACGGTTGGCGTAGGTGCGGTGAAGAATATCCCACGCATCGGCCGATGTTTTGGCATTTGAGATTAGTTGAACAATCTCAAGAGAGACCGATCCGAAGAGCACCGAGATTAATAACGAGTCTTGACGCAGCCAATGTTCATGAGCCGCGAGACTTTCCGGCATGGAACCGGGAGAAGGAAATGGTGTTGAACCGTCCAAGAAGCCAAAAAGGTCGTAGCCAAAGAGAAGATGGCGGACTTGGGAACGCCATGAGGCAAAATTGTTCCAATTGAGTTGTAATGGAAGCTATTGATGGGCGTTGATGGGAATCAACGAGTTGCCACCAGAAGAGGGGCCTACCACAATATGGAGCGGGCGAAGGGTAGAGGACGACGATGACGCGTCAATGGTGCCGCCGCCAGTAGAGGAGTCAGACGGGGCAGAGATATCGGTGGAATTTGCCATGGATCGATAATCTCGTAAGAAAACTATTAGCAATTGATACCATATAAGGGTTACACAATTTAGGAGTGAATAATCTTTTATTAAACAAGAGGTAACTTATATAGATTTGTTTACATATTATATACGGAAGTAGATAATTCTAAATTATTTCAAAGATAACTCTAAATCATATCAAATCTAATCTAATTAAGGTAGATATACAACATAATATATTCCTATCTAATAAAACATAATAGAAATATATGTAAGTCTTCCTAGAACATTTGTTTCCAGTAATAGAAATATGTATGTAAGTCTTCCTAGGACATATGTTTCCAGTTTTAAATAGGGGGGAAAATCACATACCCCCTATCCTATTGCTTCAAAATTACTTACCCCTCTATCCTTTTTTTTTTGTCACTGACTCCTCTATCATATTATAATCTTATTACATTTCCTTCAAGACGAAATTAACACATTAATCTCTCCAGATTGCGCATGTGGGGCTCGTGTGCCACACTTATAAGGGGCAATTTCGTCTATTCAAATACCCCAACACATTATAAGGGTCATATATTTAAAAAATGTTTCAGTTTTTCCCAAAAAAAAAATTCAAATTAGGGTTCATAAAATCGACGAAATTGATGAATTCTAACTCCCACATTTGTCGTTGCGAGCGTCGGGCAGCTCAAAATATATCATGGACTAATCTTAATCCCGTAAGAAGGTTTGTTAC
Source organism: Linaria vulgaris (assembly GCA_948329865.1). Lineage (NCBI taxonomy): Eukaryota > Viridiplantae > Streptophyta > Magnoliopsida > Lamiales > Plantaginaceae > Linaria > Linaria vulgaris. The sequence goes on along the minus strand of OX415251.1, from coordinate 61,174,737 downwards.
ATGCTCCAAGAATCGGGTAAAGCCTCAATTTCATTTTTTTTCGTGCAATCTTGTTTTAATTACTCCAATTAAGTTTGTAGTGTTTGTTTTCTCAGCAAAATAGGTCGTGTGGATTGATCCACCCATGTGCAAGAGACGGCTTATTGGATTTGGGGGTTTAGGGTTTTCTGAATTTGAGGAAAAACATTGTAAGTGTTGATTTGAGTGAATTGGAGGGCATTTTCAATTGTAATGTGTTGGGATATTTGAATGGACGAAGTTGCCCCTGATCAGTGTGACACACGAGCCGCACATGCGCAATTTGGAGAGATTAATGGATTAATTTTGTTTTGAGGGAAATACAATAAGATTAGAATATGATAGGGAATAAGTGATAAAAAAAATAAGATAGTGATAAGTGATTTTGGGACAATAGAATAAAGATACGTGATTATTTCCTTTCAAATAAAAACAAACAATACGTATCCTACTATAATCACCATATTATCGTTTGAAACCTTAAAACAATTCTCGTTATGCCATGTTAACTAGAGCCTGTAATTTTTTGAACTCTGGTCTTAAACAGAACGCCTATACGCTTGTCCAAATAATTCGTGGATGTACTAATACTGGTCCCTTTACACATGGCCAACAGCTTCACTGCTACATTCTGAAATCTGGGTTGATTCCTAATGTCTTCATTTCTACTGCTCTGCTTAATTTCTACGTGAAGTTTGAACACGTTACTAAAGCCTACCACTTGTTTGCTGAAATTCCCGAACCAAGTATAGTTTCCTGGAATTCCTTGATTTCAGGGCATGTTCAATCTGGGCAGTTTCGAAAAGCCTTGACATTGTTCCTTCAGTTGGAAAAATCTAATCTTTATGCAGATTCATACTCATTCACCGCAGCTTTATCTGCTTCTGGACACTTGAGTTTGGTGCAACTGGGGAAATCACTCCACGCAAAGATTGTGAAATCTGGTGTATACTGCAGTGTTGTTGTTGCAAATTGCTTGGTTGACATGTACGGAAAGTGCAGTTTAGTCAGCGAGGCAATGAGGGTATTCCATGATATGGTTGAGAAGGATGTTATTTCCTGGAATACTGTTTTAGCAGCAAATGCAAGAAATGGGAATCTTGAACAGGCATTTACTATATTGCATCACATGCCTGATCCTGATACTATCTCACACAATGAACTGATTGATGGAATTGCACGATTTGGCGTCATAGAAGATGCTATTGCAGTTTTATTGAATATGCCCAACTCAAATTCGTCTTCTTGGAATTCAATTATAACCGGGTATGTGAATCGAGGCAGGGGTAGAGAAGCACTAGAATTATTCTGCAGAATGCATTTCAGTGGTGTTCCAATGGATCAATTCACATTTTCAAGTATTTTGAGTGGAACTGCAAATCTTTCTGCTGTGTTTTGGGGTACCCTGATACATACTTGCGTGTTGAAGTCTGGTTTAGACAGATATGTAGTTGTTGGGAGTGCTCTTATTGACATGTATTTCAAGTGCGGGCAGATAGAGGAAGCTGAGAGGTTGTTTCACTCAATGCCAGAGAAGAATTTGGTTACCTGGAATGCGGTGCTATCTGGATATGCCCACAATGGTGATTATAGAAAGGTGATTCAGCTCTTTGAGTTGTTGAAAACGAAGAGAGATTTACAGCCCGATGAGATCACATTTCTGAATGTTTTCTCAGCTTGCTGGCATAATAAAACCCCTGCGAAGGTCGCAAACCATTACTATGAAATGATGGTTAAAGATTATCATATTGATCCCACACCAGAGCATTGCTCTTTAATGATCAGGCTCATGGGGCAGGAAGGGGACATAAGCAAAGCAGAGAAGATGATTTTTGACCTAGGATATGATTCCTATCCGATGATTTGGAAGGCATTACTTGGTGCTTGTAGCATTTGTGGGAACATTGAGGTCGCAGAGGCTGCAGCTAAAAAGATAACAGAACTGGAGAGTGATAATGAGTTTGTTTATGTTATAATGTCTAATATCTATGCGCGCCATAAAAAATGGGATTATGTTGGCGGCATTAGGGAGCTTATGAAGGAAAGGAAGGTGATGAAAGAAGCGGGTTACAGCAGGATCGAAGTTGAATCTATGAGTGCCATGGAAAATGGGATTGTGTTGGCAGCATTAGGGAGCTTATGAAGGAGAGGAAGGTGAGGAAAGAGAAGCGGGTTACAGCAGGATCGAAGTTGAATCTCTGTGTGCCATGGAAAATTAGATTATGTAGGGAGCTTATGAAGGAGAGGAATGTGAGGAATGAAGCGGGTTACAGCAGGATCAAAGTTGAAGATGTCACTCAACCGTTCTTGTGATACTCTTGTCATCTGCATAGGTCCCAATGTATATATCAGTGTATAAGAAAAATACCACTTGAGGGTGAATAAAGTCAGAAATTATAAACGAAATTTTGGCAAAATCCTAGATTTAGAAATAACCAATAGGCAAAATCAAATGGTGATCAGGTATGCAACCTCATCATTTGCTTTTCGTTACACCCATAGTGCATGGCTGTCTCCACAATCTTTGTGCGATAACATTAACGGTTGATAGTTTTTTTATGTGGATACTTTATCAGTACGTCAAAAACAACCAAATAAGTGCTGCAAATTATTCAATCACCACTTGGTGAAGGAACTTAACTGAGGAAATTACTGGCTAGCTCAAATCTCACAAAACCTTTGATTGGAGTTCGAAAGCCGGCTCCTAACATATCTCTGAACACACGGCCCGTTATAATGATGTATGGGGCATACATCTTGAATCCAAAGTCGAATAGGGTCATCGTGAGCCCAACAGAGTCGATTTGGGGAGAAGTTGGCAAAGGCGCATGCCCAAGTCGCCTTGGATAGGGCAAGTACTACGCGCGTCGTTGATTCCTTTGATGAGGGGGCGCGACAATTTATGTTATTGGGTTATAACATATGTCGGGACGTGGTTCAGTCAATGCCAGGGTTCCCCGGACTTGGTGATTCTTCAATTGGTGGTGGATCCCGTCATAGAAGGTTCGTCCCCATCTAGACCTTCGCTCATGGAAGGAGCCAGGATTTCCCAATTGCCAGAATCAGGGCAGATAGGCGCATCCTCGTCGAATCCCATGTCTCTGCTGGCATCTTTGATGAAGGTATCAGATGGTGTTCGTCGAGCAATGGTGCGGGAAGGAAAACGTCCGGCTTTTTGATTAGAAAGAAGGTTTGGGTAGGTGTAGAGAAATTTGAGGAGTTTTCTTCGTCCATCTTTGTATAGTAGGGTGATAAAATTTTGTTAAAAAAAATAAGAAAAACTTTTGTAGCATAGGTTTTTTGAAGGGGGGCGAATGGGATATGAATATCTTTTGTAAAATATGTTTGGTAAGCTTCGTACATATAATCAAGTTGGCGTACACAGTTTAGCTTTATTTGTGATTTTAAATGAGCTTGACTGATATATTATTCTTCTGTCTACGAGGTGGCAACGGTGCGGCAATGGGTTCTTAAACATATATTTTCATAATTTTTTATTTATTTATTATCTCCACCTTTTTTTGTTTTATAAACGAGGGAACCTACCAGGTTTAAGTCGAGGAGCGAATTGGCTACTTTAGTAGTAAAGGAAGGGGCTTGCAGAGTGGTCATTCGTTCGTACCCAGGCGTATGGTGATCTGGATTCCAGTGGTCTTCGTCGAGCTCTTCTTTTCGCCGGGATGGTTGGTTTATATGAGGTTAAAAGAGGAGGACGCGTACGGACCTTCTTTATATTTCGAAGGTTCACACGGATCTTTCATATCTTTGTACCTTTTATTAGGGGCACCATTTGATGATGTATGAATTATAACGTTACGAAGGGTTAGTCTTTCCCCGGTCCAAAGATTAAGAGTTATATATAAAATAGAAGAATAGTTTAAGTGTTTATTTCATGAGTAATAGTACATGGGGACCGAAGTCCTTGAATTTCCCAGAAGAGTGGGTGGGGCGCTATATATAGGTTTTTCAGGAGTAGGCTCATAGACAGACATCCTCGAATGGTGGTGAGAGCTGGCTCTAATCAAATTTTGACACGAATCTTGGGCTTTGATGAGAAGATAAGAATTTCGAGGAGCTCATTGTCAGCTCTTGTCTTTAATGCGTACTAATCTTGAAATATGATAAGGTTTCAAGGGGCTTCTTGTCAGCTCCGTTATTATGCATACTAATCTTGAAAAAGGACAAGGTTTCGAGGGGCTCCTTGTTAGCTCCGTTATTAATGCGTACTGATCTTGAAAGAGGATAAGGCTTTGAGGGACTCCTTGTCAGCCCCGTTATTAATGCATACTCATCTTAAAAGAGGATAAGGCCTGAAGAGCTCCTTGTCAGCTCCTGTCTTGATATTGCCCTCCCCATTAGTCACATATTTATCTGGTCTGAAACCCTACAAGGCATATCCTTTTAAAAATAAAAATATAAAAGTACCTCACAACCTTCAATAATTTTTCACGGGTTGCGAATACTTCTTCAATAAGTTGAAGTTGTTCTCCTTCTTCAATTACTATTTGCCGTTGGGCGCTACTAGTTGACTGGATAGTTGGACGTGGGCCATCGTTTTGATCGGCCATTATTACCTTCGTAAAATCTACATTTATAAAATAAAAGTTATTAAATAATTAAAAACAATGTATCTACTGAGTTAGGAACAAGATTGATAGAAAGTTGAATTCTAGAGAGGTCACAAAATTCATGATCTGTTGTACCTTTGCCTTTTCTTGTTAGTTTTTATTTATTTATTTACAACATGTTTTTGTATTTCCTTTTTTCAGCTTATTAATAATAGTTTAAAATTCTGATTGTTCCGAACAAATAGTTATAACTTTACTTAATTGTTTCAAAGTGGCATTGAATGCAGTACTATTAAAAAATAGGCAGAAGTGCTAAAAATGCCCTTTATCTTTTGCTCACTTCAGTTTTTGCCCTTTTTCTTTTTTTCTTTGTTAAAATGCCCTTTATCTTTCTTAAAATTCCCTTTATCTTTTTCACTCGCCTAAAATGCCCTTTATCTTTTAAAATGCCATTTTGCTTTTACAATACAAGTTTGCACTGCCAACTAGATAAAACCTTGTCGACGTGGCAAAAAATGTGGGGACACGTAGATATTAAAAAAAATTGAATTTTAAAATTAACATATCCATTTATATTTTTAAATGGACAAATATATATTAAAATATATCAAATATATAAATATATATAAAAAATACAAAAACTATAAGCATTATTTTTATTACTGAAATTAAAATATATATATATATCAAATATATATAAATATATATAATAAAATGGAAAAATAAATTTTATTACTAAAAAAAAAAAACTAAAAAAAAAATAGAAACCCACCACCACCCTGCAACCCGCCCCCAACCCCACCGCTGCAATTGCAGTGGTGGCGGCGTCAATCGGCGCCACCACCACTGCAACTCGCAGTTGCAGCAGTGGTGGCGGCGTCGATTGACGACACCACTGCAACCGCGAGTTGCAGCGGGGGGTGGTGGGGTGGTCATTTTTTTTTGTTTTTTTTTTTAATTTTAGTAATAATAAATAATATATATAATTTTTCCATTTTTTATATATATATTTGATATTTGATATATATATATATGTGTTAATTTTGAAATTCAATTTTTTTATTTTAGTAATAATAAATAATATATATGATTTTTCCATTTTTTATATATATATTTGATATATATATATATGTTAATTTTGAAATTCAAATTTTTTTTTATTTTAGTAATAATAAATAATATATATGATTTTTCCATTTTTTATATATATATTTGATATATTTGTTAATTTTGAAATTCAATTTTTTTTTTATTTTAGTAATTATAAATAATATATATGATTTTTCTATTTATATATATATATATATTTGATAGGAACAAGATTGATAGAAAGTCGAATTCTAGAGAGGTCACAAGATTGATAGAAAGTTGTTTTCTTAGGGGCACCATTTGATGATGTATGAATTATAACGTTACGAAGGGTTAGTCTTTCCCCGGTCCAAAGATTAAGAGTTATATATAAAATAGAAGAATAGTTTAAGTGTTTATTTCATGAGTAATAGTACATGGGGACCGAAGTCCTTGAATTTCCCAGAAGAGTGGGTGGGGCGCTATATATAGGTTTTTCAGGAGTAGGCTCATAGACAGACATCCTCGAATGGTGGTGAGAGCTGGCTCTAATCAAATTTTGACACGAATCTTGGGCTTTGATGAGAAGATAAGAATTTCGAGGAGCTCATTGTCAGCTCTTGTCTTTAATGCGTACTAATCTTGAAATATGATAAGGTTTCAAGGGGCTTCTTGTCAGCTCCGTTATTATGCATACTAATCTTGAAAAAGGACAAGGTTTCGAGGGGCTCCTTGTTAGCTCCGTTATTAATGCGTACTGATCTTGAAAGAGGATAAGGCTTTGAGGGACTCCTTGTCAGCCCCGTTATTAATGCATACTCATCTTAAAAGAGGATAAGGCCTGAAGAGCTCCTTGTCAGCTCCTGTCTTGATATTGCCCTCCCCATTAGTCACATATTTATCTGGTCTGAAACCCTACAAGGCATATCCTTTTAAAAATAAAAATATAAAAGTACCTCACAACCTTCAATAATTTTTCACGGGTTGCGAATACTTCTTCAATAAGTTGAAGTTGTTCTCCTTCTTCAATTACTATTTGCCGTTGGGCGCTACTAGTTGACTGGATAGTTGGACGTGGGCCATCGTTTTGATCGGCCATTATTACCTTCGTAAAATCTACATTTATAAAATAAAAGTTATTAAATAATTAAAAACAATGTATCTACTGAGTTAGGAACAAGATTGATAGAAAGTTGAATTCTAGAGAGGTCACAAAATTCATGATCTGTTGTACCTTTGCCTTTTCTTGTTAGTTTTTATTTATTTATTTACAACATGTTTTTGTATTTCCTTTTTTCAGCTTATTAATAATAGTTTAAAATTCTGATTGTTCCGAACAAATAGTTATAACTTTACTTAATTGTTTCAAAGTGGCATTGAATGCAGTACTATTAAAAAATAGGCAGAAGTGCTAAAAATGCCCTTTATCTTTTGCTCACTTCAGTTTTTGCCCTTTTTCTTTTTTTCTTTGTTAAAATGCCCTTTATCTTTCTTAAAATTCCCTTTATCTTTTTCACTCGCCTAAAATGCCCTTTATCTTTTAAAATGCCATTTTGCTTTTACAATACAAGTTTGCACTGCCAACTAGATAAAACCTTGTCGACGTGGCAAAAAATGTGGGGACACGTAGATATTAAAAAAAATTGAATTTTAAAATTAACATATCCATTTATATTTTTAAATGGACAAATATATATTAAAATATATCAAATATATAAATATATATAAAAAATACAAAAACTATAAGCATTATTTTTATTACTGAAATTAAAATATATATATATATATCAAATATATATAAATATATATAATAAAATGGAAAAATAAATTTTATTACTAAAAAAAAAAAAACTAAAAAAAAATAGAAACCCACCACCACCCTGCAACCCGCCCCCAACCCCACCGCTGCAATTGCAGTGGTGGCGGCGTCAATCGGCGCCACCACCACTGCAACTCGCAGTTGCAGCAGTGGTGGCGGCGTCGATTGACGACACCACTGCAACCGCGAGTTGCAGCGGGGGGTGGTGGGGTGGTCATTTTTTTTTGTTTTTTTTTTAATTTTAGTAATAATAAATAATATATATGATTTTTCCATTTTTTATATATATATTTGATATTTGATATATATATATATATATGTGTTAATTTTGAAATTCAAATTTTTTATTTTAGTAATAATAAATAATATATATGATTTTTCCATTTTTTATATATATATTTGATATATATATATATGTTAATTTTGAAATTCAATTTTTTTTTTTATTTTAGTAATAATAAATAATATATATGATTTTTCCATTTTTTATATATATATTTGATATATTTGTTAATTTTGAAATTCAAATTTTTTTTTATTTTAGTAATTATAAATAATATATATGATTTTTCTATTTATATATATATATATATATTTGATAGGAACAAGATTGATAGAAAGTCGAATTCTAGAGAGGTCACAAGATTGATAGAAAGTTGTTTTCTTAGGGGCACCATTTGATGATGTATGAATTATAACGTTACGAAGGGTTAGTCTTTCCCCGGTCCAAAGATTAAGAGTTATATATAAAATAGAAGAATAGTTTAAGTGTTTATTTCATGAGTAATAGTACATGGGGACCGAAGTCCTTGAATTTCCCAGAAGAGTGGGTGGGGCGCTATATATAGGTTTTTCAGGAGTAGGCTCATAGACAGACATCCTCGAATGGTGGTGAGAGCTGGCTCTAATCAAATTTTGACACGAATCTTGGGCTTTGATGAGAAGATAAGAATTTCGAGGAGCTCATTGTCAGCTCTTGTCTTTAATGCGTACTAATCTTGAAATATGATAAGGTTTCAAGGGGCTTCTTGTCAGCTCCGTTATTATGCATACTAATCTTGAAAAAGGACAAGGTTTCGAGGGGCTCCTTGTTAGCTCCGTTATTAATGCGTACTGATCTTGAAAGAGGATAAGGCTTTGAGGGACTCCTTGTCAGCCCCGTTATTAATGCATACTCATCTTAAAAGAGGATAAGGCCTGAAGAGCTCCTTGTCAGCTCCTGTCTTGATATTGCCCTCCCCATTAGTCACATATTTATCTGGTCTGAAACCCTACAAGGCATATCCTTTTAAAAATAAAAAAATAAAAGTACCTCACAACCTTCAATAATTTTTCACTGGTTGCGAATACTTCTTCAATAAGTTGAAGTTGTTCTCCTTCTTCAATTACTATTTGCCGTTGGGCGCTACTAGTTGACTGGATAGTTGGACGTGGGCCATCGTTTTGATCGGCCATTATTACCTTCGTAAAATCTACATTTATAAAACAAAAGTTATTAAATAATTAAAAACAATGTATCTACTGAGTTAGGAACAAGATTGATAGAAAGTTGAATTCTAGAGAGGTCACAAAATTCATGATCTGTTGTACCTTTGCCTTTTCTTGTTAGTTTTTATTTATTTATTTACAACATGTTTTTGTATTTCCTTTTTTCAGCTTATTAATAATAGTTTAAAATTCTGATTGTTCCGAACAAATAGTTATAACTTTACTTAATTGTTTCAAAGTGGCATTGAATGCAGTACTATTAAAAAACAGGCAGAAGTGCTAAAAATGCCCTTTATCTTTTGCTCACTTCAGTTTTTGCCCTTTTTCTTTTTTTCTTTGTTAAAATGCCCTTTATCTTTCTTAAAATTCCCTTTATCTTTTTCACTCGCCTAAAATGCCCTTTATCTTTTAAAATGCCATTTTGCTTTTACAATACAAGTTTGCACTGCCAACTAGATAAAACCTTGTCGACGTGGCAAAAAATGTGGGGACACGTAGATATTAAAAAAAATTGAATTTTAAAATTAACATATCCATTTATATTTTTAAATGGACAAATATATATTAAAATATATCAAATATATAAATATATATAAAAAATACAAAAACTATAAGCATTATTTTTATTACTGAAATTAAAATATATATATATATATCAAATATATATAAATATATATAATAAAATGGAAAAATAAATTTTATTACTAAAATAAAAAAAAACTAAAAAAAAATAGAAACCCACCACCACCCTGCAACCCGCCCCCAACCCCACCGCTGCAATTGCAGTGGTGGCGGCGTCAATCGGCGCCACCACCACTGCAACTCGCGGTTGCAGCAGTGGTGGCGGCGTCGATTGACGACACCACTGCAACCGCGAGTTGCAGCGGGGGGTGGTGGGGTGGTCATTTTTTTTTTGTTTTTTTTTTTAATTTTAGTAATAATAAATAATATATATGATTTTTCCATTTTTTATATATATATTTGATATTTGATATATATATATATATGTGTTAATTTTGAAATTCAATTTTTTTATTTTAGTAATAATAAATAATATATATGATTTTTCCATTTTTTATATATATATTTGATATATATATATATATGTTAATTTTGAAATTCAAATTTTTTTTTAATTTTAGTAATAATAAATAATATATATGATTTTTCCATTTTTTATATATATATTGGATATATTTGTTAATTTTGAAATTCAAATTTTTTTTTTATTTTAGTAATTATAAATAATATATATGATTTTTCTATTTATATATATATATATTTGATAGGAACAAGATTGATAGAAAGTCGAATTCTAGAGAGGTCACAAGATTGATGGAAAGTTGTTTTCTTAGGGGCACCATTTGATGATGTATGAATTATAACGTTACGAAGGGTTAGTCTTTCCCCGGTCCAAAGATTAAGAGTTATATATAAAATAGAAGAATAGTTTAAGTGTTTATTTCATGAGTAATAGTACATGGGGACCGAAGTCCTTGAATTTCCCAGAAGAGTGGGTGGGGCGCTATATATAGGTTTTTCAGGAGTAGGCTCATAGACAGACATCCTCGAATGGTGGTGAGAGCTGGCTCTAATCAAATTTTGACACGAATCTTGGGCTTTGATGAGAAGATAAGAATTTCGAGGAGCTCATTGTCAGCTCTTGTCTTTAATGCGTACTAATCTTGAAATATGATAAGGTTTCAAGGGGCTTCTTGTCAGCTCCGTTATTATGCATACTAATCTTGAAAAAGGACAAGGTTTCGAGGGGCTCCTTGTTAGCTCCGTTATTAATGCGTACTGATCTTGAAAGAGGATAAGGCTTTGAGGGACTCCTTGTCAGCCCCGTTATTAATGCATACTCATCTTAAAAGAGGTTAAGGCTTGAAGAGCTCCTTGTCAGCTCCTGTCTTTATATTGCCCTCCCCATTAGTCACATATTTATCTGGTCTGAAACCCCTAATTGACAAGGCATATCCTTTTAAAAATAAAAAAATAAAAGTACCTCACAACCTTCAATAATTTTTCACGGGTTGCGAATACTTCTTCAATAAGTTGAAGTTGTTCTCCTTCTTCAATTACTATTTGTCGTTGGGCGCTACTAGTTGACTGGATAGTTGGACGTGACCATCGTTTTGATCGGCCATTATTACCTTCGTAAAATCTACATTTATAAAATAAAAGTTATTAAATAATTAAAAACAATGTATCTACTGAGTTAGGAACAAGATTGATAGAAAGTTGAATTCTAGAGAGGTCACAAAATTCATGATCTGTTGTACCTTTGCCTTTTCTTGTTAGTTTTTATTTATTTATTTACAACATGTTTTTGTATTTCCTTTTTTCAGCTTATTAATAATAGTTTAAAATTCTGATTGTTCCGAACAAATAGTTATAACTTTACTTAATTGTTTCAAAGTGGCATTGAATGCAGTACTATTAAAAAAAAGGCAGAACTGCTAAAAATGCCCTTTATCTTTTGCTCACTTCAGTTTTTGCCCTTTATCTTTTTTTCTTTGTTAAAATGCCCTTTATCTTTCTTAAAATGCCCTTTATCTTTTTCACTCGTCTAAAATGCCCTTTATCTTTTAAAATGCCATTTTGCTTTTACAATACAAGTTTGCACTGCCAACTAGATAAAACCTTGTCGACGTGGCAAAAAATGTGGGGACACGTAGATATTAAAAAAAAATGAATTTTAAAATTAACATATCCATTTATATTTTTAAATGGACAAATATATATTAAAATATATCAAATATATAAATATATATAAAAAATACAAAAACTATAAGCATTATTTTTATTACTGAAATTAAAATATATATATATATATCAAATATATATAAAAAAATGGAAAAATAAATTTTATTACTAAAATAAAAAAAAACTAAAAAAAAAATAGAAACCCACCCCCACCCTGCAACCCCCCCCCCCCAACCCCACCGCTGCAATTGCAGTGTTGGCGGCGTCAATTGGCGCCACCACCACTGCAACTCGCGGTTACATCAGTGGTGGCGGCGTCGATTGACGACACCACTGCAACCGCGAGTTGCAGCGGGTGGTGGTGGGGTGGCCATTTTTTTTTGTTTTTTTTTAAATTTTAGTAATAATAAATAATATATATGATTTTTCCAATTTTTTATATATATTTGATATTTGATATATATATATATGTGTTAATTTTAAAATTCATTTTTTTTTATTTTAGTAATAATAAATAATATATATGATTTTTCCACTTTTTATATATATATTTGATATATATATGTTAATTTTAAAATTCAATTTTTTTTTTAATTTTAGTAATAATAAATAATATATATGATTTTTCCATTTTTTATATATATATATTTGATATATATGTTAATTTTGAAATTTTTTTTTATTTTAGTAATTATAAATAATATATATGATTTTTCTATTTATATATATATATTTGATATTTGATATATTAATGTTAATTTTGAAATTCATTTTTTTTTTAAATTTCGATTTTTTTTAAATATCTACGTGTCCCCACATTTTTTGCCACGTCGTCAAGGTTTTATCTAGTTGGCAGTGCAAACTTGTATTGTAAAAGTAAAAGGGCATTTTAAAAGATAAAGGGCATTTTAGGCGAGTGAAAAAGATAAAGGGCATTTTAACCAAGAAAAAAAAGATAAAGGGCAAAAACTAAAGTGAGCAAAATATAAAGGGCATTTTTAGCACTTATGCCTAAAAAACATTTATCTTAGCAGCCGTAAAGAAAAATTATACCTAAAGTGCAGGCATTGAACAGAAGTATGAAAAAGAAACTCGATATAAACTATTACCAATGGCTTATAATATTTCTTCTATGCACAGTCTGTCACGGGGCAAAGGCATCAGAGTAGGTCAGCTCCAGCCTAGTTCACGTGTCTTGTTTTTCAGTGCGGGTTTTCTTAACTCAAAGCTACCTCTAAACTAATCAGGAGCTTGTAATAATCTGATCTGAAGTGACTAGTGAGGAGATGAAATTATCCCGTATTAAACTTTATTTATATATTAAGGTCCTTGGTGAATTTGATATACTTACCATTTACGAACTTCTTAATTGTCAACATATTATAATATCCGAAGGTACCAATAAGTTTTGAAGGACATTATGGTTCTTCAAGATATTTTGTTCTTTTTTTCTTAAATTTATCATCGTGATAATTATTTGGGTATGAGCCTCTTAACATATTTTGTCTAAGTTGTAACTCAAGATGTCTAACACGTTTCAAAGTTTTGACAGTTGCTCAATGAAATACTTTCTAAGCAAACTAATATTGTATTGTTTTCACCAAGTCAAAAACAAACAATAATGTCAAATTTAAACGTAAAAATCTTTTTCCCATATAACAGGTTACATATGGTATTTGAAAACTATTTCAAAAGGCAAAAACTTTTTATTCAAGTGAAACTATCTCGAATTATAAGTTGAGGGTGTTCGTAAAACTATTTAAAAGCTTCTTCTTTTTTAACAACCAAAATAGCAAATTAAACCATCGTCAGATACACCACAGTATAATGATCAAACTGAAGAACAATATCAACAAAAGAAGAACGCAAATCAAATGCAATTGGTAGGAAATTCTAAGTTTGTAGTAGTATTCCAGGCAAACATATGTGCATCGACATTCACCTCTCGAAACACCCACCGAACACCCACCAAAAGACAAAATCTCTTTTATCCACGCAAAGCTCGCAAATCTCCCTAGCAATGTTAAAATATTCCGCTCCCCCATCGGTCTTATGTGTGAGATCATTTATCACGCCCAAGCAATCCACTTCAAAAATCACATCCCTCCAATTCACATTTAACGCCAAAAGAACTGCTAACCGAGCCGTCAATAATTCTACAATGCTCGCCTCATATAAAATTGGTAGTCTTCTTCGAGCCCACGCAATCAGATTCCCAGAATTGTCCGGCGGTAACACACCTAAGCTGCTCGCATCCTGGCGCCATCTTAATTAATCTTTATTGTACCGACATTCAATGGGTGTCAAATCTGAACCAACCTCATGCGCTCCTCCTTCGTTAATCCCTGGTGGGCAGCAGTCCACGAATCGCCAAAAGAGTGTACAAACTCCAGAATTGCAGCTGGGTGCCCCATCTCCTGTAACTATCCAGTTCCAGTTTCCCTACATAGAGCAACATAAAACAATAAGTTCAATACCTACACTATATTTTGTTGCTCGATGCAGCCATGAGAGAATATCCTCATTTTGTCGAATCACTTCACACGAAAAAAAGACAGTGACAAATATCTTTTTTACCCATATTACACATCGGGCAATGATCCTCTGTGATCACCTTCCTTTTAATTAAGTCACTCCTCGTTGGCAAGCTATCAAGACACACCCTCCTCCATAAGAAAATATTAATCTTTTTCGGGCATCTCAAGCTTTAGACTAGCTTCCACGGTTTAGATGCCATATCACTTAATGTCGCGCGATTTCCTCGCCTATGCAATCCTCCCTCCAAAATAAGGTGGTAGGCACTTCTAACAATAAATAAAGCACTTCTCTCATTGTGCCAAACTATCTTATCCTCATCTCCCCTACTACAAATCGCGATTGACAATATAAGCTTTGAATCCGCTTCCCAAAACAACTTTGAAATTGTGGATCGGGTTGATACGTTGTTGTTGTTAACTTAACACTGGAGTGTTAACAGCAGATTAGTACGTTGTTAACTCAGCGATGTTACTTTAACAACAGACCAGAGTAATAGTGCAGCGAAATAAACAAACACCAAGTTTAAGAAGTGAATATAAGATTATATTAACTTCCGAGCCGTAGGCAAAATAACCCGTAAAGGTTTTAACAAAAGTCGTTCTCTCAATTTTCAAGCTCCTCACTCTCAAATTAATCGAACTAAGCAAAGCACACAAGAATTGCTTCGACTATCTCTAAAAGCTCCTCACTCTTAGATCTATTCTAACAACTCACAAACTTTGCTAAAGCAAGACAACACTCACAACTGTAAATTAATCTCTCGGATTGATTGGCTCTTGTCTCGTGTTTGTCTTGATGTATTTCACACCTATATATAGGTTTTTGTCTTGGACTTCAAGGTGTGTTGTACACGATTGGTAATTCTCCTTGTTTCCTTCTCGAACTCCTCTTCCTTGTTCTCGCAGTCCTTCTTGAATAATAGTTCCTTCGTTAGTGATCTAACTAAGGAAAGACTCCTTCTTCAATTCAGGACTTGATCTTGGAAAGCATTCCTAGTTCCACTCGAACTCATCTTTCCTTGTGGAGCGGTTTGCTTAATTAAGGAAACTTTCCTTCTTGGAAACTTGAGCGTCCAACCTATGACAAGTTTGTTTCCTAAATAATAATCAAAGACAATTACAACTGTGGAACTCAGTTAGTTAAATGAATAAGGCAAAACAATAGTAAAGAATATAATCAAGATTGTAAATCGGATTCTGCTTCAGCAATGTTACTCTAACATTGACTTCTCAATATTAGACTAACATTGATAGAGTACCTGCACTTTCAATCTCCCCCTTTTTGCCTTAATCACAAAACCTAAGAACCTATTCTAATCAGATCAAATTATTCAGACAAACTTCACTATCTTATAACAATGGAAAACTAAGTACACTCCCCATGAACATCAGAAGGGACCAACTCAATATTATTCTAACATTGATACTTTCAATGTTGTCATAACATCTGTCTTTGTCAATGTTAGCTTAACATCGAAACCAGGCAGATGTTCTAACATTGAACATCTCACTGTTAACTTAACATCAGAGAACAGTTAACACCTGCAAAACAGAGTTAGTACTTTGTAGCCAAAGTTCAAATAGCATAAGCAGATACACTCAGTAACAACATAGAAAAGTACTTAATTACAGACCATACTCAGTAGCAAGGAACACACTCCTTGATGAAACAGAAAAATGTAAAGAAAATAGAATTGTTCATACTGCCATTGAAAACAGAAAAACTAACAGAACTCAGAAATTTTGAAATTTGATCTACTCTCCCCCTTTTGTAAGGAAGGCAGATCATTCAAATGCTTCTTGAGGCTATCAATTTCCTGTAGCCTAACTTGCTTGTCAGCAATCTCCCTCTGAGTGTCCTTGTACTCTCTCTCCAACCAATCTAGAGTCTCTTCCACGAAAGCATCAGCAATCACAGAGCAGCTGTCACCACTAGCCACAGGAACTGAAGAAGCAGCAAACTTGTGAGTCTTCTTCTTCTTCTTATTCTTCCTGCTTGGACCAGCTGCATCATTGGGATTCCAGGGCAAGTCTTGGATCCTGACTTGAGTGAAGTAGCTCCTGGTGATGATCATCTTGGCCTTGTTCTTGATCCAGCCTTCTGTCTTCTTTGTCTTGAAGCCTTGCTTCACCAGAATGCTGGATATCAGAGAGGGATATGGAATGATTCCCTTTGCCTTTGTTGTGACTTCCCTCATGTGCCTCAGGACCTTCTCCCCTATATTCACACTCAGTCCATTCTTCAGTTTGTACACCATCTTTGCAGATTCTTTTGTCATAACAGTGGTGTTGGAAAAGGGCAGCCAGTTGTAGGTAGAGAACTTGTGAAGTACATCACTTAATGATGTCAGCCTTGTAGTTGGAAAACTGTCATTCCATTTCCTTGTGAGTCCACCAGTGAGGTCAGTAATCACCTCATCCATGCTCGGATCCTCAGTCTCCTCAGGATCAGGAAGTTCCCAAGCTTCATTGATCACAGAGGGGCTAATGTCATAGACATTCATCCTTACCCAAGCTTTACCAAACTTGGGAGAGCCCTGGTGGCACACCCACTGAGAGAGGTTCATGTAGAACTCTTTGATCACATCAGGGACATATGATGACAGGTTCATCACAGAGCCCAACACCCCTCTAGCTTCAAGCAACTCAAACAGTCTATTTTCCTTGAACATCTCCTCATCAATGTTCCTCTCCATGTGAATAACCCTGGCTTGATAAGCCTCCCACTGTTCTTCTGCCTCAGCAGACACATAAAAGCGAGAATAAGGCTTCTTGGGGTAGTACTCCTCAAGCACATCAAAGTACTCATCATTGCCTGATGTTGGAGTAACATCAGCAGGGTCATCACCTACCAATTGGTCTTCTTCCTCAACTTCCTCATCTTCCTCTTCCTCCTCATCATCTTCTTCCTCTTTTTCTTCTTCTGATTCAGACTCAGAAGTTTCAACAACCACTTGCTTCCCCTTTCTTTTCTTAGCAGCAGTAGCTAAGGCAGAGAGAGTCAGGCTCTCTTCCTCTTCTCTCTCAACCTCTTCAGGTTGATTGTCACCCTCATCTTCAACATCTTGGTTACCCTTAGTAGTAACCTCCTCAATCACAGTCTCCTCAACCTGATCATCTTCCTCAGGCAGAGTATCCATCTCAACAGCAGCAACATGTTCAACAACATTAGCCTTAGACCACTTCCTCAGCCACCACATTGTGAACCCCCATCAGTTACCTCAGGGTTCTCAACCACAACCTCATCAGTTTCACCCAAACCAACACTAGGGGCCTCATTCTCCCCCTCAATACCAACAACAGTAGAAGCAGGTATATCCAGAGTAGAGTTAGCCATCATTACCTCATTTTCAGGGTTGGTGGGAGTAGAGGTTTGCTCAGCAGTGTCTGATGTTGAACCAACATCACCCTTTGCGGATTTCTTGCCCTTGCGCCGTTGATAGGTGGTTTTCCTCTTTGGGGCGGCTGCGGCAGTGGTTTCAGTGGTTGCACGTCTGGTGCTACGGCGACGTGGCTGCTCAATCTGCTCAGCAGCAGCTGCAAGAGTGTCAATGGAAGACTTGCGGGCCATTGTTAGAGTGATTTAGAGAAGAAAAGAAGAAGCTTGATTTGCAGTGAATGTTGATTGCACAAGAAATTTTGAACGCGTAAGAACTAAGAAGTGATTAGGGCA
Organism: Linaria vulgaris; assembly: GCA_948329865.1. Lineage (NCBI taxonomy): Eukaryota > Viridiplantae > Streptophyta > Magnoliopsida > Lamiales > Plantaginaceae > Linaria > Linaria vulgaris. The sequence continues at coordinate 61,156,860 of OX415251.1, read as the reverse complement.
AATTATATAAGCAATAAGATGAAGAGTGGTAACAGTGGTGTTGTAACATGTTACCAAAATAATCGGACCATTGTCACACGATCATACCCATGTTTACCTTACCACGTGTCAGTGTTAGATTAACACGTAACGAGAGCAGTCTCCAAACCTGAAAACTTATAAGTTACAATGTTTCAATGTTGAACTAACATTGGCAAGTTAACATCGGGGAGGGAAGATGTATGTGCAGGGCTTCATCCAAAGCAACATCATGTGAGAGCGTGAGATATTCCTGTATACTGATCTGAAACCTCAACCAAGTACATAGGTACAAAGACATAGTTTTAGATCATCAGTATGGATAAGTGACACATCAAACAGAAAAACACAGATTGGATGTACATATCCAGGGAAAAGATGTTCCCATAGCATAGAAGATCACAAAACATAGTGTTTTACCTGCAGTGGGTCACCCACAAAGTATGCCTCAACACATGATTCCTAGGATTACTACTCCCCCTAAGCCCAAACCGACAAAGAAAAAACAATGCAGAACTAGAAAGAATGCAACAATGTTAGATCAACATTGGGAGATGGTAACCAAGTACAAACAACTTTACTGACTGGGATCCGGAAAAATCAATTTATCTTTATTTATTATCACGAACTCTTTTGAACCAAAAAACTAGTGAATGAAAAAGGATAGTTTCATCACTGAATGTGGGCAGCACAAGACTCCACACACCCCATCAACTTAACCATCAGCTACAGCTTGGGCAAGTACAAAGGAACTGAATGAAGACAATACATTTATCATATACTTCTTCACCCCAACTCCTCATGCATACCTGTTTACCAACCTGTTTACAAGTGAAATACCAAGTGAACAATGCTACTGAATGCAAGCAGTCGAAACTTCAAAGCACCCCAGTAGTAAGGATCACTATCATGCATAACCTTGGCCATAGACAAAAACACAAAAATAAGCACAACTGAATGACAATGAAGCTCTCAACATCATGTACCCCATCTTCTCTTCATGCTTTGTCTAACCTAACATGGATAAGTCACAACTGAATAACATCAGAGTAGTGAGCTCTGTGTACCCCAGCTTCTCCCAGATGTTAGGTTAACATTCACAGACTAACAACATAGTTCTTACTTTACAAAACTCTTGAAATGTACCTGTCCACCAGTCAATTCAGCTATTTGCACAGATTAACCACACAACCCAACAGAAACTCTAACAAAGATGTAAGATGCAAGAAAGAAGAATGCAGAAAGGAAACATAAAAGAATTACAGATACACCACACCCAATAACCAGTGCTAGACAGTGGTGTTATGTCAACACTGGTGCACTAACATCCATAGACAATGCACATGCCAAGAGAATTCCTCAAACTGAAGAACCTCTCAGAATCTAAGGGTTTAGTGAACATATCAGCAAGCTGATTGTTAGTTTCAATGTGTTCAATGTCAATGAGCTTGTCCTCTACCATGTTTCTCAGAAAGTGATGCCTTATATCAATATGTTTAGTTCTGGAATGTTGCACAGGGTTCTTAGAGATGCTTATAGCACTAAGATTATCTAAGAACATAAGTAAGGTATCACTGTCTAACCCATAATCCAGTAGCATGTGTTTAAGCCATACCAACTGGGTGACACAACTGCCTGTTGCTATGTATTCAGATTCAGCAGTGGAGAGTGACACACAGTTTTGCTTTCTATTATACCATGAGACCAAGTTGTTCCCCAGATAAAAACATCCTCCACTTATAGACTTCCTATCATCAGTGTCACCTGCCCAGTCTGAGTCACTGAAACCTACAAGATTTGTGTTAGTGTCATAAGAGTACCATATACCAAGGGCCACTGTGCCAGAAATATATCTAAGAATTCTCATCACAGCAATCAGATGTGACTGCTTTGGACATGCCTGGTACCTAGCACACACACAAACAGAGAACATTATATCAGGTCTTGAAGCAGACAAGTAGAGTAAGCTTCCTATCATTGAACGGTACAAAGTTGGATCAACATATGCACCAGTAACATCCCTGGATATCTTCACTGATGAAGACATGGGAGTCTTGCAAGGTTTTAAATCTGCCAGTTCAAATCGTTTCACCAAATTCTTTGCATACTTTTCCTGACTTAGGAAAATCCCATTCCCTATTTGTTTTACTTGAAGACCAAGGAAGAAAGTTAATTCTCCCATCATGCTCATCTCAAACTGCCTTGTCATTGATTCAACAAAATTTTCTAAAATAGAATTGTTAGTTGAGCCAAAAAAAATATCATCTACATATATTTGAGCAATACAGACATGAGAATCTTTCTTCAAAACAAACAGTGTTCTATCTCCTTCACCTCTAACAAAGCCAAGACTTAATAGGAATTTTGTAAGCCTTTCATACCATGCTCTAGGTGCTTGTTTAAGTCCATACAGGGCCTTTTCAAGCTTGTACACATGGTTGGGGTACTTAGGATCCGTAAATCCCTTAGGTTGTTTAACATACACTTCCTTATCAATCAGCCCATTCAGAAACGCACCCTTTACATCCATTTGGTATAGCTTTATCTTAAGACAGCATGCTATGGCTAGAAGTAACCTAATAGATTCAATCCTGGCAACTGGAGCAAATGTCTCATCAAAATCTACACCTTCAACATGTGTGTACCCCTGAGCAACTAGTCTAGCTTTATTTCTAACTATAACCCCTTCCTCATTACTCTTGTTTTTAAATATCTACTTTGTCCCTATTACATTAACATTAGGTGGTCTAGGTACAAGTATCCAGACATTGTTCTTAGCAAACTGTAATTGTTCATCCTGCATGGCATTAATCCAAAAGTTATCAAGAAGGGCTTCATTCACATTCTTAGGTTCTATGGTGGAGACAAAACAAGAGGCATTATCAACAGTACAAGTGAAGTTCATACAGACACACAATTTTACCATATCTCTATAATCAAGTCTTTCTCTGTTGCGTGTCCTTACCCGTTCAGTGAGTTCACCTATTACCTGGGATGCTGGATGATCTTTCTGAATCCTAGCTGGGGGATCTCTTCTAGGTTCAGAGGCACCTTCATGTTCTAAGTCAGAGTCCTCTGATGTTAGTTTGACATCAGATCTTGCTGGTGTTAGTCTAACATCGTTCCCTGACTCCTGTTCAGTGTCTCCAGCTTCCAGTTCCCATGTTGGTGTAACATTGTCAGGATTAACATTCTCGGTTTTCACTGTTGGTTCAACATTGGGAACTAAGATGTCATCAGTACCTGTATCAAGTATGCAATCATCAAACACAACATTCACTGATTCCTGAATTGTCTTCAATCTAATATTGTAGACTCTAAAGGAAGTACTATTGGCTGAGTATCCTACAAAGATGCATTTTTCACTTTTATGATCAAATTTACTCAGATAATCCCTATCATTAAGCAGATAACAATTACATCCAAATTCATGGAAATATGCAACATTTGGTTTTACACCCTTCAAGAGTTCATAAGGAGTCATGTTAGTTTCAGGTCTAAGATACACCATGTTACTAATGTGACAAGCAGTATTTAAAGCTTCAGCCCAGAGTCTTTTGGATAAATCTTTAGCATTGAGCATAACTCTTGCCATCTCTTGAAGAGTCCTGTTCTTTCTCTCAGCAATCCCATTCTGCTGAGGAGTCTTAGGAGCTGAATATTCATGGAAAATACCTTTAGCATTGCAGTAGTTATCAAAACTAGCATTTTCAAATTCTTTACCATGGTCAGACCTAATCTTAGTCACAGTGGAGCCATACAAGTTTTTAATACTAGCACAAAGAATTTTGAACTGATCAAAAGCTTCTGACTTTTCTTTAAGAAATTTTACCCAAGTGTATCTAGAGAAGTCATCTACAATCACAAAGGCATATCTCTTACCACTGAGACTACTTACCTCAATTGGACCCATTAAGTCCATGTGCAGCAATTCAAAACACCTACTAGATCTAGGGTTAGCATTCTGTACCTATAGGGGTGTATGAACTGCTCTGTTTGCTTACCCTTGAGGCAATCACCACACACAAGCTTACCTGGACAAGACAGCTTGGGTAAGCCTCTTACATCATCAACTTTTTGTAATTTCTCAAGGTTTCCGTAGTGAACATGTCCAAGTTTCCTATGCCATATAGAAGCCTCATCTATCTTGGCATGCAAACATTCTGCTTCCTCCTGGGCTAGGTAGCAGTTATCTTTGGATCTAGTACCTGTCATAACAAGAACATTGTCACTATCATAAACATCACAAGATACTTTGTCAAATGTAGCCAGTAAGTCATCATCACACAGCTGACTGATACTGATTAGATTTGCCTTTAACCCATCTACCAACAACACATCCTTCAGGGGTGGGATCCATCAACATCCAGTGTCCCCTTGCCAATGATATTTCCTTTGGTGCCTCCTACATAGGTCACTGTTCCAGCACTCAAAGGTATCATTTGTTTAAGATTCATTTTGCTGCCTGTCATGTGTCTTGAGCATCCACTATCAAAGTACCACTTACCTGAAAGGTTAGAGTACACAGCAGAGAAAACAACATTGCATACAACTTTAATCTTAGGGGTTTTAGCTTTTTCTATCCAAGTCCTACTTTTCTGTCCTGCACTTAATGTTAGTCTAACATCAGAACCTGTTGTAGTTTTAACATTGGACACAGAGGTTGTTTTCTTACCACATTCTTTTATGAATTTTCTGCAGAATGGTTTAATGTGGCCTGGTTGAAAACAGTACTGGCAGATAAAAGTAGGTTTACTTTTTACAGTGTTAATGGTTCCAGAACTCATATTATCAGATTCTTTAACAAAGCTTGTAGTTAAATAGGCAGAATTAACATTAGAAGAGGAAGGTTTCTCAACAAATCCCAGACCACATGTACCTGTGTTACTCATGTTTAGTACCTCATCAAGTTTAGACGTACCTCCATTCCATTTGGCTATGATCTGTGAATCCTTTTTGAGTTTCTCTTTTACCTCTTTCAGCTCAGCTTCAGCTTTGTCAAGGTCTCTCTCATAGAGTCTCAGCATGTTCTTCAAACATTCAATGTCATGCATCAGTGCTTTGTTACTCTTCATGAGTTTGACATTCTCTCTCTCAAGTCTGAGAAAGGTTGTATGTAGATCATCTAGGATTTCCTCATGGGACATTTCTTCTTCATTGAAGTACTCCTCTTCTAGATCAACTGAGCCATGAAAACAATCAAAGTTAGTATCATCAGAATCAGAAAGCACATCATAGATAACCTGTGTATCACGGTTGTTCCAGTCTCCAAAAAAGATTTCCAATTTTGCTGTTGGTTCTCCAATGTTAGAGTAACATTGAGAACTTTGGAAATTTCTGGAGTCTTCTTCTAACTAGGTGATCCGAGTGCAAAACGCAGCAGTGTTGATTTCCTTTGATTGTTCATCAGCACTTGTTCCAGATTCGAAGTCAGCTTCATTGAAGTCATCTACACAAACCCAATGAGAATTCCCTCTTGTTCTGAAGGTGTTAGCACATTCATGTTTAAAGTGACCATACCCCTTACATTCATAGCACTGGACATCTTTCAATTTCTCAGTATCTTGAGGCGTGCTCTTAGATGCCATGTACTTTACAAATTTTGGGGGCAGTTTCTTATAACCAAGGGCAGCATTACCAGGTTGTTTTTCTTTATTTTTATCTTTGTAACCCAATTTACTAAAGTTACTAGTAATGTTACCATAGTTAGAAGAGATCAACTCATATTCATCCTCATCACTCCCTGTAGAATCTGAGCTAGTACCTAGTAAGGCAAAAGCAAGTTGTTTATTGGACTTTCCTAGGAGTTCTAGTTCAAATTCTTTTAGAGTGTTCATCAATGTTTGGAAGTCCATATTGGCACGAGCTCTAGACTCATTCATAGCAATTCTTTTGACAGTGAACTTTGAAGATAATGTTCTAAAAGCTTTATAGACCATGGTTTGATTTGGGATGGTAAAACCTAGGTTTTGACACTGATTAGCAATATCTAGAAGTTTCTCAAAATAGCTATCAATGCTTTTATCCTCACCCATCTCTATCTTCTCAAAGTCCCTCAAGAGTTTTCTATATTTAGAGTCACTCACAGCCACATCACCCTCACAATGTAATTCAAGAACTTCCCATGCAGCTTTAGCAGTAGTACAAGTTTGAATAAGTTTGAACATATGATTACCTACCCAGCTAAAAATAGCATTGAGAGCCTTTTCATTGAAGTTGTAGAGAGCAATCTTGTTGGCTGTCCATTGTCCTCTTGGCTTAGGTACCAGATCAGCATCTTCATCTCTTGGTAAGTAGGGGATGGTGTAGTCTTCTAGTACTGCGTCTCAAGCTCTTGGGTCGATGGATTTGATATGGACTCTGAGTCTGATCTTCCAGTAGGCATAGTTGTTGGGACCCTCTAATACCGGCAACCTGCTGGTATTGGGATTGGAGTTGTCCATCTTGTCGTATCAACGCCAAACACCGGTGAAGTTGGTGCTTGGCTCTGATACCAATTAAAATTGTGGACCGGGTTGATACGTTGTTGTTGTTGTTGTTAACTTAACACTTGTGTGTTAATAGCAGATTAGTACGTTGTTAACTTAGCGATGTTACTTTAACAACAGACCAGAGTAATAGTGTAGCGGAATAAACAAACACCAAGTTTAATAAGTGAATATAAGATTATATTAACTTCCGAGTCGTAGGAAAAATAACCCGTAAAAGTTTTAACAAAAGTCGTTCTCTCAATTTTCAAGCTCCTCACTCTCAAATTAATCGAACTAAGCAAAGCATACAAGAATTGCTTCGACTATCTCTAAAAGCTCCTCACTCTTAGATCTATTCTAACAACTCACAAACTTTGCTAAAGCAAGACAACACTCAAAAACTACAAATTAATCTCTTGGATTGATTGGCTCTTGTCTCGTGTTTGTCTTGATGTACTTCACACCTATATATAGGTTCTTGTCTTGGACTTCAAGGTGTGTTGTACACGGTTGGTAATTCTCCTTGTTTCCTTCTCGAACTCCTATTCCTTGTTCTCGCAGTCCTTCTTGAATAATAGTTCCTTCGTCAGTGATATAACTAAGGAAAGACTCCTTCTTCAATTCAGGACTTGATCCTGGAAAGCATTCCTAGTTCCACTCGAACTCATCTTTCCTTGTGGAGCGGTTTGCTTAATTAAGGAAACTTTCCTTCTTGGAAACTTGAGCGTCCAACCTATGACAAGTTTGTTTCCTGAATAATAATCAAAGACAATTACAACTGTAGAACTCAGTTAGTTAAATGAATAAGGCAAAACAATAGTAAAGAATATAATCAAGATTGTAAATCGGATTCTGCTTCAGCAATGTTACTCTAACATTGACTTCTCAATGTTAGACTAACATTGACAAAGTACCTGCACTTTCAAACTTGTTTATTAAAACAGTATTCCACCCTCCCCGTATGCGTATCAATCAGCTCGCATACCCTCTCAATCTCTGTCTCTATCGGCTTTGGGGAGAAAATACGAAAGCGTGAGGGTCTCGAAACCCATTTGTCCTATCATATGGATATTGCTTCCCCGTTCCCCACTAGCCAACGAAGACCTTTCTCAAGAATAGGCACTGACTTTCAAATGCAACGCCAAGAGAACCATGGGTTCTGACCAACCTTCACATCAAGTAAGGAGCAGTTCGGAAAATATTTTACTTTGTATATCCGGCCGACCAAAGTATCCGAGTTTTTGAAAATGCGCCAAGCTTATTTTGCGAACAACGTTAAGTTAAATACTTTCAGATTTCTAAAATCCATGCCTCCCTCTTTCTTCCCCATATAGTGTTTATCCCACGCCACCCAATGAATTTTATTAGAATTTTTGTTTTCCTACAAAAAATTGCAAATCACCGACTCGAGTTCAGAAATCAGAGTTTTGGGTAAACGGAAGCAACTCATGGCAAAAGAAGGAATGGCTTGGAAAATAAATTTAATAAGAATCTCCTTACCACACTAGATAAGTTTTGGCCTTTTAATCCGTGCGTCCTCTTCCATATATAATCGTTCCCTCAGATAATCAAAAGCATTCCTTCTTTGACTGTCCCACCACCGACGGAAGGCCAAGATACTTCTCGTGCTTATTATTTTCAAATATTTTTAAAATTATAGAGTGTTTGCACATTGATTCACTTACAAGTAACTTGAAGATAATAATATTTACCTTTTGATTATCTAATAACAACTTCTATAGGTTACAAAAGTTACGTAAATTATAGCTGGACAAAAAAAAAAGCAAAAATATGATAAGGAAAATGATTGCCTACATATTCATGCACTTCTTTTTTCTTCCTTTGAGATTAATATATTTGAAAAAGTTTTTATTGGTGGAAAGATTCTCCTTGTAGATTTGTTTGACTGAAAATTTTGGGTACAAGTTTGATAAGTTGAGATGCATAAATCTTTCTAAAGAGAACAATTTTTTAAATGTAATATTTAAATAAATTGAGAATATTGATAAGGTCGAAATAGGTTTATACCAACTTTAAGAATGGTGGTTTTTAACTTAAAGTACGTTTTCAAACAACATAAGTTAAGTTTTACAAACACCTACAACTGCTTGTATTTAGACTGGCCCATGGGTCAAGCCCATGTTCATCTATATTGGGGATGGCCCCCGATATGTATATCGAATATGACATTCGATATAGTACAGATCACGTGGAGGCCAAGTGTGCGGTCCTCGCATACTGAGGTCTATAAATATCCGGACTCCACTAATCAAGGTAAGCTTTAATTATCATGAACAATGGACAATCGATGTCGAGTATCCCCGATATCACACCCGATATACACCCATCATACGACTGATATATATCATCGATACCCATTCTGACATCATTCCCGACGTCCTACCCGACATTGTCCTCGACATGGATTCATCCCCGGTATAGAAGAGATTCGACGTCATCCTCGATATCATCTTCGACATCACATTCGACATCACCTTCGACATCAGACAGTTCATTCAAGCATCAGTCTGAGGTGTTCCAGACCAAGTCTACTTAGAGCTAGCGAAAGTGATAGTAGACCTAGTTTGCAATAGAATTGTAGCACAACACTTGTAACATTACACTTCGTACCTAATATACGATATATTATCAAATTAATGGCACCGTCTGTGGGAGCACCACGTTCCCAAATGAAGACGATAGGATGCAGTGCAAAGTGACCCGTTCGCAATCTACAAGAACAGTTGTTGATAACTAAGTAGCAGAGAGTGCCCCAGCACCACGAGTCCAAGTACCAGAACCCAACATGGAACATCATGACACATTGCCTCCCCAGCCTCTGGTGGCACCCGAGCCCATGCCCGCGAACCCTACAATCCTAGCACCAAAAATCATGGCACAGATCAACGACACCGTTCAAGCGACTCTGAATGTCACCCTTGAGTCTTTGTTACCTCGTTTGATCAATAAAGGAATCGACAGTGTGCCTTCGCAACCCCAAGAATCCAAAACCAGATATCTCGGAGTTGGGTCCAGGGCTCATGAACGTGAAGGTATCACAAAATCTTGGAGGGAGCGCTCACGATTGAGAATTCTCGTGGACGGTGCCGACCCCATGATGGAGAGGAGGAACATTGAGAAGAGGATGGAGCAGTTGAACCGCGAAAGAGTAGAGGTCGATCGAAAGCTAGAATTGGCGGGGGGTCACAGGAGGTTGACCCCATTCAGTTAGGAAATTGAGTTGGAAGTACTGGAGAAAGGAGACAAGATCCCTCAACTCAAAGCATATGATGGGAAGAGCGATCCATGCGAGCACTTATATTATGTGGATAATGTCTTGAACCTACAACAATTTTTAGACCACGTGCAGGAGAAGAATTTGGCTACAAACGTAACTGGGGAGGCCCTGGACAGGTTCACAAGGATAGAGGTTGGTTCTAAGCCACCTAGAGATGAGACAGAGGCTAGAGAGCCAATTCTCCAGCCAGAAGAGAATGCACACAAACATGAACCACTTGAATTCAATGAAATATAAAGATAAAGAAAGCTTTAAGGACTTCATAAAAAGGTTCCACGAGGAGTTACTTAAGGTCGATGAGTCGAAGGGCGAGCAAGTGGTCCTGGTCCTATTTAATGCCACGTCACATAAAAGGTTCGCCGCAAAGCTGATCAAGCTCAAAACTCCTACCATCAATTAGATCAATGCTTTGGCATACGAGGTTATTTACCAAGACAACATGATGGCAACCAAGCAGACCCCGTACCAGGCCCAAAACCGATCGAGAGGCAAGGAAGGTTAGAACAGAGATAGGAACGACATTCTCACTGTTTTTGCTGCAGCGCAAAGGAAGAAATTGCTGAATCAGCTGAGGAATTGGAAGGAAACCCAGGGAACTAGACACTCCAAGAGATATTGCAAATATCATCGCCAGAGGGGGCACGATACCGAGGAGTGCATATATTTGAAGGATGAGATCGAATGCCTCATCCATGAAGGAAAACTGGTCAAATATGTTTGAAATGCTAAGGACTCAGGAGATCACGAGGAAATATCTCGTTTCCCCTAGGGATAAGTAGAAAGACATTGAGGCTTCAGGCGAACGCAGAAGCACAAAGTCAATGCGCCATCTAGAGGAGTGATTAACATGATCAGTGGCAGGCCAATAGGGGCAGATTCCACCAATGGGGGAAGAGGATTACCAGAGGGCTACAAGAGGACCAATATGTTGGTTTTACATCACTTTTGGACGAACTACCCAATGAAATAATTACTTTGTCAAGGAGGGACCTGACGGATCTATCACCAAAGGCTATCGAAGCAGGTAAGCTTGATTTCCCTCTTGTTGTTAAGCTTGATGTTGCCAATTATGATGTTCGCAAGATTTTGATAGACAATGGAAGTTCTACCAATATCATATCCGCACATGCACTGGAAAATATGGCCCTGGGACACAATGTAGTAGAGCAAATCTGCACCCCTTTGATCGGCTTTGGCGGAGTCGAAGTGATGCCGCTGGGATAGGTGAATCTGCCAACATCTTTTGGAGAAGAGCTATACAGAAGAACTATCAATGTCCAGCACACTATCGTAGATCACCCATTTGCCTACAACATCATCATAGGGAGGCTAGCCTTGAATGCGATCCATGCAGTGGTATCCACATACCATCAAAAAACGAAGTTCCCTGCACCCGGAGGCGTTGGTGAGGTCATTGCCAACCATGAGGAAGGATGGATTTGCTACATAACTTCCCTTACACTTCCTAAGATAAGGGAAGTGGGAGTACATGTGGCTATCCGGGATGACAGTCAACAGATGGCAGAGTAACGTTGCTCTTTGAGAACATTTGAACCTTTGTTAAGTTTGAACAATTTATGTTTTACCTAAATTACCCCATCGTTGGGCTGGTTTGTAACTAAAAAAGGGGAACTACGTCGGTCTGGTTCCCATACCACGGGATACAGAGGCGGGTTAAGATTTACCTAGCCCTCGGTCATTATCTATCGTTAATTTTTATCTTTAAAGCACTATATTCTAGGAACTGTGATTTTGATAGATTAACTGCAGGAACGGACATATCCTACATGATACAACATAGTGTGCACAAAAATTGAGGGATATCCATCGCTTGGATATTCTCTTGCCTGAATTACATATTGATATACATTCTTGCATATATCATCGTTATTTGTATAAATGACAGGGGGCAAACGACGTCTCCTATCAATAAAGGCTAGGAGGGAACACATCCCCTATCCATTACTATATAAATAAGATGAAGACAAAGTGACTTTGATGCCCTAAAGGGCACGGGGAAGAGTACATAAATGGTCAAATACCCGCTATCCTACGAGATACGGTAAAAATATACCCTAACAGGTAAAAGATCCCATATCCATCGAGCTAAGGAGGACAAAAGAAAAGAAATAGATCCGCTATCCATCGAGATAAGGAGGACAAAAGAAAACAAATAGATCCATATCCATCGAGATAAGGAGGACAAAAGAAAAGAAATAGATCCCCTATCCATCGAGATAAGGAGGATAAAAGAAAAGAAGTAGATTCCCCTATCCATCGAGATAAGGAGGACAAAGGAAAGAAGATCCCATGTCCCCCGAGATAAGGAGAACAGGAAATAAATAGCGGACGAGATTCCCACCTATCGAAACAACAAATACGAAACAATTGAAAACGCTTCTTCAAATTAAAAGGAGCAAACACAAACCACATGCATACAATCGATTAATCAAAATTACAGAGAAGAGAAAGCAAGTACGTATACAAACTCCAAAGGAGTAGTACAGACACAGACTTTAAAGAGGATACTTAGGGGTACCCTTAGTATGAATCAAGACAAGGCTCTTCTGTTGCAAAATGCCAGCATAATCATTTGGGCCAGAGTCATCACCGTCATCATCAGACTTAGAATTTTTGGGAATTTGCCCATCTGAACCCAACAACGAATCGAGCAAGCCAGTATTAAACTCCTCTCTAAATCTATTATGTAGTCGGATCTGACCAACGATGGCATCCCCTGCCTCCTCTCTTTCTGGTACACCCCGTTCTGCACATCCCTTTAAAGGTCTTACTGAGGAGGAAACCTTTCGCAATATTCACCTTCTACTCTCGCGTGGGCGCCTGAAGAGACAATGCCCAGCATCATTAGCAAAATTTCCCAACAAGAAGACACCACCAAAACAGTGGCGAAAAATATTACTTGGTAGCGGATAGCCCTCTCAGCTTTGGCCAGTTCTTCTTGAACGCGACGAAGCTCTACCTCTGCAGCTTCCCTTTTCTCCCTCTCAGACAAGATAGTGACATTGTCTTCCTTCAAGGCAGCATTCAACTTTTCATTCTGTTTCAAAAGAGTTTGGACATTCGCCTCACAGTCGGCAAGTACGCCATGGTGCCATCGCGTTAGGCTGCTACCTTAGCCGCCTCAGCAAGGTCAAAGTTACCCATCGCCTCTAGTACAGGAACCATATGTGCAACGAACTCCGCCTTGCCGAGGTTAGTGTCACTAGCCACCCTCAAGACGTTGGAAAGGAATTTTACTGACAAGTGCCGAGCAATGTTATTAACTTACACCTATTCCCACTAAGATGAGAGGGTAAGCTAAAAAACTTACCGCTTGAAAAATGGCACTTCCTTCGGTTGAGGTAGAGGTACCAGCTAGGTCAGGAATTCTTCGAGAAGTCTCGTTGCGCTTCCTCTTAGTTTGGGTAGGGGTCCTGCCAGGGGCCTCCGGAGCCAGATCCCTACTCGAGCTTGCCCCGGCTCCACCCTAAGAAGGCATGTAGCCCCCAGGGACTACACCGACCCTGGCTTCCGTATGCCCTTCGCCTTTATGCGCACTAGTTATCCTCATTTTTGTGCGGTAACCCTCCGCCTGCGAGTTTTATGAACAACGGGCAGCGACACTTCAACACTGGGACCAGCCACAACAATGGTAGCTTGTGAAGCGATAACATCCAACCTACGACTCAAAATATGAAAAGCAACGCACTAAGGTTATAGGGGCCTTGATAGGCCATCGACGACAGTCCACCAGCACATAGAACTTCTTCTTAAACAAGAGTGGTGTGATTGTATTTATTATCCATTAGGCACTCCAAAAAGCCAGCGGTCCAATTAGGTGCACCCATAATATTGCGTCTTTTATAATTCTTCATTTTCGACCGATTCCTCCGGAAGAACCTTGAATTCTCCGGCAGTCCTCTCTTCAATATAAAAGTGCTCACTCTTATTCTCGTAGCTGTAGCTACTTTGACTACCTTGCAAAAACTTATGTTCGGCTTGAGCCTGCACAAAGAAAAAGCCCATGTCCCCAGCCTTCGTACTCATGATAACGAAGAACTCGTTAACACCATTGGGCGCACCTAAGGCTTTCATAACTAGAACAAACGCCACGATGACGCCAAAATAATTTGGCAAGAGTTGTCCCAGACAAACCCCAATTCTCTTCAAAATAGTAACAATCGTCAGATCAATGGGAAACTTAGCCCATTAGCAAAATGCTTTACATGGACTGTGATTGAACCCTGAGGGGGCGTATGTATCCGCTCATCAGAATTGGGGAATCTAATATTGTACCCATCGACATGATACTCAGTCGTATAGGATTCAAGATAGTGAGGAACGTGAGACACCATATCATCATACTTGATAGTAAGGGTGAGTTCTGGTCGAGTTTTTCAGGTTTTGGGTTTTTTGAGTTCGGTTTTTTCAGGTTCGGGTGTCATTTTTAATCACCCGATACCCAAATTATTCTTAGACTACCCGAGATTTTTGGGTACTCGAATAAAAGTCGGGTTTCGAGTTCGGGTTTCGGGTTTTGTGTGATAAAGAAAAATTGTGCAATTATTTTACCACCATTTGTTAGTCTTTTTATCACTATTTTTAGCTCCTAGAAACAAAAATACATTCTACTAAAGATACACATTATTCAACATGAAAGTAACAAATTCACACAAAAACATATTTCTAAAAATTAAATTTATAAGGAAAATAACATTGTGCTCGTTATGATTTATCACAAAAATAAACAAGCTTTTAAAACTGAAAGTTGAAAATGGTGAACTCGTTTTTTGCTAATAATTATATTAACGTAGAACTTAGAGTTTACTCTTTTTGTCATAGTTATAACGTTCTTTTTTATTTACGTAGGGAGAAACACCTTTTTATTTACTTAATTCCTTTTAAAATCTTCAGATTTTTCAAAGCAGATTTCGGGTTTCGAGTAGTCGAAGGCCGGTACCCGAAACCCTACTCGACTTAGTAATTTCGGGTTCGGGTACCCAAACCCGATTTGCTGTAAACCGATTTTTTTTGCTTAAATCGAGTAAAACCCGATCGGGTCGGTTCGGGTATCCGAAACCCAAACCCGTTTACTCGCCCCTACTTGATAGCAGTCTTGTATTTCTTTAGGTCGGGCGACTCGTTCAAACCAAACTCGTTCAATCTCACACCCTCATCCTAGCTGAACCCCTCATCCCCACCATCGTCACCACCAGAGGCGTCACCTGCATCATCATCAACCAAATCACCCACATCAAACATCTCAGAAGCGACAAAACCAAAATGGGATGGTTCGCCCTCATCATCACCATGCCATGATCTAGATACGTTCACATTCCTCATACCAGACATCGTTACTGCGCAAGTGTATTATCACGACATAGGCTCTAAAACTCTCAATGCGCTTCAGAAGCTAATTAGTGAAATCTAAAAAATCAAATTCAAAAAGGTGTTTGGGGGGGGGGGGGGGGGTTTCAGGTAAATGTCATATCGAAAAGCATATCGAGAAGCATATCGAAAAGCATATTTTAAAGCATATTGAATTCAAATATCGAATGAAATATAGAAAAGCATATCGAGGAGTTATATTGGGAGTGACATCGAAAATCATATCGGGAATCCCCGACATACCTTTGCAAAAAGAAGTAGGGGTTTGCTAGAAGACAAATGACTTTTCTCTCTCCTCCCACCCACTATTTATAGATATTGGGCCCTTCGATTAAGCATTTATGACATAGCATATCGAATCATAAACTCGATACTATATAGGAGAAATTCGATGTGGCAGCATAGATTCGATATCGATATCTTTTAAGAAAAATAACAACGCAATACCCAACAAGAGACACCTTTCTATGATAATTCAAACGCGGACCTCTATGCTACGTAAATTACATTGCGGGTCCACCAACATCTATGAATAAATTCACGTATCCGAGCTCTATCATTTGAACGGGCGGGACAAGAGGTACTGATAATTCAAATTTAATTTTAGTTTACGAATTATTATTTAAAACAATAACTTCCAAACTCGGGGACTACATGATATGGGTAATTTCCGTATTTGGGTTGGCCCATGGGCAAGGCCCATGTTTATCTATATCGAGGATGGCCCCCGATATGTATATAGAATATAACATTCGATATGGTACATATCACGTGGAGGTCACGTGTGCGGTCCCTACACCCGAGGTCTATAAATATCTGGACTCTGCTAATCAAGGTAAGCTTTAATTATCACAAACACTGTATAAGCGATATCGAGTATCCCCGATATACACCTAACATACGACCCGGTATATATCACTGATACCCATTTCGACATTATTCCCGACGTCCTACCCGACACCATACCCAATATCCATTCCGACATCGTCCTCGACATGGATTCATCCCCGGCATAGAAGTGATTCGACGTCATCCTCTGTATCATCTTCGACATCGCCTTCGATATTAGGCAGTGCATTCAAGCGTCAGTCTAAGGTGTTCTGGACCAAGTCTACTTAGAGCTAGGGATAGTGATAGTAGACATAGTTTGTAATAGAATCGTAGCACAACACTTGTAACATTACGCTTCATACCTAATATACAATCTATTGCCAAGTTAGCTTAGTTTAGGTCAAAACTAAAACTTAACTTTATTAAAATTTACCAAACCACCATGAGCTATAATTTGTAGAAATATGACCATATATATGTTGACATATGCGGAAGTTGTTAATTTATTTGAAAGTTAATCCCCAGTTATATATCATGATATAACAAGTATTACACCCATCACACTTAACAAGTTGGTTAAGGTTAACTAAAGGCAAAAAGGGAAGGATAAACCAATTTGATATGTTGCTCTGCAAACTAGTTCAGAGACTATAACAAATATATTATTAAAATTCAAGGAAGTGCAAGTGATATTCGATCATACTTTAATTGGAGGTCATCGATAATATCCTTTAATAATATTATTAATTTAGTTTTTTTATAACAAAAACATCTTATTTAATCATTAGGCCCGTAGCCAACATTTTTACAATGGGGGTGCAGGGTCGGGTCTGGTGAGAAAGTCTAGAATATGTAGAGGTAATATCACACAGCGCAAAATACTCCAATCCGGGCGAACAACCATACCAGGTTGCACAAAAGGGCGACCGCTGGGACAGTCCGTACAAGCTCAGTTAGCTCCTTCCTTTGCCAGCATATCCGCTAGCCTGTTTGCCTTCCGGTATATACATGAAACAAACAGGGTGGTGCTCCTTCCTTCTAATCTCCGAACATCATGGAGAAGGGTTAGCCCCCATTCTTGGTCAAATAATCGAATATGGCCTCTGAATATATTTCAATAATAAGCACTGGAATAGATAGACGTAATGAGAGGGCACTCTAGGGTGAATCACCCAGAGTTCCGCTATGTTGTTGGTGCTGCATCCCGTCAATTCAGAAAAAGCATCAACTATGTTACCTGTAAAATCACATATCACACCACCTATACCGGAACGCCTGGGTTACCCAATGCTGAGCCATCTGTGTTCAGCTTAAATTGTCCTTGCAACGGTGAGATCCAGCGAATGGAGAACCTGTGACATTTAGAACATTTTGGGGGTGGTCCTGGTGGACTCTTCGCCACGGTTACTTTAATACGGTGTGATATGATCCTCATAGAAATAATGTGACTTTGAAATACAAACTCGTTTCTCACACACCAAATGGACCAACATCCAATAAGGGTGAAGACTGGGTTTTTCAGGCGTTGAAGGTGTATAATAGGGCGTCCACCCTTTCCAAGGGGTGTGAACTGTGGAAAGGTGGTCTGAATTTTGGCTAGGGAGGCACATTCAGTTAAAAAGGTGTGTTGCCATTTCTGCCTTGGTAAGGCAGATGGGGCATGTGTTGGCTATGGGTATATGGTGGCGGATGAGATAGTATCGCGTGGGCAACGCATTTTGTGCCCACAACCACCCAAAGAGTTTGATATGGGGGACCGCCACATGGCGGTCCATGGCAAGGCGGGTACGTGGGTTCTGTAGTCCTTCTGTGTGAGCTAGTCGTACGCCGACTTAATCGAGAATTTCCCTCCAGCATCCCATGCCCAACATAGTGCATCTGGTTCATTAGTTAGGGGGATCAGGACACCTCTGGTCTGTTGAAGGATGTGCATGGGCACGAGTGGGGTGACTAGGTTAAGGTTCCATTTCCCTTGTATGTGGATAAGGTTATGAACGGTAAGGCATATGAGGTGGGGTGGGATTATGGGCACGTATTCAACAATAGTGAATGGGCCCAGTCAGCGGGATAACCAGAAGTTGATGGATACGCCGTTTCTCAACATCCATCACATAGATTCTAAAAGTTCAGGGAATAGGCGAGCAATAGATTTCCATATTCTACTAGAATTCGGTGGGATGCGTGCCATAAGTGGGCTATGTTGTGAAAAGTATTTTGCCTCTAATACCCGCGCCCATAGTGTCCTTGAATTTTAAATCAGGTGCCATCCGAGTTTGAGCATGTATGCATCATTGAGTTGCTCTAGGTGTCTGAAGCCTAAGCCGCCCAGGCGGGTGGGTGTACATGTCGTGCTCCATGGAACCAGACCATTGCAGCGACTATGGCCATCTGCATTTGAGAGGAAGGATTATGTGAATGTGGCCAAGGTGGTTTGGGGGAGTCGCAACATACTCATTTGGTAGCCTGGAATGGTTTGAAGGGTTGATTGTATTAGAAGACGGCGACCAACATAGGAAAGGTGTCTCGAGTGCCACGTTCTGATACAGTTGGTGAAACGCTCCAAGATCGGGTCCAGAAAACGAGGGCAAAAGTGCCTTTTCTAGATTGGGATACCGAGGTATTTATTGGGGTTGGACATGAGTTCCATCTGGAGGAGGCGAAGTATGGTACGTTGGCGACTACAAGGTATATTTGGGGAGAAGAGAAGAGCACTCAGGACTTCTCGTAACCGACTTTAGGACCAGCCACAAGATGGAAGTATTTAAGGAATTCAAGAATGAATCTTAATGTGTGAGGGTGGTCTTCACAAAAAAACGAAAGAGTCGTCGGCAAAGATGAGGAATGGCATGTTTACGTCCAATGGCATGTTTACGTGCTAGAGCGCTTACAAAGCACTTGCTCGCACTTGTATAAATCCGCAGCATCCCTCACTGAACATGAGCTGGATTTGGTCTCTTCATTGTAGTGGCAAAATAAAGTACTTTTTGTTGCTTGTGCATCAAGACCGGCTTGCCACCAATCATCTTCGTAAAATCCAAAAAATTACGGAGTCGGGGGAATGCACTAACTGCCCGCATGAGGAGATGGTAGTGCACATTTTACGCCGTTGTTCGCACGCAAAAGCTATATAGAAGAGGCTGTTGGGAGAGAACGAGTGGAGGAAGTACAATTTGAATGACGACCGTATGTGGATGAAGGTGAACTTGAAAAATCATGAAAAGAGGAGTGCCTTAATCCCGAATATCCCTTGGGGGATTATCTTTGCGGCTAGCTTATGGATCATATGAAAGATGAGGAATTCCAAGATTTTCAAAGCTAAAGCGGATAGCATTTTTGCAAGCATTTGCAATATTAAACAATTGAATTGTGATCTTATGCAAATTGGCCGTAAGAATATTGACAAGGGAAAATCTAAGTGGGAAAAGCTGAGGGAGGATTGGCTCAAGCTTAACGTGGACGAGAGTGTTATATGTCGTAATAACTCAGGCTTAATTGGAGGCGTATTGCGCGATAGTGAAGGAAAGTGGAAGTGGGGGTTTAAGGAGAACATGACAAACCCGACAACTTTGGAAGCGGAAGTAGAGGCCATACGACGCGGCTTGGTAATTGCATGGGAACGAAGAGTTCACAAGGTGATTGTTGAGACGGACTCTAAAGGGGCATACGAGCTAATAACGGACGAGACACTACAAGAAGTTCATCTCAAGGAGAAAATTGAAGAATATTGATGACTTATGCACAAGCCGTGGGACATTGAGTTCCACTGGATCCCAAGATCAAGAAATATGTTGGTGGACGCTATGGCGAAATATGCGAGCAAATAGAGGAAACTGTCCCCAACGAATTAGTTTCAATTATGTCGAATGATATAGCCTAAAGGCTTTTACTTTCCATTATTTCTACCAAAAAAAACTAATATTAATTTATTAAATAGTGAGAATTGATGTGAAGTACCAAAGGAAAAAGTAAAAAAAGGAAAAGAATTTTGTTTACCAATATAATGGATCAGAAATTCGAAAATAAAACCCGAAAATGATATTAGAGGGGTGAATTTGTAATTTGATGGAACCGTTGAAACAGCTGGAGCGAAATCGAGGGCTTGTCTTTTCTCAGTTTTCATACACAAAACAAAACACAACCTCCTCCTCTTTATTTTTTTTCTCTCTCTCTCTCTCTCCGCATATACATACATATACATACAATATATACATACATAGCTACATACATGTGCTTATTATATCTATCTTTTTTAGGGGTTGATTCGATTTGTTCATTTTCTCGATCCGTAAGTGAAATTGTATCGATAGCAATAATGTTAAAAAGCAATTTCTTTTGAATTTGGGGGTGGAAGCGTTTAAAACCCTAGATCTTTGTAAAATTGAGTGAATTCCGCATTGGATCTGAGTTTTGTGCTGTGCTGCTTCTTCAATCAGGGTTTTTGATAGATTGATGGCTTCGAATCCTCCTCCATTCCAGGTGGAGGATAATACCGACGAGGATTTCTTCGATAAATTAGTGAATGATGATGACGACGACGTGGGCTTTAACATCACTGCCGCCACCTCATCATCATCTTATGCTGCTTTACCCGACGACGGTGATGATGATTCCGATGAGGTCAAGGCCTTCTCTAATTTGAGTATCGATGAGCTTGATAATAATAATAATAATAATGGTGAGGTTACTTATGATGCTGCCAGCAGTAGCAACCACGACGTTCAGCCGATTAATAAAGTGGAACAAAGTAGAGATCCTCCTTTAGTGTCATCCGATTCCTTTGAGTTTGGTCATTTGGTGCCCATGCCTGATAACAAAAATGGGGATGTTGATGATGCCTTTTCCGACTCTATGGTGGTGCGTAAGGACAACAACAAGGAGGAGGACTCATCTGTTGCTTCTGCAGTGAGTAAGACCAGTCTTGGATCTGGGGCTCCTGGTGTCAAGGAAGTGGGATGGAGTGCATTTCATGCTGATTCCGCTGAGAATGGTGGTAATGGCTTCGGATCATACTCCGACTTTTTTAGTGAATTAGGAGGGGACAATGGCGGTGATGCGTTTGACAGTGCGGTGGGTGGTAATTTAGGAAATGGAAGTCTGGTTACTGATGGGAGTGATGTACATGCATCCACTCAAGTGGAAAATTCTAATGACTATGCCCAGTTCGATGAGGGATATAATAATAATTATGGTATACCAGCAGATCAGAGTGCTGATGTGCAGGACTTAAATAGCAGTCAGTACTGGGAGAATCAGTACCCAGGCTGGAAGTTTGATTCACAAACTGGTCAGTGGTATCAGGTGGATGGATATGATGCAGGTGTAAGTTCAGTGGCAAATCTGAACTCAGATGTATCATCAACTTGGGGGGTGGCTGAAGGTCAGGCTGAGGTCTCTTACTTGCAGCAAAGTGCTCACTCTGTTGCTGCAACTGTAGCTGATACCGCCACAACTGAGAGTGTTACAAACTGGAACCACGGGGGAGATGCTACAGAGACTACAAGGAACTGGAACCAGGTTTCGGGTATGAGTGGCAACACCACGGGGGTTGACTCAGGTTGGAATCAGGCGTCGCAAGATAATAATGAATACCCGCCACACATGGTGTTTGATCCTCAGTACCCTGGATGGTATTATGACACTACTGCTCAGGAGTGGCGCACTTTGGAATCGTATGCTGTGTCTGCTCAGCCCACCGCTCAAGTTCAAGACCAGATAAGTCAGAAAGGATATGCATCATCTGATGCATTTTCTCACGGCAATGAGCAGATGACATACAGTACACAGGATCAAGGCAATAATTATGTTTCTCAAGGCTCTGGTAGCCAAGGCCAACAGCAGAACTGGGCTGGCTCAGTCAGCAATTACAACCAACCTAGTTCTACAATGTGGCAACCTGATAATTCTGCCAGTAATACTTCGCTGTATAGTGGAAGGCAACTAACAGGAAGTCATTATACCCAAAACCATTCTGTTGGCACTCAGGGAAGTCCACAAAGTTCTCTTCACTATGGGGCAACAGGTACACACTATGAGAACATCACTCCAGCTCAGAACGACTTCTCTATACCTGCACACTCACAAGGTTATGGTGTTGGGGGAAATTTAAGGCAACAATTGAATGATGCTAGAATTAATCAAAATGACCAAAGACATGTATCGAATGAGCACTTCAGAGATCAGAATGCGGTCAGCTTTGCTCATCAACAGATTCCGAGTGCTCAAGTCTCATATTCATCTGCACCTGGAAGGTCTTCTGCAGGCCGTCCTGCGCATGCTTTGGTTGCTTTTGGTTTTGGTGGAAAACTCATTGTGATGAAAGATAGTATCTCTTCTGAAAATCTGAGCTTCGGAAGCCAGGTCTGTGTCTCAGTCTTCCTTCATTTGGATTATTTCCTAATTACTAATATCCAATGCTAAAAGTTAATGTATTATTTGTGAAGAATCCTGTTGGAGGCTCAATATCAGTCCTAAACTTAGCGGAAGTTGTGAACGACAATATCGATGCTTCAGGCCATTATTTCCAGGCTCTCTGTAAACGATCTGTTCCAGGTCCTCTTGCAGGTGGAAGTATTGGAACAAAGGAATTGAATAAATGGATTGACGAGAGAATTGCGAATCCCGAGTCTGCTGAAATGGATTTTAGAAAAGCTGAAGTGTTGAGATTGCTCCTCTCACTGCTCAAGATAGCCTGTCAGTACTATGGAAAACTCCGATCTCCTTATGGCACAGATGCTGTGATGAAGGTAGGATACTTGTGTCCTTGCTGAAACAAATTTATTTCACATAAGATTATTTATTGCCATTATGTTGTGTCAGCACCCCACCTGCTCTTTAGAAATTTATGCTTCACGGAGATGGTTGCCTCTTGGCACACTTATGTTCAACCTGTAATGTTTATCTTCCTACCATGTCTCCTGTTTGTTAGAGAGTTTGAGACTTATCATTTGATGTTTGGATTTTCTATATCTTCCTACCATTATCTGATCTTCGTGCTGAACTCTGCTATGGAGAAAATAAAGAGTGATATAAAAACCCTTGGGCCTCTTTTACTTTCAGTTTAGGAGATTAGCATCATCTGTGAAACACATATGTTTTCACATTCTATTTTCTTGTTTATTTTGACAATTTAACATTCATAGGATAATTTTGGTGTGTTGCCTTACTCATGCTTTAAAAATATCATATTCATCAATAGACACAATTATGCTTGCAAATTTGAGGTCTGGAAAAATCATCCGATTCTTGTAACTTTACACGCTTTTCCGGAATTAAGTGGTTACTTAAATGCTGTTAAGATTAAGGTTTCATTAAATGACTGTATCTTTCTGGTTTACCCTTAGGAGAGTGATGCTCCGGAGTCAGCTGTTGCTAAATTATTTGCATCTGTGAAGAGCAACAGTTCACAGTATAGTCAGTATGCCGCTGCTGCGCAGTGCTTACAGCAATTGCCATCTGAAGGACAAATGCGGGTATCTAATGGTTTGCATTCAAGTCTCACATTTTTGTAAAATCTTCATCTTCTGAGAATTATCACCTGATGTTTTAGGTCACTGCCACTGAAGTTCAAAGTCTTCTGGTTTCTGGAAGAAAGAAGGACGCGTTGCAACGTGCACAAGAAGGCCAGCTTTGGGGTCCTGCCCTTGTTCTTGCTGCACAACTTGGTGATCAGGTTAGTTGATAAAAGATCCTTCATTGATGTGTAGTAGTGATAGAGATAAGAGGCCCATCATGGCTCAATGCATGTGACTGCCCTTTTCTTAATATAACTATTTCATAAAACCTACTGCAGTTCTATGTGGAAACTGTCAAGCAAATGGCTCTTCGCCAGCTTGTAGCAGGGTCACCTTTGCGGACACTATGCCTTCTAATTGCTGGGCAACCTGCTGATGTGTTTTCGGCAGATACCCCAGGCATTAACAGTATGCCTGGTGCTATCAGTATGCCCCAACAACCAGCACAGGTATGGTGATGTTTATGAAGACTTTGGTGTTTTTACATTTGGTGCTGTGAATGATCCCCTGGTGTTCTTACATTTGGTGCTGCGAATGATCCTTTGGTGTTTTTACGTTTGGAAGAAACTTTCATTTATGTATCATTGTTTGCTGCTACTGAGAGTTTGCTAGTGATCATACTGATTACGTTTTAAAAATTTTCGTTGCTCCAACAGTTTGGTGCCAATGGCATGCTGGATGACTGGGAAGAGAATTTGGCGGTGATCACTGCAAATAGAACAAAGGATGATGAACTTGTGCTAGTCCATCTTGGAGACTGTTTGTGGAAGGACAAAAGCGATGTATGTTTTAGTTAATTTTTATTGAAGCACTGACTTTACCTGCAATTCATGTGAAGAGTTTTCTAGGTCCTTACTAGCTTTGAATTTTTTATATATCAGATAATTGCTGCTCACATATGCTATTTGGTTGCGGAAACAAGCTTCGAGCCATATTCAGACAGTGCAAGAGTTTGCCTTGTTGGGGCAGATCACTGGAAATTCCCACGGACCTATGCCAGTCCAGAAGCAATTCAGGTTTCAGTGTTATCTTGGCGAAGTCATAGTATCTTTTGTTTAGTTTCCATCCATGAGATATGACATTACCTTAATTCCCAGCACTCACCGGCAAAAACACTGCTTGAGTTGGAAAAATGGAAATAGAGAACTATCAACAATCAGACAAAGGCTCAAGACTTAGAATATATATGTATAGATATATTGATATGTTATCTTGTAAAGAGAACTGTACCCAGTAAGTTACTCTATTTTTTGGATCAAATTTTGGCATCTATCTCATATCCCTTTCCTGCGAAAAGAGCATTAATATGAGTACTTATGTTTCCGCTGTATATCTGAGGCTTCATTACTCCTACAATTACTTACTACTTAAAAATGTGTTATGTATGACAAAGCATTTGCCGAGGGTATCTAAATTTTCTTTGAGTTTAGAGGACTTGAATAGGTAAATATATTTGGCGACTGCCTCTAACTGCATTTTCAATTTGAACAGAGGACAGAGATATATGAGTATTCAAAAACGCTTGGGAACTCTCAATTTGTCCTACTTCCTTTTCAACCTTATAAGCTGGTATATGCGCACATGTTGGCAGAAGTTGGAAGGATTTCAGATGCATTAAAGTACTTACTCTACTACTTCTACGTTAGTTTCAAATGTTTAATGAGTAATAGTATGTATTTCACCTTATTCTTTTGGTGTAGGTACTGTCAGGCAGTGCTAAAATCGCTTAAAACTGGTCGTACTCCAGAGGTGGAGACTTTGAGACAATTAGCTTCTTCACTGGAGGAAAGAATCAAAACACATCAACAGGTATATTTGCGTCCTCTTTTGTTGCTTCTATAATTTATACATACATCTCAATATAAACTTCTTTTTCTGCAGGGGGGGTTCTCAGCAAATTTATCTTCCAATAAATTGGTCGGTAAACTGCTCAACCTTTTTGATACTACTGCTCATAAGGTTGTAGGGGGTTTGCCACCACCTGCGCCAACTGCAGGTGTCTCTCTCCAAGGTAATGAGCATCTGCACCAATCAATTGGACCACGGGTATCAGCTAGCCAATCCACAATGGCCATGTCATCATTGGTGCCTTCACTCTCTGTGGAGCCTATAAGTGAGTTAGCAGCTAACAACAACAGAGTTTCGATGCATACAAGAAGTGTTTCTGAACCAGACTTCGGAAGAAGTCAGGTTTGTGCTGAACAACTTGTTCTTTATTTGATTTGTATGTGATATACAAGAGTTATTGGTCTTCTTAATATAATTAGGGTTGAACTGATTCATTGAAGGAATCAAGCTCCACTGGCAAAGCAACAGGCGTGACATCTCGCTTTGGTCGTTTTGGATTTGGATCTCAGCTGTTGCAGAAGACTGTGGGTTTAGTTCTCAAACCTCGTCAAGGCCGACAGGTAAGATATTTGGTCTTTGTGTTTACAAGATGGCGTAGACACATACCTCAAATATCCCTAAGAATTTCAATTGCATAAGTTTCTCTTCCGTGGTTCTTTATCTGGCCATGTCTGTATCTTAGGCAAAGTTGGGTGAAACAAATAAGTTCTATTATGATGAGAAACTCAAGAGGTGGGTGGAGGAAGGTTCTGATCCCCCAGTAGAGGAAGCAGCACTTCCACCCCCACCAACCACTGCAGTTTTTCAGAATGGGACTTCAGATTATAACTTAAGGAGTGCATTGCAAAGTGAAGCTTCTCTCAGCAATGGAAGTCCCGAATTCAAAAGCCCGAGTGCTCCGGAAAATAGTTCAGGGATGCCACCTCTTCCGCCCATCTCCAATCAGTATTCGGCACGTGGACGGATGGGTGTGCGATCTAGGTAACTTGATAAACCACCTTTATAATTTGTTATTCTAGGATGGAAATGTTGAAAAGGGCATTCATGGTACTTGCACGTGGTACGCTCATATAACGCTAGTGAATTTTGCAAGCTCATGAACAAGCCAATACAGTTATGCCCTCTAAATATATCTTCTTTTAGAAAGACTGATAATGACTAATCATGAAAACTATCAGTAAGATTTTTTAAAGAGAATCTAATGATAAGCACGTACTCTTTATCACTTGCTCTTTTGACAAATTCTTTCTTTTTTTCGTTCCATCAGATATGTTGATACCTTTAATAAAGGCGGTGGAAATGCTACGAACTTATTCCAGTCACCTTCTTTTTCATCTGCTAAACCAGCAACCGGTGCCAAACCCCAATTCTTTGTGCCCACACCAGTAACCACTGTTGATCAGCCAATTGATGCTTCCCAAAATGGCATTCATGATTCTTCATCCACTTATGAAAACCCTTCCCCATCTTCGAACGACTCACTCCAGTCATCTATACCTCCATCTTCTGCCTCCATGCAAAGATTTGCAAGCATGAACAACATCTCCAAGAAAGGGTCTGGTGAAAATAATTCGTTTTCTGCACATTCACGGCGCACAGCATCATGGAGTGGAAGTTTTAACAATACGCTGGGGTCTCCACAAGGGGGTGAAGTAAGGCCTTTGGGGGAAGTATTGGGCATGCCTCCCTCATCGTTCATGCCAAATGACCCTTCTTCTTTGGGGCACTCTTCTTTAAGTGGCGGAAGTGTCGGTGATGATCTTCAAGAAGTGGAACTTTGATACTCTTTTGGGGTGTAAATAGCAAAAATTTTGCCATAAAAGCTGCTATAAAATCTCACTGAGTTGTGTGGCCTGGACTGTTCAAGAACTTGGAAAGAGATCCAAAGTTTCTTTGGATTTTTGAATTTACCCTCAGCCGTATTGTCCAATCTGCCTACTTTTTCTTCTTCTTTTTCCTGTTCTACAGTTGTATTTTGAATGGCAGTTATCCAGATGTTTACTGTACTTATAGAGATAGGTTTGTTGATGATGAAAAAGGGTTGTCTTCTCATTTACATGGGCACGATGAGGAGAAATATTGCAAATTGTACAGTTTCAATTGTTTATTTATTCGAGGGACAAAATGCTGCCTCTACCAACCTAAAAAGTGAAAATGAATCACAGGTAATGAGGAAATACGTAGCTGCTATTTTTTCAATATTATACAGCCAGAAAAGCAGTGATGTGCCAAGAAATAAGAGAATTATGTTAGAATGTATGTGTTCTAGCAACTTTAATTTGTTATGTATTATGAGAAAAGAGATTTACTAAGCGTCTTATGTGTGTATTTCCCCCTCCCTTTTGGTTGAGCATGAATGAATTTTGCTCAAAATTACAAGTTTATGTCATGGATGGCGTTGAAAGAACATGTGGGTTAAAACTCCTTGCTTAAATTCGTCCCTGTCTTGAATTATGGTTTATTAATATCTATAATATGAAAAGGGTTAAAAGGTCTCAAACTCCTTAAGCTACACTCTCTTACGAGTTGTTTCTGGACCTATACAAATTTGAACTTAACTCTTAAATCCATCGAAACTACTTATCGAGTCACAGGCTAGCCATTTAATTTGAGCAGGATTTTACTTTCCTGTTCGTTAAAATTTCTCAAACAGAGGTGAAAATTTGAAAGATATATTTTATGCATCTGTTGTATAATTAAATATATTTAGACTAAATATATATTTAACTTTTCTTAAGATGTAAAAAATAACTAAAATCTCATAATCCATTCCCATTGTGTATTGGTAGTGATTGTACCACGTCAGCAATACAACGGTTGTATGAAATTCTTTCTCGAAAATTTGGCCCAATCTCTTAAAACATATTGAAACTACCCATTGAGTTACAAACAAATCATTAATTTGGACATGTGTTTGTACTTTTGTCCACTAAATTTAATTTTAGTTTTCCTAAATTAATATATTACGGGTTTAATGTTAACTTTTATACAATTCATAAGAAATTTGTTGTTCAGGGCTTTTAATTAATTTTACTCATATGAGTAAAACAGTTTTTATTATGAAATAGCGTGTTCCTAACACCGTCTCATTTTTCTGGGTATTATTTTGTTTAGATTGGTAATTTTGTGTGAGTCCCCTTAGAGTTATTACTGAAATGATTTGTAAATATAGTTAAGAGTAAAATCTTGATCAATAGGCTTATAGAATTAAGGTTTGATCAACACTATAATTAGTCTTGTCAGAAAATGAATAAGAGTTTTTTAGTTTTTGGCAAATTACCTCTATGTTATGCTAAATTGGTAAGTTATGTCACTGTGAATAATAAATTGGCCAAATACGCTACTGTGATCTTAAAAGGTGACACACAACCTTTTGGAAAAACTTTGCATTGTAAATTTTATATTAAAAGACTAAAATATTATTAGTAGTAATAATATTTTCTTTTGTGTTTTGAGTTTAATTTTACTAAATTTTTCGTTTAATAAAAATAAGAGTTTAAGAAACAAGGCATATACATGTATATATCTCAGATTTGTAATTCTAATTTAAATAATATAAAAATAAAAGAGATAATTTTTCGTGAAACAATGGGGGTATAAATATATTTTTTTTAAAAAAACCCTAAGCCTATATCTCATTTATGGGAGAGTGAACTATACTTCCTAGTATAAGGGGGTAAAATGCCAACTTTTGAGATCACACGGGGTATTTGGCAACTTAATTTTCATCGGGAGGTAACTTGCCAGTTTACTAATTTAACATAACAAAAGGAGGTAATTTGACAAAACCTCATTTTTTTTTCCCGTTCCCACTGAATAATAGTCATAACATATAAAATCTAAGAGGTAAAAGTTAAAGACCCACGATGAAAACCTTTTGCTGAAGATATGAGCTAAAATAAGAGAAATGTCCACAAGGTATGACACCTCGTAGAAGAGCAAGCGACTGAACCCGAAGGACAAAGGGAAAGCCTCAAAACATTCACCATTGCTATCACTAAAGGCCAAAATTCACATTTAGTACTCATCTTAAAAAAAGTCGATTGGGTCAGTATTAGCAAATGATGTTGCGCTTATGCCCCGGATGACCCTAAGTGGGTGAACAGATCATTCACCTTTAGTAGGCATTAAGTGCAAATCACACGGCCATTAATGTAGACATGTTGCACGTCATAAAGAGCATAGTAGCTATAACCCAATTGATGATGCATAATCTGCCACGCCCTCGGACATGGGCGGAAAAAGGGTACCCCACAAAAAAAACGACTACCGTCTAGCGGGAGGGTACATTTAGGATACGACCAACCGCTATCCGAGTAAGGTAGAACAATTTGGGATTCAGAGCAGGTCCCCCCGGGTCACAACCGGACAACACCCCACAGAGGGTATTAGGTCAACGCACTTGGAGAAGGTACCCCCCGAGTCTCGTCAGATTGACGGCCTCAAAAGGGAATGCGGTTCGGACCCAACGACTCGGATACGCCCTTCCCCACGACTTGGTATCAGCCCAAACTCGGGTACCCACAAGGAAAGACCATGGGACCCCCCCCAGACCGAGGAGCAAACACTTCACGAAATGCTAAGTACCTCTCGGACCCCCGAAAGGCGATTTCCAACACTTAGCCAAATACTGAGGAGGAAGGAGCACATCACAACGTTAAGGACATGAGTGAATGCAAGGAAAAGTCAAGACCCATCAATATTCCGACTAAAGGAGACAACTCAACAATGTTACAACTACAAAGAACGACCCCCCGGGTCCTATTCAGAATAAGTGACCCGCAAAGATTATTCAATCATCCAGGCAGACCCCAGTCCACGACCTGACTCGGAAGACGTGCCAATCATTATCATTCAACTTAGCTCGAACCACCCTAATTATGAGGGAAGATCACACCACATTGGTCCGAATCATTCATTGGAGCAGAAAGAGACAATT
Source organism: Linaria vulgaris (assembly GCA_948329865.1). Classification (NCBI taxonomy): domain Eukaryota; kingdom Viridiplantae; phylum Streptophyta; class Magnoliopsida; order Lamiales; family Plantaginaceae; genus Linaria; species Linaria vulgaris. Next base: position 61,126,557 of record OX415251.1, on the reverse strand, counting down.
CTTACCGGTGCAGAACAATGATTGGGGCAGACCAATCTCCCCTCATTGGCACGGTACCACCTCCGAAGGCCATTGGAGAAGACGCCATCATTTCCCTCTTAGACAAACGACAGTCCGCTCATGCCATTGGTCACCCCCGACAGACGACCCCCATTGGTGCAAAAGACCTTCACTTCATTGGCCACTAACACCACTCGAAGTTAAGACGAAAAGACCAGCCCCTATTGGTCAAAGACCCCCCTGGGACTAACACTATAAATAGTCCCATTTCAGCAGAAAAATGGAGAGCTTCAAGCACTACTACTCACCACAAAATCAACACAAGAACACTCTCTACAATTTTATACACTTTATTGTACTTAGAATTTACCAGACTCTTCTAGTTCAAAGTGGTGCTGTAATTCACTCAAAGTCCTTAATGAAATCACCATGTCTCCTTTCTTTCATATTCGAGATTGGCGTTCCGAACAAAAATAATTGAGTAACGATATCCCAAAATATCCCGACCACACAGGCCCCAATGTCTCACCAAATGGCGCCATCAGTGGGAACGCCTTAAGTTCTCTGAGGAAAGTTTGAGGAAAGTTGCATGGCAAGAGAAACGAGCTAGAAGAGTACTAGTAGGCGCGTCATCACGACCGAGTCCAGAACACGAGCGATGGAGAACCATGACACTAAAACAGAGGGACAACAAAGCCCTCTGCCCCCTCACAAAGAGGTATCTGAGTATAACGATCGATGCCCTGCCCTGACGCACTTGTGCCACCTGCTACCGGCACCCCGATGCCACAAGCTACTGCGCCAGCACCACCGGAAGCTGGCCATGGGCTATATGCAGGTACCCTAGGATATGTACCATAACATGTTGGCTCGATTTAACAGAAAAGGAGCCGCGACCATGGAGAATGGTCGTGGACGTAACCAAGGTTGCCCTGAGGGGCAGAGGAACCCTCCGCGCCACGAATCTGCGCCACCCCCACTGGACTCATCTGAAGACTTGTCTCGTAGCGACGCCCGCACTTCTCCTCCTCGTCGCAGAAGGGGACCACCGTCGCTACATACGACAAACTCTATAGAGGCGCCCCCGGAGGCTTGGCCACCTCGGCGACTGCCTCATCCTCAAGAAGTAGCCTAGAACTCTCTTGGCCTGCACGATCCCTACTACCACTAGCCCATGGGAAGGCGTACGCGTTTGCCGATCTCGAAGGCTCCTATACGAAGAATGATGGAACAAATGAAAAGAGAGATACGTGAGCTCTGACGCAATCTTAACCCCGGGGAGGAGGTAGTGTATCGAGGAACACCTTTTGCTCCCCATATAGCTGGCCCTTTCATCCCACTCACCATGAAACCAGCAAAATTTCTGACCTACACTGGAGATAGTAGTGATCGTGACCCCCGCGACCATATCAACCAATAGTTAGCATGCATGGACCTCGCATCGGCCCCCGACCATGCCATGTGCCGAGTCTTTCGAACGACTCTCACCAGACGAGCCTAGTTCTGGTTTTCCAGCCTCCCACCAGGAACGATCCACAGCTTTGATGGTTTTCCAGCCTCCCACCAGGAACGATCCACAGCTTTGAACAACTCACCCAGATGTTCGTGAGGCAATTTTCATGTAACATGGTCTTTCCTAAGACATGTGGGCATCTGTTCAACATACGACAAAATACTGATGAGCCACTCTGGGACTACATGCGACAATTCTCGCACGACGTGGGTGAGATATCCCGCTTCGACCCTGGCATGCTCTCCGACATCATCGTCCTATGGTTATTGCTAGGGGACTTCGCTACCTACCTCATGAGGAATCGAGCGCCCAACATGGGGGACCTAATGCAGAAGGTTGATTCTTTCATGGAGCTAGAAGAAACACGAAAGTCCTGGAGGCCACAAAAGCCTCTCGAGCCTCGGCCCCTTCCGCTGGTCGAGGAAAATATAATAAAGATGAGAAAGATGGAGGATAAAGGGAGAAAGTTAAGAAAAACCTAGAGCCGGTACCTTTACCCTCACATGACGATCTCTCCCACCGAGGTCATGGCTATCATCAGGAAAGACCCGAGCTGCTAAGGATCCCCAAAGGCTCAAAAGTACAGGGAAGTTCTGCACTTATCACCGAGCTTACGGGCACTTAACGAACAATTGTGTCCTCCTCCATCAGGAGATTTCTAGTCTCCTTAAGCTGGGTTTTCTGGATAAATATGTGCTGCCCGACAGAGGCAACCCCGCGGGGAAGCGAGGCAGAGAGGAGATGCCTAAGAGCAAAAAACAGCGCTCAGATAAATCCGAGGACAGTGAGCAAGAGCCCCCGGAGCAGGAGCGGCTACCTCCACCCCCTCGCGCCTATCGCGACAATGCCCCTACAGGTCGCACCGTTAATATAATCGAAGGAGGAGTATCATCGGTGACCAATGAAGGAAAGTGGAACTACACCCAAAAGGCGTGGAACACCGATTTCAAACTGGAGGTCTTTGCTACCACGATGGCAGACCATCATGTCATCTCTTTTGGGCTTGAAGACCTCATAGGTGTCGTGTACCCACACGAGGACCCCTCGTTATCACAACCACTATACTAGGAACCGAAGTGAGGAAAATCCTCGTGGACACGGGGAGCTTGATCAACGTTCTCTTCATGCCTCCGTACCTGGCATTGGACATCGCTCAAAATCAAATGGAGCCAGTAGAGGTCCCTCTCGTGGGGTTCTCACGAGAACAATGCCAGACTGTGGGACTTATAACTTTGCCAATGTCGTGGGGGGAAGGCACTACTTGCCGCACTGAGCCCATAATTTTTGGGTAGTAGATGCTCCCACCCAGACATACAACGCCATTTGTGGACGACTGGCCCTTCGAACCTTCGAAGCAGTCGCATCCACCCTTCATCTAAAAATCAAGTTCCCGACCCTCTTCGGGGTGGGTAAAGTAAAAGGAGACCATACTTTGTCTAACGCCCCTGAAATTTGAACAAAATATAAATTTACAGTTTAGTCCTCAAACTTTTGGAAATAGCATTTTTGACCCCAAACGTTTGAGGAAAATTGCATTTTAGTCTTTGAACAAAAATTAACCACTTTTTATTGTCTTATATGCTTCCAATATCTTTAAGAAATATATTTTACATGTACATATTGATCTTGGAGTTTTTTTATATAGAAAAACTTACATAAGTAAATATGTGTAAAAATATCTATTTATTAATTTTTTTTATTATAAACAACAAGAATAATATCACATCATAGGTGAATGGTTTTGAAATCAGCCACATCACCCTTATGCCAATTGAAATCATATTTTGGTGATTAGTTGTTAAAGAAAGTAAGGTGTGACCTTAGTTAAACTGTTTTAACATGTATAAATAAATAAATATGTATTTATATGTATTTTATTTGAACTAGACATATCATATTTTAAGTTATGGAAAAAAAATCAGCCACATCTCCCTATTATCAGATTAGAGTCTTCATTAGTTATGTTGGCCAAGGATAAAGAAATTAAAGTGGGACCTTAATCAAAAATATTTTAATTTGATTTTTGGCTATAAATAGTAGGCTTTCTTCCAACAATTTTCACACCCAAAATCATTTCCGTTTTTCCTTCTTTCTTCCTATGAATCTCTAAGTTAGTATATCTACTTTCAGGAAAAATTATCCCAAGTTCTTATTTCATCATTTTCTACCCGCAAAAACCCCAAAACTTTTATTGTGCAAACATTATCCATTCGGCTCTGCACCTTAGAAATATCATAACTAATTGTAGAAAAATCTTTTTTGATCAAGGCCAACGGCTGAATACTCCTCATAATGTCCTCTAACTTTTATATGAAGAAATAGTTTTCAAATAATGTGATTTATAAGGTCAAAATTCCAAAACAGTAGACTACTGTCTGAAAATCCGAAAATATGTTCTATATTTCCAAGAATTATTTAGCATAGCAAACCTTTGGATATTCCTTCCCATTTGGGTACACATGTTCCTAGTGATGTTAGGGATCAGTTACCACAAAAATATTTGAAAACAAAGTTCATTTGGATATCCGATCAAAGGTAAACTCAAACTACGATGATTTTTAGCTTATTTTACATACTTTAAGTTCTTTATTTATGATTGAAAATATTCATCATAATTCCATGATTGATCACTCACACATGACTCTTATAAGATATAACAATCATTAGAATTACTTTAATATGATTTGTATTCACGAATTAATATTTTTGAGATTTTTCAAAAGTATATAAATAGTAAAATTATCATGTCTAACACATCCTTACATAAGTCAATAAGATTATCATATATACTTTTGAGGTATAATCCTCTTATATGATTATGTATTGTAACTTAAACATTCTTTGATCATTTACCTGATTAGGTTTATATATTAATATTTTTATAAGTTATAAATACAATGGTATATAATTTAAGATAATCTTGAAACAAAATAATATTAACTAAGTTATACAATTTACTGGATTGCTTCATAAGATAATTGTTTGATGTCATGATTCCTAAAATTTTTGGATGTACTAGAGACTTAAAGAACGATTTTCTATAAATCAGTTAAGTAATATATTTTGAAGATTTATTATGCATCAAATTAAATAGTTTATCATACTATACTTGATATTATTGGTTACTTACCATTTGAAACGATTTTTTAACATTAGAAAAATTATAACTACAATTATAATTATAAATATATGGTTGCTTAAGATAAATCTTGAGATATAAATTACGTATACAAAGTATATTTGATATTTAACTTAACCGTACGACATCAAAGTTTATCGCGTAAGATTTTCATCAATGATATGTGTATTTACTTAAATTAGTATTAACTACATTTTTTTAACAAGAACTTCCTCAAATTTCATCAACACAAAAGTTGAATAGTACATATGTTTATAGTGGTAAGTTATGATTATTCAGTTAACTGATATTATCTTAATGATATTAAAGGTTTGACAAATTAATCAACGACGCGCAAGATTCTCCGTACAAATAAAGGTGAGGTTCGATTTTTGATTTTGTTCTGGCCCAGTTTGGCATCCGGCCTGAGGAACTTGGACAAAAAAAGACATTACCCCATTACCAAATCACGAACAACCTATTATTCACCGTATTCCTATTTTTGCATCTTATCTCGTCTCATAAGTCATAACATGATTTCATTACTCATCGTTAAATCATACTCAACCATTAATTATTTGTCACATATTAATTCATAATCATGGTAATTCGTCATTATCTCGTTTGTTGGTTCTTGAACTGTGCAAAGAGCAACGAACTATGTTCGGGACATGTAGCTCAAGGAGCAACAAATATTATCTGGTTTACTAGCTTATTTGGTCATCACCCATTGGGACGCCTTTGGAAAGTGGAGCCCAGTGATTGAGTCGATTTATTGCCGGGCAGTAAGGACTGTTGGTTTAAGTAATTTCACTTGATACCAATTTATCTAGGCGCCGCTTGCAGTCAGGAGTTGGCTGTAACCCGCGTGCTGGATCGGCCTGTACTCGAGCATCTCACCTGTTTGGTTTGTGAGGTCGCTCCTCGTTAGGAGGTATAAGGTAGTATTTGGAAGTATAAGGTTGGATTGGTTTACTGTTAAGGCACATGTTCATAAACTATTTTCAGAATATTTCGGTACCATTGTTACATCAAATTATCTTGTTAAATTGTTTCTATCGGTAAGATCACTCCTAGAAATATATCAATTGAATCACTGTTAATTCTTTCTTTTCCACTTGTTTTGTATGAATCTCACTAAGTCATCAAAGACTTATTCCTCGCTTTTTCTTGTCTATCCATTCCTCAGGATAAGATCGACGTGGCAGCATGGATCACATGAATAATTTTGTCAATCTTGCCTTTTGGAATATTCATGTAACTGAAAAATGATTAATCGTCAGTACGTAATTATTAAAGTATCAAATTATTTGTATTTTCTAGACTTTCGTTGTGTATATTAAAGTCATTTTTATCATTATGTGTATGGTTGATCCTGAAAAGTGACACCACTTCCTACGAGACGTGTTTTAGTCTGAGCTGGGTAAAGTGTCGGGCCAATGCTGAACCAACCCGGATCAAAATGCGACTCATGGGGCGTGACCGTCACAATATGGTATCAGAGCCATATACGAAAAAATATGATATACGCTAATTTTCAAATATCTTTTTACAAACTATTCTTAAAGATAAACAAAGATTTTATTGCATTAAGCACTAGCTATCATAAATTTTGCATTAAAAGAGACACAACTGGGGTATTGTATTTAAATCTATTTTACGTTTCTTATTACTACTATTATTACTACTAGTACTACTACTATTGCTCTTAGTCGTCTGCTAGTTAATTTGTAACAATATGGGATCCACATTCGGTACATATGCTTTAAGTTTGTCAATCAATTTATTGGCAGTATATGCAGAGATTAGAATCTCACGAGCCGACGGCTTCATAAACTCCTGCTCCACACAATGATCTAGAAACGACAACAATCCGTTATAGAAACCATTAACGTTGTACACTCCTATAGGTTTTCGATGCATGTTTAATTAAGCCCATGAAGCTATGCAATAAATCTCTTCTAGTGTTCCTAATCCCCCAGGTAATGCTATAAAAGCATCAAAATTATACAACATAGTCGCTATTCTTTCATGCATGCTAGGTACAATAAGCTCTTCACCTATGATTGGACCACCGGGATTCATGTCCGCTAAGGATTTTGGTATGATTCCTAACACTTTACCACCTATAGAAAATGTTCTTTTTGCTACACACTCCGTTAGCCCTAAATTTCCTCCTCCATAGACTAGCTTTATATTTCTCTCTGCCAATATGTTTCCCATGCTCATTGCTACCTCTAGAAACTCAGAATCTTTCCCGAAACTAGGTCCACAAAAGACACAAATAATATTTATCTCACGAATTGGAGATTTTTCCATCTGAAATTATTTTTCTTCCTGTATAATGTGGTATATGTTAGTGTGAGGTTCTCATCAGCATACAAAGCGGTATTTATAAGAAAAAATAAAGTAAGCGTATGAGGAAAGCTTTGAAAGAAAAAATAGATTAATATAATATCTTCAAATAAAAATAATAAATAACTGAATAGCGCGTTGTGCAATCTCTATCTCTTGTAACTTGAAACATGTCTTCTTAATTAATCTTCATCTTACACTATTACCTTAGATAATTATATTATTATGGCTTCAGTTCTTCATTTGAAAGTTTTGCAAAATATATAAAATAGTTTTGTCAATCAAAACTCTTCAATTACATAATTTTTCTACATGAGTTACTTTTGAATATTTGAAAAGAAAAATGAAGATTTTCAAACCCACTAGAACTTTTTCAACATTAGTTTATGTTTTTCATCACTTATGTACTCAAGTAAATAGACTATATTTTAAAATTTATTTCACAAAATAATCTGCTCCAACATCTTATGTCAAAATCCAAAATAATTTTTGAGAGTGTCGATGAAGTTTCAGAAGGATTGTGGCTTATTTCAAAAGCTTCTTATATAATCCACATTTTATAGTTTAATTTGACCAATATAGGTAACCACAATCACGCCATATTTACTTCATCATATTTTTCTTCTATCGAAAACAAAGTACATAAGATCCTTAAGTTTTCTTTTATTAAAGAAGAAATGTTTACATAAATTTTAATATAGACGCTTCAGAGAAAATTTGAGTTTGTTTACTACCTTATTTTTCTCTTGAGTTTTTCCTTGGTGAGATTGAAAATTATTCATTAATACGTAAACTCAAAACTTCAACGAATTTTAATTATTTTACAAATATATTTTCTCATGTTCTCAGTAGTAGTTGTGAATTTTCTTAACAATAAGCATTCGAAAGGAAAGACATTGACCAAAAAGAAATATTTTTATTCTAGTATTTTAAAAGTACTAACTGAAATAGTTTCTTGACTACTTTCAAACATGTTCTCGTTTTATAATTTCAAAACACAAATTCATTTTTCTTTCACAAACAAAAGATATACCCGTCTACTCTTATATATTTCCAACCATCATATCTCAAATTATTAAAAAATATATTTGAATAAAAAAAATACGTTTCTCTCTCAACACCTATAAACGGCTACATTAGCCATAAAAATTTTTATATACAAATTAGTTTATATTACAAAATACACACTCATCTTCATCTTATTCCTCCCTACCAAAAATGGATTAATTTAATGGAGTTACATATTTCTTGTAGTAAACTTTATAAATCTTTATTTGATTTTCTTCTAATCGAGGGAAAATACTACCACATGATTTGCTTTTGTATTTTTAAGGCTCGCAACATCTTTTTCTACCTTTTCTTTTAAATGAGTTTATAATTGTGTAAGTTAACTTAAAGTATTGCATCTTGATTAATAACACATCTTTCGAGTAGGTGTTTTTCTCTCCCTTATAATTATAGCCCTTATAATGTTAAAACCGTCAAAGTTTGATGTACACATTCTTATTTTTAGCAAATGAAATCAAAACAAACCCGACCCTCGTATTTTTCAAAGACAAGCATAAAAAAAAAGATCTTCTACGTAAATTATTTTTGAAATTATAAACATTGACCTTGTCATTTGCATCAACCAATTTTATTTTCTTACTTTTGATATTATTCATATTTATAACTAACATTTTTCTAGTTATAAAATTATTTATTTGAGAAATTTCAACTTAAATTATGAATACCTTTAGGGTAAAATCCACTATGCACCCTTGAAAGTTAAATTTTTTTGATTTTGCACCCCTGAAACCTATTTAATCAAGTCAACACTCTCCAATCACGGTCTATTGTCACTTTGCACCCCTTTTCCGTTTTCAGACATTGACCAACGTTGTCTTAGGGGTAAAAGCGTCCTTTTACTGTTCACTCCCTCCAAATATGTAAATATCAGTCGAAATTCATTTCCCCCAATTCCATTTCTAGGGTTTCTTTCTCCTTAACTCAATTTTCTTCTCAAAGTACTAAAATCAACAATGGTGTGGCAAATCCGAGAGATGAATCATACCGGCCCGCTCTATGGTAAGTGTTAGCTTCAATTAGTCCTAATTTGTGCGCATGCATTTACTCTAGAATTTGGCACACGAAATATGGCCGATTCTTACATTTTGTTCATGATTCTGTAGTTAATGTGTTATTTTTCTCAATTTTGTAGGGGATGGGTCGAATTTGTTCACTATAATGCTTCGTCATTCCGGTCGATTTGAGGTTAGTAACGGCAAAATGTGTTTTGTGGGTGGTGGTTGTGTGTTTATTGATAATTGTGATGAGTATGCGTTGAAGATGAATGTAATGCATCTAATTGCTAGGCAAGTAGGGTTGTTACACTGGTTAAGATTTTCTTATAGCCCATTAGGACTTGATGATTCTAATGAGTTGCTGATGATAACAACTGATAAAGAAGCAATTGAAGTTTTGAAATGCATGAGGAGTGATAGACTAGTGTGTATCTATGTTGAGGACATTGAAGATTTGGCAGTTGATTGTCAAGGGTCGAGTCAAGTAGGGACTGGGTCTAGGCCTCCTACTGGTCCTGATTTAACTGATGAAGCCATGGGATATGATGCTGATGGGGATGGTGAATTATTGAGAAGGCAAAGAAGAGGTAATGGGAAGGATAAGGAGTAACAGTGATAGGCAAAGGGCAACTACTGAAACAACTCTCAACCAAGATGAACTTCCTGATCCAACAAGGCATATAGATATGATACAACTTGATTCTGCAGATGAGTCTAGGAATGATGATGGGAGTGACAATGAACATGTTGATCATAGTGATTATGCAGATGGGGCTGATTTTGAAGAGTCTGATTTTGAGAAAGATGATGAGTTATATGCAGAAAATATTGATAATGAAGTTGAATAGATTGAGCAAATTCATAAACCAAATAAAGAGGTAAGCTCCAGTCAAAACAATGTGCCAATCCAGCCAACAGAGGCTACTAAAACTAAGAAGAAGAGATCAAAGTTTAGGGATTTTGTTGTCTATGAAGGCAATGCATCAGACTCAGATTTTGAATTTGAGGTGGGGATGTAGTTCAAGAGTGCTGATGAATTTAGAAATGCAATGAGGAGATATTCGAATCACCAAGGATTACCTGTCCACTTCAAGAAGAACAAAAGTGATAAGATAAAGATGACTTGCAAATGTGACTGGGTTTTATATGCATCATATGTTTCCAAGATTGACCATACATTCCAGGTGAAGAATATTGATGGTAAACATACTTGTGAAAGAGTGTCTATTGCCAAACACTGCTCCTCCAGATTCCTTGCACAAAAATACCGTTGAATTATCGACCCATACACAATACAGTAGCCCAACCGTTGAATTATACTAACCTTATAATTTGGGCATCGATAATATCCCCGTATTATCGTTCTTCCAATTTGTTGTCAGCTCCAAACTCGTGCCACAGTGACACTTTACAACTGGAATTCGTTGTCCGAAGTGCCACACACTCTCAGACGAGCTAGATGCTCTTGACATTAGGTGAATCGAACAAGAATTTCTCGAATAAAAAGATTACCCATATCTTTATTAAGAAAGTATTGATTCAACCAAAGATGTGAAGATTTCTTGTAACGATAGTCTAAGGAGAGATTTGATTTTTAAGATTGAAAAGATTGAAGAGTTTATTTAATCGATTGAATGTTCAAAAGTCCGAGAATCAAATTTTAATATTATGGAATATACTAGCATGAATCACTAGTCGGAGAGAATTACACTGATTTTGAAAAATAAAAGATGGAACAATAACACTTTATTTTCGAAATAATCGAAGTAAGAATCTGAGGACCAGATTCTTTTAAGAAGAGGAGATTGTAATGCCCCTGAAATTTTAACAAAAATATAAATTTGTAGTTTAGTCCTCAAACTTTTGGAAATAGCATTTTTGACCCCAAACATTTGAGAAAAAATGCATTTTAGTCATTGAACAAAAATTAATCACTTTTTATTATCTTATATGCTTCAAATATGTTTTACATGTACATATTAATCTTGGAGTTTCTTTACATAGAAAAACTTACATAAGTAAATATGTGTAAAAATATCAACTTATTCATATTTTTTTTTTAATTATAAACAACAAGAATAATATCACATCATAGGTGAATGGTTTGGAAATCAGCCACATCACCGTTATGACAATTGAAATCAGATTTTGGTGATTAGTTGTTAAAGAAAGTAAGGTGGGACCTTAGTTAAATTGTTTTAACATGTATAAATAAATAAATATGTATTTATATGTATTTTGTTTGAATTAGACATATCATATTTTAAGTTATGGAAAAAAAATCAGCCACATCTCCCTATTATCAGATTAGAGTCTTCATTAGTTGGCCAAGGATAAAGAAATTAAAGTGGGACCTTAATCAAAAGTATTTTAATTTGATTTTTTGGCTATAAATAGTAGGCTTTCTTCCAACAATTTTCACACCCAAAATATTCACAAATTAATATTTTTGAGATTTCTCAATAGTATATAAATAGTATATTATCATGTTTAACATATCCTTACATAAGTTTAATAAGACTATCGTATATCCTTTTGAGGTCTAATCATCTTATATGATTATGTACCGTAACTTAAACATTCTTTGATCATTTACCTTTATTAGGTTTACATATTAATATTTTTATAAGTTAAATACAATGTAATGCAATTTAAGATAATCTTGAAACAACATAATATTAACTAAGTTATACAATTTACTGGATTTGCTTCATAAGATAATTGTTTGAAGTCATGATTCTTGAAATTTTTGGATGTACTAGAGACTTAAAGAGCGATTTCCCATAAATCAGTTAAGTAATATATTTTGAAGATTTATTATGCATCAAATTAAATAGTTTATCATACTATACTTGATAATATTGTATACTTACCATTTGAAACGATTTTCTAATATTAGAAAATTATAACTTCAATTATAATTATAAATATATGGTTGCTTAAGATAAATCTTGGGATATAAATTACGTATACAAACTATATTTGATATTTAACTTAACCTTACGACATCAAAGTTTATCGCGTAAGATTTTCATCACTGATATGTGTTATTTACTTAGTTTAGTATCATCTACCTTTTTAACAAGAACTTCCTCAAATTTCATCAACACAAAGTTTAATAGTACATATGTTTATAGTGTTAAGTTAAGATTATTCAGTTAATTGATATTATCTTAATGATATTAAAAGTTTGACAAATTAATCAACGACGCGCAAGATTCTCCGTACAAATAAAGGCGAGGTTCGATTTTTGATTTTGTTCTGGCCCAGTTTGGCATCCGGCCTGAGGAACTTGGACAAAAAAAGACATTACCCCATTACCAAATCACGAACAACCTATTATTCACCGTATTCCTATTTTTGCATCTTATCTCGTCTCATAAGTCATAACATGATTTCATTACTCATCGTTAAATCATACTCAACCATTAATTATTTGTCACATATTAATTCATAATCATGGTAATTCGTCATTATCTCGTTTGTTGGTTCTTGAACTGTGCAAAGAGCAACGAACTATGTTCGGGACATGTAGCTCAAGGAGCAACATATATTATCCGGTTTACTAGCTTATTTGGTTATCACCCATTGGGACGCCTTTGGGAAGTTCGGCCTAGGAATTGAGCAGTAAGGACTGTCGGTTTAAGTAATTTCGCTTGATACCCATTTATCAAGGCACCGCTTGCAGTTAAGAGTTGACTGTAACCCTCGTGCCGGATCGGCATGCACTCGAGCATGTCGCCAGTTTGGTTTGCGAGTTCGCTCCTCATTGGGAGGTATAAGGTAGTATTTGAAAGTATAAGGTTGCATTGATTTACTGTTAATGCACATGTTCATAAACTATTTTCAGAATATTTCGGTACCATTGTTACATCAAATTATCTTATTAAATTGTTTCTATCGGTAAGATCACTCCTATAAATATATCAACTGAATCAATGTTAATTCTTACTTTGCCACTTGTTTTGTATGAATCCCACTAAGTCATCAAAGACTTATTCCTCGCTTTTTCCTGTCTGTCCATTCCTCAGGATAATTTTGCCAATCTTGCCTTTTGAAATATTTATGTTATTGAAATTGATTAATCATCAGTACGTAATTATTAAAGTGTCAAATTATTTGTATTTTCCAGACTTTCGCTGTGTATATTAAAGTCAATTTTTATCATTATGTGTATGATTGATCATGGACAGTGACACCCCTTTCTACGAGACGTGTTTTAGTCTGAGCTGGGTAAAGTGTCTGGCTGACGCTGAACCAACTTAGATCGGAACGCGACTCATGGGGCGCGACCATCACACTTTGGCTCGAGAATGCCGCATGAACGCCCTACTAATCGAATCGCACCCTCCCAAAGAAGAACCCCTGGTTAAGAAAGCCCAGAACGGAGGCGGTCCGAATCCAGCCTGCAGAGGAGCTCAAAATGATAGAACTGGTGGATGGTGCGGAGGGCAAAACGGTAAAAATTGGCCCCAACATCGGGGAGGACATAGAAAACGCTATCACGGCCACACTTAAGTTGTTCCACCATCTCTTCGCTTGGAAGGACGGTCCCCCAGGGCAGATTAGCTAGGAGATATACGTGCATGAGCTTAACGTATATCCCACGACAGTACAAAATAAGGTGAATCAAGCGAAGGTCCAATGACTAATAGACCTCCACTAAATCCGAGAGGTGCACTACCCAGAATGGTTGGCGAATGTGGTTCTCGTTCTGGAAACAGGGGGCCTATAGCGTATGTGCATGGATTTCACCGACCTAAACAGTGCCTGCCCCAAGGACTGTTATCCACTCTCAAGTATCAACATGTTGGTTGACTCCGTGGCGGGTTGTACCCTCTTATCCATGATGGACGGAGATTAAGGCTACAAGCAGATCCCCATGGCTAGAAACGATTAAGAGAAAACTAGCTACATTACGAACATCGGCACGTTATATTACCTAGTCTTGCCCTTTGGGCTCAAAAATGCGGGTGCCACGTATCAAACGTTGGTCAACCTCATGCTCGAAGAACTGATTAAAGAGATCATGGAGGTCTATGTTGATGACATGATCGCCAAAAGCTAGATGGAAGAAGATCACGCTTGCGACCTCGCTCGAGCCTTCGAAATCATGGACAAGTTCGGAATGAAGGTCAATCCACGGAAGTGCTCTTTCGGTATCCAAGGAGGAAAGTTCCTAGGATATATTGTCACCCAAAAAGGGATCGAGGTCAACCCAGAAAAGGCAGAAGCCTTTCTCAATATGGAATCCCCAAAGACCATACGAGACGTACATAAACTGACAGGCAGAATGGCCTCATTAAGCCGGTTCATCTCTCGTTCCTCGGAGAAAGAACTTCCTTTCTTCAAAATACTCAGAAACATAAAAGACTTCTAGTGGATTGACCGATGGGATGAAGCCTCCAGGTCGTTAAAAGAATACTTGGTTAAGCCACCTGTTCTGGTGAAACCCTTCCCAAAGGAAATGCTCTTCTTATATATTGTCGTCGGAAAAGAGTCAGTCAGCGACGTCTTGGTCCGAGCCGAAGGGAGGGAGCACCTACCCATCTACTATATTAGAAAGACCCTCTTGGACGCTGAGACCCGATACTTGCGCATCAAAAAGGTCGGGCTAGCCCTCATTTCCCTAACTCGGAAGCTCTGAGCGTACTTCTTAGCTTACCCGATTACTATGCTAACTGAACACCCCCTCCAGACCATCCTCAATAACCCAGAGGTCGCAGGGCATATGATAAAATGGGCCATTGAGTTAGGGGGTTTGATATCACTTATTCCCCCCGATCGGCCATAAAAGCTCAAGTACTTACTGACTTCATCACCGAGATGTACAAAGAACCCGAGGAAGATGAGCCCGAGCCACTGAGGCACCTATACATAGACGGATCATCCACCAACACCCATGAATAAGTGGGCACAATCTTCAAGAAAATAGCTTCAGATGAGCTAGAGACTGTCCTAGAATTCGCCATACGACTAGAATACCCAGTGTCCAACAACGAGGCCGAGTACGAGGCCTACTCAATGGGCAAAGATACGACGACTACTCGTCCAAAATGACTCTCAACTAATGGTCCAACAGATCCACTGGACCTACGAGGCCTGCGAAGAAAATATGAAGAAATGCTTAGAAGTGGTCCTGGTGGGAACAACCTTGTTCCAAGAATTTTTGATTAAGCAGATTCCCAGGTCAGAGAATCAAGATGCAGACGCCTTATCCAAACTCGCCAGCCAAACTCAGACTGTGAGCACCCGAAGGATAACGTTTTTCGTTGCACACAAGTCGGAAATGCAAAATGAGGACGGGGAAGTCGAGATGGTGGCGACCATTGAGGAAGACTAGATGATAGAAATCATCGACTTCATCCAGAACCCCAGAAAGTACGCTCATGATCGGGTCAAGCAGTGTGCCATGTACCGTTGTATCGCTCGCTACTACATGCAAAATGGGGTGTTATTTTGGTGCTCATGGTCTTATCCGACCTCATAGTGCATCAACAAAAAATATGCATAGCAGATCTTGAGAGAGATCCACGACGGATGCTGGGGTAATCACTCTAAAGGAATGAGCATGTCAGCCAAAAGTATTCGCAGAGGGTACTACTGGCCGACCATGGCAGTTGATTATGAAAACTATGCCCAGAAGTGCAGAGGCTGCCAGCTCCACGCCCCAATGAGACACCATCCAACAACCCCCTGGGAACCCGATAATATCCCTTGCCCGTTTGCACAGTGGGGAATAGACATCGTAGAAGCTATGGTCCCCGATAAAGGTAAAAAAGGTTCCTGCTAGTAGTCGTGGATACTTTACTAAATGGGTCGAGGCAAAACCTCTCTCCAAGATTACCAGTCAGGTCGTGATAAATTTCTTATGGAGAGATTCTCTGAGCCGATACGGGGTCCCACAACAGCTGATGAGCGACAATGGTCTGCAATTCTGTAACAACCTCCTAGAAAGATGGTGCGACAAGTGGGAAATCAAACACCGCTTCACAGGGGTTGGATATCCCCAAGGCAATGACCAAGTGGAGGTGAGCAACAGAACCCTCCTAAAAATGTTAAAGGCCTACCTGGACCAGTATCAGTCTAAATGGGTTTAAGAAGTCCCATGAGTATTGTGGGCTTATCGCACTACTCCATGGTCTGCCACAGGTGAAACTCCTTACAACCTCGTTTATGGCGCATAATCAATAGTCCCCTCTGAGGTGGTAAAGCAAAGTCTACGGGTCCAGAAGTACGAGGAAGCTCAGAATGGTGCAAACCCCGCCCTAGCCTTAGACCTTTTGGAGGAAAAGCGGATCAGAGCTGCCACCCACGTGGAGCTTTACAAAGCCCGAATGGCCAAGTTCTACAACACTTGGGTCTAACCCCGATTCTTTCAGACCTTTGACCTAAAAAAGAGAAGAAGCCTCCAAGAATGTCAACAATCTTGTCCCTAAATGGGACGGTCCCTACCAGATCTCTAAGATCCTCGAGCCTGCCATCTACTTACTTAAAGACATGAAAGGCCAAGAGCTCGACCGAGCTTAGGACAGGCTCAATCTCCGAAAACATTATCTTTAATGCTCTGTGGTTGACCTCTTACGTCGACTTAATTTTGTTCGTATAGTTATTATGCTTGTATTTTGACTGAACGGTTATACCCGTGTAAATCAAACATACTATCGGCAATAAAATAACTATATTAAAAAAAAATCTTACGGCTTAAAGAACAAAAAAGAGATGACATGTAATATTCCATTAACATGCCTAACACGACCATACAAAAAAGAACAAAAACGAGAATTGTGGGGACAAGGCCCAAACAAAGTGGTCCAAAATAAGAATAAGCGCTACACATGCCCGGCTAATACTACTCCTTTGCGAGGCATTTTTCGGCCTTAAATCCAGGCCCGACGCTCCTCGATCGAAAGATTAATGGGGTCAGGATTCCACACAACATGGGAGGGCTCCCTACGAGAGGAGGATGGGGGACCAGCAGAAGAAGAAGGGGAATAGAAGTCTAGCCCGAGTAGCACTAGGTCTCGGGGTATGTTGGGGAGAAACGCAAAGGTGGATATCGCCATTCCATTTCTCACTCGGACAAGGTCCCTCGACTCGGATGCCAGCACATGGTTCCGGAGAGGCCCGATCAAGTCCAGTCGGGCACTGACAATGCCCACCTAACGCTCTCTCCTCGCATCCTTGAGCTGATGGAGTAGGCGATCCAGTTCCTCTCGCAGCACGGGGACCTCCTCGGCGGTGCGGATGGCCTCCCTCGCCCTCTCTTCCCACCTCTCGGCCTTAGCATTGGATTTAGCTATAGCCTCCTTCGGGCAACTATTCAATTCCCTCAAGTCCCGATTATAGGACGCTCTTATCTCGGCCGCATACCCATGAGCCTCCTTCAAAGCTATCTCTAGTTGAGCAGCTTCATTACGAGCATGCCTAAGCGAGGCTCGAAGAGCATCATGCTCCTCGATCGCAGCTTTTAGGACCGTCAAGCTGGCCTATACGTGCCAAAGGCATCCCCCAGCACCGCGAGCTGCACAAAAAAAGAGGGGAAAAAATAGAAAGTTTATGGCGAGAAATAATCAAAGCATACAAAAAGATGAAGAGCGTTACCTCGCACATACTCTTGCAGAACTGCTCCCACATGGCCGTATCACCAAAACCTCCTAGAAGCTCGCGATCCCCAGAATTGCTGATGTCGCCCACGAAGGAAGTATAGTAGGCAGGGTCTTTATAACCCTCAACAAAAATCAAAGGGATATTGGTAGTATGATCTCTTATTCCTCCAGGATCAACTTAAATTTGCCCCTCTTGGAGGGAGACCATTGCCGGCTATCATCCTTCACTGAAGGAAAAGGGTCAATCACACCCTTTCCCTTGTCCTTTCCCGGGACGGACGCACTCCCGTCCCACTTCCTCGAAAGGCTCTCAACAGTATGGGCACGATTTGTCAAGTTAAAGGAAGAAATCGACAACGAACCAAAATCGAAAGTAGCGCCAAAATGGGGCATATGATGATCAACGATAATGTTTTGCCATCACAGGATCCATCGGTTGAGGTATACCTTTGGAATTAGCCTCGGACATGACCACGTCCACATCGGCAGCGGATGGACTTCTAGGGGCCTTCGGGTAATATTTGTTGTCCAGGGAGCTCGAGGACTTGGCAGCCACAACCTTGGATGACCTTCTTAGCTTCTGACACCGTTCTATCTCTGCACATTCAAGATTGGCCGAAGAACCTCGGTCCTCCGAAACAAATAGGTATGGGTCATTGTCCGTCATAGAGAGAAGATCCCCTCTAAAAGGGCAGTGAGCATGCGAACCCATCTCCGCACCTGAAAACAAAGGTAGAGGAGGTCAGTTAAAAAAAAAGAAAAAAATAAGAAGAGAGTATACTGTATATACTTGAATATGGGTTTCAAAGGACATTCGATTTTTTTTTTCAAAAAATCACAAGTACTTTTAAACAGTCGAGGGAGAAGGGTGCTCGCTCACCAAACCATCTAGAAAACCCACGAGAAGCAGGACCATCGGGCTGTTCAGCATCGAGGACACGTTATAGAGGCCATAGAAAATACCTCGACGCTCCAAATAGGCAGCGATCTTGATATACACCTTGGATGAAGGGTAAACATAACCCAATCCCCACACTCGGGGAACACCTTCCCACTTAGCAGCCGACTTTCCGACTTGGATATATAGAAGTACCCCCGACGCCAATCCTTGTTGCTGGCAGGCCCGTTAGCAACTGAGGTCAGGAACACTCGTTTGCTATCTCGAACAGACAAAGAAAATAAAGGGGAGCTAGATACAATCGCCCGCAATACAAACACCCCCGCCACGATCTGTGGAGTACAGAGAATGTTCACCAGGTAGCAGCAAAGTATGAATCCCACGAGGTGGTGGTATGAGGCTGGAGTCGGTTGAATCGGGCAGAGTTGCCAGAAAACAAAAAGACCCCTTAGGACCGGGTAAAAGAAGTAGCGAAGACCGAAGTGCAGTTTCTCCGTGTACACAGTCATGTAACCCTTGGGTGGGTTAAACGCCGTCTGAGTACTCGAGGGAATGATCACATCCTTCTGGTTGGAAGAAATGTCAAAGGTCGCCAGCAAGGCCCGAACCTCCGCCATGTTCACAACTGAGGCTATGGATCCGACCCAGAGCTGACTGATCATGCGCTTAAGTCCAATTTCTCACACGTAAACACCGAACCCTTGGTCGAACGGCTAAACATAGCAAACACACGGTCTGCCACCGTTAGCGGCAGCGAAAGAACCTCATGCCCCTCTTCGTGAGGCAAAGCGGGTGTACAACGAACGAGCAGCCCTTCGGCGACGACTCCGTTGGGACGCATCAGTGCTACCACGCGGGGGAGATAGAGTAGAGGTAAGAGAACTGCGAGAGTCATCGTCGCTGGAAAAAATAATGGTGGCTTGAGAAACCACAATTGTCGGTAGAAAAATAAGTATTGTTTGTGGGACGGCTCTCGTTTTTGCTAAGAATATTGGAAGTGGTGTGGTGAAGAAAAGTGGTGAAGGAGTCTGCGCTTTTATAGGCAGGAAAAATGGTTCGTATCCTGAGTCGGTTCGGATCTATGCCCACGATTTAAATGGTGGGACCCTTTGGCTGCCCACTCACGACCCAGCCAAACCGCCACCTGCCCCGAATAACTACAACTCTAGCATGTCAAACGTCGCCATATAGAAGCAAGACCAGAGCCCCAACTTCCCACGTCCCTTCGTATTAAATGGACGCCCCTTCCCAAGACGAATAGTTAAAGTGGTTGGTAAGCGGGACGATTCGTATTCCCAACCGTCTCGAAGCTTGCTCCTCCAACCATCCTACCGCAAGGTGCCCTTACGATGCTCACATGCGGATATATAAGAGTTCAATTTTTTTTCTAAGTGTGGTTAGATCAACTATCGGAATTAGCGCCTAGCTCCTTTTGCGGCATGTTATCTCGGGGCTTCCATGGGAAGATCCCATTAGACTACCCCAAACAAGTCACCCTCGGATAACACGTCCAAAGGGAATCATGATGGCAATCTAACTCGATGGTCGTGGTTACCTGCGCGAAAAAGATCACAGAAGGAAAACACACAAAAAAAAAAACAACAACAAAGGGAAGATCAAAAACAGACTAAGGCCATCCGGCCACTAAAACTACTCTTAAAGCTATCTACAACTGAGGAGTGTAGGAAGGACCCGCGATGGTCGAAGGAGCCGGACGGCCTCCCGAACCCCCACCGAGGAAGGCAGATTTAGGGGTCTTGGGGCGGATCATCCGGGCAGTGGACAACCTTTGGACGTTGACTTCAGGACGATAGAACTCCATCAGAACACACATCTTCCGACAAGACCGGAACCACCACATAAGTTGGGCTTCAAAGCAAGGATCGAGTTGCTCCGTCACCTCCTTCTCACGAGCTGCCAGCCGCTCGTCCTGCTATGTTATGGTCTTTGCCAAGGCATCTCGCAGCAATTTCACCAAATCCTTCGCGATCTCGAGCTTCTGTTCCTAGTCGGCCTCTTTCCCGACCAGGGATTCCTTCTCATTCTCAAAGGCAGCCATGCGGTCTTTTAGTTGTCGCTATAACTCCTCCAACACCCTCTCTTGAGTCATCCGACTCTCAGCTTAAGCTCGAGCTTCGGCCTCGACCTCCCGTAGCCTCGTCTGTAAGGCATCTCTCTCACGAGCCGCTTCCTCGTGAAGGTGGGACAAGCCCTTCGACCCACTTGGGCTCTGGCAAAGGAACAAGTATCAGCAAAAAGAAGAACATAATATATATATATATATATATATATATATATATGTGCTCGTACAAAGATGATGTCACTTACCAAGGTTGCACACAATTGCACAATCAGACCAAACTCTGAGACACTCAGAGAAAGAGGGGACGGAGAAGAACTGAGGTCAGCTAACCCGCGAGAAAGGCCCAGAGTATGCGCCCCCAAACCCACAACACCTTTCAAAAGAGACTGCACTGGAGAAAGGGTAACCTGACCCCAAGTGTCGGCCTCCCGAGTAGAAGCCACCACCAGATGACCCGATGACTCAGCCTCATGATGCTTGGGCAGAGGAGACGAAGACCTCTTAGCCACTGATTCCCTCCAGGCGGTCTGGGACTGAGCCGTTGATGGATCACCAGTCGAGGTATCACCAATGTCAACCAACAATGCCTCCTTATACCTTCCGCCATCCACTCTGCAAATATATCGGGCCCCACCAACGAACAAGGAGAAATGCAAGAGTGTATGGGTCTCTCTTCTATTTTCGCCAAAGGGAATCCCTCCTCATCAGAATCCGGCAACAAGATAACCTTATCCTTGGAAGAATCCTTGGGCTGCTTACGACGATGCTTCCTCCTGACCAAGCTCTTTCCCTTCTCACTACACTGGCTCATGTGGGACGGAACCTCAGGAGAAGCACTCCTCTAATCTGAAGGATCGTTTTTCGATGCTACCGAAGTAGCCGACCCCCCAGTACTCCGAGGGTTTGGGGCAATGGCCTTCTTCTTCTTCTTGGAAGGGCGTGGAGGAGGAGCATCACACTTCAACTTCTCCAAGATAATATCTACAAAACAGGATAGCAAAAACCTGATTCAGCAATGAAGAAAAACCTGACAAGGAAATGACTAGAAAAAAGGCACCTAGAGAACTTACTGATATTAGGGCTCTTCTCCCCGATAAAAGTCGCAAGAGCAAGAACGTCGTTCATACCGCAATACTCGTAAAGGGTCGAATATACCTTGACCCGCGACATCTTATTCTAGCTAAAACATTTCTTAAAGAATCCTTCATCCACCAACTGGTCCGTGGCCTTCGCAGTGTCAAAATTGGCCGGAATCCGGGGATCCAAATTCCACTCCCTTGGAAAATCGGCCTGAAGACCCTCGGAGGTGTGACAAACGAAGAAGAGCTTCTCCTTGCAACTGCTATGGGATCCCAAAAGCTCGTGGAGGATTCTCTTCGTCGACTTCTGCATCGTGAAAGTATAGAAGAGCTTGTCCACAAAAGAGCTTGCCAAGTTAAAGGCTCCGAAAAACCTGCGCATCGAGCATGGGTGATTGTAGGCCGTGCAAATAAAAGCAAAGGTTGCCAGAGCCGACCACCCATTCAGAGAGAGCTGACTCGGGCAGAGCGTGCAGGCCTTAAAAACCTCCCGTAAAAAACTGAGAGGAAAGATCTCAACCCCACATTGATCTGCACAAAGTAGGCCGTATAATAGCCCTCGCGAAGGGCAATGGCCCTCTCATGCTCCCGAGGTACCACGACCTCCAGACCAGCAGTATCTGCACCATACTTGGTAAACTCGACCTTAATCACGTCACGTCTCTAGAGATTCCCTCCGCACGTCTCCAGCCGAAACCCTAAGTGGCGCCGCCATAACCGCCTTCTTCACGAAAGCCTCTGCCACTTCAGAGATGGCGCGACAGCGTCACAACGTCCCTTCTATAGTAGGAGACACCGTCGCCCCCATTTCCTCCACATTTAACACACCTGGGGTCTCCTCGCATTAGTTGCTTTCTCACCGGAACTGCTCATTGAAGTCATAAAGTCGCCGGAAAATTTTCAAAGGGAGAAGGAGAAAAGAGAGGGTAAACAAAATGGGCTTAGATGAACAAAGACAAAACACGCCAAGACCCCTCAATTTATAGACAAGGAAGCCCAAACCACTTCCCTAATGCGTGGCCAACTCAGCGCCACATGGAGCATGCAGGACCACAATTGAAGAAAATGCCCGACAACACATAGGCTCATTTAATGAGTTCGAAGTGATTTCTACGAAATACACTCAGAACTGGAGGGACTCCTGATGATGCATAATCCGCCACACCCTTAGACATGGGCGCAAAAAGGGTACAAAAAAAACGACTGACCGTCTAGCGGGAGGGTACGTTCAGGATACGGCCAACCGCTACTCGAGTAAGGGTGAACGGTCTAGGATTCGGAGCAGGTACCCCCGGGTAGCGACCAGATAACACCCCCACAGAGGGTATTAGGTCTACGCACATGGAGAAGGTACCCCCGAGTCTCGTCAGATTGATGCCCTCAAAAGGAAATGCAGTTCGGACCCAACGACTTGGATACGCCCTTCCCCACGACCTTGTATCAGCCTAAACTCGGGTACCCACAAGGAAAGAACCTGGAACCCCCCCAGACCGAGGAACAAACACTTTACGAAATGCTTAGTACCTCTCGGACCCCTAAAAGGCGATTTCCAACACTTAGCCAAATATTGAGGAGGAAAGATTACATCACAACGTTAAGGACATGAGTGAATGCAAGGAAAAGTCAAGACCCATCAATATTCTGACTAAAGGAGACAACTCAACAATGTTACAACTACAAAGAAATACCCCCTAGATCCTATTCAGAATAAGTGACCCGCAAAGATTATTCGATCATCCAGGTAGACCCTAGTCAACGACCTGACTCGAAAGATGTGTCAACCATCATCATTCAACTTAGCTCAAACCACCCTAATTATGAGTGAAGACCACACCACATTGGTTCGAATCATTCATTAGAGCAGAAAGCGCCAATTCTTCCCGGTGCAGATAAATGATTAGGGCAGACCAATCTCCCTTCATTAGCACAGTACCACCTTCAGAGGCCATTGGAAAAGACGCCATCATTACCCGCTCAGACGAACGATAGTCCGCTCACACCATTGGTTCCCCCCACGATAGATGACCCCCATTGGTGTAGAAGACCTTCACATCATTGGCCACTAGTGCTACTCGGAGTTAAGACGGAAAGACCACCTCTATTGGTTAAAGACCCATAAGACTAACACTATAAATAGTCCCTCATGTGAGCAGAAAAAAGGGTGAGCTTCAAGCACTACTACTCACCACAAAATCAACACAAGAACACTATGTGCAATTTTATACACTTTATTGTACTTAGAATTTACCACACCCTTCTAGTTCAATTTGGTGTCACCACACGACCCCTTGTAATTCACTCAAAGTCTTTAATAAATTCACCGTGTCTCATTTCCCTCAAATTCGAGATTGGCGTTTCGAACAAAAATAATTGAGTAACAATATCCCCGAATATCACGACCACACGGGCCCGGGCGATATTGTCTCACCCCCTATATATAGAGGTGATTGGATCAATTGTAGAGCATCTTCATTGAATCTTATATTCTTATAATCACAAGATATCTCCATTGTAACTCTCTCTTTTATATAACACCAAGTTTTGTTCACCCCTCGTAACAAGGCCTTCGAGCCCCTGATATAATGAAATCTCCTTAAACCACATGATGAGTGTTACGAAACCCCTCAAAATTCTTAATTAGTGCCTCTTTTTAATCTTGGATAATTATTTTTTAGGCATTGCCTATGGGACACTTTTGATTATTTGACAAGGTTTAGAGAGACTTAGTCTCCTAGAAGCGATCTCTTTCGGAACACATGATTGAAGAAGGACGCCCAACAACATCACACCTCAAGAAAAATGCGCTAATCCCAGAAGCGCAAGGTCCACCAAGACAGAGCCGCGGTAATATCCTTAGAAAACAACCAAGCCTCCAGATCAACTTTGGTCCAAAAGATATGGCAGAAGTTGTCTACTCTCATGAGGATCCCATCGTAGTCCAGGCCATCATATGCGGGATAAAAGTCCCTAGGATCCTCGCTGGAACAAGAAGTGGTGTTGAAATCATGCTCCATCTGGAGTTCGTGCCATGGGCCTTGATAATTCTTTGTTATTGAGAGCAGATCTTATCGTTTCTTCCCTTGCACATGCATGTACTAGTTCTCCACAAACGGCACTAGTAGCGTGGGTGTTGTTGCAAGTCTCGAGTTATATGTCATACACGAACTCTCTAGTCCCTATTAAGAAACAAGAAGAGCATTTCGATTCGATGTAAACCTGTACTTCAAGAAAAAAGAGTTAGACGAGATAAATATATAAGAAATATAAGCAAAGAAAAAGGATACAAAATCATGCGACTGAACTTGACATGTGGTTAATATACATACGAGTCTCTCTTAGAAGAGATAATCAAGTTGAATGTAGTTCATTTGGGATGAATATTCGTGGGTCTTATTAAGTTAAGGCTCACTATGGAGCATTACTCTGTAGTTTGGCCCTTACGGCATGTTGCACGACTCATAATGGGTTTACGTCTCACAGTGTCGAGTATTTCTCTAGAGTCTTATGGCACATTAACATATTCAAAAGTGTGATAAAGTTTAGGCTCCATAGTCAATAATCTATGGGTTGGTATGCTTAGTTAGCCACTTAATTTGACTACATCTTAGTAGTATAAGTACTTTTGCATAAGCACCTTGATGTACCCCACAAGGTAAATGTGAGATAGGTGACGTGGATTAGTAAGTGTCATATGGCAGACCTAAGTAATATGTCTATAATTGTTGACGTGCTTTCTAAAGAGAGAGTTATGTGCTCAGATTTCTCCAACTTGCATCCTTTTAGATGAAGGACGAGGGAGTATTTATAAAGGACTTGGGCTTCCATGGGCCTTGGGTCTAGCCCATCAGGCCATGAGGTGGTGATGTGGCACATGAAAATGTAGGTTGGCCATGGCCAATGGGCCACGTCGGCTTGGCCGACGTGCCATAATGGCCATAGCCAGCTTTCCACGTCAATTTGGTCTAACGTGGAGATGAGTGATGCGGGTTTGTGCCGACGTGGCACTCGTTCTTTCCTCTACTCAATGTTAATGTTTTGTTCATCTTTTTCGTTTTGTCCCGTTGATTTGCTTACGTGTTTGTTTTTCATTCACACATTTATGGTATCATAAATTTATATATATGTGAGCTTGGGACCTGCGATAAAGCACTCGTCCAATAAAGTTGACCATTTTTGGAACCGGCTGAAAGTGACTAATTGAATTTGGAGAAAAAAGTTTCTATGTCCAAAATTTTGAAATGTGATACAAACATAATTTAACCAATGATTCATTAAAATTTTGGGAAAAAGTACGGACCCATCATTTAGCCTCTTTTACGAAACTATACCCAACCTTTGAACTTTTGCAATACTATACCCAACCTTTGAAAACCGTAACTATACTATACCTATACTAAATTTTCGGCCAAAAAACGTCATTTCCAGACAAAGTGACATCATGTCTCGGCAAGTGAGGGGGGTAATATAGTCTTTTCGGTATGGCCTCTTATTTAGGAGGGAATAAGGACACATAACATCAATTTTACCGCACTTTAATTGGGGATTCTCAAAAACCCTAAAAGTCGCAAAAAGCTCCCCTCCTCAAATTCCTCAAAATTCGACCAATTCCTTCTCTAATTCTGCGAAATTTTGACAACATCAAAGCTTCTAAGCTTATTCCCGACAATGGGGTGGAAAATTTGAGACGAAAACACACTTTTGCCTCAAGGATCCTTGATTCCCTACTATGGTAAACTTTTTGTCCCTACCAACTTTGTTTTTTTTTTACTTTAATCATACTACGTTGTTGTCGATTGCAGCATTTGGGGTAGTGGCTGGTTAAATAATTGTATTATTGAACTAGTGTTTTGTGGGTTTGGCATTTTACTACCTTTTTCTTTTGTTATGTAACTGTTTAGTGGTCTTTTGTGTCCCCCACTGTCAAAAATCATGCATACTTTAGTATTAGTATATTGCATGTCCTAGGTAAGCATGTAAGCATTTTGCATGGCCGCACATTGTTAGGGTTTTGAAGGTACAGTTGTCTATATGCAGAGGGTGATGAGGATTTTTTTTCAATCATGATTCATCACTCTGAGAATATGGTGTTTCTGGGCAAACCTACATATATGGAGGGACAAATCAGCTTTGTGGACTACTGCACAGCTGATGAAATATCAAGACTTGAGCTGATAAATATGGCTGTTGACCTCGGGTTGGGTTATGACTGGATGGTATTTTACAAGGATGAGCCAGAGGTGTTTGGTCTTCAACTTGCCTGCATTACCAATGATGATGAAGCTTACCACATGGCCAAATTTGCTGCTCAACACAAACTGGTGGAGGTTTACCTTATGAAACCACCAACACCCAATGCTGCCTCTCTGTCAGATGATGATAGTGTTGAGTTTGTAGATGTTGAGGCAAGTGAAGATACAGATCCTCTGCCTCCAATTAGTGAGCCCCTTAACTATGGTGGTGATGATGAAGAGAATTATGGGTTTGGTGGTGAAGAGGATCCTGATGGCTTTGCAGAAGAGTTGGAAAGAGTAGCAAGTCAAGTTGAAGAACTCTCTTGTGGCAGTGACAGAAGTAAGGGTAAACAAGATAAGGGTAAGGAGAAGGCTAATGAGAAAGGTAAGGGTAAACTTAGAGGGAATAGGAGAAGTAGAGCATCTATTAATGCTTTTGGTGAGAGGATAGACATGACATATGCTGATGGTGCTGGTCAGTCAACAACTGATGGACAGACAACAAATAGAGCACATACCTCAACTGAGGGAGTTCCAAGAGAACCTGCTACTACTAAAGAGAATGGTGTTGCATATGGTAACAATGTAAGAGATTTGCCAAGTTTTATATTAGAGAACTGTGGGCCACTAGTTGCATCCATAATAGACTTGGTGAACAGTGATGATAGTGATGGTGAGGTTTCTGTGGGGTCTGATTCTGAGTACTCAGATGGGATGGAAGATGAAGATAATGATCCAAGGGAGGAAGCCAATCTTGACACAGTGAATGTTGATCTTGAAAGTGCAACTATCAACACAGAACCTAGAAGAGAATGTGATGCCAGGGCAGTACCATCTGCAGATGCCACTGCAGAGCCATCAAATGCTAATGGGCCAAGTACAGATGCCACTGCAGAGCCATCATCAGCTGCTCAACCTAACACAACTGCCTCTCAAACATGGGTGCCTGATGGCCCCCATGCTTCCTCTACACTCACTAGAGAAAGCCTTGTGAAAAAGAAGAAGAAAAGTGGATTACTAGAACCTGTAAGGGAGACTTACAGAAATCATGAAGTCTTCAATCCATTGATTGACATGGCAAAGATTGAATTCAGAGTGAAGATGGTATTCCAGCATCCTGATCACTTGAAGGATGATATTAACCAATATGCTAGGGATGAAAAAAGGCCAATCAGAATGGTTAAAAGCTGTCCAAAGAAGATTAGTGCAATGTGTGCTGACTTGGAATGCCCTTGGTACATATATGCTTCACAGATGAATGGTGAGAAGACCATGATGATAAAGACACTCATAGAGCCACATGAATGTCAAAAGGAAGACATAGTGAGACAGGCTACATCAACATGGCTAGCCAAGAAGTACTATGATAAAATCATCACTGATCCAAATTGGCCTGTAGAGTCAATGTTGACTATTTTCAGAAGGGATACCAACATGGTCTTCTCTAAGGCCCAAGATTATAGGTGCAAGCACAAAGTTTTTGAAATGGGAAAAGGAGATGATGCTGAACAGTACTCATATCTCTGGAGATATGAAGAAGGAATGATGAATTCAAATCCAGGAACAACTGTGAAGATAAAATGCAAGTTGTTTGGTGAGATTTGCAAATTCAAGAGGATGTATGTATGCTGGGGTGCCTTGAAAAGTGGATTTTTGGCAGGATGCAGGCCAATAATATGTTTAGATGGTACCCATTTAAAGACCAAAAATGGTGGGATCTTTTTAACAGCTGTAGGAGTTGATGCAAATAACAGCACATATCCATTTGCTTATGCAATTGTGGAGAAGGAGAAAAGTAAGACATGGTCCTGGTTTCTGCAGCTACTTATTGGAGATCTCAACATCAATAACAGCTCACACTGGACCATCATGAGTGACAAGCAGAAAGGGTTGATTGATGCTGTTGAGCAGTTGCTTCCAAATAGTGAGCACAGATTCTGTGTGCTACATCTTTGGGCTAACATGAGAAAGGAATTCAAGGGTTTAACCTTGAAGCATATTCTCTGGAATGCTGCAAGAGCAGCTAGGCAAACTGATTATGATAGATACATCTGGTTAGTGGAAAGACCACCTTCTCACTGGTGTAGAGCATTCTTCTTACATCACTACAAGAGTGACCTGCTGCTAAACAATATGTCAGAAAGCTTTAATGCTTTAATTGTGAAGGCAAGATCTATTCCTATCATTGAGATGTGGGAGTATATTAGAATGCTTCTGATGAAGAGAATTGGAGTAAGGAGGAAAGAAATGGAGAGGGAGACAACATTGCTATGTCCCAAGATTGATGTGATGTTTAACAAATTGGTTGATGATTCTGTCCAATGGATTGCCAATTGGAGTGGGAGTCTGCAATTTGAAGTTGTTGGCCCATTTACATCAGTGAGGGTAGTTAATTTGGCAGAGAAGACATACAGCTGTAATAGGTGGCAACTTACAAACATACCTTGTGTCCATGCCATCAGTGGCATGAAGTATATGAAATACAAGAATCTGGAACAATTTGTCCACCTATGTTATCACACAGAGACATACCTGAATATATATGGGCATTTCATGATGCCAATGGAGGGAAGAGAAGCATGGCCAATGCCTAGCACCACAGCTGCAAAGTTAGTACCCCCAGAGCCTACAGCTATGCCTGGTCGACCAAAGAAAGGAAAGAGGAACACAAAGAATGATGAAGTCAAGAAGAAAAGGATTGAAGATTCTATTGAGGCTGGAAAACTTAGTAGAATTGGAATAGGTATGACTTGTAGTTACTGTGGTAAACAAGGTCATAACATAAGAGATTGTGAAGTGAGGAGATCCAATCCTCTAGCAGGACCAGTTAAGAAGAAGCCTAAGAAGAAAGCTAGTCAGAATGAGCCAAATTTTCAGGTTAGCCTTTCCTTGAATTAACTGGTGTACTATGTACTTATCCTTGATCTAACTGTTATACAATTTCCTTGTCCTAGGCTGAAGATGGTATTGGAACACAGAACTCTTCAGTGCACCAAGCACCCTTACAAGGAACCAGAAACAAGTCTTCCACCCAAAATTCATCTGTTAACACAGGTACAGCCCCTCAAAATGCTGGACCTCTCAAAAAGAAGAGAATACATGCTAGATATTACAAGAACCCTAAGGTATTGTACCCATTTATATATGTTGTAGTAGCTGCAAGATTGTGTTTGTAGATTGCTAAATACTCATTTGATATGTTGTAATAGCCACCAACTGCTCCTACAAATGTGCCACCACCAGCATACAACACAAAAAAAACTAGTGAACCAGGTGTAAACCAGTTCCATCAGTGGTCATCAGCAAGTGAAGTACATGCTGCTGTTAATGCAACAGGACAGAAGAGAAAATCACAGGTTAATATTTGCTTAAAGAACATTTGTGGGCTACTAAAGTGTTGAATATATGAATTGATGCTCTTAATTTATCCCTTGTTATTAGGTAGAACCACCCAGGAGAATGACAAGAAGTCAAACAACCCCTTCAAAAGCAACCTCTAATGCAGTTGTGCCCAATTTTCCAGCTCCAACCAGACCACATACAAGAAGCCAACCTCCCCAAGCTATGCCTACTACAAGTGGTACATCCAAGCCTGTTGAGGCAAGTAAGAGAAGGTTGTTTCCATAATCAACTCAAGCTCCCACAAATATCCCATCCACAAGTGCACCAGTACATGGGAATCGGGAACTAACTCCTCCTGGAAGGAAGAAGTTCAAAGCACCTGCACCAAGGCCTAAGATTGGAGTACCTAAGAGGCCAGTGACAAAATCCTTTGTATCAACTGGGGAGTAATTTGCTAGTGTTTAGTACTCTTTTGCACATTTGATAATGGTGAAGTATTGTGATGATGATGAAGTTTTGTTGTACTTAGAGTACAATATTTTAGGTTTGCCATCATCATCCATTTTGATGTACTTAGAGTACAGTTCTACATCTTTATTAGATGTGCCAAAGACAAGTTATTTGCTTTTGTTATATGTTGGTTTTTCATTGAAAGAGTGAATGCCATTTTGAATGATGTTGTTTGCTTGTGTTACATTTGTTAATGCTTTTGAAGTGTTTGATTTGTTTCATTCTACATATAGTGCTAAAACAGAACAGAATAAGCAAGGATAGACAACAAAACCCAAGAACTTTTATTAATATCATCTCAATGGCAAACAAAACACCATACATTGACAAGCAAACACCAACCATAATAAGCAAACAAAACATCATACATTAACAACCACATAAAACAAGCATTACCAGCAGCACTAGTACATATCAATTGTTCAGATACATATCAAATAAAAACGATAAATAAAACTCAAGCTTCCAGTCCCAACAACATCATTCTTCTTCCTCAGGTAGATGTGCCACCCAATGCATCGCAAAGAATTCATGGAGGTATCCAGCGTTCTTGCAACCGTACATCCTAAAAAACTTCTCAAAATTGGTCTCCTACACAACACAAAACATCAATTGAACAATCTTGTTTAAGAGTAAATAATCTAACCAAAGAATATGAAAGGAAAGACATACCTGTCGAGGGATTGCGTGATAGTCGACATCGATGCTCACTGTCCACTCAGGCGGGGCACAATGCACTCCTGGTAGTGCAAGAAACTCCTGCCACCTGAAGAACCGGCGACTCAGTTCGTTGATCTTCTTATAGATGGTGAGCATCTTGAATTCACCACCGCCCCAGCGCAGGGCATCCAACTCTGGCTTGATCAGTCTCAAGCCAGCCTGAAGAGTAGCCAGATTCCTCAAACGATGCCTACGCCCATAGTCACACAACTTTTTCATCAACTCCTTCTCGAAATAGAGATTGAACTCCCCATCGTGATTCAACCAAGCTACTTCATTGTGGTTGGGGAACTCCATTTTTTTCCTCTTACAAGATTCAGACAAGTTTGGAGGATTAGAGGATTAAGATTGTTGGTTAAAGTTTGATGTTTAGAAGGGGATTTATAAGTCATAAGGTGACTGTTCGTATGGACATGACTCTTCAGTCCATTATACGAACAGTCAGCAATGCCACCGTTTCCCCACACATCAAACTTTGGAAACCGATTTGTTCAGTTCAATTAAAGCCACTTCATTTCATACACCCACAACCTTGGAACTTACAAACTAACATACTCCTTCACAAAATCGAACCACTGCCAATTCATCATTTTTTTCCCTAAAACCTTAAACGTTCAAAAGAAACCCCAAAGTACATACATGAACACGATAACAAGTACAATCTTAAACATTTTTTCCCTTTTCTTCACCCTAGCCAATTCATCTTCAAGCCCTCTCACCCTACGGAGCAAGCCGGGTATTATTTGCCTCGATCTAGCGCACATTGGTGGGTCGACCCAAACCCAGTAATTACAACGGCCTAATCCCTGCCAAAAAACAAAATCGAATTACGACGAAATCAAATTAAAACGAATTACTACCAAAAAAATTCAAATTTGCGACTTACCCGTGGCCTACTGCATTGAGAGAATCTACGACCTGGATTGTTGTCGGTCCAAGATGTTTCCAACGAAGCTCTTATCCCACAAAGACACAATTGCGGATTATCCATCTCAATCGACCAATTTTTTTGAATAATTAAACTGGAGAAATTAGGGTTACGAATTAGGGGGAAAAAATCGGTTTAATAGCCGAGGGAGCCGTTATGTTACCGTTGGGAATAGTGACTTACCTGTTTTACCCCTCAAAAATTTGAATTTTGGCCGGAAATTTAGTATAGGTATAGTATAGTTACGGTTTTCAAATGTTGGGTATAGTATTGCAAAAGTTCAAAGGTTGGGTATAGTTTCGTAAAAGAGGCTAAACGATGGGTATAGTCCGTACATTTTCCCTAAAATTTTTGGACGAAAAAAGCGATCCAAACGGATCTAAATCTTTCATCGTGTATCCCTTTTACTATCTTATAAATCATCTTCATCACGGTGTCCCGCTCTAACATCTTTGCGACAATAGCTAAATTATATTCGGGTGGTAGCTTGGCCTAGCTAGGTCATCTTCATTTCCATGCACAGAGAGTTTTGAGGGAAGAGAGAGAAGTTATTTGGCAAGAAATGAGATTCTTCTAACGCACATTTCCTTATATAAACCATCTGAAATTTGAAAAACTTTAATCCAAATTTGAAATCCAAATGTTGCTTTCAAAATATTTTGTGATCATTTAACCATGGTCGGGCAAACTAATGCAGGAGAGTGAAGCATCTACTTGTGTCGACTTCACATTGGCCGCTTTGAAAAGTAAAACAAAAATCAAAGGAAAATATTCAGACAATTCGTCTCCCATTCTTGATGATGCGAGAGAGCACTACTCTTGCCCAAATCAGCTAGTTTTCTGACATATGAGACGCATTTCATATGATTGACAATTCTTGTACAATGGAACCAATTAAACTATGTTAATATATTAAAGCTCTTATGTATTTGAATTTTGATGTATTTAATATATTAAAGCTCTTATGTATTTGAAACTCATCAAAAGCCTAGAGAGTTTTGTTTGCAATACTTGTTTTAAGAATGGTCTCCCGTTTACGACTTATTAATAGTATTTATTTGTTTTTGCCATCGCTTTTCCCGCACAAACCATAATTTTATAGCACCGGAATATGTCACAGAAAGATAATCACATCAGTGATGAGGTGAATTACACAATTTACTTTACAATATTTCGTCGTTAATCACATCATCTGCATTAAATAATTCTTAATAATATTTTGATACTTGATTTTGAAAGATTTATAAAATTATACATAAAACTTTTAGCCGTCACCCAGTGAATAAAATCATAAAATGCCTATAAATGTTTACGTAAAACACTACAAACAATCAACTAATCAAATGAAAAATAAACAGGAATATTTCTTTTTACTAATAAAATAATTTTGTGAAAAATTAAGAAAAGGAAAAAGAAATTTACAAACAATGGAAATTACATGAAGATACAGGTCATATATACCTAGATTAAATAAATGAAGTTAATGTGTTGCAAGTAAGAATTAAGCATCTGTTGGAGCAATCCAATGTCGACCATTTACAAAACTCTTGGCAAGAAATGGATGGGCGGTTTTATAGTCTAGTTCTTGGGCCCATGATACCCCACGGACGGCTCCAGCTCCTGGCCCATAACACTTGTACACTCCAAAAAATGCAGTTCTGCATTAAATTTAGTTTTGAAAATTATCATTATAATTGTTGTTGTTAACCTAAAGGGAAATATTCAATAAATTGGTTGTATAAGAAAATAGATCCTTTTTTTTTTTTTGAACATATAAGAAAATAGATCCTTACTTGTTCTTGTTACTGACATGGTCCCAATCATCCCATCCTCCACGGGCGACAATGTCGTCGAAGTAAGTGTAGGAGTAAACAATCCTAGAGTATTGGCCCATAGCCCGACCCAAATAGAGTTGGCCCGTACCCGTAACCCTGCAGTTTAAAAAGGCAAATCCAGTTTTTTCATCTGATGATTGTCGGCCTTGGGCTGCTATCGACCCAAATCTTGTTGCTATTGAGTGCAATTCACAGTCCTACACCAATAAACGATACCGTCTCACTAAATTTTCAGTATAAGATATCAAAATTTAATTAACAAGGTATATTATATTGTAACCACGACACGAATGTGCAACGTACAAAAGAAGTAAATGGCCCCATGATTTCATTTCGATGAGTTAGAGTATGGTAGAAAATTAAACTCAAGTCCCTATTTGGCTATTTCACGACTTAAATTACGTTATACTATACAGCATCACGCTCGAACATACGTCATTGTTAGCAATAAATATAACATTCAATTGCACTTCGTTGCTACGTAAATTTGTCTACTTGCAAGAATTTTACCGAAATCTCATTTTTCTGGTAATGCGTGTGAATGCATGGTTGAAATCCTATTTATATAGCAAGGCGTGAACTGTTGAAGCATGTAAAAGCAAACCTACTTTTCATATGGCGTACGGGCAAAAGACAAATACCAACAGCTTTTTCCCATTACCCCTTTGCAAAAGTTCAATGAATAACACCAAATTTTGTTCCAAAATGGCTAAACCTACTGCTCTTACATGAACTATGAGTTGGTAACCATTAAGAACCATATTCTAATTTTTCCTCGAAAAACAAAAAACAAAAAACCCATATTCTAATCACATCGAGGCTGAAATGTATCTTTGTAAGGTACAATGGGCGGTAGCTCTATCATGCGGGTACAAAATTTCTTCAATCAAATACGAAACTGAATGTGGAATGTTTAAACAACTATCCCATGTGATGAACATGGGAATAGGCACATTACCTATTAGTAAGAATAAGCAAATTATTCCTATGTTTATTTTTACACATTTCAAGGTACAACTTTCTTATACATACATGTAAGATGGTGGTGTGCAACTTTTTAGAATCATAGAAGGTGAGGGTAATGTGCACTATTTAACATGCCATATGAAGTAATTTGTCTTTTTTCCGATTAGGGGGTAATATGCCATTTTAAACACAATGTATATGCGCAATTTGTCTATTTTTTCTTTCATACAGAAAAAAATGTGCTTATTTTATAAAGTAAACGCCGTATGGTCTTAAAGTTTTTGAATGTAAAGAGCACAAGTAAATATTTGGTTGCGAGCAAACTTGTTACTCTCTAATATATTCACCCTTTTTTTTTTTAATTAAAGAAGTTATAAAACGTGGAATTCTTATCTACTTTAATACTCTATCATCCTTAAACATTTCTAAACTATAGGATTCAATATTTTCTTACATTAATTTACGCAATATATACTTACTCTGTACATGTTACACAATATTATTTCTCTACCATTAGTTTACACAATATATACTTACTTTGTACATGGATCTCCCGTTGCCGAAGATGAAATCAATGGAGCCCTCAATATAACACTCCTTGAAGTAATGGCGGCCAGCGTCGTCGCAGAGTGTGTCTTGTGCGCCGTAAAACCCACAGCCAGAGAAGAACGCCTTATCGCCTGATATGCGGAACGCCACCGCCTGCCATCCCTGCATCCCCGGCATTGGGGCTGGTGCTGTATTCTAGTTGAGGAAATTTTATTTCAAATGAGAAAAGAAATATTCCACCCCTTACACCAATTAACACACAAATTATCATTTTAACCATTAATTTCCTAATAAACTCATCTCAATTACCAAATAAATATAAGGAAAGTAAACATGTATCTCCCAGCTTTCTGTAATGTTATGAGTACATATAATGTCTTTTTCTTTTTGGTGATTAGTAAATATAATGTCTTATAAGGTAATTGTTGACGAAAAATTAGGCAACCATGCACGAAAAACGACGGATTAGTAGAATTAATGTTCTCACAATCTCACGTATGATTCTTTTTATACATTTTAAGAAACATATATTAATCGAGATAGTGACTTGTCAATGAGTCACATGTGCCTTCGATACTGATATATTGTATGGGTCCTTTTAGAAGAAAAAGGATTTTTGGACCTATTCTTGTGTTTTTTTTTTTTTTTTTAAAGAATACGAGAACAAGCACACCCAGCTACCTAATTTTAATGAACTAACGGAAAATTTCATGGTCCCCAACTTTTAACAAGAGAAAACTGGTAACATACAATTATTGAACTCTAGTTCATATCCACTTTATTAATTTGGAAACTATCATGTTGCAACCACATATTTTACTTATTAGTTACTTTTTTTGTTACCATGAGATAATTAAGCAAAACCTATAGTCCACACACTTTCAGACTGAAATATCCAGGCAAAAATGTGTTTTGTGTCATGTCACGATAATGTTAATTTATTCACGTGTCGACTTACATCTATTTAAATGTGAAAATGTTCACATGGAATATGGCACTATCTTGAATTCGTTACTATAAACAACTGTGACAAAGCCTGGAATTGGACCATTAAACTTATATATATACAAAGAGATTTTATGTATGTTTTTATTTGTATAATTGTGTGTCTATATATTTACACGTATGTAGGTAGGTACCTTAAAACTTATGTTTCTAGCAGAGAAATAAGGTGCAAAAACGGAGACAGAAGCCGTGTGGTACGTCCGGAGCTGCTGCCCGTCTGGTCCTCGGTCAGATGCCCTGTCGTGCCATTCTATCACCGTTACCTCTCTTCCTGCCCCTTGGAACGTTATGTACGGTTTTGATGATGGAACTACCACCTTCTCTCTATTAATATTAAACACCAACTAATTAATAACTTCATATTTATTAATTTGCCATGCAATATTTTATATAATATATATTATTGTACATATATACGTATACATATTATTTATTATATAAGGTAATATTTAATATAGTATGCGTATGTAGTCTAATAATTCCTCACATATTATATATATATAATTTATGAGCCATTTTATATTACATGTAACAACCGGCGCTGATGTGAATGAGCACGTTCTTTCGGTTTTGGTCGGGGACAGAATCTACGGCGGCTTGAACTGTCTGGAAATCTCCTGCTCCGTTGGCATCTACGGTGATGAGAAGGTGTCCAGAGGGTCCGACCCATTTGCGGTGCGACCTGCTAGAATTATAAACAGTAGCATTGTTAAGTGCTGAATTATTGATAGTAATAGAGCTTGATTCTATTGTAGTTATTAATATTATTGAATGCAATGGAAATATGTAGATAAGAAAAAAGAAGAGAAAGGACGCCATCCAATTAAATGGCCTGTTAGTTGCGCGCAGAGAATAACAGAATGAATGATCAGGATTTAATTAATTGAATTCTCGGGTGGGTCGTCGTTGAAAGAATGTAGTGTAACTGAGATATGCACACAGAAGTGAATTTATAGAAGACTCGAGCTCTCGTCATTATATGCAACGGTCATATTTTTGTGTTACCTAATGTTGTAATAAAGTGTAAAAAAAAAAAGGGGGGGGGGGGGGGGGGGATGGCATTTAGTCATTTAGTGTTCAAAATCCAGCAAATGGGTTTCAGGTTGTATTGTAACAGTTCGCTAGCTACCATGTGAAAGGAGGAAACAAAAAGGTGATCATGGGACTGGTGGTCTAATGTACAGAGCTGATTAATTATGTATTATAGTGGCCATAATAGTGAGAGTTAGGATAATATTTTCTAACACAATATATATATATATATAGAGTAGTTTAAATCACAATGATTAGTTGTAATAAACTTATCTTAATTATCTCATTTATCAAATTTTATAATTAATTACTATTAAGGCCAAAGTGCAACTTATGCATCTCCAAAGTAACTGTATCTGAATGTATACAATCAAGAAATAAAACTTAGGAGACTACCGGAAAAAAAGCATTGCAAAATGGAGTCGTACCATGAAATCATGACTAAGGTTAATTTTCTTTTGCATATTATAATGTAATAATTTATAGTACTCAAATGCCCTATTTCCGGTCGCTAAAGGTCATTGGCAACCGGATTTCGGTCGTCAATGGCCGGTTGGCATTACCTTGGTCAGTAATGCTTTGGCGACCGAAATCCGGTCGCGAATGCCTATTTAGGCATTCCCAACCGAAATCTGGTCGTGAATGTCTAATTAGTATTCCCAACTAAAATCCGGTCGCGAATGCCTATTTAGGCGTTCCCAAATGGAATTCGGTCGCGAATGCCTAATTAGTATTCTCAACCGAAATTCGGTCGCGAACAATATTCAAGGTATTCTGGTCGCCAATAATATTTAACGAAATAATATTCTGGTAAAAATTTACCGAAATATTATTATTTTTTTCGTTAGATTCCGATTTTTTGCGATTAGAACACAAAAGAAATGTTTAGAGAAAAGAGTTTGGAAAATTGTTTGAAGATAAAGAAATGAAGAAAGACTGGAAGAAGAAAGGAAATGAAGAAATAAGTGTTGGTTCCTTTTTTTTTGATGAATTGGAAGAGATAAGGAGACTTATAAAGGGGTGGACATTTGAAGTGGGTATCCGCCCCCGTATCACTCTCGTTTGGCTATTTTTCGTTTAGAGTGGGTAAAGTGGGGTTCGGATACCCGCATTTTAGTTTTCAAAGCGGGAACAGAATGGGTAATATTACTAATTTCCCGCACCCGTATGGATACCCACATGTCTCTTCAATAATAAAAATTTATACATAAACACACACACACACACACACACACACACATATATATATATGTATATATATACTTATACGAATAATATACTAATTTCATGAAACATGGCATATTTATTGAGATTTGATATTTTATAATTAAGATTTAAGTAACTTCAATTAACTAAAATATTATTATTATTTATATTGTATTATATTTTTATAAAAGAGTTAATTATATACGATATAGTTTTATTGTCATTGATGAATGATGGAGTAGGACTTGAATGATTATTAGATCTCAGTTATTATAAGCATTTCAGATTTTAATCAAGTTGCATATAAACATTTGATTTGGAGAACCGATTGATTTACTTTTTGGGTTATAAAATATGAAAATTACATAAAATTGGGTACCCGCGACCGTACCGCATCCGCGTGGGTACCCGCATACGGGAATGGAAATGAAAACAAAGTTTCATTTCCCGCTAGCGCGGGTATCCGCAAGTGGGTACCCGTAATGCGAGTACCCGTACCGCGCCCACCCCTAGGCTTATTCATAGAATTTAGGATAATTTTGAATTTTCGGAAACTTTAAAATCCTATCCATTTTTAAGGCTATTGGAAACCGGAATCCGGTCGCCAAAAATATTATAGGCATTCGCGACTGAATTCCGGTTGAGAATGCTCCTTATTCCCAATCGGAATCTGATTGCAAATGCGCTATTTGTTTAATGTTTTGAGTTTTTTTTATCGAATTTTGATGTGTCTTTTATTAGTTAACATATAATCTCATTAACAAACATGAGTTCAAGTTATATTTAGTTAATTTAATAGTATCTGAGGTGTGAATTAAAGTAGTAAGTTATTTATAGCCGATTAACTAAGTTACCAACTATATATATACTAAACTCTTTTTTGTTCTATATTTAATGATACGTAGTGGAGCATTCGTCTCATTTACGATTATTATTCGTTACAAATGTTAATATAGAGGTTCAATTGATGCTTATATAGATGTTACAACTAAATAATATAAAACATACGTATAGTCAATATGGATATAGCGATTATCGTTAGTTAAAAGTTTTATTAATATGGATCGATGCTTAAAATTATCATGCAATGCGCTACGAAACTAATTTTTTATGTTTGTTTAACATACATGTACATATCATTGTTGAATTTATTAGTAAACCAATGGAATATATTAAATCCGATGAAAAACTCGTAAATTCAAAATTTTTGATCATTCGCGACCAGATTCCAGTTGGGAATAAGGAGTATTCCCAATCGGAATCCAGTTGGAAATAATTATATAGGCATTGGCAACTGGATTCCGGTTGCCAATGCCAACTCCTTGTTCCCAACCAGAATCCGATCGCGAATGCCCTATTTGTCTAATTTTTTGAGTTTTTTCATCGTATTTTGATGTGTTTTTCATTAGTTAACATAGAATCTCATTAACAAACATGAGTTCAAGTTATATTTAATTAGTTTAATAGTATTTGAGGTGTGAATTAAAGTAGTAAGTTATAATCGATTAACTAAGTTACCAACTATATATATATATATATATATATATATATATACACTATACACTTTTTCGTTCTATATTTATTGATACATAGTGAATCACTCGTCTTATTTGCGATTGTCATTCATTACAAATATTAATATAGAGGATCTAGTAATACTTATATAGATTTTACAACTATATAATATAAAACATACGTATAGTCAATATGGATATAGCGAGTGTCGTTAGTTTAAAGTTTCATTAATATGAACTGATGGTTAAAATTATTATGTAATGCGCTGCTAAACTAATTTTTTCTGTTTATTTATCATACATGTACCTTTCATTGTTGAAATTGATAATTAAACCAACGATATATATTAAATCCGATGAGAAAACTCGTAAATTTAGTTTTTTTGATCATCGCGACCGGATTCCAGCTGGGAATAAGGAATATTCCCAACCGGAATCCGGTTGGGGATAATTATGTGGGCATTAGCGACCGACATCTGGTCGCCAATGCCTACTTAATTAGTCCCAACTGAATTTCCGCTGGGAATGAGGAGTACTCCCAACCAGATTCCGATCGCCAATGCCTTATTTGTTTAATTTTTTAAGTTTTTCATCAAATTTTGATGTATTTTTTATTAGTTAACATATAGTCTCAATAACAAACATGACTTCAAGTTATATTTAATTAGTTTAATAGTATTTGGGGTGTGAATTAATGTAGTAAGTTATTTATAGTCGATTAACTAAGTTACCAATTGTATATATAATAAACTCTTTTTCGTTCTATATTTAATGATACGTAGTGGAGTACACGTCTCATTTACGACTGTTATTAGTTACAAATGTTAATATAGAGGTTCAAGTGATACTTATATAGATGTTACAACTAAATAATATAAAACATACGTATAATCAATATGAATATAGTGATTATCGTTAGTTAAAAGTTTTATTAATATGAATCGATGCTTAAATTATTATGCAATGGGCTAAGAAACTAATTTTTGTGTTTGTTTAACATACATGTACCTATCATTGTTGAAATTGATCATTAAACCAATGATAAATATATAGATTGTCATTCATTACAAATGTTAATAGAGAGGTTCAAGTGATACTTATATAGATGGTACAACTAAATATTATAACACATACGTATAGTCAAAATGAATATAGCGATTATCGTTAGGTAAAAATTTTATTATTATGAATCGATGCTTAAAATTATTATGCAATGCACTACAAAACTAAATTTTTTGTGTTTTT
This sequence comes from Linaria vulgaris, assembly GCA_948329865.1. Lineage (NCBI taxonomy): Eukaryota > Viridiplantae > Streptophyta > Magnoliopsida > Lamiales > Plantaginaceae > Linaria > Linaria vulgaris. The sequence goes on along the minus strand of OX415251.1, from coordinate 61,084,756 downwards.
TTAACATACATATACCTATCATTGTTGAAATTGATCATTAAACCAACGATATATATTAAATTCAATGAGAAGACTCGTAAATTCAAATTATTTGATCATTTGCGACCAGATTCTGGTTGTGAATAAGAATTATTCCTAACCGGATGCCGGTTGGGAATGAGGAGTATTCCCAACCGGAATCCAATTAGGAATAATTATATAGGCATTGGTGACCGAAATCCGATCCGATCGCCGAAAATGGGCGAATCGGATCCGATAGTCGAAAATGGGCGAACCGAATCTGGTCACTGAAAATGGGCGAACCGGATACAATCACCAAAAATGGGCAAACCAGATCCGGTTGCCGTTGTCCGATTTGGAAAAGGGTCATTTTCTTGTAGTGCTTTAAATAACATGTATTTGTAGAATCTAAAAGAATTTATACCTATGAACTGGAGTAGACATAGTATAACACGGATCCTATGACGATGATCTTTGTTCTTTCGAGTCTCATCTTTCTCTTCTTTTGTTGTACGGGTCGTTCCTTTGGTTTTACGTTTAGTTTGTGCTCGCATATTCAGAGGTTTATCCTTCTTGAGGGTTCTCCTTCCCAGGGGAATATATAGGCATATTTTGGAGGACCAGTGTAACCTTTTGCTCCACCACGTCTCCCATCTCTGTACCCATTTGGACTTTCTTCTGGGATTGATGAGGCACTAGTTCGACCGTCTTAAGTTCTCCTGCAACCTTTATTTTTATTTCCTCTGGGTTTCTTCGTTTGCACATCCCTTGCTGGCAATGCGACTACTCTTCTAGGGCATGCTGGGGAACGACGCTCAGGTGGCATCCTCTTGCATTTTTTTTTTGGCTTCCACGAATCTCTCCAATACCTTGGATGGTCAGGAATTTGATCTTGAGATGCATGGTGGAAGGTACTACTTCGAAGGCTTGAAGAGACGATCTTTTGCAGATGATGTTGTATGGTTTGGCTGGTGCCTCAACTATATAGAAGGTGACATTTTCCATTCTATGGTGTGGCTTTGTCCCCCAAGTCATAGTGAGAGAGAGTTCCATGCGTAAGAAGTAGTTCTCCCAAGAATCCTCGAAGCAGGATCTACGTGGGCTCATAGATTCTTATTCTCGCAAGTACAATAATCAATTAATAATAAAATGGTAAGTATAGTTACGAACCAAGTATTGTGTACCAAATGAGTGGTGGATGAATGCTTGTCACTTAAATGCAAAGCACTAATGGTTGCCACGGTTGCTATCTCTTTTGTGTTTGCATGATAAATGCGCAATGTATGCATAATGCCTTTGATGCATATAACTATGAATTCATGTATTATGAAAACAATTTTGAATACAGAGAATCAGTAAATTAATATGCAAGGATAGCATTAAGAATGTTTTAGATGAAAAAAGTATGAATTAAACTAACTAAATGTGGAATGCAAGGAAGATTTTGGTAGAATGTTTTGCTAGGATTGTGGAGCATGAACAATGAAGACGGTGTACTGAAATTCAAGACTGGAGTTCTAACAGCAGTGAGAACGAAGAGCATATCAAGACGTGCTACTAAGGACTAGCGCTACGGCAGTGATCGCGCCTGTCAGGCGCTACAAAGACTGATCGCACTTGAGTGTCGCTACGTATGCAATCTTTTCAAAGAGTGGCACGACATGAGCCACGATGCGGCATAGGTTGTGTCTGTCAGGCACTACAACTTGCAAATCGCTCCTCTCAGGCGCTATGGTCAGGCGCTATAGTGCGCAGATTGCGCCTGCCAGTTTTGACCCAGTTTTGGCCAATCTCGATTCTGATGCCATAACAACTATAAATATGTAATGTGATCATTTTTATAGAGTGCGGCATATATAGAGAGTGATAAAAGTAAGAGAGAGAAAACACTTGTGAGAGATTGTTCTTAATCCGTGAGGCACAATTGTATTTTATTTGTAATCGGAAACTGCTCATCATCATCATAGTAGAAATCCTGCTTGGATCGCTCCGAGAGGTAGACATAGTCCAACTAGGTAAACAAATTGTGTCTTTTGTGCTGATTGTTATTTGTTGCTTTCGATTGTGTGTGTTTCTCTGTTCTGGTTGTGGTTTTGTATTTTTCGATGCGCAACATGCCTAGGTTGTAAAAAATAGATTAAAATATTGTTTAGAGGTTGGGTTTCACAACTGATTTAACCATAGCAGTTCATGGAGAAACTTCCTATGTTTATTTGAGATGTTTGATGATAGTTCAAAGCTCGTATATCTAATGTATCTGTGATCTATAACAAAACCTATCCTAACTATAGAATCTATGAGTATTTAATAACCTACTGCGTTAGCAGATTCAACCCAATTGGCAGTTGTTTTAATAAAGATATCAAATCTGCAGTCTAATTAACTCATCTGATTATGATGTGTAGACAGGATGCAGCGTAGGCTGTAAGCCTCGAGTACATGTCGCGCCAATCAGACCTAGAGTGGCACGGGTCGTGTAGCTCATCCAGTTAGTGGCACTGGTCGGCCGCCCAAGGCACGGTTGTACGGGTTCCGTGTTATGAACCGCACTACAAGATAGGTCAGGCAAATACCGTGCAACACGACAGGTCACGTAGGTTCTGTGGGCCCAGTTTCATCCCATCTTTGTCATGACTCTCTAGTTCGCCTTAGAAGCTATTAATATGTAGTTCTGTGCGTTTGAATAGTGTGTGATTAAATCGCCTCCAAAAGAAAGAGTGTGAGAGATTAAAAATAAGAGAGAGTACACTTATAAGATTTGATAGTCATTGTGAGAGATTATTCTAGATATGTTAGGAGAAAAATTTTGTATTGTAACCTTTCATCACCATCATAGTTAAAATCTTGGCTTGGATTACCCCCAAGGTAGTCGTAGACGAACTGGACGAATAAACTTTGTCTTGTGTTCTCATTGTTTATCGCTTTTCAAATGTTGTGACATTGCAGAACTAGTGAACAAATTGGAAGAGTTTAGGAGCAAATCTGGAATACCAACAACCATCAGTGGATGTAACTGAGACACAGTTCCCGAATGATGACAAATGAAGAAAGCACCGACACCCATAAACCGATGAGCGTCCTTTGAGATGATGCTCGATCAAGAACGTTCTCATCGGTTTTTTATCAAACTTAGCCGACTAAGTTGGCATCTTTTCATTTTACACCCACTATATTGCAACACTTCGAACTTAGCCCGCTAAGTTGGTATCTTTTCATTTTACACCCACTATGTTGGCACCGACGTCGATATTTACCCACTATGTTAGCACACTTCAATGTCAACGGTGGGAGAATATCGACGCTGGTGCCAATATAGTGGGTTGAGTTCGGAAGTGTGCCAACTTAGTGGGTGTAAAATGAAATGGTTCCAACTTAGTGGGTTAAGTTCGGAGTGTGCCAACATAGTGGGTGAATATCGATGCTAGTTCCAACATAGTGGGTGGAGTTCGGAGTGTGCAAACATAGTGGGTGTAAAATAAAAAGATGCCAACTTAATGGGCTAAGTTTGATAAAAGCTCTATTCTTATCTATGCTTTATTTTATATGTTTTAATGATGAAGGCATCGTCTTATTCTTAGTTGGGGGTGGGAGAGCCACAATTTTTTTTTAAAAAACAGGGAGAGCTACGCCTACGGTTTATTTCATATGCTATATATGTGTTTTGTTTTATAGTCTATTTTTAGGGTCTAAGTATTTTCTTAGTTCGAGTCATTAGATTCTAGTTTGAAGCATGAAAGCATGAATAAGGAGAGATCAATGATGATATATGCGTAATATGGTATGGATTTGTGATGCTAAGAGTATACTTGTGTGATTTAGGTTCATCTTGCGTAATATTGTCAAAAGCATGTTTATTTCATGTACACCTATCAATTATGTTGCATGTGGAGAAGATGTGAGATAAGTGTTGTTAGTTTATGAGAAAGTAGCGAATTGCATGTGATTTATGAATCGTAAGTGATATGCTTGATTGTTATTTGATATGATTGTAGACTTTGACATGTTGGAAAAATGAATTAGGTCATCTTTTCTGATTGCGTTTGAGCCTTTTCATTTTTAAAACTCTTTACATTTAAAATAAATCCTCAGTACCCCGATGAAGCCTTTCTTATGAAGCACTTTTGTTAATTAGCCACATTCACCTAACCTTGAGCCGATGAACTATATACTACCTTTCTCTAGAGATGGATGTATTAAATCTTAAGAAAAGAAAGGAGTGTTAAGGAAGGAATGTGAAAGCAAAAACATGAGCTTATGAAAAAATAAAAAGGAAAGGCTAACAATCAAAAGGAGGATGAATATAATAGAGAGCACAAGTAACCCTAAACAAAACTATAAGTTTGGGGGTGCATCTCAAAAATCAATGAAGGATAGGGTGGAAAATGGACTTGCACAACCAAAAATGCAAAAAAAGATCAAAAGAGCCTATAAAAATGTTAAGGAAAAGAAAACAATAACGGAGGAATGAGAAAGAAAATAAGTGAATTTGATTTACTTACATGCATCTCTAGAACTCATAAATTATCTTTTCCCACTATTAGCCCACACCTTCGCCTAACATTACAAGCTAAAAATGTCCTAAAAGATCCTCAACATAAGAAATTTGCATGACTTTACGGTAACATGAAAGAGTAGAGAATAAGGGTGAAGTAGTTACCTGTGAAACTCTATGATCTTGTAAATTCTCAATATGAAGCTTGCTCTTGTATGAATGAACAACAATGGTACACATGTTGCACACATGAAATTTTGCGTGATAGTGACTTTATTAAACTTGATGTGCTTCTTGTGCGTGAGACATGGTTGCATTGCCTATTTTCGTAAGGTCCTGGCACTTCATGTGGCACCATAACACTTAAATGGCAATCCCTTCTAAAAGCATCCATTTTATGCTCTTTTTTTATCGTTTTGTCTTGACTCGACGAAAATCTACAAAATAACAAAATAATACCACCAATAAATATGCACTAAAGACTAATCAAAAGTACAAAGGAAACAAGTACTTAGATCACGCTAAATAATCGCTCATCAGCCTACAAAACAACACTTAGTCTTTATGTCATCCAACTCGATGCTACTATTCCTAAGGTGTGGCCATCTTTCCACCATGGCTAGATGGATGCGCACAAACACAATTTACTTCAGATTCATTATTCATGATGGTGAATATGTAAGATAGGTACGAGTATTCACTTTGAAACTCACTTTTTTAATGTTAACTATTAAAGTTACAATTTATCCTCCTATGTCAATCAATGCATTAATTATTGCTACAAATGGCTTCCATATAATCAGTGAAAACTTATACTTTAGGATAACCCATACTCCTATCAGCTAACTGTATAGTTAAATAGGTTGCTCTTAAGCTAGGTAGTTTCAATGTTTCATAGATAGAGTAAGGCATAAGTTTAATACGAGCACCTAAATTAATAAAAAATGCTCAAGTAAAAAATTATTCATAGTTTAAGGTATAGTAAAACTTCTGGATCCCTTAGTTTGGTTGGCAAATTATCAGTTGCTTGAATTGCACAAATTCTTTGGGTCTCCATGTTTTCTATGCTTTCTATATCGACGCTGGCACATGGTGTTTTCACTAGTCTTAGGATTACCTTCCCACCAGACTCTCTTGCCCCTTATAGGCAACACACGAAGATCTTTTTAGTTCGATGGAAACGTGCACTAAAAACATAATGGTTCGAGGTAAACAGTTTATATAAGTAAGTAACCTATTCTAGGGAAGGATACGGGTGTTGCTTTCTTACGACTGTGCTCAACGCAGGGTCAAGATGCCTACGTATCTCTCTGAGAGAAAAAAATCAAGTCGGACGTAGTCCATTATTAATTTGTGCCCGCGGAGGGTCTTAGATGTCTTAATGCTAGCTCGAGAGTTTTATGCATTGTATTGGCCCTTAGGCTCAATTTGGACTATCCCAGAGGATGTTTGTCTTGTAGTCAAGGTCCGAGTGGCATTAGTATTGACCGATGTTGGGTTTACCAAGATTGATGATCATTTTGGCGGCTTAATGGCGTAGCAATTCATCGAGCCACGGAGGCTCAGTATCGGACCTTGGGCGATTTGCACCACTGAGTGGTCGAATCCCGGGTCAAATCTCTCTCGAACTTAAGTGGGGTTGTTGACATATGAATGTCTATGGAAGAGTAGAGGAGAAAATACTCTAAGTACTTTGGTTGATGTACATTTAGTTCACGTGAAATTGTTGACGTGCCAAAAGTGTTGACGTGGAAACTATTGACATGGAAATGGTTGACGTGCCACAGTTTGACGTACAAAATTGTTGAAGTGCAAGTCGAAGCTTGGGCATTTGGGCCACGTTGTGCTACTCCTTATCTTGTCGGATAGAAAGTCGAAGCATGTGCACGTAACCTGTTTATAGCAAAGACAAACAAGAAAATATTTTTATTTATTTTTTAGACTGCACTTGGCTTTTGATCAAATTGCCTATGTATCCCAAGTAAACTCGGGAATCAAGTCTCCGAAGGTGATTTAATGTATTACAACATTTTATTCATGAAAATGGTAAAAACTATAATGAGCTACAGAGAATTCAAGATGCCGATGTCAGGCATAGGATTTTCGAAGGTTCTAGACATTCTAATGACGTGCTAGATCGCGACCGTCCATTTGCTACAGATAGTAGTAGCTTTTTGCGCTAGTTGGGGTGACCTTGTAAGGCCCTTCCCAATGTGGTTGAAGTTTGACAACGCGTTTGTGGGTCTCAAATTTTCTCAGGACTGAGTCCCCCACTTCGAACTGTCATAAGACTTAGCCATCATTGTCTTATAGGCTTGATTACGCTCGTATGCCTCATCACGGGTAGAGCCTATGAATTTCAAGTCATCGAAGGGCATTCTAGCTTCTTCTTCTTGGTTGTGCTCGGAGTGTGCCAATATAGTGGGTATAGAATAAAAAATGCCAACTTAGTGGGCTAAGTTCGGAGTGTGCCAACAAAGTGAGTGTAAAATGAAAAGATGCCAACTTAATGGGCTAAGTTTAATAAAAAACTAGGTGGGATGAGTATGTGCTGTGTTGGCATAATAATTTCTGCAGGTACGACTGCTTCTGAACTGTAAACTAGTAACGACGGTGTTTGGCCGGTGGATGTCCTCGGGGTTGTGTGGTAGGTCCACAATATCCGAGGCAAAGCTTCTACCCAATATTTCTTGAGTTCGTGCATTCTCTTCTCAAGGTATTTTCTACATGGCAGTTCGCTTGTGGATGATAGACCGTCGTGAAGTGTTGAGTGATACTAAAATCTTTGCACCATGCTTAGATGATCTGTCCCGCGGATTGTGTGCCATTGTATGATATGAGTACTCGCGGTATTCTGAAATGACAGATGATATGTTACCAAATAAACTCAATGATTCTATGATCTATAATGGAGGACAATGTTTGAGGTCGGCCCATTTAGTGAAGTATTCGACTGCAAAAACTAAAAATATCTTTTGTCCCTTCTTAGGTCAAAAAGGTGAGACTATGTCGATGCCCCATTGATCAAATGTGCATGATGTTGCATCGGATTGAGAGGTTGCGCAAGAACATGCGTAAGATGGGAAAAGAATTGGCAGCTTTTGGATCTTCTGACAAGATTCATCGCATCTCTAGGCAAGGTTGGCCAGTTGTAACCTTGGCGTAAAACCTTTTGAGCCAAAGAGCGCCCTCCTAAATGATTTCCACAAGCTCCACTGTGTATTTGATTTAGCACAATTTCTGCTCGATGAGATTATAAACACCGTAGAAGCAGTCTTTCAAAGGATCTTCTGTAAAGCTCATCACTAAAGATGGTGAAACAATGTACGTTGTATTTTAGTCTTTGCGCTGCAACGGAGTAGCTTGGAAGCTTTTCCTCTTTAAGGTACATGTAGATCTCATCCTTCCAAGAAGGTTCAAATATGATTGGCATGGCCTGTTTGACTCGTTTGAGAGTTCTTAGATATCGAGTCTTGCCTATATTAGATTCTTTTGCCGCTAGTAAGATGATTCTTCTTACAGTGTAGACCTATGTTGAAGTGGCAAACTTAGAAAGTGCGTTGGGCTTGATGTTCTCACTTCTTGGGACCTAACACACTGTAAAAACAGAAAAATATTTCACAATATCGTTGAGCTTGTTCAAGTAGAGGATCATAGTCCTCTTTGGCCTCGTATGAGTCATTGAAGTGATTTGCCACAAGTTGCGAATCTGTGAAGAATGCAGACGCTTGACTCCCAATGAGCTTGTTGTAGAGGCACTGATGAGGATAGATTCGTATTCACCTCGTTGTTAGTTATAACAAAGTTTAGACTGATCGCGTATTCATATTCTGTAGCGTCGACAGATCTTAGGTATACACCTACTCCTCCACCTTTGTTTGTAGCTGAGCCATCAACATGTAATGTCCATGGAGCTTCTTTTGTTTTAACGGCAGCAACTTGTGCTTCCTGAACTTGTGCCTTTCCGAGGGTTTTTACAACAAAATTGGCTAGGACTTGTGCTTTGATTGTTGTTCTGGGGCGGTACTCAATATTGTACTTGCCAAGCTCTATGTCTATTTGACTAATCTTCCAGAGGTCTCGGGCTTCAACAAAACTTGCTTGAGTGGCTGGTCTGCCAACACTAGAATGGGGTGTGATTGGACGTAAGGCCGCAGCTTTTGTGCCATGACTGCGACGACTAATGCGAATTTTTCAATCTCAATGTAGTTGTTTTCAGTAGTCTGAAACAATTTAGAGACATAGTAGATTGATTGATGGACTATGCCTTCCATGCGTACCAAAATTGTGCTAAGAGCATCCTCGAATACCGCCAGCTAGAGATACAAGGTTTCTCCCTCGATCGGTTTTGCCAACAGCAATGGGGAGGCAAGATACTACTTGTGTTTCATGAAATCTTCTTCGCATTCATTGGTCCATTCGAAGTTTTAATTTTTCTTTAGTACTTTGAAGAATGGCAAGTTTTTCTCTACCGCAGTTGAGATGAACTTCCTAAAGCTGTCATACAACCTACGAGGCATTGTACATCTCACACGCTTTTTGGATAAGGTGGCTCTGCTATAGCTTTTATCTTGTCGAGATTTTCTTCGATCCCTATTTGGTTGACCATATGGACAAAGAATTTCCCTCCATTGACTCCAAATGTGCATTTCTTTGGATTTAGTTTCATGTCGTATTGTCTTATAATCGATAAGGTAGTTGTGAGATGATCAACGCAATCTTTAATCTTGATACTTTTTACAAGCATGTCATCTATGTAGACCTCGATGGTTTTGCCGATGTGGTCGTAAAATATCTTGACCACCAACCATTGAAAGGTGGAGTCAGTATTTTTGAGACCAAATGTAATGACTCTATAGCAGAATACTCATGTGTCTGTGACAAATGTAGTTTTTTTGCTCATGTCGTAGATTGCCATCAATATTTGATGAAATCAACTTTGAGAATCCATCATGCTTAGAAGTGCACATCCTGCTGTTGAGCCAGCTAGTAAATTGATCCAGGGTAAAGGTAATGGATCCCTAGGACAATTCTTGTTGAGATTTGAATAGTCTACGCACATGCTCCAATCTTTCTTGGGCTTCGGTATGAGAAAAATATTGTTGAGCCCTTCTGAGAAGCGTACTTCGTAGATCTGGCGAGCAACCAATTTTACGGTTACTTCCCTGTTGACAACAAGGTTATTCTCTTTACTGAAGTTCTATTTCTTTTATCTGACAAATTCTACCTCTGGATCGACATTTAACCTTTGTACAACAATACGAGGATCAATACCTTTAAGGTCGCTATCAGCCTAGGCGAAGATATCCATGTTGTCGCAGAGACATTGGATAAGCTTCCATTCCACATCTTCTGACATGCTGGGTGGCGATGCGAGTTATCTTTGTTGAATCGGTTGGAGACATACATATATCTTTTGATTCGCTAAAAGTTTGACTCTAGCTGTGCTAGGCAGTTGTTGTCTGATTTTACAAAGTCTCTTGTCCTCTAACTCTGGTGATATTTCTGTTTCAATGATGTCGTCGAGAGTATTGCTGTTAGACGGCTCTTGTGGTGCTAGCATTTTTCCCTAATCATCGAGCATGTTGGTCACATTGACCTCTTAGGTCGGATCTGCTTGAAGTGATTCCATATAAGATGTGCAAGCTTTTTATAGTCTCCGTGGACTTCATCCGCACCATATATGGTGGGGAATTTCATCTTTTGATGTTATGTCAATACCATTTTCTTGAAATCGTTGAGACCTGGGTGGTTGGTGATTATATTGTAAGCAAATGGTGTGTCGACGATGAGGTACTCTAAGTTACGAGTCCTTCTCTATGGAGCACTCCTGAATGATGTAGGAAGCACAACCGTTCCAACTCTTGCTACTCTTGATCCTCCAAAGCCATATAGTAGAGTTGTTACCATTTTCATGTGTGTGTTGCCTAGTTCCATTTGCTCCAGTGCATATAAAGAGAAGACGTTGACTGAGCTTCCGTTGTCAATCAATGATTTCTTGATGTTGTAATTTGCAATGTCTAGGCTTACGACCAACGGGCAATTCAAACTCGCAGCTTTCATACCTTGTGGATTTAGCTTATCTTCATCATCTTTGTCGAATGTCAATGCATCCTAAATTGTTTCTATCGTGGATATCATATGAGATACACATTGATAGTTTTCTTACGCCAGATCGCGTGCAATTCTTTTGGGTGCTTTGTTTGAGTCTCTGCCCATTGGGCCTCCTAAGATCATAGCAACGTCTTTTGGGATTTGCATCCTAGCAGTCATATAGCCTTCTTCCTTAAGGAACTACACCGCAGCTTGTGCAGCATGTTCGACGACTTTTTATTTGTGAAGAATATTGACCTCTAGAATTCATACTCCTCTTGCTTAAGTTCATCGATGCGTAGTCTCACTTTGAAAGTGAACTCACTGATGACTTGGACCCTATTCCTTGTAACACTCAAAGACTGGGGATTTCCAATGTCGTATTGAGCAGGACTCGTAGAGTTTGGCTTGAGTTGTAATAGCATCCAACTTTAGTGTAGCCATTTGTTTATGCAGATTCCATCTTGCCCATTCTTTGATGATGGTACCCACAATCATACTAGAAACTCCCTTAATGAGCATGTTGTCATCACCCCTTATGATAGGGACATAGTTCATCTATCCTTTTTTGGTTGGAGAGGGTGTGCCAGAACTAAAAGTTGCTTGCTTGTTCCGATTGTCGGGTAATTTGTATGGTTGAAGAGGGTGTGCCAGAACTGGAAGTTGCTTGCTTGTTTCGATTGTCGGGTAATTTGTAACCTTTGACATATTATGCCAGGTAGCCATCCTTTGTGAAGCATTCTATCTCAGCATATAGTGCACTACATTTTGAGGTGTTATGGTCGTATTGCTTATGGTACTTGCAATAGAACTTTGATTTGTGTGTTTCCTCCATTTCGTGGATCTTTCTTGGAGTATTGAGGAGATTCTGCTTTTTGGAGACGTTGTAGATATCACTCATGGTGGTGGTAATCGGGAGTTTTTCTCTCGGGGGAGGTCTTTTGTGCTTTATACCACTCTTATCATTGGGCTTTCTGCTTGGGCTTACCATCTTGATCTTCCAATCTAACCCAATCTATACTACATAGGAAGAGCTTCTTCGACGTGAGTCATTCTGCTTGGATTGAGTATTGTCATTTCGAACATTTCTCATATTGTTGCGCTTTTCAATTTCCATATCGCATTGAGCAGACATGTTGATTTGTTTGATGGTCTGTGGTTTTTGCCTTAAAGCTCGTTGGCTAGCAATCTGTTTCTCAATGTGTTGAATAAGATGTTTGCAACGCTCTAAGCGGAGGGCATTTCAACTTGCAAAATCTCGATATTGAACCGTCTGATGTAGTCGCTGGTTGATTCATCATTACCTTGTACGATAGTCTGCAAGTATTCTTGTATCAATTATGTCCGCTTCTGTGTAGCAAATTGTGACTTGAACATTGTTTTTAGCTGATCAAACGTATGCATCGAAAGTAGTGGATCCCTTGAAAAATAGTCTTGAGTTACATCAACGAAAGTGATAGCAAACAAACATGCTTGTATGCCTTGTGAGTAGCCTCCCAAGTTGAGCATAGATGCAAGTGAGCACTGGGTCCCCTTTACCATCGTAAGTTGGCATTTTCAAGATTTCACGGTCTCGGTCTAGCACTATTCACTGCATATTTGGTGAGAATGGAGAAGCCTCATCAACAAAATCATTGACTGTCCGAAAAGTGTTTCTAGTGATGTCAGGAGGAGTGATTATGGTGGTATCTCCTTCTCTTCTTTCCTGGAGCAATGGTTCTGGCCTTTTGGCATGCAGTTGACCTTGTCTCCGGTATCCACGACCATCCCGTGATCTATTTCACGCAGTTGATGTTGCAAAGCGTGATGATGATGACGACGAGGGTTGAGGTCTCCTACCACGAGGATTCTTGCGATCCTCGGATGGTATTGCAGTAGTAGTTGTTCTCCTTTCACGTGTGTAACCCCTAGGAGAACATTGAGAGTGGTTGTTAGGCTGACTGTTATTTGCAGCACGTATCGCAGGTGGTGGTACCAGGTATGCAGTCATGTTTAGCCTAACCATATTCACCAGTTAATCAAACTGTTAGGGAGGACGTGGGGGGGCACTGGTTGATGCAGTGATTTCAGACTTCACATTAGTTGGTGCAGCGAGAGGAGCTGGTTGATCAGTAGCTTGTGGTTGTTGTCCTTGAGTCGCTGCTTGTGAGGCCATGTCGGAAAGAGTCGAAGAGTTGTTACGTGAAGTACTAGATTATCTACGTGTTGTAACAATGATTCTCTTTAGATAGTGCATCTAGTGGTTTCCCACAGGCAGCGCCTCTGGCGCGAGATGTTTCTGCTAGTCTCGAGATTAGCTCCCCATCAGACTCTCTTGCCCCTTATAGGAAACACAAGAAAAGCTTTTTGGTTTGTTGAAAACCTGCACTAAAAACATAATGATTAGAAGTAAACAGTTTATATAAGTAAGTAACCTATACCAGGGAAGGATACGAGAGTTGTTTTCTTGCGACTGAGCTCAACACAGGGTCAAACTGCCTACGTATCTCTCTAAGAAGAAAGAATCAAGTTGGAGGTAGTTCATTATTAATTTGTGCCCGCAGAGGGTCTTAGATGTTGTAATGCTAGCTCATAAGTTGTATGCATTGTATTGTCCCTTAGGTTCGATTTGGACTATCCTGGAAGATGTTTGTCTTGTAGTCAAGGCCCACGACCGTAGTATCGACCCATGTTAGGTTTACCAAGATCGGAGATCATTTAGGCGGCCTAACGGCGTAGAAATTCATCGAGCTGCGGACGTTTGATATCGGGCCTTGGTAATTTATACCCACGGAATGGTCAAATCCCGGGTCAAAGCTCTCTCGTAATTAAGTCTAATTGTTAACATATGAATGTCTATAGAAACGTAGAGGAGAAAATACTGTAAGTACTTTGATTGACGTACTTCTGGTTGACGTGCCAAAAGTTTAGACGTGAAAACTGTTAAATTGGAAACTATTGACGTGGAAACGGTTGACGTGCCACAGTTGGATGTACAAATCTGTTGACGTGCCTTAGGTCGACGAGCCACATGGATTGACGTGGAATGTTTGATGTGCCAAACGTGTTGATGTGCCAAGAAGTGTTGAAGTAGAATACTTTATGTGCTTTCTCTCACTAGAATTCTAGAGTGAAGATAGAAAATCCAAATTTCCAAGTGAGCTTCCCCTCATGTGTCCAACCCCTCAAATGAAGAAGTGAGGTGGTATTTATAGAGGATATGGATGGGTAAGGCATGAGAGAGAGTGCCTAAACCTACTAAAGGTGAAGTAGGTGAAAGTGGTGCACCATGGGACTGCTGTATTCGCACCGCACCGAGTCGAACCCTGGTGCGGTACGGCGGTCGACATGCCATGTGGCACGCCAATTTTGAGCGAGATGCCATGTGGCACGTCGGTGTTGATCGACATTCTAGGGCACATCTAGTTTGACCAATGTGTCACGTGGCACGTTGTGGTTGACTTATTGTGGTTTTACCGACGTGGTCGGATTTCATCGATGTGCCATGTCAGTTCAACCAATGTGGCGTCTGTTCTGGATTCTTGTCACAACATTGCATCACTTGAACTTCTAAGCTCGACATTTTGCCATAACTGACCATTTTCTCGAAGTTAATGGTATTATCCTCAGGGTCACATTGATACGGTATCTCGGTTTTCTAATCAGATTGGGAGGAAATTGTCGTTTGCCCCCTCTACTTGAGTTATTCCCAAGACGATAGCATATTTTGGAGGTGTCATAATTATGGTACACCAGACGACTTATCGCTCAAATACTTCACATACTCCGGTACTTGTATAACTACTTCTTCAAGTATAATCGATCTTGGTAAGTCTCTGAATATGGCAGTGAACTGATCCATTAAATGAACTATTGAAGGGAGTGGAATTGGTGGTTAGTACTCCTTCAATATTTGTTCAGACACGTTTCCCAAAATAGCCTCCTCGGTTGAGATCACATTCACTTGTTCTCTTGGATTTGTTTCGGTGTTGCTTGGCAGTGCTCCAATTGGTTGCATAATTAGCAGATTTTCAATTTGAAAAAGCTGTTTCTCAATGTTCTTCAACGATGCATCAGTATTTTGACATCTTGCTTCAATTTGTCCCATTCCTGAATTGGTCTTTGCCATATAATTAAACACAGTTTCTTTAAGGTTAGACTTTGCCAAATTGGTCGTTTGGTTTAAATCCTTGCAGCTTTGAGCTCCACTATTGTATCCTTGTTGTTGATTTTGTTGACCGAGTAAGGATTGTTTTGTCCTGAATAATTACCTACATGGTTGATCTCTTCATGCATTATTGCATTTATTCCATTGCACTCACTGTTCGGATGATTTCTTCCACAGTTGGTACACAACAATGAGAAGGTATGTTATAATTCATATGTTTCAACTTGGTGTTAATAGATTCCACTTGTGTAGTTACCTCATGGACCCCTATAGTTATCCTAACTGGTGCTCGTTCTATACTCCACTTGGATATGTTGTTTGTGATTGAATACAACAGCACAAATGCATCTTCATCAGTTCTTAGTATAAAGCCCGCTTTAGAACGAACATCGAGTGTATGTTTGCGACTCATGGTTAATTCATAATAGAACTGTTGAAGTAATACCTCATCTTGGAAATTGTGTTGCACACTTCTTCGCCATGTCTTTGAATCGTTCACATGCGTCTAATAGTGAATCTCCATCCATTTTGACGAGAGTTAACTATATCACTCCTCAACTTGATAGTTCTTATTGGTGAACAAAATTGTCCCAAAAATCATTGTGCCAATTGTTTCCATTTCTCAGTGTTGTTCATCGGTAGCTCATTTAGCCACCTCTGCGCTTCCCCAATACGTGAGAATGGAAATAGTTTAAGAATAACAAGATTTTCTTTGATTTTGAATATCTTGCATGTCCAAATAAATTCTTTGAGATGGGCGTTTGGATCTTCATTGGCCCCTTCTACAAATTGGTGTTGATTAATCATGAAAAATATGGCTGCATTGATTGGCTCGTGACACTCGTCTGCTATGATGCACGACCATGTTCCTTCTAGAGTATGCAATGTCTCAAGTCTTGATGGTTGGATATAAAAACCTCGGCTTATGTGTTGGTCGTTCCCCTCAACAACTGGTGCTACTTGTGTTGGTTATGTCTCATTGGTTTCAGTCCTTGTTAGTGTGGTTAACCGTCTTCTCCATTAGACATGTTGGGTTGCTCATTTAGCTTACTTTTGTATGTTCTCTCGATATCTAGGTTGTATAACATTGGTCTCAGGTTATCTCTTCGTGTTATACAGTAGTATTACATGAAATATGAACAACACGATAAGTGTTTCTCAAAGATCAACAATAGTGCCATATGGCAAAGGGTGTAGTATGCAATCAATCGCTACGCCTACACGTTCGCAACTGCATGGTCAAGTAATAATAAAATAAAAGTAAGTTACGTTTAAATTATCGATCCCAAGAGACTACATATCTGTTTTAGCAATGTAGTGTTGAAACAACATAAGCAATTACTTAACGTGACAAAATAAAAAGAATGATATGGATGCTTCAAGAATGGAAATAACTTTAAAGACAAAAAATAAAAGCACAGATAGAATTGAATTGAATTGATTGATTGACTGGGTTGTTCTGTAGATTAAGGAAAAACGTATTGAGGAATCGATTTTTATTAATCTCAAATATGGGTATTTCATAGGCAAAATACCAATGTCCCTAAGTTATGCCTCTTTCTATTAACTCTTTTTTTGTTCTCAAGTTGACTTGATAAATTAAGCGCACTCTTGTATCATTGGAAGAATCCCCGAGGTCCTTAATGGCATTAGACCATTACCTACTCTTCTCTATCCAGAAATTCACCGTGTCAAAGATCCATACAGAGTCATAGAAAAGAACTAGAGCTGACAACTTAATCTAAATTCCTAGTGAGAGGCTAGTGCAAAGGTTTAGAGATTGGTATGTGTGATATACTATGCAAGTGTTGTGCTAGCAATCTCCTATGCATGATTCATTATTACATGATAATTCAACATCTACACTATGGTTTCTAGAAACATCTACGTGTTAAACCTACCAAGTAGGATAAGCAACAAACCAAATCCAACAAAATGAAGACTTTAATATAAATAATCAAAACATAGGTTCAAGGTACATTCATTGAGATAACTACATCTTATCTCAGACACTGGGTGACATAGCTACCCATGATTGATGTTTCACAATTATAAATCATTATAAATATCACAAGAAAGAAAAGAAAATATTAAACTCTTGATTTCGGTTAGATGTCGGCGTGTCTCCTCTGTGATTCTCTTTTGCTTTACTTCAGATGATTATGTTCTCTAATTGGTCACATTCCTCTTCAAACTCTGATCGCAATACTCGAACATTAGACTTTGCTATGAAATAGTGTGGAAAACGAATGTAATTAGCGATTGTACACGGTTGAGAGTGATAGTAAATGATAGATTGCCTCTCTAGAGTTTGTACTCAGGCGCCAAACTCTTCATGTCACGCGGTTGTTGTGCATGTCTTCTTCAAGGCGGCACAAGTCGACCGCCTTCCTCTGTAGGTCGTGCGGTTCTCTACCTCTTTTATGCAGGTCGCGCGTATTCTTGCATTGGTCGTGCCATCTCATGCCTTAGCAACGTGAGTCAGCTAGTAGGTCACGAAATTCGTCAAAATGTTTGTTCTGCCCTTTGTGCTATTCCATGCTCATTTCACTTCCATTAAGACTCGTTTTGCTTCGACTCGACTTTAAACTACAAAATGACAAAACAACATAAAAACCAATAAAAATGCTACAAGGAATTATCAAAAGTATACGGAAACGGGTTCTCAAATCAAGTTAAGTAAACGCTCATAAGATATATAGTTACTCAAAACCAATTTCTGAGTGTCCATTGGTATAGTCAATTCCAGTCAAGTCAATCCTCCTTACTACGTTCTGTAATGTAATAGGTCAAATTTATCACCATTTTAATCATATCTTATATCATTTACTTACATTAGCATAAAGTACTTTTGACCATATTCATAACTTTTATGAACCGGGCGCTCATATCAAGATAAGTACTAGCTAACTATAACAAGGAAAAGTGTATATTAATGGATTCCATACAATCTAATCACATTCTCGTGTAATCGCCCCTAATCACTCCAAGATATGGTTCTAGATGATGTAGAAATTGGAGAACATCATGACATCTAAGTCAAAAGGGAGTTCAACAACAACATTAGGCTACGAAAGATGATGGATTGAGATGAACGAGTTAATGACCATCAATATTGATGAATGATTAAAAGAGAAACTATTTGTTAACGACATTCATAAATTTCTCTTTTATTCGTCGTGCTCGAGTCCTTTATACAAACAATTCGTATAAGAATGCAAACATGTAGATGTCATCACATCCGTTGTTCCAAAAAGATCAGCTCATCCAACTATGATGATGTACTACGTTCAAGACTTAATTCATTTATATGTTCCTAACTATAAATGTCGTCGTCTATTTTGTTATGATCCAATGAACTCAAATTCATTCCTCTTACATACAACGATTTATATACTGAATCTTGATCTTCATGATTCAGACATCAAGGATTTTCAAAATCCTTTTTGAAACGATAATATCAAATATTATTATTAACGTAAACAATTATATATTTATTTAAGCACTTCAATATATCATAAGGGTTTTTCAGCACAAATGATTCAAATGAAACACTATTCATTTTAGTCCCGTTATTTCAACAGATGTTACTCGAGCATACCTGATTGTTATTTGCACCCGATACAACCTTTGTAAAACTAGTTTCCATAAGTCAAGGAGAACACCCGTGCCAAGTCGACAACTTTTTTAAAAATCTTCTCCACCTACAACTATGAGTCCCGATCAGTTTAAAAACAAGGGCATCCATAGTAGAGTTGAGAACTTAAGGGGTGATGTTAAACACGTGCCCTCTAATAAAAACTTGGTACCTTTAAGTTGATCCTTCCACATTAAATTCTTTAAACAAACTTGCGTATAATTCATGAATGATGGCCGATACATGTCCATGAGCACGTTGTGTAGACTCCATGAGACATTTGTCCTTCAATATTTTGATAGCATAAGTCAAGGCAAAAGATTTATCTATCAAACAGTGTTCCTGGACAATGGTGTCTCGAGCATACTGTGACACCTCTTTTTGTTTGCAAAGACAATAACTTGGGGGATCAATACTTATCCTCGCCCCATTGGTTAGACAAAGGTATTACAATATGAATTTTAACAAATTCACAGCATTCCCATAGGATTTACCATTAGGGTCTTCAGGTACTGGAGATGTACCAATGCAATTACTCTTTTTGGATAGAGGAGTTGGCGGAGGTGAATCAATGGCGATTGGTTCTTGGTTATCTTCCTCATCGAACGAAGACTTCCCAACTAATTGCCTAACCGTCTTGGTGTAAGAGGGTTTCTTTCAATGCATTTGTACCTCTTTGTTCAAGCCCGTGTTTTGGTGCCTTCAGTTGCAGGAGAGGTGGAAGTTAGAGGAGGCAGAACTAGTGGCTTGATGTTGCAAGAGGTGGTTTCTTAGATGATTCGTGCACCTTTGATTTCTATTTGTTTGCCTCGGTGGCGTAGTTGGTTCATGTGAGGATTTTTTATTTGGTGGAAATCGGCGATTGTTCCTTATATGAAGAGGATTCAATGGTTTACTCATGATCCGAGGGTACTAGTGACTTAAGAGTACGTAAAGCTGCTAGTGCTCTGAGGGCTCCGGTGTCAGAAGAGGATCGCGATGCCAGAGCGGTTGATAATGGCTTGTTTGCTGCAACACTCATCGTATTTGAGAGAAAAATTAGGGTTAGGGTCAGCAATAAATGATGAGTGTGTATTTAGCGCCATTTTAGTACTCATTCACTTATGATTTTGTATAGTTCTTGGTGCACATTTATTGGTTTTAGTGATGTTTCTTGTTTTCTTAGGATTTTATCGAGTAACGACAAAACGGAGCTAAAAGAGCACAAAATAGATGTTTTTGGTAACAAGGAGTCACGACGCTACTACAATGGCCATGGCGCTACGCAAAGGAGGCAAACCCTAATTGCAACACGTGAAGAAGTCCAAAAGTTGGCCCACACCAAGGAGAGAGCGGTGCGAAAACACCACTAAAGCCATATGTAGCGCAAGCAATAGAAGGAAGCAGAACGTCGCAGAGAAGAAACAGAGAATGGCGTGACGAGGCAAAAAAGCAGTGTGTATTTGGTCACGACTCGAGGACATAAATGTCTTTTCTTGTTGATTAACTTGCGGTTGTGCACAAAATTAGGGCATCAAGATTTTATTATATATAGGGTAGGACGACAAGCACTCAAGGAGGACCGCAAACACACACTCACAGCTGCTTACGATATTTTTCAGAGATAAACATCATCGAAGTTATGTTCTAGTTTAGTTTTCTCATTGTTTAGAGTTGATAGTTCGTAGAGAAGAAATGTGCTAGTAGGAGTCTAGAAGATAGCGAAAGAGTCAGTGTTCCTCCGGACCTGAGAAGCTTTTCTCTATCTCTTTAATTTGTTTATGTTATTTTGTTCTTTGTTGATTGTTGAACTCATGACTATGAGTGGCTGACCAACTCGTTGTTTAGAGTAGAGGAGTAACTCTGATTTATGAATATGTTTTTTGTTTAGCTTGATGGGTGTTTGATGAAATTGTATGTATAGATTGAATAATTATTTATGTTATGTGAATAGTCTTACTCTCGCTGGAATAACGGATGCACTACCTTGGGACCGCCAAAGTGTAGATATTAAGCTAGTTATATATACATGTGATTTATGACTTTGATATGCTAACACAATTGATGCACAACCCCTAGATCACACTAGATCAATCTTGATTATGTATGTTTATGTTAACACGATTTAGATGAGTAAATTGGACTGCAGATTTGATATCTCTACTAAAACAACTGACAATTGGGTTTAGCACGCTAACGCGGTAGGTTATTAGAGACTGGTAGGTTCTATAATTAGGATATGTCCAACTATAGGTCACAGATCCATTAGACATACGAGCTTCAAACTATTATCAAGTATCTAAAGGGAATATAAGCAGTTTTTCTATGAACTACTTTGAATAAATCAGTTGTGTAACCCAACCTCTATACAATCTTTTAATCTATTTTTTACGACCTAAGCATTCAACCAATCAATCTTTTTAAATTCTAGTTTATTTACTTTCGTGCATTAGTTATATTAGTTCTAAGCATTCATTCTTAGTTAATAATAAAATATTTTTCAGCATTCATCATTAGTTAGTGTAATTTATTATCTCTGAATTCAAATCATCCCCATTGTTTTCATTGCATATTAGTTTAATGATCTTCTGCATTCAAAATGTTTTCATAAAATGGACATTCATAGTTTTATGCATTAAAAGCATTCTGCATACATTCTGCATTCATCCCTCAAACATAGATATCAACCGTGTTAACCCTTAGCGTTTTACATTTAAGTGATTTAAGTATTCATTCACCATTTCCATGGGACACAATACTTGGTTCGTAACTATACCTCCCATTTTACTATTACTTGATTCGCGCACTTGCAAGAATAGGAATCTAGGTGTAACAACTTATTTGTTAACTCATATTCTTTGTTCGCTACACCAAAGTTTCCATCATGTTTTTGGCGCCGTTGCGGAGGAGTAACGACATTGTTGTGTTTGAATCATCAAGCTTAATTGTTTAAACACTCATCGATTCTTATTGTTTGCTTGTTATTAAAGAGGACACATAGAGTCATTTGGTGAACGTCCACTTGCACTCTCAACAAAGGAATAAATGGTAACATGAATAACCCTTTTAGTGGAAGTCTACCAATCAAAGGATTTGGAGACATTGCCACAATAGGGTTCTCCAATTTGAAGATCATTGAAGAAGTGAAAGATGACATCAATCTTCAAAATATGTATGGGAAGTACAATATGGATCTATTTAGACTGAGTGAACAAAGTCAGTTCAGCGGAGACCTAGGGGAAGACCCATACACAAATGTGAGATACTAACCAGAACATGCACTGAATTTGGTTGGAAAGATACCGACATAGCCAACCGCTGGTTCCCGATTTCATTTAAGGAACCTACAGCAAAAAGTCATATTCATGGTGTAACAACCCAAAATTTCTGAGATAAACAAAACAATATCAGAGCAACTATTACATGTCTAAATGTTAAACATTTGAATCAAATACACTCAAAGTAATAAACTAATGAGAAAGAAACATAAACTTAACTAACTCCAAACCCTAGTGAACTCTGAACGCTCCCCAATGCCAAGGGCTCCCAGGTCATGACACGGTAGTTACCTAGTTCGTCTTAATCAGGAAGGAAGGAAAAGAAGCACAAAATTTAAGTGAGATAAAAATCTTAGTGAGTGCTCATGTGTGTGTGCAAGTGTTGCATTTTCTTTCAATAGCTTTCATTTGAAAACAGTTTAACAAATGAACTTAAATGCACACAAATGTCATGCAATAGACCCTTGAAATAACCAGCATTCGTAGTTTAACAAAAACCCTTTAACAAAAGAACGAATTCACGTCTGATGATCGGTGTCCACATTATTTTGCTAATGTAGACAGTCTTATCACCTCATAACAGTACTCTTTATCTCCCCGTCCAATGAGCGACCTTGGAATCAATAATGTATGCCATTGTACATACGAAATCCTACGACCCAACAAAGACACAACCTCCTCCAGTTATGTCTGAGAGGGAATGGGCCCACGAGGACAAAAGGTCCTACCGGTAAGTCTGCCGCCGCCCGGTGGTACCCCTTGCACTCCCAAGCCAAACACAGGATCTAGTAACTAATCAAATCCGAATACAATCCAACGGGACACCATTCAGCGTATCGATTCCAATCATTTAAAACAATTAACCAATGTGCGTGTAACTTACTCTGATAAAACTGAACATTTCAAATATCCAATTTACAGAAACTTTATTTCAAAAATGAACATTTTGAGAGACAACTCTCTTTGAAGAAATGACCTTTCAATATGCAGAAAATCGTAGTTATATATATATATATATATATATATAGATGCTTACATAAATATACATGCATTCTTTCCAGTTTTGGAAATAATAGAGTTTAGGAACAGTCACATGAATTACGACTCTAAAACTAGAGGGAGCAAATACGCGACATCTAGTGGTTCCTAACACCATGCCGCTTGTTTATTCAATTAAACACTATCGCAATCTAACAATATTATCAAGCATTTTTAAGTTTAACCAACTCCGCATGTTAAGATATCAAACTATAATTATCTTGCCCAAATATTATTGCACTAAATTTGAGTCAATTTCAATTCCTAAACTTTCATTAAGGTATGATATATTGTTATTACACCGATCATTACTCCAAACCCTTCCAGTGGCATGCAGTCACATATACATACATGAGAATGCAAAGAATGCCTAATATTTAAATGCTACCAAGTTTAATATGTTATTCAATACCCCGAATAATGATAATCATGGTTGTTATATTTTCCAACCATAAGCTGTTGTCAATAATTATGATTATATGTACACCTAAGCTAGAACACAAATTCAAATACGCAGTTTAGCGAAAAATAGGCATAGATTAATAATTCACCTACTCATTAAGATTAATACGTCTACTAATCCCTATCATTTTTAAGTTTCACTTTATAATATGTTACTTGTTATGATTTTAAGGTCTAAAGCATGCCAATACAAGACTACATGGAGCACATCTAATATTTTCTTAATTAAACAACTTCAACTCTTATCCTTAATCTATTATTTCAACCTTTCTAGTTTCGTACAATTATTTTGGAAGTTAAAAGCCACTACATATTATAATACTATATCATATTATATACTTTGGGCAAGGTGAAGGAAGAAACCAATATGAAATTATAATAATGCTTATATCTTGCTCCAAAAGCTTTCTTATTTGGCTCATTCCATCGTCCGTCTTATTTTGCAAGGATACGTAATATATGAAATACAAATGCGTAACAAAAACTACCCAATGATATTTCTAATTGAAAACCCCCTTACGTAAATCTTTTTAGCAAAAAAAAATCCCCTTATGTTATATTTAATTTGGATACGACAACCAAAAACTGTATGTGTGTTGTTTCTGATGGAAAAAGCTCTTGTGTTACTTTAAGAGGGGCGCCCGCAACTTTTAACTGAGATGGCATACCACTATTTAGCACAAAAAAAAATATTTTGTCCTAATTGTATAAGGGCCCCCATGAAATATTATATACTTTTATACAATCCCACAAAATATTACAAATTCCTTTTAATTTTTTAATACTTTTGATCTTGCCTCAAAAACTTTACGTTGCACACTTACGGACCCGCTATAAGTTTATGAATGATCCTTTTAATTTGTACTTCTTTCAATTTGTCCCAAAAGCTTTATATTATTTATTTATAGGGCCTATTGTAATTTAATTTTTCTATCTTGCTATTTGCTATATCTTTTTTAACATGCCTTTGCTACATGTTTGTTGATGCTGCAAGTGAAACAAAAGAGAGCCGCATTATTTGACTTTCATATTGCTTTCCCTTTTTTCATTTTTAAAAATGATTTTCTTATACCACTACGATTATATAATGATGCACAAGGATTATTGTATATGAACAACAAACTTAAATACTACATACTGATATATGTGAAAATGACTCTTTCTTTTTGGATAATTATGTTATGACTGTATAAATTTAGCAAATGTGATTGTAGATAAACTTAAAGTCAATTAGTTTAAAATAGCACTTAAATAGAATTAAATGTTGATCATTGTAAAGAAATAGTCGAATAAATTATCGATCGAATTAAAACAACAGCTTTTAAAATTGCAATAAAATTAGTCATTTAAAATTTAAAGCGCATGTGATTGGATATTGTTTATAATTACAATTAAATAGAATTAAATGTTGTTCATTTAAAAAAAAATAGTCGAATAAATTATTAATCGAATTAAAACAACATCTTTTAAAATTGTATCTACTATCACTATAATAATAAAGGGGGATAAATTTTTCATCAACCAATTTTTTGTCCCTTTTTTGCCCCTGTTTTGTAATTTTAATTGTTGTTTCGTCACTCAAAAAAAAGGGCAACCGCATCTTTTGACTGGAAATATTCTATCCAAATTGCAAAATGAACTCCATGAAATATTATATATTTCTATATAATCCCACAAAATATTACGAATTTTTTTTAATTTTTTAATTCTTTCGATCTCGCCTCAAAAATTCTATGTTGCGCACTTACGAATTTGTAGTAAATTATCAAATGGTCCTTTCAACTTTTGTGTATTTCAGTTTATCCCAAAAACTTTACATATTTATTTATAGGCCTCATTGTAGTTTAATTTTTTCTTTTTATCTTGCTTTTTACTACATGTTTTTTTAACATACCTTTGCTACATGTTTGTTGACACTACAAGTGAAACATAAGAGCCGCATTATTTGACTTTTATGTTGCTTTCCCTTTTTTTCATTTTTAAAATGATTTTCTTGTACAAATGCTATTATTATATAATGATGCACAAAGATAATCACATATACTATGGGTAAAAAGGAAACTCGTAGCTTTGTATACATTACGTATATGTAGCAACAATAAGAAAATAAACCAAATATTATATTGCCTTGCTTGGGTGTTGCTAGATGGCCACGAAGGGTTCTGTATTGCAACTTTGCTTGAAAAGTTAATCTCATAATTTAAAGTAAAACTATAACGTTCGTTGCAATAATATTTGTAACATGCTTGAAAATAAATTAGAAGTTAAAGTTGTAACGCAAGTGCTAGTTTAATAACTACACTTAGTAAAACAATTAATTGTGAGTTTGTTTACCGAATATGTTAGTCTACCGATACAATAAATTTGTATGATTTGTTCTTAGAATGTATAAAGCATCAAAGCTGGACGATATATTTGTTTTGCAAATGAACCGTTGTCCAAAGATTAACAATGTATTATTGTATATGAACAACAAAGTTAAATATTACATATTGATATATGTGTATATGACTCATTTTTTGGATAATTACGTTATGACTGTATAAATTTAGCAATGTGATTGTAGATAAATTTAAAGTTAATTTGACAATAGATCGTATTATATATATATGAGTGTCGGTTATAAGTGAAAGGTCTAGCAATACAACGAGTCTATCTCAAATCAGGTCTACACTATGTATCTCGCGTAGACTTGGTCCGGAACACCTCGAACCAACGCCTCGATGCTTGGATAGCAGTGGGATATCGGTGACTAGATCGGACGTACGTCGGTGATTGTCTTCGATATGATGTCAGTGATGCCCACCGACGTGAGATCGGTGATGTGGTCGTATGACGTGTCAAAAGTGCAGGAGATTATCCCGATATCGAATGCGATATCGAGAGTCAGATTGGTGATGTATTTCGATGTGATGCGTGGTAGCTGAGGGATAATAATTGCTTGCTTTTGGATCCGGGTGCCGCGTATTTATAGACCTCGGGATCCGGGGACCACAGTAACATATCGGTGAATATTACCGATATGATATCGAGAGTGATCCCCGATATGGTATAATATGGGCCTGGTTTGGGCCAGGCCCAACATACGGGAAATGGCCATATCATGTAGTCCCCCAATTTGGGGATTCTTATCTTAGAGATAAGAATTCGCAAATTTAATTTTAAATTTCTGGGTTACCTATACCCTTCGTCTCGCCAGTTCAAATGACGAAGATCAAATATGCGGGGAATGCGCTTTGTGATGAACTTCGATGGTCCCCCTAATGCAGTGGGCGCATAGTTTGAGGTCCTCGTTTGAATTATGTGTTCCTTGGAGTTGACTTTCTTATAAATATGAGAGTCACACTTTGAGGCTTTTTTGCGTAATAGGATAAGATGTCGGGGTTCATCGTCGATATTACGTCGAAACTCATATTCGATATGATGTTGAAAGTATATTTCGATGATTTGGTGTGTTGTCGTATGCTGATGAAACAGTCCGCATCATGCTGATCATAGGCTTTGCTGGAACCAACTTTGTCATTTACCCACATGTACTCCAAGCGACGTGGTGAGGGGACGGATGGATCATTGATGATTCTGGACTGAACTCGGGTTATCCCAAGCTGCCTACGTATCCCTTTGGGGGAATCAAGTCGGACGTAGTTCATTTGTTTATTCTGCACTGCGCGGCTTTACGGTTTTGACCATATCTCCTTGCAGGAGGGTCCAAATCTCAAATCGCTTCTTGATATGAAAAGTAGACTCCTTTAGCCAAGCATATAAGGTACATGTTGGGGAGATAAGTATATCGGTAGTGACATTCGATATAAGATCGGCTATTCTGGCACATCGGAGATATGTCGAGGTTCCACCATATCGGCCATATCTCGAGATCAGTATATCGAAACCTCGATCTGCTTCTTCCTCTGGGTAGCTGACACATGTAGATTTCCATACATATATTATACATGTCGAATCGATAAGTACCTCGGTAGTTATGTTCGATATAATATCAGGTATTGCAGTATGTCGAAGGTATGTCGAAGGTATGTTGGGGATCTATGTCGAATATGGCATTTCGGGGATGATATTCGATGTACATTTCAATATAGACATGTCGGGGTGATCCCTAGGTGTTTTTCCGCGGTCGTTGAGAAAAGGACTGAAGGGTCCCTGTGGGAGTAGCTGTCTGCTGCCCTTATTGTAACTTGAATGTATCCCTTTTCCGGATTATTTCCGATTCGTGGTTTTGTAACTGAATATTTATTTCTCTGTTGTCTTCATAATATGTGACTCTTCGTGGCCCTGTTGTCTGATAACTTGTTGAATTTTTATTGTCATGACGATAGCGTATGCAGTATTCCGCTATCTGAGCCGTATTCATTTCGTTCTTGTATTTGATGAGATTTCTTTAATCTGCTTATTGTGAACAAGGAATGATTAGAATTTCCTCGGGGTTGGTAGAAACATGGGCAATCTGCTACCACTTATGTGTTTAGGATTGACCCCGTTATCATAGGGGATACTCTTCCTGTGGTTAGGGCCCCATCCTGTTATCACAGGGAAACCGCTACCATTCAAATGTTTATAGTCGACCCCGTTATCACATGAGATGTTTTTCTTGTGGGTATGGGCGCATCCCGTTATCACAGGGAACCCGCTACCGTTGCAATGTTTATGGTCGGCCCCGTTATCACAGGGGATATTTTTCTTGTGGGTATGGGCGCATCCCGTTATCACAGGGAACCCGCTACCGTTGCAATGTTTATGGTCGACCCCGTTATCACAGAGGATATTTTTCTTGTGGGTAGGGGCGCATCCTGTTATCACAGGGAAACCGCTACCGTTGCAATGTTTATGGTCGACCCCGTTATCACATGGGATATTTTTCTTGTGGGTAGGGGCGCATCCCGTTATCACAGGGAAACCGCTACCGTTGCAATGTTTATGATCGACCCCGTTATGTCAGGGGATATTCTTCTTGTGGGTAGGGGCGCATCCCGTTATCATAGGGAACCCGCTACCGTTGAAATGTGTATGATCGATCCCGTTATCAAAGGAGAACCCGTTACCGCTCATGGGTAGGAGCCTTTTCTTTGTCTTTTTGTCTATGTCCCTTGGTGACTCTGTCGTCGCGGAGTCTATGGGTCATTAAGCCCTGTAAAACATCACAGACAATAAAGATTTTTGATGTAAAAGGTAATATGAAAGCACGAAATGATGCGCATGTGTTATCTACGGAATGTTCCCTCAATCTAGGAATTTCAGTTTTATGCAAGAAAATGGGTTTCCATTGTGTTCTAACGGTCCTGTTGTACTTGTTTAGACGGATAATATTGGATAATCTGGGGCAATGCCCCCTGAATCCCTCCTTTTAAAAAGCGAGGGTTTAATATTGCCTATGTCCTTTTTGGATATAGTAATGTGTGGTCCTTCGGGCTATGTACCTATATGAGGGCGATGTGCTAAACACTAATCTATGGGAATAGTCCCGGATTCTTCGTGCAATTCTCTGCACTTTCGCAATGTCCGATTAGGACATATATCTACATGAAATATGAGATTCCACAAAGCAACAAATAAAAAGGTAATGACGGATAACGGTCGAAGGCTAGGTAAACCTAACACGCCTACGTATCCTATTGAATGGGGAATCAGACCGGCTTAGTTCCCCCTGTTTTTTCTTGGATCGACCCCGTTATCGCAGGGGATTTTTTTTTTGGATTGGCCCCATTATCACAGGGGATTTTTTCTTGGATCGACCCCGTTATCACAGGGAATTTTTTCTTGGATTGGCCCCGTTATCACAGGGGATTTTTTCTTGTGTTGGCCCCGTTATCACAGGGAAGTTTTTCTTGGATCGACCCAGTTATCAGAAGGGATTTTTTCTTGGATTGACCCCGTTATCACAAGGGATTTTTTCTTGAATTGGCCCCGTTATCACAGGGAATTTTTCTTGGATCGACCCCGTTATCACAGGGGATTTTTTCTTGTGTTGGCCCCGTTATCACAGGGAATTTTTTTTGGATCGACCCCGTTATCACAGGGGATTTTTCTTGGATTGGCCCCGTTATCACAGGGAATTTTTTCTTGGATCTACCCCGTTATCATAGCGGATTTTTTCTTGGGTTGGCCTCGTTATCACAGGGAATTTTTTCTTGCTTAGCGCCTCAGTATGTCATTCGCCGAGAACAGTGTTGGCTCATGTTTGCTCGTGATGGATTTCGAAGAGATCGGAGTGGGATTTTCTGAAAACGAGATGTTCGGGTTTGACCAGTTGATTGGCGACCAGTCTGGTGCTGAATTCTCTTCTCCGCCGGAGGCTGACGGTCCCAATGCAGGTGAATGGGGCTTGGGGATCAGCCCCCCCCCCCCGAAATATAAGACCTCGGAGAAGTACGAGGATGTGACGTCTCATGTTCCTCATCATGCTGGTTATTACTCCAACGAGTATGACATCCCTGAAGGGTATAAGGTCATATTCCCTAGTGCGGATCAACGAATGCCAAGCATTTTAAGAACGGACTGCGCTTCCCAATTGTTCATGCGGTTAGTGCTATCATAGCGAGCATCGGGGTCTGCTTGGGGCAGCTATCCCCCAATTCTCTCGGGTACATCGTGGCTTTCATTTGTGTCATGAGAGCGTTGGGTGCCCCTTGCGGAGTTAATGAGTTCTGGCAACTCTTTAGTGTCATAGTCAACAGGAAGGGCGGTGACGAGGGGTTCTTTTACGTGCGGGCCCAGGCGGGTCTTAGGTTCGTGCAATATACTCAATCCAGTTATGGATTTGGAAATAAGTGTGAGTATATGTATATCCAGGAGAGGACAGCTGGTGAATTTGATGTGCTTCCTAGTGTGTTGTGCGAAGTCACCAAATATGAGAGACGAGCCGCTGTCGGGACAACTGCACATAGCCTCGAATTTCTGAGGAATCTGATTAACCATCCATATGATGGTACCCTGCGTTGCAGTGACATAGTTTTGCGAGCAAGTGGGATATCTCCCGTACGTTATAACGGTCCCTCTACTCTCGGTAAGTGTTATATCTTTACAAATCGATAGCTTCCTCCCGATTTATCTCTTGATCTTATATTCCATGTATCTTGCAGCCGATTTGGTAGAGTACTGTAGTCTGGACGGGATAGCGGAACATAGACAGCTGGGGGCCGAAGCCACTACAGATGATGCACCTCCACTTGTCAAGAAGAGGGGTCGTGAGGGCGTACGCAAGAATGCGAAGAAATTTATTCCCTTATCGAGTGGTAGTACTGCCGGGGTGGGTAGTGCCTCGCAGTCTCAACATGACGTTGATGTTGGGATGTCCACGGGGCGAAAAAGAAAAAGGGGATGGGGTAGTTCAAGTGGGGATCACTCCGTGCCCGGACTTGATTTTAGGGTGCTTCAGCGAGTCCACAGAGCACATCCATCCTTGTTCCTGGTCACCTAGAATTTCGCCGACTCCTTGAGGTGTCGGGAATTTGATCTTTTGGTAATAAGTAGAGACCACTGCCCTGATCTGGTTGAGTGCCGGTCGGCCAATAATGGCGTGGTAGGGGAATGGGATGTCGACTATTGTGTATTTTATCGGCGTCACCCGGGTGCGTGGGTTTCTCCCAAACACTGTGGGCAATATAACTTGTCCGAGTGGAACTACCTCTGCTCCTCCGGATCTGGTCAATGGGGTGGATATCGGCTTTAGCCGTCGCAGGGCTATCATCATGTGCTCGTAGGCTTTTGAGAATATCAGATTTGCGGAGCTTCCGCTGCGGTCAGGGCCAACGGACTAAGTTGCTCAAAGTCTCTCCTAGTGAAAGAGATCTTCTACTCCAAGTACGCTTCTGGTATGATTGCATTTGTGTACCCAATGTAGGCCCCACCCTGGACTCTTCGTGTTATAGTTTCTCGGCCGCGAGCAGTGTCGGCTCCCAAGGCTCCTCCATTGATCATGTTTATGACGCATCTGCTCGGGGCATTCGCTATAGCCATACCACACTCCTCGGGTGCCTCAATCATCTTCTGTTTTCCTCTCATGGGTGAGTAATCTCTTCTAGGGGATAAAGAATGTTCTGTCCCCTTAGCATCTTCCTTGGTGTTTCTCAGAAACTTCGACCAATTTTCCTTCTTTAATCAATCTTTCAATTTCATTCCTCAGGTGCGTACAATCCTCCGTCCTGAGTTCAGGTTGACTGTGGTACACGCAGTATTTTTCCGACGACTTCACCTCGGGAGTCTCATTCAATGGCCTGGGTTCCGTCAACCATCTGTTTCTTTTTGCCACAGCCATCACTTCCAGAATGCCTCTATTCAACGGTATGTACGTCCTTGGGGGCCTTTCTTTGTTGCGATCTCTGTCCGCATTCTTGTTGGGAAATGAACCTTGACGCGTTGCCATCATCTCGTCCTCGTAAACATTTAGTTCGCGAGCATGTTGATCTATGCTACGGTGGGCTCAGTCAATTTGATTAACTCGCCGGCGAACCTACGATGGGTCGTACCCTTGAACAGCATCATCATGACCTTCTTGCCATGTGGCTCATCCACTTTCAACAATTCATCATTGACCTTCTTCATATATTCCCGGAGGTTCTCCCTTTCCCTCTGTTGCACCACGCCGAGGTGTAACAGGTTGGCATTCATTCTCTTTTGGCTAGAGAACTGGTACTCAAACTTTTCCCTTAGTTGCTCGTAGTCCGTTATGGATCTGGCCTCCAGCCTAGCAAACCAATCCAGTGCAGCACCCGTTAAAGTGGTGGATAGGATCTTCGCCTTTATGTTTCTTGAGTAGTTGTGCAGATTCAAAATGCTATCGACCTGATGGAGATGATCTGTAGGATCACTTCTTCCGTCGTATGGCTTGATCACTGGGATCTTGTCCCCTCTTTGCAATACCTCAGCCTCTATCTCATTCGAAAACGGGGTCCTGCTGCGACCCTTCCAACGACTCTGCGTCACCTTCCTTAACTCCGCCCTCTCACAGTCAAGTCGTTCCATCCTCCTTGATATTACCTGCAGTACTTCTGCATCCTCATTCTTTGAATATGCAATCTCAGCGCGGTCGCGACCGCGTTCCATTCTGCGGATTACTTCCGCTCTCTCGTGGTCAAGTCGTTCCATCTTTCTTGCTATCCCTCGATCCAGGGTCCTAGGGTCCCGTCTCTCCGACCTGTCATAAGCAGCGAGCGATATCTCTCTGAATAAGTCCCCCGTATCCTCCTGTTCATCATGTCCTTGTCGTGCCCTTCTCTCACCCGCTCCGGATTCATGAGGCCTTGCCCGAATGTCCCTTGTCCTTTGTTCCGCTAGTTGTGGAAGCAAAGTCTCCAATGTAGTGTCCAGCGCCGCTTTCACAGAGGCGTTGATCTGCACTTACATCTCCGGGGTTATGGCGGCTGGGTGAAGGGCGCTTTGTCCTGCGGCCATCGTCTCCTCCGAGCCGGGAAGATCCGCATTCGGCGCCTCAGTCATTGGAGCATCTGCCGCTGGGTTCTCAGTGGTCGGGCCCTCAGTTGCGAGTTCCGCCGTATTTGGTGCGGCAAAGGTTGGTCCTGCGTTCGTGGCTCACGGTGGCCTCCCGGGCCTGCGCCTTTATCGTGGCTCATCTTGTGCTGGAGGGAGCTCCGTCTCGACTCGGGTCACCGTCTGGTCTTGGGCGGTCGGCTGTTGAGGGGGTCTCGTGTCCTCACGTTCCTAGTCACAACTCCGTTGAATTCGGAGCGGGTCCTCCTTCCTTGCATCTTGACGTCCTTGTCCGTGAAATGGTGTTCCCACAGACGGCGCCACTGATTTGACAATAGATCGTATTATATATATATATATATATATATATATGAGTGTCGGTTACAAGTGAACGGTCTAGCAATACAACGAGTCTATCTCAAATCAGGCCTACACTATGTATCTCGCGTAGACTTGGTCCGGAATACCTCGAACCAACGCCTCGATGCTTGGATAGCAGTGGGATATCGGTGACTAGATCGGACGTACGTCGGTGATTGTCTTCGATATGATGTCGGTGATGCCCACCGACGTGATATCGGTCATGTGGTGGTATGACGTGTCAAAAGTGCAGGAGATTATCCCGATATCGAATGCGATATCGAGAGTCAGATCGGTGATGTATTTCGATGTGATGCGTGGTAACTAAGGGATAATACTTGCTTGCTTTGGGATCCGGGTGCCGCGTATTTATAGACCTCGGGATTCGGGGACCACAGTAACATATCGGTGAATATTACCGATATGACATCGAAAGTGATCCCCGATATGGTATAATATGGGCCTGGTTTGGGCCAGGCCCAACATACGGGAAATGGCCATATCAAAAGTCGATATTGTTATTGTAAAAAAATAGTCGAATAAATTATCAATCAAATTAAAACATCTTTTAAAATTATAGTTAAATTAGTCAATTAAAATTTAACGCTCCCGTGCGGATCACGGGCGTTTCGTACTAGTATATATATATATATATATATATATATATATATACTATAATAATAAGAGAGGATATCAACCAATTGTTTCTTCCTGTTTTGTCCTTTGAATTGTTATTATTTACTTGCTCAGTCCAATTGCAACCTCCATTTTGTTGTTGTAAATTTGAGCCCACTTAAATCTATTTTGGTAAAAATAGAGTTGGTGGTCCCCACAACATATTTCTCCAATATTTTTGTTCTCTCCCTCTCTCTTCTCACACACGACTCTCACTCTCTCTCTCTCTCACTCCTTGGTTATGTTATTTTTTCTGTTGATCCTATAATATTGTATTTTCATTTTAGTACTATAAGAAAATGCCACAAAGCTTTACAAATTCATGAAACACACAAAACATGATTTACCATTGTACCAAAAAAAAGCTATTAATCTTAAAAGATACTTTTGTTTGTTTAGTTTATAAATTGCAAAAGAGTCTCAAAGCTTCATAATTATTGAAGGTCCTAACAAATATTCACGTATTATTTTTTTATTTTACCCTTTTTTTTAATTACATTTAGGACAAATAAAATTGGACGAAAATCAAACTAAATTTCTCAAAGACCCCCAAGTATATGTTTAAAAAAGAAAACCCAAACGTTTTAGAATCTACATACTTTTGTTTGAAATTTGATTTTTTTTTTCAATAATAATAATTAAAAGGTTTACTCGGGTCACGAATTGTGTTGCGTTATATCAGAGATTTACAAAAGGATAATCTGACAGGTCTTGCAGTGGAGAAAGGAGTAGGAACGAGGAAAAATTGAAAGAATATACAAATTTATTTGTTGTTTCACCATATGTAAGAAATTATTATTTGTTGCTATTAATATGACATTTTGCTAAACCAAGAACGCCAAAGATGAAAGCTATTTATATTTTTTGAATGATTACTTTCAAATCAATATTTTTTAGCTAATATTGTAATAACCCTCCCAAGTATCTACACAAAAATTAAGATTATGTTACTTATAAAATTAAGAAAATAAAATTACAAAACTTTAATATTGTAATGCATATTCGTATTTTGTTAAGTTCTGAGAAGGCGTTCCACGTTACAAAAGAAAAAATATTGAATGAAATACTAAAATTAATTTATAAATGTATGAATATACAAACTAATATTATAATAATTAGTATTTATAAAAATTAAATAATACTTTTAAAATTAAGAAATATACTAGCATTTAGGATCAAACTTGCTCTTTGTGGTGTGGCGATGTGTTCTTCGACGATGGAATGAACAGAACTTAGACCAACAGTTTTATCCGGCTATGTGTTGGTGTGTGCGAGAGGAACCGGTGAAGATGGAGAAGACAGTTGTAATCACGTTGTGTAATTGACTTTTTTTTTTGCTATCTTACGTGTAAGTTTTTTATTGGAGTGCTGCACCACATAGGACACGATGACGTTGTGCAACGGTTGTATGTAATAATTTTTCGAAAGATGGATGAGCATAAATATTAGCGGGGCCAATGTAAATACACCCAGACCGTTGTACTATTAATTACTGAAACCTAACTGGGACGAGTTTAATGGTGTATTACTGCATAAGCAAAAACATAATATATTAAAAGGTATGTTCTAAAATTTACAGCGGACCCCCACGGTATTGTGTGTTAACCAATTTTATACTAAGCGGGTCGCGATTATTTAATACACGCGAGCACACAAGTTATATATCACGGGGAAATCCCAGAAAATATAGTAGCAAAACTTTTGTGACAAAACTCAAATAATTCTAAAATAAAATGACCAATTAAAAATTTATAGTAAGGCCTATAAATAAATAACAAAAATTTTTGGATCAAATTTAGAGGAAGTAAAAAATTAAAAAGACCATTCCACAATTTACAGCAGGCCAATAAGCGCGAAACGTAAAACGTTTGAGGCAAGATCAAAAGAATTAAAACATTGAAGGACTGTTCTGCAATTTATAGCGGACCCTAACGCAATTAACTGTTAAATTTTTTTATTATTTGCGGATCCCAATCGATTAATATGTACGAGCCTTCCTGATTGAACTTACATGGACAAAATTGGAACACGAAAAATCAACGATTGCAGCCTGCTTGAAAACCTCCATTCTTATTATATAGTAAGATATACGTATTCGTATACATAAATAAACATATTTTTATATTTATATTTCTCATTAAGTATACAACTTTATATAGTAACTTCATTTACTTGATGAGCGCAAAAATATATGTTTTACTAATTAATCATTCATTTAATTATTTTTTTTACTACTAATTAAGTATGCTATGGCCTATGGTTACGATATTTGGTGATTAAAGAAAAAGAAAAATTGATTTACTGAGAGGCATTAACAGCAAACCTTGAATATGTACCGCCTAAACATTGTGGCTTTACTTTTATTAAATTTCTACATTGATGCTTTAGAATTCAACTATCATTATCTAAACTTCAATGGCAAAAGATGATCTATATTTAGCTTTAACCATCAATCAAAATGATATATTAAATAACAAAAGGTAATCTAATTTCGAGCTTCAAATTGTCCTTCGAAGTGAAGTAATAACAGTTTATTATCATTTTCAGTATTTCTTAGATAAAATAACTTAAAAGAGCGAGGTGTTAAGACAATGATTTTTGAAGCGAACAAAGTTAAACTCATGTTTAAATAGTAAATTAAAAATTATAGTCATATGACAAGACGGAGCGTTTCACATGGGCCCCATTAAAGTGAAGTTTTGTCACCTCAAGGGAGACACAAGAGGCATGGAGCAGTTCTCAGCCTAAACCAGTACGACGGTGAGATAGTTGAGTTTTCAGCCTAAAGCAGTGCGACGGTGAGACAGTTGTTCATGTGTGGGTAAGATACCAAAAGATGATCATATCTTTTCCGCAATGCAATCTTGGGGAAGATATACTCTTGAAAAGCTTCTATTATGAACTCGAGTTTGAGATAAAATGTTCATAGATTCAGTCGCTTTAGAATTACTTAAAAATGTGAGCAGGTGAAATTCACAACATGATGGAGAGAATTTGCATAGAACAAAGTAGGATCAAAGTATCCCGATAGATGTGTTGGTGGATCTCAAAACATCGTCCACACCCATACCTCAAGACAAAGGGAGAAGAATTCTACGAAATTTTATCAGTTTGAGAGAGAGTTTATACCAACAGCATGGAGACAATATAAATGATCCTGAAGCTATGCCCTCCTAATTCGTTGTGAATTCTTCAAAACATTACCAACTTGTACCATTGTCTGACTCCAATCAGTAGGAACACTTTGGACAAATTGGTAAAAGGAGTCTTCTTACACTTGGCAAGTACAAAAGTAAAGAACTTGCAAGAGACTTTAGCAAGGTTTGAAGACACCTTGTTTCAGCCAGAGGTAAAGAATCTACAAGGGATAAAGTAAACATGAAAGAACAGGGGAAAGAGAAGAAAGCCCAAGGTGCAAATGGTGCACCCAAGGATCCTTGATTCCTCAACCAAAGGTTCGAGCTAACTGACAATAAACTAAACATTGTGTGGGAGGCAACCCATAATAGTAAGTTTTTTTTAGTCTAGAAATTTAGTTTTTTTTTAGTCATGTATAGCATAAAATTTCCAATGTGTTTTTGAGATAACCTTTGAGATATGAGAATGAAGAAAGTGAAAGAAAATACAAAGTAGAGGAACGAACAAGAAAATAACATTGCAATGTTTGGCAAGACTACAGGCAGAGCACAGAACATGGTAAATTGTGCAGAGTTTCCAGGGAGTAGCGCTAGTCGTGCCAGTTTTTGTGCGAGTCGAGCCATTTTTTACAGTAAGTAACGCGACTAGCTCTGCATTTTAGGGACGTCGCGCATCATTTTCTATGAGTAGCACGGGCGGAAACAAGTGAAACAATCGAGTAGCAGGAGCACGACACGTCTAGT
Organism: Linaria vulgaris; assembly: GCA_948329865.1. NCBI lineage: Eukaryota > Viridiplantae > Streptophyta > Magnoliopsida > Lamiales > Plantaginaceae > Linaria > Linaria vulgaris. The sequence goes on along the minus strand of OX415251.1, from coordinate 61,047,276 downwards.
CGTGCAACTCAAATTTCTTGCAGATCACATTTCTCAGTTCAAAAGGAAATATAAGACATGCAAAAGCAGAATGTATGGAATTTGGTTGAGCAACTTCTATCTTTTACCTTTCTTGTTATACTTATACTTCTCTGGTGATTAAATTCCATTGATGTACATGAATTATTTCGTGTGTCATTACAACTAATATAGAGAGTTGTTCAACTTATGAAAAATCTCCAAATTTTTGTAAGAACTCTTATATATTTAACTCTAATCACTTATAATAATTATTACATCTCTCTGAATTCATAAGCCTATTTCTTCTTATATCTCTATCTCTCTATTTCTCTTGAAAGAAATTTTATTTTTCTTTTGATTCTTTATAGAAGAACATGACATCGAGATGACACTTCACGATTTAAAACCAACAACCATGGAGAAACTTAGCATAGCACACCCGAGCTTCGATCTGACAAAATTTGCAATAAGAGGTTGCTATGAGAAGTACATCAAGTTGTTGAAGAGTGACTTTGTGGATGAACAAGCACTTGCAGTTCCAGAAGTTATCATGCTCAGAGTAAAGATAGAGCAAGTAGCAATGAAATTGGGGATAGTTAATGACAATCTTGTACGTGAGTTTTACGCTCACTGCTATCGAACTCATCAACAATTATCTGCCTCCATGAAGTACGATTCACGGCACAAAGAATTAACGAGCATTATGGCTTGAGAAAGGAATCCATGAAGATGCGGGGTGCATACAGAACAATGTCACTAGATGCCACATCTAACCAGCTAACTATTGGCAAAGGGGCATTCTGATTTAACGCCAATGGGGAGCTTGAAGCTAATTATAGAACACTCCAAACTTGTTTCAAGGAGCTTTATTTGTTCGCAAGTTCAAGGATTCTACCACGTGTCAATTCTGAAAGAGTTTCATGGGAACAAGCAAAAATTGTGATGTCTGTCAAAAGAGGAGATACTCCTATTGGATAAATCATAGTTAAAGCTATTAGTGGTCACGCTGTTGATGGTCCACCGTGACTATTGTATTTTGGAGTACTTATCCGACATTTTGTATCAAATGAGGTTGTCCCAAACTTGATACAGGTATTAGTGACCAAAATACATATCTCATCAATCACAGAGCGAGGCAAATGGTAGAAATGACGTTCCACACTAATGAGTCTTCAACAATTGAACCATTTAATAAATCTTGTCACCTATGCACAAGAATTGAACGATATTTGAATATAAATTGCAAGAGGCGAAGGAACACATGGAGCGAGGCAATGCCAAGTTAGTGAACAAATTGGAGGAGATCAAAGAGCAAGTACGAAGCAATAACAACCATCATTGGATGGAGTTGAGACACGTTGAAGAAAAGATGACGAATGAAGAAAGCACTGACAGCAACAGTTCAACTAGTCTCTTTTAAGCTCGATTTATGCTTTAAATTCCATTTATTTGACGTTTGAGGGCATCATTAAATTTTAAGTTGGGGGTGTGGGCGTTTCGTTTTTTGTTATCTATGTTATATATTTATCTTGTTATATAGTCTATTTTTTAAGGATTGATTCATTAGAATGACGTTTGAAGCATGAAAGCATGAATAAATGAGGATCAATGATGATATATGCATAATATAATACGAGTTTGAGATGAAGAATACATGAATACCATTTTGTACTTCTTGAGTAATATTATCAAAAGCATGTTTTCTTCATATGCACCTTTCAATCTGCTGCAAGTGTATAATTGTGAAAAATAATGTTGTGCATTCATGAGAAAAAAGAGCATGTGATTATGAAACTTGAGTAATTTACTTGTTTGTGTTGGAGAAGATAAGTGTAGATTTTATGTGTTTAGAAAATGAAAACAGACAATCTTTTCCATAATTATGTTTTAGCCTTTCAAAGCTCTAAACACTTTATAAAGATTATCTATTGAACCCGCTGAAGGCTTTTCTTATGAGCCTTTGTTTATGAAACCCAATTATCTACAGTTGGTCGAGAAATTATATCATACCCTCTCTAGAGATGGATGTAGTAGATCACAAATGAGGGATAAGGTAGGTGCTTCCAAAGAAAGCACCATCCCATAAAGGAAAAAAAATAAAAGGAAAAGGGCTAAAGGAGTATGATGAGAAAAATAGAGAGCACAAATAACCTTATGAAAAAAACTCTAAGTTTCGGGGTACCTCTCAAAAAATCATGAAGTATAGCGTGGTTTGAAAATTGTGCAAATGAAAATTCAAGGTAAAATGCAAAAAGAGCCTAAAATGTATGGCCAATGAGAAATGCACAAATACGAGAGGAAAAAAAGAAACAATGGAGTTGATTTACTATATATATCTCTAGAACTCATATATGTCTATTATAGCCCATACCCAATCCTAACATTACAAGCTAAAAAGTTCTAAATGATCATCAACATAGGGATTCTACAAAAATTGATGACAACATGAAAAGTAGAGAATGAGAGTGAAGTGATTGCTTGCTAAGAGCAATGATTTCGTGAACTTGTAACATGAAATTAACTCTTATACATGATCAATAGTGGCACACACTATTTGAGTACATGAAATTGGCATGACGATAATTTTAATAAGCTTGATGTGCTCATTTTCGTGTATTCTATCTCATCTCTTATTTTGACCACAAGTTGCATTCTGAGAATATCCCTATTTAGGAATGTTGACATGCTGATCACTTAAATCTTAATTTAGATCAAGTCAAGCTAGTATGTTTACTTGAGGACAAGCAAATGTTTGAGTTTGGGTGTATTTAATTAGTGTTTATTTAGCGTCATTTTAGTACTCATTTACTTATACTTTTGTATAATTCTTGGTGCATATTTATAAGTTTTAGTATTATTTCTTGTTTTCATAAGCTTTTACTGAGTCACGACAAAAGGGATGTTTTTGGTAACAAGGCGTCATGACGCTACTGCAAGGGTCATGGCGCTATGAAATGGTGGCAAATCCTAATCACGACACATGAAAAAGTCTGAAAGTCGGCCCAGGCTGAGGAGAGAGCGGCGCAACACGGGGGGAACTGCACGACAACGCGATTAAAGTCGAATGTAGCTCAAGCAATAGAGAAAGGCAAATTGTGCAGAGAAGAAATAGAGAATGGCAAGATGAGGCAAAAAAGCAGTGTGAGCCACACTGGTAGCAGCGCGACGAATTGGGTTGCAGGGCTTAGAGACAGAAACGTGTTTTTCTGCTTATTAAGTTGCGGTTGTGCACAAAATTCGGGCATCAATACTTTCTTATATATAGGGCAGGAAGGCTAGCACTCAACGAGGACCGCGAACACACACTAACAACTACTTACAGTTGTTTTCAAAGAGAAACAACATCAAAGTTCTATTCTTATTTAGTTTTTGTCATTGTTTAGAGTCAATAGTTTGTTGAGAAGAAGATAGCACATATGAGTCTAGAAGATAGCAAAAGAGTCAACGTTCCTCCGGATCTGAGAAGCTTTTTTCTATCTCTTTACTTTGTTAATGTTACTTTATTCTTTGTTGATTGTTGAACACATGACTATGAGTGGCTAACATACTCGTTGTTTAGAGTAGTGGAGTAACTCTAATTTATGAATATGTTTATTTATTTGTTTGATGTGTGTTTGATGAAATTATATGTCTAGATTGAATAGTTATTTATGTTGTGTGCCTAGTCTTACTCTCGTTGGAATAACGGATGCACTACCTTGGGACATTCAGAGTGTAGTTGTTAAACTAGTTACATATACATGTGATTTGTGACTTTGGTACTCTACCGCAACTGATGCACAACCCGTAGATCACACTAGATCAATCATAATTATGTGCACTTATGTTAACACGATTCAGATGAGTTAATTGGATTTCAGATTTGATATATCTACTAAAACAACTGATAGTTGCGTTGAACCGCTAATGCGGTAGGTTATTGGAGACTCATAAGTCCTATAGTTTGTATAGGTCCAGCTATAGGTCACAGATCCATTAGACATACGAGATTCAAACTATCATCAAGTATCTTACATGAATATAGGTGATTTGTCTATGAACTACTTTGATTAAGTCAGTTGTGAAACCCAAGCTCTAAACAATATTTTAATCTATTGTTTACAACCTAAGCACTCAACCCAATCAATCTTTTTAAATTCTATTTTATTTACTTTGTGCATTAGTTGGATTAGTTCTTAGCACTCATTATTAGTTAATAATAAAAAAATTCTTAGCATTCGTCTTTAGTTAGTTTAACTCATTATCACTGCATTCAACTCATTCTGATTGTTTTCATTGCATATTAGTTTAGTGATCTTCTGTATTCAAAACCTTTTTTATAACACGTGCATTCGTAGTTTTATGCATTAAAAGCATTCTGCATACATTCTATATTCATCTTGCAAACACAAAAGATAGAAAACGTGACAACCATTAGTGTTTTACATTTAAGTAATTTGAGCATTCATCTACCACTCCCTTGAGATATGATACATGGTTCGTAACTATACTTGCCATTTTATTATTACTTAATATGTCACTTGCGACAATAGGAATCTAGGTGTAACGATTTTTAACTTTAAGTTCTTTGTTTGATACGCCAAAGTTCCCATCAATAAACGTAAATTCGAGATGAATGGTGAATGACTCGGTAGATAATCTTCATGGCCTTCAATAACTGCACTGATTTTAACTGCAAAGAAGTGGAAAGTCAAAGCTATAGTTATTGTGGGAAAGATTCCCTTTTCTACTCCAAATACTGGCCAAAAATAATTTCTAACCAACTCAGTTCCCGAAAACAACGATTCCACGAAATCATATCACGCGATAGGCTGGAAACATAATATTTGTTGAAGAAAAATACAGAGTTTGACCATATCTCAATTTCATACAATTGCAACAATACTCCAGGCCTAAGAAAATGGAAAGAATTATGCAAATTTTACCACGCATAGGTAATAAAACAACATAAATTGAACTATGTAAACGACAACTATATAAGATCATTTCAAATCTTGCTAAAGAATGAGTGCAATCAAGTTCGATAACAAATTGAAGGAGCACTTTTGAATTCTTTTAATTTGAATTCTTTTAATTGTACCAAGATCATGGATTTACCGAAAACATAAATTGGTAGCTTTCACACTAACTCATTTTTTAGATGAGGTGGATCTTTCAATGAGATGACACCTGAGATAAAAAATTGAATGCTTTCACACTCATCGCTTTTAGGTCAGACGGCTTTTTCCATTAGTAAATTTGAACCCAAAAACAAAAACAGCATTTGAGTTTGTACATTTTAAAACTGAATGAAACAATGGCTTAACTATCCTTGGAATAATTGTTCTAAATCAATTTGTGCTCACAGTTGATCAAGTATAGAACGTGATGGAAAACCACATAAGTGAATGATTCGAATAAATACTGAACACATAGTGATCATCCTAGTTGCAAAAGTGTTGTTGTTGCGACTTACATGAGGTAGATCCCAATCGACTTCCTCAAGTGCTTAAACCTTGTAGAGTTAACGGAGTTGCAACATTCATCCTTTGCCGAGACGATGTGTTGTTCTAATGGGATTTTTCATAGGTTTTGCCTGATCAAGTCCAAATCTTTTGACAAGATTCTTGGCATTTTTTGCTTGTGTAATGAACATTCCATCACTTCCATGTTTTACCTGTAGAGCAATAAAATAGATTAGTCCACCAACAATACTCATTTCAAACTTATTTTTCATAACTGCAACAAATTGTTTTATCTCTCTGGCAGAAGTTGATCCAAACACGATATCATCCACATAAATTTTGTGCAATAAGAATGTGGTTACCAAGGTATTTTATGAAAATATTACAATCACCATTACCTCTTGAATATATATTTTCAAGGAGATGAAGAGTAAATCGTTCCTACCATGATCTTGGAGCTTATTTTAGCCCACAAATGGTCTTTTTCAACTTAAGAACAAGTAAAAGATAACATGATTAGTAAACCCTTCGTGTTATTCAACATAGACCTCTTCATTCCGATCTCCACAATAAATGCACTTTTGATGTCCATTTGAAATAGTTTGAAACGTAAGACACATACAACAAAAACAAGTAAATGACAAATTGATAAAATTCTTGTAACTGGAAGGAATGTTTCGTCAAAATCTACGCATACTTGAGTGTAGCTTTGTCCACAAGTCTGGCTATGTTTCTCATAATGTTCCCAAGCTCATTTGTTTTATTCTGGAAGAACTAAGTACCAATTATGTTTGAGTTGAATGGCTATGGGACCAATTCCCAAACATTGTTCCTCTCGAACTAGTTAAGCTTTTCCTCCATAGCTTCAACCCATGCTTCCTCCAGCAGTGCCTCCTTATTATTTTGGGCCCAATCCTGGAGGTGGTTTCTTTTGAAGGGTAATCCGTGTGATCTTTAATATTTTGCATCTAGAGCTGAAGGAGCATCATCCACAGTTGCAACACTAGACACTCCTTACTTCCCTAACAATCAGAATCATCATTAGGTTGCGTTGTTTCAACATTCTTGGTGATTTCAGTCTTTGTGGATGTTGAAGCAAAGTTCTTAGAATGACCAAATTCAACATTAGTGGATTCAATTATGGATTGAGTTTGCATGTTAAAGATGCAATACAAATGACTCTTGGGAGATCATCCTAATGTGATTCCCAAATCACACTTACGTTGGAATTTACCTGGTTGTTCACATTCATTAAGATCATAGCAAGTACATCCAAAGATGCGAAAGTGGTGAACATTAAGATCATACCTCATATTTTGTCTTATAGGTACATGGTTTGAAGTAGGCTCTGTTAATGATGTAAGACGCATTATTTTCTATTTCACCTCAGAATGAAGCGCAAGTCTCTTTGCATATAGCATTACTCAAGCCATTTCAAGTAAGGTTTAATTCTTTCTTTCCACAACTCCATGTTCTAGGGTGATGGGAGCTGAAAACTCTTAAAATATTTCTTTTCATTACAAAAGCTAGTAAAAAGAGTATTTCCAAATTCCTTTACATGATCAGAAAATAAACATCTCTTTTTCTCACAAGAGCGTCGCCTTTTCTTTGTGAGGGTGTGATCGTGCCTTCTCTCGTAAGGCCTTCTTGACCCCATCATCGCTTCCGTCTCCGGTGAATGTTATGGTGATACCAGCAACACTTATTATCCTCTTCCATGGTGTTTTCTCTCTCGTCATGGTTGCGCATTTGCTAGGGTTCCCATTTTGTTTTTGCCTTGCTTTCTTTCTTAGTGTTATCCTTTAGTTTTTATATTGTTTGATTGCGATCTTCTTTCTGCGTTATTTTATGTTGGTTTTTTAAGTTAGCTGAATCCTTATTCACACTTGGACGACTTGCTATGGTTGTCTCATTTATGCTAATTATCTCATTGCTTGTGGCTGCATGGATTTAAAAATCGAAAGGTTAGGGCAGCAATTGAAAATATCAGAGGACGAATGAGGGGGTCTTCTAATCCTTGGCTCTATTTCGTTCAACGAGGACAAATCATCTTAATTATCGTTGGTTTCTTATCAGGAATATAACGTACAATTTTGGCTCGTTCGTTAAAGTTATGAAGACTCTTCTTCAACCGAGTTGGGGGTAAAAATATCGAAGATTAAGACGGAGAGGATCATTTTTTAGTTTAATCATATTATTGACAAGAAAAAGGCCCTTGAAGGATGTCTATGGTCGTTTGATAAGCGGGTGTTGATTTTGAACGAGATTGGTAACGAGGAAAGCCGAGTGTAGTGAACCTTGATCTTTGTGCATTCCATATATGTATCCATGGTTTACCTCTCTCGAGAAAGACGAAAGAGATGACAAGGTTGATTGGGAATAGTTTAGGAGTTTTCATGGAAGAAGATTGAGAACCAGACTAGGGTGTTAGTATGTGAATAAGAGCCAAGATTGATGTTACTAAACAATTGATTAGGTGTTCGAAATTTTAGGGGTTAAAAGGGGAAGTGATAATGGTGGGTTTTACGTATGCACACCTCTCAAACTTTAGTTATTTATGCGGCATCCTCGAGCATATTGCGACAGATTATGACATCTAGTATGAAGTGGGAGAAATATAAAAAGATTTGGTCGTGCCATATGAAGCATGGCTACGTGAATCTCAAGATTCGGTCGTGCCATATGGAGCATTATTACGTGAATATTTGAAAAGAAAAAGGGGTGTATCAAGCGAGAAGGGACATTTTGGGTGTTCATCGAACTAATGAACATTTAGAATCAGTCTAGAGTTAAAATAATGTTGAAGACTCAGCTACGTCCTCGTTCCAAGAGCATATTCCGAAGGCAGACATGCAGAATGTACATGAGTAGCGTAATGATGAGAATGTTGATCATCAAGAAACAATTTTGGATATCAACATGAAATCGACTGACAATGCATGTGGATACAGATGACATGCATGTTGATTCAGAATTGTATGTTCAAGGGATAGAGAGTGTGTTGGAGAAGGCAGAGGGTAGTAATATGAGAAAATGCATTAAAGTCCTTGCGGATTCGTCCAACAAAGGAGACGATGGGCTAGAGAAGAGTAATATTGTGGTGGTTAATCTAGCTTCAGCTTTGTTTTGTGTTTATGCGTGTGTTTTGTTTTATTGCACGGTTTTTCATGTGGTACATTCTCGACTTTTGGCCCAATTCTATTAACTTTTCCCAAAAGAAATATATTTCTTTCCACGATCACTTCTGATCCTTTTAATCTTCGCTTCTTTCTCTGTTGTAACAGTGTTACACAAACTTTGTTATTTCAACAAGGTACGCAAACTAATGTTATTGTTTGATTTTTCTTTCCGATGGATGAAGGTACTTTCGCTTAACAAATTGATTGTGTTTGATAGTTAAAAGTGTACACAAAAATTAGTTTTAATATTTTTTTGAATAATTTTAAGCGGAGACTCAATGGGGGGCCATGAAGTAATACTAGTAAAATATTTTTGTTTAAATGAGATGTTTGTTAAACTTTTTATGTTTATCAACTTATTACTTTTTATGCATTTATGATATGCACCGAAGGAGATTACACGAAAGTAAATGTTGGTGATGAACTTTTATTTTTAAAGTACCGCAGAACTCAACTTCTATAACATTTTTATTCTCGTTTAATGATACGTAGTTTTCAATATATTATACCACTCAATGACTATTGATGATGCAAAATCTGCCCCACTTTAGGAGAAGGGCAGAAAAGTGGGTACCCTACAAAAAATTATCCACTGTCTTACGGAAAGGTACGTAATGTCCACGACCCGCCTCCGCCTGGATAAAGGTAGACGGCCCGGACTCCAGAGACTGTACCCCCGAGTACGACCAGAAAACACCCACCAAGGGTACTCGGACCAAACACTCGGAGAAAGGTACACCTGGATCCGAACAACACTTCTTAAGAGAATACGATGTGGTCACAAAGGCTTAAACACGACCCCCCCAATGACCTAAGACCTACCAATATTGGGTATGTACGTAACGGCCACGGCCTACCTCCGCCTGGATAGAGGTATAAGGCCCAGACTCCGGAGACAGTACCCTCGAGTACGACCAAAAAACACCCACCAAGGGTACTCGGTCCAAGCACTCGGAGAAAGGTAACCTCGGATCCGACCAACACTTCTTAAGGGAATACGGTGTGGTCACAAAGGCTTAAACACGACCCCAACGACCGAGGGCCTATCTAAAAATAGGGAACCCACAGCTATCCCCCCCGAGACCCCCAGTCCGAAAGAGTAACCGCCCTCGGAGCAATCGACGCCCTCTCGTGGAGCCCGAGGAAGCCATCACCAACACTTAGCCAAAACTAAGGAAACATGAGCACATAGCAAACATTAAAGACACGAGTAAAGACAAGGCACGATCAAAGAACCTCCATAATCTCATATTAGCAGTCCATGATCAAAGAACAACCCCGGGTCTCCATCACGATGAACAACCCGCAAAGACAGCCCCAAATCGACCACGACCTCCGGCTCACCTCTTAGGACACACTATTCGTCATCACCACTCATAGCGTCACGAGTACCCTAATAACAAAGAAGGATCATCCTCCCATTGGTCCAACTCTCCCCACACCATGACTACCCTAATAACGAGGATAGACTATCCCCCTATTGGCCCAATTCATTTATTGGGACAGAAAGCAACAAACATTATTGGTGTAGACTATTCATTGGTGCAGGCCGAACCACATGCGTTGGCTCAGATTGTCCCTAAAGGTCATTGACGCAGAAGACTCCCACACCATTGGAACTAGCAAAAGCAGCAAGACCGGCCCCCATTGGCCAAAGACCCTTGGGCTTATACTATAAATACCCCCCATTTTCAGCAAAGAAGAGAACACCTTTTTCACGATCCACAAGCTCATTCACTACGCAGGGAGACTCGGATAAAAACACTAAACCACTCCAGAAGAAAGCAGCAATATTCTCCATTATCATACACTCCACTTGTACTTAGATTTTATCGTATTATTCCAGCTCTAACTTGTGCACTCCACACGACCCCTTGTACTTTACTCAAATTCCTTAAAAAAATATCGTGCCTCCTTTCCTCAAGCTCGAGATTGACATTCCGAACACAAAAACTTGAGTAACAATATCTTCAAACATCCCGACTATAAGGACCTGGACGATATCCCCTCACCAATTATTTTTCATTTGACTGCACGCATTTGGTATTTCTACTTTAAGCTATAATGTACGGATATGAGTACGCGGTTACAAATCTTTTCAACAAATTAATACCACAAGTGTGTCCGAGACACAACCCAGAATGTCTTTTTATTACTTTTACTTAATTTAATTATAAAAAAATGAAAAAAAAATACTAAATCCAGCCCTGCACTGCCTCATCATATTGTTCTATTGTACTATCATTCTCGGGTCTTCTCAGCCAAAAAAAGAAAATGTAGATCAAAGGAGAAAAAGAAAGATAAAACTCTGGCCACATATTGGGTGGAATGATGGGGATATGATTAAGCACATGGTTTAATAGCAGTATGGACTATGTCTCTTTAGTGCTTCCCTAGATCCAATTATCCAAAGTAAACAATTCAATTTCAGAAAGAAGGTGAACAATTCAATAAAGATGTCAGTGTTTCTGACCGTTACAACCGCGGCCCTACTAATAACCCGAGCAAGTGAGACAAAACTGCAACATTAATATCTGACGAAAGTGTCCGACCCCCAATTTGGAAGGGCCCAGTTTGTTACAAACTTATAAAAATGGGTTCGGGTGGGCTGTGGCCTAATCTCACAGCATTGGTTAAACATCATTAAATGTCTTTCTTTGTTTTATGGATTTTATTTTATTTATGAAAATTAAAGAAATCACATCACACTTTCTATGAACTTAATTATTAGTCTTTTCGTAACAGTTCAAAAAAATTGAGTTTCAAAATTCTAAAACTATGTTTTTGGGCTTTTATTCATATTCAAAAAGAATTAAATCAAAAAAATAAATATCTATCTTCTTCTTTCATGGCTCCCCGACCGCCAAGACCACCTCAACCCACACCATAATTTTACTACTCACCCACTGCTGGTTCAAGTCGTCAAGAGTCATTGCACTCTTGCTTCTTCTTGATACTCTTTCTATCACGTAATTCTGATGTGAGTTTTTGCCCTAAAATAGGTCTTGAAGTGAGCTTGCGGTAGAATCGTAAAAGAGGAGCATAAGTAGTCGAGAGTGTAGAAGAGCTGAAACGTTTTTGCTGGTGACGAGAGGAGGAGACAAAGCGCTATGTAGAATATTATTTTTTCCCTTTTTCATTTTCATTTTGTTTTAGTTTTTTATTTTGATAAATAATTTTTGTTAATAAACTAAGCGAGAAAAACTATAACTTTACTTTTACAAATTTAGGGCCATTCCCGTTTTGAGTGTGGGTAGTTTTTGCATTTTACTCAAATGTATTATAGTCTGACTAACTAAACAACCCTATTAATGAAGAATAAGTATTATATATATATATATATATATATATATATATATATATATATATCTCCTTAACGAGAGCTAATGCGGAGTATTCATGCCGAATAATAACTCCGCATGACACTAATCCAAGCTTCATATTAGATTTGAACTAAATTCAGGAAATCAGCACTAAAAAATACGGCATGTGAACTAAGTCGAGGCTAACCTGCAATAAGCACTTCTGTGTCTAGCTGAGTTGAGACTTGAGAATATATCTTGATTCCATGCATATTAAAGAGATTATTAGAATATATCTTGATTAGCGTGTGAAACACGTGATTCTAATGCTTATTTTACATATTATTTTGATCACCTTTGTAGCATTTTATCTGTTTTAGTCTTGTCTTATTATTTTATATTTTAAAGTCGAGTCATAGCAAAACAAGATAGAGTAGTCGTGAATAATGCATGAATCGAGCTTACACATAAAGAGAGGGCAAAATGGGCATTTTATGCACACGCTCTACGAGTTGGAGCACAGAAGAATCAAGGAAAACATACGCTGACATTTCATCGAGTTCAAGAGATTAATCTTTCCTTTACTTTCCTATGTCGTTTCAAATTGATTGTTGTTTTAAACCCACAATCATGAGTAGCTAACCCAAGGTATGGGATAGGATGTAGTAATCGGTATATGCACCTTGAACCTCTATTTGGCAATTTTGATTATTTTATATTGTTTGTTTCATGCTACTTGAGAAATTCAGTGATTAGAGATTCTTGGGAAGCCAAAATATTGATAATAAACTAATGTGTATTATGTGAATCACGCATTAGGGATTTATTAACACAACTTGAACATAGTAGATCACACTTCGAATTTCGCATAGTTAACACTCAGAGACGTACTCACTATAAAGCTTTTTTAAAACTTTATTTCGATCTTGGACACGGTGAACATCTGGAGGACCATTCGATCTAAGTCGACGAGGAGTTAGAGGATTAATTAGGTCTTGTAAAAGCGAGCATAATTAGTCAAGAGAAATTAAGAACGAAAATTGAAATTAATAGAAAGAAGCAGTGCATATGGACATTGGTATTTTGTCTATGAAGAGCCACACATCAATATGATAATGAACCCATGCTCTTAGATACGCTTTCTTCATACGTATAAGAAACTCAATCAATTCAATTCTACAATTGTTTAACTTAAGTTATCTAGTTTTAGAAGTTGTGTCTTTCATCTATCTATTTCATTCAATTCTACTGTTGCTAATAATTTGTAAGACACTCATTGTAGGATTCGATACTTGAGATGCAATTTATTTTTCATTTATGATTACCTGATTGTGCACTTGCAAACACGTATGTGTAGCATTATAGTTACATTCATTCACACTACACGCTCACCACACATCATGTTTTTTTTGCGATTGCCGAAGAGTGACGATATTTTTTAGTAATTGAGTAGCATTGTGGAAAAACTATGAAACCTACTTCTTTGCTTACTGTTTTACTCGAGTTAGTGTATGACCCGAAGTGACAATCTGAAAGTGCAGGTATTCTGGCAATATTAGATTAACATTGAGAAATCAATGTTAGAGTAACATTGCTAAGCAGAATCCGATTTACAATCTTGTTGTCATTTATTATTATAGTTTTGACTTATTCATTTAACAAATTGAGTTCCTGATGTGGATCAAGGACATAGAGGATAGAGACATTGGACCCGTTAGATATAAAGATCTAAGAACCCAACGTATAAATAAGCAGTGGTCTCCCCAGATCGAGAATCCGGTTTGATCTTACTTAGAGCTTGATAAACCTCGACCCGTTGGCTATAGAATCAGCCAAGAACCTCGGTATGGTTGTGGATCAAGGACAGAGAGGATAGAGACATTGGACCCGTTAAATATAAAGATCTAAGAACCCAACGTATAAATAAGCAGTGGTCTCCCCATATCGAGAATCCGGTTTGATCTTACTTAGAGCTTGATAAACCTCGACCCGTTGGCTATAGAATCAGCCAAGAACCTCGGTATGGTTGAACGCCACAAGATCGTGCTCAAGGATCTTGATAAGTTCTTCAAAATTTTAATTCCTCTCAAAGTGAGAGTCCAAATATTTCATAGAAATATTCATTTTCGGATTTATGTCCAAGCTTTTTTTTTTTTACAACTCTTGTAAGACTTATTTATAAGCTAGAAAGTGACTCTAAAGTAGGGGTGTTATGGGCCGGGGTCCCGCCGGGACGGGACCCCGGCCCATCGGGAACGGCCGGGACGGGAGCTGCCTGGCAGCTCCCGTTCCCTCCCGTCGGGAGTGCTACTCCCGGCGGCCGGGACGGGATATTTCCCGACTCCCGGCCGACAGTTCACAAATGCGTGGGGCTGGAAAATTCCAGCCCCTTTTTTAAAAAAAAATTGATAATTGTTGGTGGTGGTGTTGCTGGAATAGAGGGGGAGCGGCGGTGGTGGTGCGTAGGCGTGGTCCGGCGGAGTGGTGGTGTCGTACTGTGTGTGTGTGTGGTACTGTGTGTGTGTTGTACTGTGTGTGTGTGTGACTGTGTGTGTTTCATTCCCATCTCTTCCAATGCCTCCTCCTCTCGAAACTTCTCCGCCACCATCGCCGCCGCCACAAAGCTGAAACATACAAACACCACATCAATTCACCACCTTCATCACATTACCACCATTGCAACAAACAAAACAAACAAACAAACTCCAGCAATGGAGCAACAACAAGATGAATACAGTTACACCTCCCCCAACAGCTACTACTACCCAACAGACTCCTCCGATCCGGATCTCAAACCCCGTCCCCAACCCCCCGCCCCCCCCAACCGCCCTCACCTACTGCCTCCCCGGGATCCCGCGGGAGGTAATGGGATCCGATTCGGATCCCGTTACCTTCCGGCGGGATTCCCGGTTTGACCGGGAGGTAATTGGCCGGGTTTTTCCCGGATCGGGAAAAACCCGGCGGGTCGGGCGGGAGTCCAAGATCCCGACCCGGCCCAAACACCCCTACTCTAAAGTATCCCACATTTATATCTAAGACATAGGAGTACTAAACAAGCATTTGACCACTCTTAATGACTCTTGAAACTCTAAATAAGACTCTTGAAACACTAAACAATAAATCTTGACTTCTTGAACATACAAAAGGTTAATTTGACTAAAAACTTATCCTCTTGAAATAAGCCACGAAATTGATGGATCGTGGGCTTGAAAAAGTGTCTTCCAATATAATTTTGCTTCAGCCCATCATTTGAAATGAGTCTAAACCCAATAACATTCACTTTGGGCCTTCTAAGTACTTCTCTTGCATATTTCCTTGTATTTCAGCAACAGTGTATGACATGGCCTCTTCAATTTGTTTGGCTTGTCTACAGCTCTATTTCAGCGTGTGCTCATTTCCATCATTCTCTCCATCTTCGAAAAGATTCGTCCTCGAATCTGAATCTATGACAGAACCTCGACCCGTTGCTTTAGTAAAAGTAGGAACCTTGGTATGATGACCGCAACCCACTACTTTATACAAAACAAGAACCTTGGTATAGTGAAGAAGGAATGGAACCTCAATTTGGCGTATGCTCGTTTTCATCATTCTCTCCATCTTCGAAAAGATTTGTCTTCAAATCTGAATCTATGACGGAACCTCGACCCGATGCCTTAGTACAAATAGGAACATTGGTATGATAACCGCGACCCGCTACTTGATACAAAACATGAACCTTGGTATAGTGAAGAATGAACGGAACCTCAATTTGGCGTATGCTCGTTTTCATCATTCTCTCCATCTTCGAAAAGATTCGTCCTCGAATCTGAATCTATGACAGAACCTCAACCCGTTGCTTTAGTAAAAGTAGGAACCTTGGTATCATGACCGCGACCCACTACTTTATACAAAACAAGAACCTTGGTATAATGAAGAACGAATGGAAACTTGATGTTTTTGTTTTTGGACTATTTTTTTTTTTATACTCTTTTTTTTCTACTCCTTTTTTTTTTTGGTACCTCTCTTTTTTTTTTTACTCTTTTGTTTTTGGTACTCTTTTTTTCTCTTTTTTTTTGTACCTTTTCTTTTTTTCAACTATTTTTTTTCCCTTTTCTTTGGGACGTTTTATTGACCTTTTTTTCTGGTACTTTTTTTTTTAGGAAAACAAAATAAAATCAATCAATACCAGATTGCTCTGATACCAAATGATGTGGATCAAGATCAGAGAGGATAGAGACATTGGACCCGTTAGATATAAAGATCTAAGAACCCAACGTATAAATAAGCAGTGGTCTCCCCAGATCGAGAATCCGGTTTGATCTTACTCAGAGCTGAAAAACCTCGACCCATTGTCTATATAATCAGCCAAGAACCTTGGTATAATGAAGAATGAATGGAAACTCAATTTGGCGTATGCTCGTTTTCATCATTCTCTCCATCTTCGAAAAGATTCGTCCTCGAATCTGAATCTATGACATAACCTCAACCCGTTGCTTTAGTAAAAGTAGGAACCTTGGTATGATGACCGCGACCCACTACTTTATACAAAACAAGAACCTTGGTATAGTGAAGAATGAACGGAACTTCAATTTGGCGTATGCTCGTTTTCATGAGTTCCACAGTTGTGATTGTCTTTGATTATTATTCAGGAAATAAACTTTTCATAGGTTGGACGCTCAAGTTTCCAAGAAGGAAAGTTTCCTTAATTAAGCAAACCGCTCTACAAGGAAAGAAGAGTTCGAGTGCAACTAGGAAAGCTTTCCAAGTTGAGTCCTGATTTGAAGAAGGAGTCTATCCTTAGTTAGATTACTAACGAAGGAACTATTATTCAAGAAGGACTGCGAGAACAAGGAAGAGGAGTTCGAGAAGGAAACAAGGAGAATTACCAACCGTGTACAACACACCTTGAAGTCCAAGTCAAGAACCTATATATAGGTGTGAAGTACATCAAGACAAACACGAGACAAGAGCCAATCAATTCGAGAGATTAATCTACATATTGTTGAGAGTTGTCTTGCTTTAGCAAAGTTTGTGAATTGTTAGAATAGATCTAAGAGTGAGGATCTTTTTGTGATAGTCGAAGCAATTCTTGTGTGCTTTGCTTAGTTCGATTAATTTGAGAGTGAAGAGCTTGAAAATTGAGAGAACAACTTTTGTTAAAACCTTAATGGGTTATTTTGCCCACGGTTCGGATGTTAATATAATCTTACATTCACTTCTTAATATTATATAACAACAACAACGTATCAACCCGATCCACATTGGTATCAGAGCCAAGCACCAACCTCACCGGTGTTTGGCGTTGATACTTCAAGATGGACAACTCCAACCTCAATACCAGCAGGTTGCCAGTATTGTAGGGTTCTAACAACTATGCCTACTGGAAGATCAGACTCAGAGTCCACATCAAATCCTTCGACCTGAGAGATTGGGACGCAGTACTAGAAGCCTACACTATCCCTTACTTGCCAAGAGATGGAGATGCTGACCTGGTACCTAAGCCAAGAGGACAATGGATAGCCAATGAGATTTCTCTCTACAACTTCAATAAAAAAGGCTCTCAATGCTATTTTTATCTGGGTAGGTAACCACATGTTTAAACTTATTCAAACTTGCACAACTGCTAAAACTGCTTGGGAAGTTCTTGAACTACATTGTGAGGGTGATGTGGCTGTGAGGGACTCTAAATATAGAAAACTTTTGAGGGACTTTGAGAAGATAGAGATGAGTGAGGATGAAAGCATTGATAGTTATTTTGAGAAACTTCTTGATATTGCTAATCAGTGTCAAAACTTAGGTTTTACCATCCCAAATCAAACCATGGTCTATAAAGCTTTTAGAACATTATCTTCTAAGTTCACTGTCAAAAGAATTGCTATGAATGAGTCTAAAGATCTTGCCAACATGGACTTTCAAACATTAATGAACACTTTAAAAGAGTTTGAACTAGAATTCCTAGGAAAGTCCAGTAAACAACTTGCTTTAGCCTTACTAGGAACTAGCTCAGATTCGACAGGAAGTGATAAGGATGAATATGAGCTGATCTCTTCTAACTATGGAAACATTACCAAGAAGTTTAGTAAATTAGGCTATAAAAATAAAGAAAAACAATCTGGTAATGCTGCCCTTGGTTATAAGAAATTGCCCCCAAAGATTGTAAAGTACATGGCATCTAAGAGCACACCTCAAGATGCTGAGAAATTGAAAGATGTCCAGTGCTATGAATGTAAAGGGTATGGTCACTTTAAACATGAATGTGCTAACACCCTCAGAAGAAGAGAGAATTCTCATTGGGTGTGTGTAGATGACTTCAATGATGCTGACTTCGAATCTGGAATAAGTGCCGATGAACAATCAGAAGAAATCAACACTGCTGCGCTTTGCACTCGTATCACCTGGTCAGGAGAAGACTCCAGAAACTGCCAAAAAGCTCAATGTTACTCTAACATTGGAGAACCAACAGCAAAGCAGGAAATCTTATTTGGAGACTGGAACAACAATGATACACAGGTTATCTATGATGTGCTCTCTGATGTTGATGCTACTAACTTCGATTATTTTCATGGCTCAATTGATCTACAAGAAGAGTACTTCAATGAAGGAGAATTGTTCCAGCAGGAAATTCTAGTTGAACTACATACAACCTTTCTCAGACTTGTGAGAGAGAATGTCAAACTCATGAAGAGTAACAAAGCACTGAAGCATGACATTGAATGTTTGAAGAACATGTTGAAACTCTATGAGAGAGACCTTAACAAAGCTGAAGCTGAGCTGAAAGATGTAAAGGTGAAACTCAAAAAGGACTCACAGACCATAGTCAAATGGAATGGAGGTACTTCTAAACTTGATGAGGTACTAAATATGAGTAATACAGGTACATGTGGTCTGGGATTTGTTGAGAAACCTTCCTCTTCTAATGTTAATTCTACCTATTTAACCACAAGTTTTGTTAAAGAATCTGGTAATATGAGTTCTAGTACCATCAACACTGTAAAAAGCAAACCTACTTTTATCTGTCAGTACTGTTTTCAACCAGGCCACAATAAACCATTCTATAGAGAATTCATAGAAGAATGTGGTAAGAAAACAACCTATGTGTCCAATGTTAAAACTACAACAGGTTCTGATGTTAGACCAACATTAGGTGCAGGACAGAAAAGTAGAACTTGGGTAGAAAAAGTTAAAACCCCTAAGATTAAAATTGTATGCAATGTTGTTTTCTCTGCTGTGTACTCTAACCTTTTAGGTAAGTGGTACTTCTACAGTGGATGCTCAAGACACATGACATGCAGCAAAGAGAATCTTAAGCAAATGATACCTTTAAGTGCTCGAACAGTGACCTATGGAGGTGGCACCAAAGGAAAGATCATTGGCAAGGGGATACTGTATGTTGATGGATTCCCACCCCTGAAGGATGTGTTGTTGGTAGATGGGTTAAAGGCAAATCTAATCAGTATCAGTCAGCTGTGTGATGATGACTTACTGGTTACATTTGACAAAGTTTCTTGTGATGTTTATGATAGTGATAATGTTCTTGTTATGACAGGTACTAGATCCAAAGATAACTGCTACCTAGCCCAAGAGGAAGCACAGTGTTTCCATGCCAAAATAGATGAGGCTTCTATATGGCATAGGAAACTTGGACATGTTCACTACAGAAACCTTGAGAAACTGTAGAAAGTTGATGCTGTAAGAGGCTTACCTAAGCTGTCTTGTCCAGGTACTGATGACATCTCAGTTCCCAATGTTGGACCAACACTGGAAACCGAGAATGTTACTCCTGACAATGTTACACCAACATTTGAACTGGAAGCTGGAAACACTGAACATGAGTCAGGGAACGATGTTAGACTAACACCAACTAGATCTGATGTTAGACTAACAGCAGAGGACTCTGACTCAGAACATGAAGTTGCCTCTGAACCTTGAAGAGATCCCCCAGCTAGGATTCAGAAAGATCATCCAGCATCCCAGGTAATAGGTGAACTCACTGAACGGGTAAGGACACACAACAGAGAAAGACTTGATTATAGAGATATGGTAAAATTGTGTGTCTGTATGAACTTCACTTGTACTGTTGATAAAGCCTCGTGTTTTGTCTCCTCCATAGAACCTAAGAATCTGAATGAAGCCCTCCTTGATAACTTTTGGATTAATGCCATGCAGGATGACTTATTACAGTTTACTAATAACAATGTCTGGATACTGGTGCCTAGACCACCTAATGTAATAGGGACAAAGTGGATATTTAAAAACAAGAGTAATGAAGAAGTGGTCATAGTTAGAAACAAAGCTAGACTAGTTGCTCAGGGGTACACACAGGTTGAAGGTGTAGATTTTGATGAGACCTTTGCTCCAGTTTCTAGGATTGAATCTATTAGGTTACTTCTAGCTATAGCATGCTGTCTTAAGATAAAACTATACCAAATGGATGTAAAGGGTGCGTTTCTGAATGGGCTAATTGATAAGAAAGTATATGTTGAACAACCTAAGGGATTCACAGATCCTAAGTACCCCAACCATGTGTACAAGCTTGAAAAAGCCATGTATGGACTTAAACAAGCACCTAGAGCATGGTATGAAAGACTTACAGAATTCCTCTTAAGTTTTGGCTTTGTTAGAGGTGAAGGAGATAGGACACTGTTTGTTTTGAAGAAAGATTCTCATGTCTGTATAGCTCAAATTTATGTGGATGACATTGTTTTTGGCTCAACTAACAACTCTATTTTAGAAAAATTTGTTGAATCAATGACAGGGCAGTTTGAAATGAGTATGATAGGAGAATTAAATTTCTTCCTTCGACTCCAAGTAAAACAAACAGGTAATGGAATATTCCTAAGTCAGGAAAAGTATGCAAAGAATTTGGTGAAAAGGTTTGAATTGGCAGATTCAAAGTCTTGCATGACTCCCATGTCTTCATCAGTGAAGATATCCAGGGATGTTACTGGTGCCAATGTTGATCCAACATTGTACCGTTCAATGATAGGAACCTTACTCTACTTGTCTGCTTCAAGACCGGATATAATGTTCTCTGTTTGTGTGTGTGATAGGTACCAGGCATGTCCAAAGCAGTCACATCTGATTGTTGTGAAGAGAATCCTTAGATATATATCTGGCACTTTGGCCATTGGGATCTGGTACTCTTATGACACTAACACAAATCTTGTAGGTTTCAGTGACTCAGACTGTACATGTGACACTGATGATAGAAAGTCTACAAGTGGAGGATGTTTTTATCTGGGGAATAACTTGGTCTCATGGTACAGTAGAAAGCAAAATCGTGTGTCACTCTCCACTGCTGAATCTAAATACATAGCAGCAGGCAGCTGTGTCACCTAGATCGTATGGCTTAAACACATGCTACTGGATTATGGGTTAGACAGTGATACCTTACTTATGTTCTGTGATAACCTTAGTGCTATAAGAATCTCTAAGAACCATGTGCAACACTCTTGAACTAAACATATTGATATAAGGCATCACTTTCTGAGAGACATGGTAGAAGATAAGCTCATTGACATTGAACACATTGAAACTAACAATCAGCTTGCTGATATGTTCACTAAACCCTTAGATTTTGAGAGGTTCTCCAGTTTGAGGAATTCTCTTGGCATGTGCATTGTCTAGGGATGTTAGTACACCAGTGTTGACATAACACAACTGTCTAGCACTGGTTATTAGTTGTGGTGTATCTGTAATTCTTTTATGTTTTGTTCTGCATTCTTCTTTCTTGCATATTACTTCTTTGTTAGAGATTCTGTTGGGTTGTGTGGTTAATCTGTATAAATAGCTGAGTTGACTGGTGGACATGTACATATCAAGAGTTTTGTAAAGTAAGAACTTTGTTGTTAGTCTGTAAATGTTAACCTAACATCTGGTAGAAGCTGGGGTACACAGAGCTCACTACTCAGATGTTATTCAGTTGTGACTTATCCATGTTAGGTTAGACAGAGCATGGAAAGAAGTTGGGGTACATGATGTTCAGAGCTTCATTGTCATTCAGTTGTGCTTATTTTTGTGTCCTGTCTATGGCCAAGTTTATGCATGATGGTGATCTTTACTACTGGGGTGTTTTGAAGTTTCGACTACTTGCATTTAGTAGCATGGTTCACTTGGTATTTAACTTGCAAACAGGTTGCTAAACAAGTATGCATGAGGAGTTGGGGTGAAGAAGTATATGATAAATGTATTGTCTTTATTCGGTTCCTTTGTACTTGCCTAATCTGTAGCTGATAGTTAAGTTGCTGGGGTGTGTGGAGTCTTGTGCTGCCCACATTCAGTGATGAAACTATCCTTTAACATTCACTAGCTTTTGTACAAAAGAGTTCATGATATTAGTAAAAGATAAATTGATATGTCCTGATCCCAGTCAGTAAAGCTATTTGTACTTGGTTACCATCACCCAATGTTGATCTAACATTGTTGCATTCATTCTAGTTCTGCATTATTTCCTTATGTCGATCTGGGCTTAGGGGGAGTAGTAATCCTAGGAATCACGTGTTGAGATGTGTTGAGGCATACTTCGTGGGTGACCAACTACAGGTAAAACACTATATTTTGGGATCTTCTATGCTGTGGGAAAAGCTTTTCCCTGGATATGTACATCCACTCTGTTTTTTTCTGTCTGATGTGTCACTTATTCATACTGATGATCTTAAACTATGTTTTTGTACCTATGTACTTGGTTGAGGTTTCAGATCAGTATACAGGAATATCTCACGCTCTCTCATGATGTTGCTTTGGATGAAGCCCTGCATCTACCACTTCCATCCCCGATGTTAACTTGCCAATGTTAGTTCAACATTGAAACATTGTAACTTATAAGTTTTAAGGTTTGGAGACTGCTCTGGTTACATTTTAATCTAACACTGACACGTGGTAAGTTAAACATGGGTATGATTGTGTGACAATGGTCCGATTATTTTGGTAACATGTTACAACACCACTATCACTATTCTTCAGTTGATTATCCATATAATTTGCCCTAATCTCTTCTTACTGTTTACGCGTTCAAAATATTTGTGCAATCAACATTTTGTGCAAATCAAGTTTCTTCTTTTCTTCTCTAAATTACTCTAACAATGGCACGAAAGTCTTCCATTGATGCTCTTGTAGATGCTGTTGAGCAGATTGAACAACCAGTACGCCGCAGTACCAGACGAGCAACCACTGAAGCCGGCACCGCCACCGCACCTAAGAGGAAATCCACTTATCAACGACACAAGGGCAAGAAATCCGCAAAGGGCGATGTTGGTTCAACCTCAAAAACTGCTGAGCAAACCTCCACTCCCACCAACGATGAAAACGAGGTAATGATGGCGAACCCTACTCAAGATATAACTACTGAAATTGGTATTGAGGGGGAGAAAGAGGCCCCTGTTGTTGTTGTGGGTGAGTCTGAGGTTTTGCATGAGGTCCCTGAAGGTAATGGTGGGGATGAGAGTCTGTGGTTATTATTGATGAAGGTGAAAACTTTGAGGTGAATGTTAAGCCGTCTGAGGCTAATGCTGTTGAGCATGCTGCTGCTGCTGAGGTGGATACTCTTCCCGAGGAAAGTGATCAGGTTGAGGAGACTGTGGCTGAGGAGGTTTTATACTGAGGGTAACCAAGATGCTGGTGATGAGGGTAACAATCAACCAAAAGAGGTTGAGAGAGAAGAAGAAGAAGAGAGCCTGACTCTCTCTGCCTTAGCTACTGCTGCTAAGAAAAGAAAGGGGAAGCAGGTGGTTGTTGAATCTTCTAAATCTCAGTCAGAAGAAGAAAAAGAAGAAGAAGATGATAAGGAGGAAGAGGAAAAGGAAGTTGAGGAAGAAGATCAACTGGTAGCTGATGACCCTGCTGATGTTACTCCAACATCAAGCAGTGATGAGTATTTTGATGTGCTTGATGAGGAGTACCCCAAGAAGCCTTATTCTGGCTTTTATGTGTCAGCTGAGGCAGAAGAACAATGGGAGGCTTATCAAGCCAGGGTCATTCACATGGAGAGGAACATTGATGAGGAAATGTTCAAGGAAAAGAGGCTGTATGAGTTGCTTGAAGCTAGGGGTGTGTTGGGCTCTGTGATGAATCACGCATCATATGTACCTGACGTGATCAGAGAGCTCTACATGAACCTCTCACAGTGGGTGTGTCACCAGGGCTCTCCCAAGTTTGGTAAAGCTTGGGTAAGGATGAATGTCTATGAAATTAGTCCTTCTATGATCAATGAAGCTTGGGAACTTCCTGATCATGAGGAGACTAAGGATCCTAGCATGGATGAGGTGATTACTGACCTCACTGGTGGACTCACAAGAAGACTCTTAAGTTTGCTGCTTCTTCTGTTCCAGTTTCAAGTGGTGATAGTTGCTCTGTCATTGCTGCTGCATTTGTGGAGGAGACTCTGGTTTGGCTTGACATAGAGTACAAGGATACCCAAAGAGAGATAGCAGACAAGCATATGAGGTTGCAGGAGATTGACAGCCCCATGAAGCATTTGAAGGATCTGCCTTCCTCACAAAAAAGGGGAGAGTAGATCAAATTCAAAATTTCTGAGTTCTTTTAATTTTCTATTTTCGATAGAAGTATGAACAATTCTATTTTCTTTGCATTTTTCTGTTTCATCAAGGAGTGTGTTCCTTGCTACTAAGTATGATCTGTAATTAAATACTTTTCTATATTTGTACTTAGTGTTTCTGCTTATGTTATTTGAACTGTGGTTACAAAGTACTAACTCTGTTTTGCAGGTGTTAACTGTTCTCTGATGTTAAGTTAACATTGAGATGTTCAATGTTAGAACTTCTGTCTGGACTCAATGTTAATCCAACACTGACAAAGAGGGATGTTATGACAACATTGAAAGTATCACTTTTAGAATAACATTGAGTTGGTCCCTTCTGATTTTCAGGGGGAGTGTACTTAGTTTTCATTGTTATGAGATAGTGAAGTTTGTCTGAATAATTTGATCTGATTAGAACAGGTTCTTAAGTTTTGAGATGAAGGAAAAAATGGGGAGATTGAAAGTGCAGGTATTCTGGCAATGTTAGATTAACATTGAGAAATCAATGTTAGAGTAACATTGCTGAGCAGAATCCGATTTACAATCTTTTTGTCATTTATTATTATAGTTTTGCCTTATTCATTTAACTAATTGAGTTCCACAGTTGTGATTGTCTTTGATTATTATTCAGGAAACAAACTTGTCATAGGTTGGACGCTCAAGTTTCCAAGAAGGAAAGTTTCCTTAATTAAGCAAACCGCTCTACAAGGAAAGAAGAGTTCGAGTGCAACTAGGAAAGCTTTCCAAGTTGAGTCCTGATTTGAAGAAGGAGTCTTAGATTACTAACGAAGGAACTATTATTCAAGAAGGACTGCGAGAACAAGGAAGAGGAGTTCGAGAAGGAAACAAGGAGAATTACCAACCGTGTACAACACACCTTGAAGTCCAAGTCAAGAACCTATATATAGGTGTGAAGTACATCAAGACAAACACGAGACAAGAGCCAATCAATCCGAGAGATTAATCTACATATTGTTGAGAGTTGTCTTGCTTTAGCAAAGTTTGTGAATTGTTAGAATAGATCTAAGAGTGAGGTCCTTTTAGTGATAGTCGAAGCAATTCTTGTGTGCTTTTCTTAGTTCGATTAATTTGAGAGTGAGGAGCTTGAAAATTGAGAGAACGACCTTTGTTAAAACCTTAACGGGTTATTTTGCCTACGACTCGGAAGTTAATATAATCTTATATTCACTTCTTAAACATGGTGTTTGTTTATTCCGCTGCACTATTATTCTGATATGTTGTTAAAGTAACATCGTTGGGTTAACAACATACCAAACTGCTGTTAAAACTCCAGTGTTAAGTTAACAACAACAATGTATCAACCCGATCCACAATTTCACAATCCAACACCACTACGTTTCGATCTAGAAATACAACAAACTTGCACACGAAACTTAAGGAAGTGATTCAACATGTTTGAAAGGGAAGAGGATTCAACAACACTAGTGCAAAATAAGATGGAAACCACACATGCATCACCAAATCTAGCGGTTGTTGAAGATTCAAACATGACAAGTGCTTCACAGTGGAAAATACGAAAACTGCAACAAGAACATAGAAATACGTACAATCAAAAGTGATGAAATAACAATCATCACACAAGACACAATTTATTTACTCAGTTCATCTATGACTGCCTCTGGGGGCGATTCAATCCAGGATTTTCACTATGATGATGATGAGCAATTTACGATTACAAATAAGATACAATTGTGTCTCACAGATTAAGAACAATCTTTCACAAAGTCTCTCAATCTCACAAGTGTTTTCCTCTTTTATTTTATCTCTTCATATATCTCTGGCGAATATACAAACGTACAGAATAACATATTTATAGCTGGTAGGGAATCATAATCGAGATAGGCTGAAACTGGGCCATGTCACGCGCCTATGTCGCGCAGCACTCTGCGTGACATGCGCAAATTTTTTATATGGGTCGCGCGACTCTTTGGACAATCAGCGTGAAGCTGCCATTTTCTGCGCCACTCGCGTTACTCAATGGACGATCAATGCGACTTCCTACAAGAGCAGCGCGACGGTGCCAAGGGTCGTGCCATCTTGCGCTTACCTCTTTGTCATCCTTCTTGTTTCCACGTTATACTCTGCTGTTGGAGACCGGTCTTAAATATCAGTACATTGAGCTCCACAATCCAAAGAATCTCCCATTTGGAGACTGAATCCGCCAGTTCCCTCCCAAGAACCAAGACCTCCATCACATTCATCAATGCCATCATATGATCATCATGAACCATCATCATAGTATCCACCAACTATGAAAACGCCAATTCTTGAATTTCTTAAAATTCAAGGCCAGTTGAAGCCACGCACAGCTTCAACTTCGCTAAGGTGACAACCTTAGTCAACATATTAGCAGAATTTTCAGTACCTCAAATCTTCACAATCTGTAAGAACTTCATCTCCAAGAGATATCGTATGTAGTGAAACTTTGACTCTTCTCAAATGAAATGCCGGATTCTTCGCCAAGAAAATAGCACTTTGACTATTGTTATATAGAATGCTATTACTCTGCCCCTTACCCAATTCACTCAGAAAACCTTGCAACTATACCATCTCCCTGTTGGCCTACCGCTACAAACTCAGCTTCAGTAGTAGATAATGCCACAATCTTTTGCAACTTTGAACTCCAAGAGATCGCAATGCCACCCATAGTAAACACATACCATATAGTACTCTTTCTTCCATCAAGGACACGTCATGCTTACATATGACCCACTGGACTAAAGATGTTACCCACACTAGAGGGAACATAATAGGAATCAAGTTGAAGTCTACCAAAATAAGAATGTTTAAGAAGAATACATTTTATTTATTTATTTCCTAGTTAGTTTATTTCTTAGTAGTTAAGATATTATTTTAAGTATGAGTTTTATTTTGATAAGTTTGATGGAATTAGGATTCCAATTATCCATTGGTTAGAGTTTTAACTGGAGTAGGTTTATTTTATCTACCGTATAAATATGGGCTATGGTTTTGTTATTGAGATAGATTTTGATGAATATTGATATTGAAATTTTATTTCGATTAAGTTCTTCTTTAGATCCTCTCATGTTCTCTCGTGTTATTTAGAATTCCGCGATCATTCTTCTTGTTGGTTGTCAATCTCTATCAAATTGGCACCAGAGTCATACGAATTTTACACGCTTTTTTCTGCTACATTCATCACATGATTTCAATTTTTCGAGTCAATTTTTGTGTTTTTTTCTTTTCTTCGTTGTTTAGGGTGTGATTTATAATTTACCAATTTCTAAGGAAAAAAACAACGAAAGAGGGAAGATCATGTGCACAACAAACCCTAGAGGCGGGTCCACTGCCGTGCACCTCAACCTCCGCCACCACCAATGTTCATTTCCACCACTTTCTCTTGGTCTAGTGTCACCGTTGTTCACCAGGACTAACCTAAACGCAACACCAACTCGTTGTTCACACCACTGTCAGCCCGACCAACTTCCTCCATCACCGATCATTCTCCGCCATAGGTCGCACCTTCCCAAGTGTTCTTCATTAGATGCGCCACCATCACGTCGCTCGGAGTCCCCCGCATGTTGTCCCGTGAAGATGAGGACTAAATCACTATTTAGTCTCTTTTGGTTATTTGCAATTAAACCCTCAAGTTTTGCTAATATTCTTATCTTTTGGTTTTGAGTGGTGTTCGGACTACAAAAGCCCTCAATCGAGTCAGACAGGTGTTAGAAGCCCACGTATGAACCATAATGTGCCTAGGAGGCAGTCACCCAACCCCAACACGTATGGTGGGATGATAATGGTTTCGATGAACATCACGAGCCTAGAAATAGGTATCAAGGTAGAAAACCTTATGATCACCATAGGTATCTACTTGGTGTTGATTCTTATGAGGTTACTCGGTGAGTAAGAGTTTATATTCCTGACTTTGAGGATACAAATGATCCTAATGTATTCATAGATTGGCTAGATCGCCTTGGAATTGATCTTTTAAGGCTTGAACAAAACCCAAACAATTCTCTTTGTCAAAATGAAGTTAGTGGGATCAGCCTATAAATATTGGCAAAATGTCGAGAGCGATCGTGCGTATGACAATGAGCCGCATGTTACTTTGTGGGATGAGATGAAGCGCATCCTCACAGCTAAATATATTCATTCTTTCTATGAAACTCAAATGATGAAAGATTGGTTCAATCTCAAACAGTGGACCTTAAGCGTGGTCGAGTACTACTCTCGGTTTAATGATTTAAAGGCGAGGTGCAAGATTAGGCAGCTTCACTGGATCGCTATCACTAAATATATTAATGGACTTCAGGATGATATTAAACGAGATGTTACCTTGCATCGACCTTGTACTCTACATGTTGCCATTCACTTAGCCTGACAGATCAAAAAGCAGCCCGTTTCGCGAAAGTTTCCTTCTTCATCCAATGAATCCAAGCTTACTAAATCTTCAACCTTTTAGCAGCCTTTTAATCTTGTCAAAAGTAGTGGCCAACCATCTTAGCCTACTCACTTCGCGGGAGCTAGCACACTCTCGTCTCCATCCTTCTCTTATATTATATACCATAAGTGTCTTGAAAGAGGTCACATTACCGCTCATTATCCACATCGTGCTTTATACTTAGGCATCGAGACTCATGAAGATGATCTAACTGAAGAATTCCTCGTCTGAAGAATGTGATGCCACATTTGAAGGTGTAGACTTTGATCATGGCGCCCTAAATGTCATGCAATCTATCCTATCTTCCGCAGTCGACCAAGAATTCCGGGAAACGCACTATTATTTTTGAGATTAGGGTTCGATATGGGGATAAAATCTTGCAAATTATCATAGATAATGGTTGATCCGTGAATTTGGTCTCTACATCAGCTATTCGTCTGCTTGACTTAAATCTTGAACCTCAGCTCCCATTTCAAGGTCCCTTGGGTTAATAAAACTTATTTTACAGTCTTTGAGGGCTACTTGGTTCCCTGTGTTGCACAGATATGGGATATGGCAATACGGATACGGTACGGTACGGGTACGACGATACGTATTTTCAAAAAATAGGCGATACGAAGACGGTAAGGATAAGTCTATATATATATATATATATATATATA
This sequence comes from Linaria vulgaris, assembly GCA_948329865.1. Taxonomy (NCBI): domain Eukaryota; kingdom Viridiplantae; phylum Streptophyta; class Magnoliopsida; order Lamiales; family Plantaginaceae; genus Linaria; species Linaria vulgaris. Next base: position 61,017,749 of record OX415251.1, on the reverse strand, counting down.
TATATATATTAACAGTACAAAAATTAAATGCCATGTTCATAGTAAGTACACTAATTCGTAAGTAAAAATTGATACAAAAAACATTAATTTATAAAAAGTGATAGTAAAAAAATAGTGACTTACGAAGGTGGTGTTGGGCGAGTAAAATGTGACAACAACCATGAATTTGGTGTCTTGGTGGAGGTGAGTTGAGAAAGAAGAAAAATTGATTAGAAGTGAGAAAATTGAAATTATGATCATGAGCTAGTTACTTAGTAATTAGATTAAAAGATATTGTTTTGATTTTTAATTGTAGGTGGTATTTATTGAAGTGGCCATCAATTAAAAATTTATAAAAAAGACTCAAAATATTTTCGATACGTCCCAAATATGTATCGGATACGTATTGGGAATTTTTTATTTTTTTTAATTAACCGATACGCCATTCGTATCGGTGGTGTATCAGTAGCGTATCGGTATAGGATATGTATCCAATACAACATCATTAGTTTTGTTTGGTGTATCCGTGCATCATAGTTGGTTCCTCTTTGCTTAGGACCCTACTCTGATGACATTTGGTGTGATGTCTTGTCTATGGATGTCGCCCATGTCTTGTTTGGTCGTCCTTAGATCTATGATAATAATGCTATCAATTATGGCAATAACAATAATTATGTGTTCATCCATAAGGGCGGAAGTGTTAGGCTAGCTCCAATAAACTAGTAAACCTTTCCTCAAGATCTCCCACCATGATTTCCACATATAAATTACATTTTTGTCTAGCACTGAGTGTGAGAAAGAGTGTGTTGAGTCCAACTTGTTTCCTGCCATAGTTGCTAAGACTCTCTTGGAGTTTCCTAATGATCTAGCGTGCCATAAGTTTTATCCTCTTAGTGCCGTTTTAGAGGAGTTGAAGGACATTACCCTTGATGAATTGCCCGACCAGTTACCACCCATGCGAGATTTCCAACATGCCATAGAATTATTTCCAGGTTCCTAGTTGACAAATTGATCTTATTATAGGATGAACCCTACTCAGCGAGATGAGTTGAAAAAGCAAATAGAAGGACTTTTGGGTAAAGGGTTTATTCGTCATAGTCTTAGTCCGTGTGGTTTTCCTGCACTCTTAACCTTTAAGATAGATGGATCATGGAGGATGTGTATTGACATTAGAGCCATAGATAAGATTATTGTTAAATATAGATTTCCCAAACCAAGACTTGATGATATGTTAGGTCACATGGCAGGATCTAAGCAGTTCACTAAGATTGATTTGCATGCAGGGTACCACCAACTACGGGTACGGACCGTTGAGTGGTTAGTCACGCCTTTTGGGTTAACCAATGCCTCTACCTCTTTCATGCGATCTATAACTCATATTATAAGCCCCTTCATTGAGAAGTTTTTGGTGGTCTACTTGATGACATTCTACTTTATGGTACTACTAAGGAAGAACACTTGGAACATGTTAAGTTTGTTTTTGAAGTTCTTAGTGCTCAAAAACTTTTTGTTAATTTGGGTAAGTTATCTTTCTTTCAATCTCATGTGATATTCTTGGGTTTTGTCATCTCTGATCTAGGTGTTTCTGCCAACCCAGACAAGATTAAAGCCATTGTCAAGTGGCCTTTGCCTAAAATTGTGTCTGAGGCCCGTAGTTTTCATGACTTAGCCACTTTTATAGGCATTTCATTACGTACTTTAGCTCCATCATGGATCCTTTCACCAATTTTCCTCGTTATGGTGAGTTTAAATGCAGTCAATCTACTACAGAAGCCTTTGAGTTAGTGAAGAAGAAGACGAAGGAAGCCCCGATGTTACGTCACCCTAATTTTAACATGGCCTTTAAGGTTGCTTGGGATGTGCCTAGGGCTAGGCATATGAGGTGTTTTGAGCCAAGATAATCACCCGATAGCATTCTTTAATGAAAAACTCAAGGAGTCTTGTCGTACCAAATACAAAACATACGAGAAAGAGTTTTATGCTTTAGTTTGTTGTTTAATGCATTGACGATACTACCTCCTTCCTAAATAGTTTTTTTCTTTAGAGTGATTCATTAATGATCAAAATAAGCTCAAAGAGAAACATGATAAGTGGGTTGAAACACTCCAAGACTTCTCTTTTGTTGTTAAACATCGTTCTGGTGTTGAGAATGTTATAGCTGATGCCTTAAGTCGCATAGGAGTTGTATTGCAAAAGTGGTATACTATGGTTGTTGGCTTTGATAGGATGATAGATGCTTATGTCTCTTATGTTGATTTTTTTAGATTTATTCTGAGGTTTTAGAGGGCCACCATAACAAGTTTCCTGATTACTAGGTGGTTGATGAGCATTTGTTTCACGGGGGTCTCACTGGTCATTTAGAGAGGGACATGACTACCATCCTTGGTGTTGATCGTTTTTTTCGTCCATCCTTACGCAAAAATGTGGTATGTTGGCGCAGGGTGATTTCGTTAATGCCAATGAATTTTCCTCATTTATGTACTCGTTTTTAGTGGAGTGTAATATATTCCTTACTCTCGTTACTTGACAGTCATTAGGTGATAACCGTAAGGTCAAGGTAGTTGAGGAGTTCTTGGTCTTCGAGCCTTGGAGGCATATTTCCCAAATGAGAGTTATGGGTGATAAAAACAAGTATGATGAATGCGTAGAGAATGTTGTGCTATTTGAAGATGGTGGCCCACGAGTCAATGCGGCCAATTATTAATATGCGTGCAAATTAGAGCATGAAGGGTACTTAACGTCCCTTTGTGAAAAGGAGACCATTTCCGATCTATCTTCCAGTACAACGGTCCCCAAGGCTCCATCTTACGATGCCTTCACAAGGCTCAGAGCTCAATGTAGACTTTAATTTAGTGACATGGATCCTTAGGCAATAGACATAGGGACGATTGATTGTGCGAGGGAGACAGTCTCTAGTCAAGGAGACTGAGGGAGATAACGTGGATTTGTCCACAACAAATTTGGCTTTTCCTAGTACTTTTCGTGCTTTCTTAGAAAGCTGAGCTACTCATGGCCCAGACAACATAACTGGTGGCGGCCCTTGGCACCCCCGAGGTATATTTATCTCGACTTTCTCGTTCTCGTTGCACCGTATAGGATATCCCCATTATCACAATATTTGATTCGAGTACTACTATAGCAGACGCCGTGGGATCACATGTCACTAGTGAGTCAATTTCAGATTGAGGGTTTAAGAATGAGAGTTTCAGCCATTGAGCGGATACTTTTATTTTTTTTAAAAGGAGTTGGAGACACTACCAGTGCTTAGAGAGCTTGATTTGCGGATCAACATGAACAGGCTCGTGGATGCATCGAGCTAGCTTGTAATTTGAGGCTTCATCTCATATTTTTGACGTGTTGGCTTGATTATTGGCATCTTTTGCCATCTTATCCATACTCTACTTGGTATTTTTGGATATGTTTTATGGATGCTGACACTTTCTGCTATTCTGCAAGTATGTGGTGTTATGTTTGAATATTTGCAAATTCGTAATTATCGTTGGTGGCATTAGATGTGAGACATATTTCTTATGCTCATTATGATTGTGTTATGAATATTATGCTTTTATCATGTTCCCACTTGATGAATATTTGAACGAGTCTTAATACTTTTCAGCTTTGCTTATTCAAGATTGCTTGTCGTCAACTTATCATTTATGATTTAAGTAACATTTTGCTTGTATCAATCCTCGTGAATATAGGAGATGTTGAATTATTTCTTAGCCCTTGGCATTACGTAACTAAATTAACCGCACCACCACCGGCCTTTATGAAACATTTGAGGATATGTATATCCTTGTAAGAGTAGATGAGCAAGGCTCGATCTTACTTGTATCACCGAGTAGGTGTTTTAGGCGTGTGAGCCTATAGTGCACGACTTTTTTTGATAAATGTGATTTAGGGGAGCATTAAGCTCGATCTAGTTTAGACATCGAGTAGGTGTATAGGTCGAGATTTGATATCTTAGGGTATCGTACCCCTTAGTAACTCGGGGTGTGTCATGTATTGAGTTGTGTGGGTCTTCATGCATTGTCGTCCAATGCTTGCTTTCCAAAGCTACTTAATTTTCTCATAGGCTTTACACTTTCTTGAATACACATGGGTCTAGGATGTTATGCATTCATATGCTACCCCTCATTTGTGTGGTTTCACGCATTTTAAAGTGAAACATGGGTCTAGGATCTTACACACAAAAGTGCTACCGTACCATTGCGTGGTTTTATGCATACTCGAGTACAACTTAGGTCTAGGATGTTACATACTTGGGTGCAACCATCCCATAGCTTGGTTTTTACCAATCTAGTTCTACCAAATTATTATGTGGATTTACGCATTCACGAATACAACATGGCTCTAGGATGTTACTTATTTGAGTGCAACCATTCCGTAGCTTGGTTTTACGCAATCTTGAGTGAAACCTGGTTCTATGATGTTACATACTCAAGTGCTATCCTTCCATTGCAATCCGAGCATTCCTATCTGGGAACCAATGTAATGCTCCGTCTTGTTACATGACTTTAATTTCAAATTTGCGACTTAATCATGAATTCAGTTTTGGTTCTTTTAGATTATTGTTTTTATTAGTTCAAAATTTTTATGTTGATATGTTTAAATAAGTTTATTTAGCAATATCTATCAAATATTGTTCAATTCAATATTACCAGTATTTGGTTTTATAAATCCTCCTTACAAATTAAAGTTGACTTAATTAACACTTTTAAAATACAAGTGCAGTTTCAAACTTACAAGTGCTAAGCCGTAACATAGAAATTGTGAAATTAAGGCCCTCCTTTAAATTAAAGAATTGACTTTTAAAATTCTAGTCAGCCGACACACATGAAACATTTTTCTACAGAACTTGCAACATCAAAGCCATAGGACTCAATAAAGAATTAGAAATCAACTTACATACTTGATAGGCTTTCTATTCATATTTATAAATAATACATTTTCTTATACCAATGTCCTAAAACTAGTAAATGTCACCCATTCTTCCAATCAGTCGTCCTTTTTCCATAAGAACATACATATTTATATATGTGTGTGAGTGTGTCCTACTACATAAACTACTATAATACCTTTTGGCAATTAGATAAGACTTACACATGATGAGCACATATATTGCCACCAAACACATAAAAGAGAAACGTGGCAGTATGTTGAATAGTTAGAATAGAGAATAAATTATTTTAATTGTCATCTTTCTAGTAAGATTTTCAGTTCATCATTCACGACCGTCACTTGTTTCTGGAAGAAAGAAAATAAAGGAACAATTAAAATGAAAAATTAACCAAAATATATTGATGGTTTTAATTTGAGCGAGGCTTGAGTTAGTTGTGCGGGAAGGACACTAGTCATTACAAGACTGCGCGGTCAATAGGGACCGCCCAGTTAGCGACTCAAGGTGAGTCGCTCACCTTCAGCGACTTCTGAAGGCAACAACGACTCACCTTGAGTCGCAGAACATTTCGAGAACAACAGCGACCCACATTGAGTCGCTGAAACAAATACACGACTTTCAGCGACCCACGTTGGGTCACTGAACTAAATACGTGACGTTCAGCGACCCACGTTGGGTCGCTGAAATCCTTTTTTTTTACATGGGCCACACAATTCGGCCCAAAATTGGGCCAAATTGTGGGCCTCGTCCGCCCTAATTACCGTGGAAGCAATCAGCGACTCAGAAGCGGTCGCTGATTGCTTCCTATAAATTGAAAAAAAAAACATTTTTAACAAAACGCGAATATCCGTCTCCTTCACCCATTTTGCGACCCGACCCGCTTCGGATTCCGCCATTAGCGACCTATTAAATTTAGTGAATGATGAAATTAGATTTAGTTAAATTTAGTGAATAATGAAATTAGATTAGATTAGATTAGTTTATAATTAGATTGTGAAAATTGGATTATTAAAATTTAATTAGTAAAACTTGTTAATTAGTGTTAATTTGTATGATTATATTAATTAGTGTAGATTATAATTTGTAAATTTTGTAATTAGTGTAGATTTGTAAATGTTGAATTGATATTTAATTTTTTTTTACAGTACATATATATATATATTCGGCATGTCGTCACGTAAGACCCCTAGCGGTACTGGAGATCGAGGTCTTGGAGGTCGAGGTCCTGGTGGGGTATCGTGTTCAGGTAGTGGTAGTGTTGCTCGTGGAGGTGTTGGAGGTAGTGGAGGTCGAGGTCGTGGTGGTGGTACTGGTAGCGTTGGACGTGGTGGTGGCAGTGGTGGCGGGAGTGGTGGTGGCAGTGGTAGCGTTGGGCGTGGTGGTGGTAGTGGTAGCGGGGGTCGAGGTAGTTGCCGACCTATACGGGTTGTTCGATCGGGACGTGGTGCAGGGCCGAGCCATCCAGCCGAGCCGTCTGTCCCGCTACCTGGGTCAGGTGACGGATCTACATCGATGACACCTCCACTACATCGGCAGTTATTTGTAGACGATGAGGCGGCCATCTCCGGAGCGGGTGTTAGACCCCGATCATCAGAGTCCACCGCATCCCAGGTGGCACGACCACATACTTCGGATTCAGTTGGGACTCACGTGCCCCCATCAGTCGAGTCTAGCAGACTTCAGACTCCACCACCTACAGTCGACACCGGAGCTGGACTGAGCCAGAGGTCGACCGGTACTCCAGGACCGACCGATACTCGACCGGGTAGGGGACCCAATGTAGGGCTTACGGCGCTTCCTAAAGGGCAGAAGCAGCAACTTATTGAGTTGAAGAGGGGTTGTTTTTTTAAACCCCCCAGTCGCGAGATTTCCAAGACGATCACTTCACTCATTCGACAGTTTATGAGTGAGTTTTGGCCCTCCTACTTGAAGGTTCCTGAGGAAGTACGAAGAGAGATGTACTCGAGATTTACGGTGAGTTTTAAATGAATTATTAATATTTATTGATTTACTCGAGGTTCAAAATATTGTTTAATTTAGTTTATTAATTTAATATATTAATTTATTGTTTAATATTTATCTTTTTTGTAGAATATCTATGGGATTCAGCGGTCAGAGAGGGAGCAGGTACATAGGGCATACCAGTTGAAGGCGAGAGGGATTTATAAGCGTATGCTTAACAAGGCGAAGGAGCAGTACATGAAGAAAAATGACAAGGAGGAGTTTAAAGATAAGCCTAAGACGCCGTGGATGAGCTAGAGTTTGGAGGATCAGGCGGCAAAACACTGGGACACTGAGGAGTTTAAGCAGAAGTCCGTGAAGGGAAAGAAGGCTCGACGAGGTGGCAAGTTGGACGGCGATGCGCCCACCACCTTTTATGGTGGTTCCATTGACTACGAGGAGATCCGGCGGCGCCTGGTATGTTTTGTTAAAATTATATATTTTATTTGTAGTTAAATTTTAAGATTATTGTTTATTGATTAGTTTAAAACAATGTAATTTTAACATTTAAAAAAAAGAATTATAACCAACTATTACTTACAATTTGAAGGAGAGGAATCAGCCCAACCGCACCCACCCTATCAGGCACGATGAGATTTATAAGGCAGGACATACGAAGAAGGTGGCGGGGACTGGCAGAGGTACAGGCGTACCCTTGAGGCGGGAGTTGAAGTCTGAGACTACCAGACTTATTTACGTAAGTGTTTTAAATTTTCTACTCGTTTTTAATTATCTTTGTTTTAATTTAATTTCTCTTTTTTAATGATATTTGAATATTCAACAGAAGACTTATAAGAGGGAACTGAGGAGGAAAAATCCGGATGCAGTGGAAGATAAGGACTTGCCTGACTGGGACGCCGATTCGTGGAAGAAGGCGAGAGGGAGTATCAAGAAGGGGAAGGCATCGGGTTTACCGAGCTATGCTGATCCTCGAGACTTTGACATGGAGGTCGGGAGGGAGCCAGACTACAGGCGGGAGTTTCTCATGCAGCTTCAGGAGGAGAACAACGAGTTGAGGTCGACAAAGGACCCGGGAGTCGACTCCATGTTGTCCTGGCTCCAGTCTTTTAGAGAGGACATGCAGGGGGATACAAGCCGACCAGTGCGAGAGCTTCCGTCAGACTTGTTCATGGGGAACGCTATTAGGAGCGGAGGCGCATTTCGGGTTCCGAGGCCGATACGTGAGTGGCCAGATCCTTTTGCTCCAGGTACTTCCAACCCCACCCAGTATGTCGATGATCTTGATATTGATACTGATGAGTCGGAGGGTGATGATGATCTTGGTCTGATGGATGTTGAGGCAGAGGACCTCGGTGAGGGTGAGGGGGGTGTTGGCGTTGATGAGGGTGGGGTTGGTGTTGATGATGATCCACTGGCGCCCCTGGATGAGATGTATGATTTGGCGGAGAGTTCTGGTGATGAGGGGGTCGTGTATCCGCCTAGTGATGATGAGGGGGATCAGTGATCTTGTTGCGGGTATTTATTTGTAAATATGGATTATGATATTTTGGAACATATGGATCATTTATGGTGTAGTTGTTTTGTATGTATGGTTTGTGGTTGGTAGGGATTATTCATCATTTTGGTTATTTTTGTTTATATGGTGTTGATGGTTGGTATGGAATATGAATTATTATGTTAAAATGTATGGGGTACCAACATTCAAAAAAAACTCATAGTCATAGTCATAGTCATATTGAAAAATCACATAGTCATAGTCATACTGAAAAAAAGAAAGAAAAGAAAGAAAGCACTAGTCTTCTTCTGAATATGTAAACTCATAGTCATATTCATTTGCATCACTATCTATGCCTTCTGCTTGTCCATCATCGTCCTCGTTACCACATAGTGCATCAACGACCTCGAACTCACCTCCACCCAACTGAATATCCATGTTGAAGGAACTCAAGTCTACAAACATATTAAGACCTGCTGATTCGTTCTCTTGAAACACTGTCTCCGGAATATCTGGGTCATCAGGGGTAGAATCATGAATTGTGAGTGACGACATGTCGATAATGTGTCTAGCTGGAATATGTGATACTGACAACCATCCTTTTCTCCCTGGCCTTCCATTTGGTAGAGACGGATATGGGGCGTAATACGCCTGCATTGCTTGATTAGCACAAATAAATGGTTCATTGGTCTGCAGTTTTTTAGTAGGGTTAATTTCCACCATTTTGAATGTCTCGTGGACATTTGTGCCGCTCGGTCCAATATCATACCACAAACTGCATGTTACAAAAAAATAGTTAGTACTAACACATAAAAAAGAAGATGATACTAGATGAAGAAAATTGAAGTAGACTCACTCTTCCCATCCCTCCAATTCTTCACAGTTAAGAAGTGTGTACAATTCAATCTGTTCTATTTCTTCCCCCGTTAACTTCTTCATCTTCGCCGATGGGCCAAGCGGTCGTCCCTTCTTTCGGAACAATAAGAGCTTTCCATCCCAATCCGTGCTTTCCAAAGCCTCGTTCCTGTTAAGTCGTCGGTGTGTAGCACCAGGGGTTACATCGAGATACTGGGAAATCAAATTTGATATCTCCGAATTTAAATAGGCATTGGCCATGCATCCCTCGGGCCTCGCTTTGTTCCCCACTGACTACTTTAAATCAAACATTTGCCTGATATACACAACAAAAGGAACCATCTTACATTACAAATAAAATAAATTATAGACAATCATCAATATATACACCAAAAGTGATTTACCTCTCGAATGGATACATCCATCTGTAGTGAACTGGACCGCAAACTTTAGCCTCATACGGTAAGTGAATGGCCAAATGCTCCATAGAATCGAAAAAAGAAGGAGGGAATATTCTCTCTAGCTTGCACATGGTGACAATAATGGATTTTTCTAGTCCCTCCATAGCCTCTACCGATACCTCTGATGCGCAAATTTCCTTGAACAACAAACTAATCTCCACAAGTGTTTCCCCTATGTCTTTCTTAAGGAAATCACGAAAAGCAATTGGAATCAATCTCTGCATGAAGACGTGGCAATCGTGACTCTTCATTCTGGACAACCTTTGTTGTTGCACATGTACACACCGTCCCAAGTTAGAAGCGTATCCATCTGGAAATTTTAGCGTGCCCAACCATTCTAACAAATTTCTCCTTTGATCTTTTGAGAGACAGTACAATGCCTTTGGCTTCTTCGCTCCCCCCCCCCCCTCGGGATGTTGAATCTAAAAATAGCTCACTACGGTTGGTCCAAAGTCTCAAATCTTTCCGTGACTTGATGTTGTCCTTTGTCTTAGGGTCATCCAAAATCGTGTTGCCGATGTTATCGAAAAAGTTTTTCTCACAATGCATGACATCTAGACAGTGACGAACCAAGTTTGTGGACCAATAAGGCAGTTCCCAAAATATACTCTTCCGCACCCAATTATGATTTTGGCCAAAACCTAGGAGTGGTCCGAACCCCACATTCCCAAGGCCATTAACAATTTCCAACATTTCAGCACCAGTCTTTCTACGAATCGCGTCTTCCTCCTGAATTCCCCCTTTTTTAAAGTTATAGTCACCGTATCTCAAGTCATGATCTTCAGGCAAGAACCGGCAATGGCAATCGAACCAACTTGGCTGACCCCCATTCACCAACGGAAAGGATTGAGTGTCACCCATACAATAAGGACACGAAAGCCTTCCGTGCGTACTCCATCCCGACAACATCCCGTAAGCGGGAAAATCGCTAATCGTCCACATGAGAGATGCACGTAATATAAAGTGTTGCTTCCTCGAGACGTCGTACGTCTCGACGCCAGTGCTCCATAAAAGCTTGAGTATTCACGAGAAGAACTATTCACGCCATTACGTCTCTTGCTAGTTGACTAGACGCAGAAGGTTCGTGAATAGTTCTGCATGGGTTTTTCTTATTATGAGGTACTAAGCATGTACTGTAATTAGCAACTCTTATGCTCCATAATTTCCTTCTCGTATGATCTTGGATGTGTTAAAATTGAATAATTGAGCCTTGGTTAGGAGTTGGGTGAAAACAGTATTTGGATCATGGAAGAGTTGGCCTTTTACTAGTGATATCTAATCTAAACTATCATCAGAGGGTGTAATTAAGTATGAACACAACATAGAAACGTTAATATTGTTGGTACACCACTTGATTAAAGTTTTCATTTCCAGCCTAATTCTTCAAAAGAAACTGACAACGATAGTTATCACTATAACTTAATTAAGAAGAGAACTTAATTATAATGATAATTTATAATTATCTGGGCCTTGACTGTCCTTAGAGATGAAAAGGTTTCATATAGTAAAATAAATCTTGATAAGAATTTCATCATATATTGGTATCATTTAAACATAATTTGCGTTTTATTAAATTTGTAGAATGTTGTCAAGCTCAAATATAATGTCTAGATGACTTGTCTTATACTGGAAGGTGAATCGATAAAAGTGATGTACTAACTAAGTTTAGAATATTTTCAAACTTGATATCAAATAGGATTTCCAACTACTATTGCGGTAAACCGTGTTTGCATGCAATCATTAAAGTTGGAAGAATTAATTACATTGATTACTTGTTATGTATTCCTCTGCTGTGCATTTCGCTATGCATAAAAGAACACTATAAACCTAATTAATGTTAGTGCAAGTTATGTAGAGCTAAGTACTTGGTGTTTTCTATGATTAAATCTTTTGTAAATAATTAGATTAAAATCATTGATTAGATTAAAACTCTGACTATTGCATTATTAAGTGGATAGGCGTAACAAAGTTGAACGCGTTAGCTTATATGCAAGAGAGTCAATGTAAAATAAGAGTGTTTAACGTGAAAAATTGTAAAGACGTTTAGTCAAATGTATGTTTTATATGTGATCGGTAACCTGAATATGTGTGTACGTAGGAGATTACTTGTCCTTGTGTATGGAAACTTGCATGACAATTAGCAAACGTAGTATTATCAAACTAAATTTGGTTCTGCGTATGCTATATAATATACAGACTCATCACACAGATTTGAATTACTATGAACCGTGCTTTATACTTTTGAAAATTGACATCTATAAATAGAATTAAGCGCTGAAGTATATATACATACAAATATATTATGTATGCTATATATGTGAGAATATGTGGTATAATTAGTAATTAAGTAAATGGACATACAAAGTATGTATAGTAAATTAGAAGCTTTACCAAATCGTTGCTTAAATAGAGCTACAACTCTGAATAAACAAACCTATATATGTAAGTTCTGTTACTATTTTGTATTAACATAGTTAGTTTAATTAGTTTGGAGGTTGAACGCATAACTTTAAGGCCATAATGGATAAATTAAATGGAAGCAAACTTATATTTGAAACTATACAGTAGGCTTCACATGTTTTAAGGGGCAACTTAGTTTCTTTAATAGATGAAAGTTAATTTTGAAGATTAATCTTGGGAAGTATAAACATATGTGAACATAAATTATATCCCAGACTTTCAGTTTTAAACTAATTAATTATTCTCAAGAACCATTTTAATCCAAGGTTTGTTAACTCAAGTAATACAATCTACAACACCTAATACGGTACAAATCTTCATCACACTTGGTATGTGGAATATCTAATTGTAGTTCACACTAAAAGAGATCCATTTTCCCGTTCCTATGTACTCTAATTATGATCATAACTATTAATAACAAATTAATCTTAATTCTCTGAAATTAAGTTTATATGAGAGTATAGGCTGGATAAATTAGGCAAATCATTTTATTATATTAGAATCTTCAGACTATTCCTTTGACATGTACCTGTCATTGTAAGAGATTCAAACCTCGTGTTCATCGTGAGATGTCGTGACGCCTTTTGAGAATATGATGCAATGCTGTTCACATAAGGTGGTGTTCTTAAACTGTATTATTTTCAAAACTGGAAGGAATGCGTACATGTATATCTATACATATATATATATGTATTTAAGAATCTCTTCATATTGAACTCTGCACATTATACTGTCACTTCTTCAAAACAAAGTTATTTTTGGAAATGTTTATTTTTTCAATGAAAGTTGTTTTTAGAAATGTTTATTTCTTCAAAGAAAGTTTCTGTAAATTGGGTATTTGAACTGTTCAATTTATCAAAGCAAGTTAACCGTACATTGGTTAATTGCCGTAAATAATTGAAATCGATATGATGAATGGTGTTCCGTTGGCTTGTATTCGAAATTGATTAAACTGGATCCAGTGTTTGGCGTGGGAGTGTAGGGGGTACCGCCGGGCGGCGGCGGGCTTGCCGGTAGGACCTTTTGTCCCCATGTGCCTATTCCCTCTCAGACATGACAGAAAGAGGTTGTGTTTTTGTTGGGTCGTAGAATTTCCGTATGTACCATGGCATACGTTATTTGATTCCAAGGTCACTCCGTGGCCGCAGAGATAGAGAACTGTTATGAGGTGATAAGGTGGGGCTGCATCAGCAGCAGAATGACGTGGACACCGATCATCAAACGTGAATCCGTTCTTTTGTTAAAAGGTTTTTTTGTAAACCATGAAAGCTTTTGATTCACGATTCTATTGCATGGCATTTGTATGCGTTAAAGTTCCTTTATTAAACTATTTTGAAAGAAAGTTATGAAAAGAAAACACTACACTTGCACACACGCATAAACACTCACTGAGATTTTATATCACATAAAATTTTGTTTTTTCTTTCCTCCTTCAGATTAAGACGATCTAGGTTACTACCGTGTCAGGACCTGGGAGTCTTTGACATTGGGGAGCGTTCAAATTTTGGTAGGGTATGGAGTTAGTTGAGTTTATATTTATTTTATTAGTTTAGTACTTTCAGTGTATTTGATTCAGATATTTATCAATTAGACATGTAATAGTTGTTCTGATATTGTTCTGTTTATCTCGAAATTATCGGGCCGTTACAGTTGGTATCAGAGCTTAGGTTAGGGTACCTAGGCTATGCTGGGATAAGTTCTTCGGACCGTGGGACTAGTTGAGGTGATGGTATGTGAGCTCGTTTAGGCGCTAAAGTTGTAATGCATTACTCTCGGGCGGCCGACCGATGTTTAATTTGTCACATATTGCGACGCATTACTGTCGGTCTGGCCAACTGATAGTAATTCGATACATACTAAAGCATCGAGTAGAGGACTGTGAATGAGTGCGCATGTGGGGTGCCCCTTGTTTGTCATTGTTTTTCATCGTGTTGTTTTCCAGTGACTTATATGTCGTCACACTTACGCCTGATTCGCTATGATGCAGTACATGTGCTTCTCTTTCTCTTCTAGAGAATGGAAAAGTCTAGAGTTTTGTTTATATTTGGTTTGACCCTCGATTATTCACATAAAAATAAGACTTACCTTAGAATTCACTGTTTGCCTTTTGTGCTGAATTGTGATGATTTTTTTTTCTTAGATGATAACGGAAATTATCAAAACTTGTAAACCTTTTCTTATTTTCATAGAACTTGTGAGATAGATAGTCATTAGACAATACCGTTTCATCATTGTATGATTTGCGTGAAATTAGATTTCGTATTCAATATAAATTTGGGGACCAAATTCTTTTAAGGAGGGGAGGGTGTAATGCCCCGTCTCGTTACATGACTTTAATTTTAAATTTGCAACTTAATCATGAATTCAGTTTTGGTCCTTTTAAATTATTGTTTTTATTAGTTCAAAATTTTTATGTTGATATGTTTGAATAAGTTTATTTAGCAATATCTATCAAATATTGTTCAATTCAATATTACCAGTATTTGGTTTTATAAATCCTCCTTACAAATTAAATTACTTGATTAACAGTTTTAAAATCCAAGTGCAGTTTCAAACTTACAAGTGCTAACCCGTAACATACATAGAAATTGTGAAATTAAGGCCCTCCTTTAAATTAAAGAATTGACTTTTAAAATTTTAGTCAGCCGACACACATTAAACATTTTTCTATAGAACTTGCGACACCAAAGCCATAAAACTCAATAAAGAATTAGAAATCAACTTACATACTTGATAGGCTTTCTATTCATATTTATAAAACAATACATTTTTTTATACCAATGTCCTAAAACTAGTAAATGTCACCCATTCTTCCAATCAGTCGTCATTTTTCCATAAGAACATACATATTTATATATGTGTGTGAGTGTGTCCTACTACATAAACCACGGGAACCTCTTACCTAACATTAAGGTTAGAGTCCACAACCCCCATTTTGTGGGTATTGATGTGGGGCCCACACACTTTTGAGGTGTGTGGGACCCACATCAATACCCACAAAATGGGGGTTGTGGACTCTAACATTAAAGTTAGATAAGAAATTTCCTATTCTAACTATTCAACATACTGCCACGTTTCTCTTTTATGTGTTTGGTGGCAATATATGTGCTCATCATGTGTAAGTCTTATCTAATTGCCAAAAGGCATCACAACCCCCATTTTGTGGGTATTGATGTGGGGCCCACACACTTTTGTGTGTGGGCCCCACATCAATACCCACAAAATGGGGGTTGTGGACTCTAACCTTTATGTTAGGTAAGAGGTTCCCGTTAGAATAGGGAATAGAGTATTTTAATTGTCATCTTTCTAGTAAGATTTTCAGTTCATCATTCACGGCCGTCACTTGTTTCTGGAAGAAAGAAAATAAAGGAACAATTAAAATGAAAAATTAACCAAAATATATTGATGGTTTTAATTTGAGCGAGGCTTGAGTTAGTTGTGCGGGAAGGACACTAGTAGACGCTGAAGGTTCGTGAATAGTTCTGCATATAAACGGTGAGGGTTTTTCTTATTATGAGGTACTAAGCATGTACTGTAATTAGCAACTCTTATGCTCCGTAATTTGCTTCTCGTATGATCTTGGATGTGTTAAAACTGAATAATTGAGCCTTCGTTAGGAGTTGGGTGAAAACAGTATTTGGATCATGGAGGAGTTGGCCTTTTACTAGTGATATCTAATCTAAACTATCATCAGAGGGTGTAATTAAGTATGAACATAACATAGAAACGTTAATATTGTTGGTACACCACTTGATTAAAGTTTTCATTTCCAGCCTAATTCTTCAAAAGAAACTGACAACGATAGTTATAACTATAACTTAATTAAGAAGAGAACTTAATTATAATGATAATTTATAATTATCTAGGCCTTGACTGTCCTTATAGATGAAAAGGTTTCATATAGTAAAATAAATCTTGATAAGAATTTCATCCTATATTGGTATCATTTAAACATAATTTGTGTTTTATTAGATTTGTAGAATGTTGTCAAGCTCAAATATAATGTCTAGATGACTTGTCTTATACTGGAAGGTGAATCGATAAAAGTGATTTACTGACTAAGTTTAGAATGTTTTCAAACTTGATATCAAATAGGATTTCCAACTACTATTGCGGTAAACCGTGTTTGCATGCAATCCTTAAAGTTGGAAGAACTAATTACATTGATTACTTGTTATGTATTCCTCTGCTGTGCATTTCGCTATGCATAAAAGAACACTATAAACCTAATTAATTTTAGTGCAAGTTATGTAGAGCTAAGTACCTGGTGTTTTCTATGATTAAATCTTTTGTAAATAATTAGATTTAAATCATTGATTAGATTAAAACTCTGACTATTGCATTATTAAGTGGATAGGCGTAATAAAGTTGAAAGATGTCGCGTTAGCTTATATATATGCAAGAGAGTCAATGTAAAATAAGAGTGTGTAACGTGAAAAATTTTAAAGACGTTTAGTCAAATGTATGTTTCATATGTGATCGGTAACTTGAATATGTGTGTACGTATGAGATTACTTGTCCTTGTGTATGGAAACTTGCATGACAATTAGCAAACGTAGTATTATCGAACTAAATTTGGTTCTGCGTATGCTATATAATATACAGACTCATCACACATCATTGAATTACTATGAACCGTGCTTTAAACTTTATAAAATTGACATGTATAAATAGAATTAAGCGCTGAAGTATATATACATACAAATATAATATGTATGCTATATATGTGAGAATATGTGGTGTAATTAGTAAGTAAATGGACATACAAAGTATGTATAGTAAATTAGAAGCTTTACCAAATCGTTGCTTAAGTAGAACTAGAACTCTGAATAAACAAACCTATATATGTAAGTTCTGTTACTATTTTGTATTAACATAGTTAGTTTAATTAGTTTGGAGGTTGAACGCATAACTTTAAGGCCATAATGGATAAATTAAATGGAAGCAAACTTATTTTTGAAACTATACAGTAGGCTTCACATGTTTTAAGGGGCAACTTAGTTTCTTTAATAGATGAAAGTTAATTTTGAAGATTAATCTTGGGAAGTATAAACATATGTGGACATAAATTATATCCCAGACTTTCAGTTTTAAACTAATTAATTATTCTCAAGAACCATTTTAATCCAAGGTTTGTTAACTCAAGTAATACAATCTACAACACAAAATAAGGTACAAATCTTCATCACACTTGGTATGTGGAATATCTAATTGTAGTTCACACTAAAAGAGATCCATTTTCCCGTTCCTATGTACTCTAATTATGATCATAACTATTAATAACAAATTAATCTTAATTCTCTGAAATTAAGTTTATATGAGAGTATAGGCTGGATAAATTAGGCAAGTCATTTTATTATATTAGAATCTTGAGACTATTCCTTTGACATGTACCTGTCATTGTAGGAGATTCAAACCTCGTAGGAGATTCAAACCTCGTGTTCATCGTGAGATGTCGTGATACCTTTTGAGAATATGATGCAATGTCGTTCACATAAGGTGAGTGTTCTTAAACTATATTATTTTCAAAACTGGAAGGAATGCGTGCATGTATATCTATACCTATATATATATGTATTCATGATTCTCTTCATATTGAACTCTGCACATTGTACTGTCACTTCTTCAAAACAAAGTTATTTTTGGAAATGTTTATTTTTTCAAAGAAAGTTGTTTCTAGAAATGTTTATTTCTTCAAAGAAAGTTTCTGTAAATTGGGTATTTGAACTGTTCAGTTTTATCAAAGCAAGTTAACCGTACATTGGTTAATTGCCGTAAATAATTGAAATCGATATGATGAATGGTGTCCCGTTGGCTTGTATTCGAAATTGATTAAACTGGATCCAGTGTTTGGCGTGGGAGTGCAGGGGGTACTGCCGGACGGTGGCGGGCTTGCCGGTAGGACCTTTTGTCCCCATGTGCCTATTCCCTCTCAGACATGACAGAAGAAGGTTGTGTCTTTGTTGGGTCGTAGAATTTCCGTATGTACCAAGGCATACGTTATTTGATTCTAAGGTCACTCCGTGGACGCAGAGATAGAGAACTGTTATGAGGTGATAAGGTGGGGCTGCATCAGCAGCAGAATGACGTGGACACCGATCATCAAACGTGAATCTGTTCTTTTGTTAAAAGGTTTTTTTGTAAACTATGAAAGCTTTTGATTCACGATTCTATTGCATGTCATTTGTATACGTTAAACTTTCTTTATTAAACTATTTTGAAAGAAAGTTATGAAAAGAAAACACTACACTTGCACACACGCATGAACACTCACTGAGATTTTATCTCACGTAAAATTTTGTTTTTTCTTTTCTCCTTCCAGATTAAGACGATCTAGGTTACTACCGTGTCAGGACCTGGGAGTCTTTGACATTGGGGAGCGTTCAGATTTTGGTAGGGTATGGAGTTAGCTGAGTTTATGTTTATTTTATTAGTTTAGTACTTTCAGTGTATTTGATTCAGATATTTATCAATTAGACATGTAATAGTTCTTCTGATATTGTTCTGTTTATCTTGAAATTATCGGGCCGTTACAATCAACATCCATGTATGACATGACACCAACGAGAAACATTGCTAGGTTTTTAAAGTGAGCAAGATTAAGTAGTTTCTACAGAGGCTTTTGCCAATACGCAATTTTTATGCAATTCCCCCCCAAAAATGTGAAGTATTTTAAAATTTCCCCCAAAATATGAAATGACGTTTTTTTGCAGTTTTCACCCATGCGTAGTATTTGTAGTTTTTGCTTCAAAATACGATGTCTTGGCTGTAAGTATGGTGCTAGCCCAACTGTGGGGTGTTACTCCTTCCTTTTTCTGCAATAAAGAGAATAAGGGCTTGCCAGCCTCGGGCGTGCTACTTCTTCTAATCTTTTGGAAAGAAAAGTTCGAAGTATTTTGCAGAAAACATGTTCATGGACAAGACAAATAGGAAAATATTTTTATTAGTTTTTATACTGCACTTGATTTTTGACCAAGTTGCCTACGTATGCCAAGTATACTTTGGAATCAAGTCTTCATAGCTTATTATTTTTATGACATCACTTATTTGTGAAATTCCAAAAAATAGAAATGAATTACGAAGGATTTTGTGTGCCATACTAGGCGTAGAATTTCCTAAAATTCTAAACATTCCTTGGCCGTGCAGTATCCCGACCATCCATTTCTCGTAGGTAGTATTCCTTAAACCTAGCTTTAGTGACCTTGTATGGTTCTTCCCACGAGGGTTAGAGATTGCCAGCTTGCTTGTGTGTCACGATTTTTCTTAAGACTAAGTCCCCAACTTGGAACTGTCTAAATTGGACTTTTTTGTCGTAAGCCTTTTCCTAGCTGTGTGTTAAGACAATAAAATCTAGGTCCTCATAGTGCATTCTAGAGGCTTCTTCTTGATTCTATGTTAATATGCGTTGAGTTGGCATGACAATTTTGACAAGAATTACTGCTTCAGAACCATATACCAATAGAAGTGGTGTTTGGCCCATTGAAGTACGTGGTGTGGTATGGCAGGCTCACAGAATAATGGAAAGGCATCTATCCATGGATCTTTCAACTTGTGCATGTGTTTTTCGAGATACTCAGCAAGGGTTTTGTTTGTGTTCTCAACTGGACCATTAGCTTGTGGGTGGTAAACCATTGTGAAGCGTTGTGTTGTGTTCATATCTTTGCACCATGCTCTGGCATTCTGACATGCGAATTCATTCCCATTGTATGAGAAAAGAACTCGAGGTATACTGAATCGACAGGTGATTTGTTGCCATATGGAATCGATGATGTGTCTTTCTGTGATAGAGAAGGGTGCTTGTGCTTTGGCCCATTTCGTGAATTATTTAGCTGTCATAACTAGTAATCTCTTTTGTCCTTATGTTGGGCGAAAGGGTCCCACAATGTTGATTCCCCATTGATCAAATGTGCATGATGATTGCATGAGACTGAGAGGTTTTGCAATAACATGCATTATGTGGGCAAAGTATTGGCAGCTCTTGCATCTTTTGACAAGGTTAAATGCATCTTTGAGCAAGGTTGGCCAATAGTAAACCTTGGCATAGGACCTTTTATGCCAAAGAGCATCCACCTGAGTGATTACCACGAGCATCGCCATGGATTTCATTCAATACCATTTCAACTTGTTCAGTTGATAAACACGTTATGAGCGGTCCTTCGAATGACCTTCTATATAACTCATCACTAAAGATGGTGAAGTAATGGATATTGTATTTGAGTCTTCATGTCGTGACGGAGGCGCTCAGAAGTTTTCCCTCTTTGAGGTATAAGTTGATTTCATCCTTCGATGAAGGCTCTGGATTTATATGCCTTGCTTGTTTGACTTTCTTCAGAGATCTAAGATAACCTGTCCTTCCTATGGCAGATTTTGAAAGACCTATCTGTAAAGACCTCGGTTGAAGTTGAAATTTTGAAAGCGCGTCGGCTTTAGTGTTCTCACTTCCTGGAATTTAGCACACTGTGAATACCGTGAATGCTTTAACAATCTTTTTGAGTTTGTTGAGATAGAGAACCATTGTGTCGTTCTTGGCCTCGTAGGAGTCGTTGAAATGATTGGCCACTAATTGCGAGTCTGTAAAGACTGCTAGGCGTATTACTCTCAATGAACTTTTGATTGATGTACCAGCGAGAATAGCTTTTTATTCTGCCTTGTTATCTGTCACAATGAAGTTAATTGTGTACTCGAGTTCTCTTGCATCTGGAGACCTTAGGTAAACAACTATGCCTCCACCAGTATTTGCAGCCAAACCATCAACATGCAAAGTCCATGTGGCTTCTTCAGTGTCGACAGTGACAACTTGTGCCTCTGGAATTTGTGTCTTTCCCAGGGTCTCAACCATAAAGTCTGCAAGGTCGTGGGCCTTGATTGCGGTCCTCGAGCGATATTCTATACCATATTCCCTAAGTTTGATTTCCCATATCACTAGCCTTCCAAAGGTCTCGAGCTTAAATCACTTGCTTGAGTGGTGAGTCTGTCAACACCACAATAGTGAGTGAATGAAAGTAGGGGCACAATTTTCATGCTATGACGACGATAGTTAGCGCGAATTTCTCTATCTCAAGGTAGTTGTACTCAGGTTCTTGGAATACCTTTGAGACGTAGTAGATTCGTTGGTGAAGAATGCCTTCCCTCCATACCAAAACATTACTTAAAACATACTCAGATATTGCTAGGTAGAGGTACAAGATTTCTCCTTCAATCGGTTTAGCAACAATGGTGGGGAACCAAGGCATTGCTTGAGCTATAAGAAATCTTGCTCACATTCGTTGGTCCATTCGAATATTTTAGTCTTCTTTAGGACTCTGAAGAAAGTTAGACTTTTCTTAGCTATGGTGGAGATAAATTTCCCAAGTGTTGTGATACGTCCGACTAAGCAATGTAAATCATGCACAGTTTTTGGTGAAAGGAGTTCGGTAATGACTTTGATCTTATCGAGATTTGCTTGAATTCCCCTCTGATTCACCATGTAACCATAAAACTCGCCTCCATTGACCCCAAGGGTGCATTTCCTTGGGTTTAGTTTCATGCCATATTGTCTCATTATTGAGAAGGCAATCGTAAGGTCATCAACGTGATTGATGGGAACTTTGGTGTAGAGAACAACATAAAGTTAACAAATCAAATAAGACATCTAGATTCCTATTCTCGAAAGTGCAATTCTCACGCTACATGTTGTGTCGCGCTCTCTTATTGCGCCGCTACCAGCACGACTTATGTTGTTTTTACATCACGTTGTGCCACTCTCTGTTTCTCATATACTATGTTATGCTTCCTTCCCTTCCTCGTGCTACCATCAGCTTCGGTGGCGTTGTCGCGCAGCTCCCCCATATCGTGCCGCTTCATCCTTGGGTTGGGCCGAGTTTTGAGCTTTTTCACATGTGACGATTAGAGTTTGTCTCATTTGCGTAGCATCATAGCCCATGAAGTAGTGTTGCAATGCCTTGTTATTAAAAACCTCAATTTTGTGCTCTTTTAGCTTCATTCGTGACTCGATAAAACCCTTAGAAAATGCGAAACGATACTAAAGCCAATAAATATGCACTAGGAATTATACAAAAGCATAGGCCAATGAGTACTATAATGACGCTCAATAAACTCTTATCAAATACTCCCATACTTAAATCTTTGCTTGTTCTCAAGCAAACTTAGTAGCTTGACTTGATCTAAAATAAAATACAAGTGATGTAACAGCCCAACAATTTCGAGATAAACAGAACAATACCAAAGCAACTATAACAAGTTTAAAGTCAAATATCTAACAAAGTAGGCATTAAACTTATCTAAATTGGTTCCTACTGAACCCCGAACGCTCCCCAATGCCAGGCACTCAGGTCCTGACACGGTATCTCAAAATGAAGCAAGGCCAAAATGAAGTTGCAAACATGTATCCCAAAAGTTTCGCATCCGAAGCTCACAACCAAAGATGGAGAGTGCAAATTGGCTTTGAGCATTTGTAATGGAACTTGTTTGCTTCTTCTCACATGGGGGCCAACAAAATGGTAAGCCCACTTAGGATCGTAAAAATTTTCCCTAAAAGTTTCGCGGCCGAGGATCACACCCAAAGGTGGAGTGTGCAACTCGGATTTTAGCTTTTGATATGGTACTTGTTTACTTTCCATAAGGAGACTACCGAATAAGAACATACAAATAAGAGCATGCCCAATATGTGACACCTCAAAATAATAAAAAAGTACACGAAAATAAAAGAGCATAAATGACACCTAAAATCCTTATAGTTATTACAATCAAAAGTATAGTAGATACTAGTAAACAACCACCAATAGATAGCTAAGTGATCGCACAAAAGGTGCGGGTCTCCAATCCAACTGACATTCGACCACACAGCAGTGGGAGCGCTCGGGACGGCATCGCCGCCAAGGTGAATCTGAACTGCAGCGCAAGATGAGTGGCTGCGCATCAATCTCGCTGATTTTTGGATGACAAGACCGCTCGAACTGTGCATTCTGGAATGTACAAAGATCTGCAAAAAATCAGGTGATTCCACAAGTGACCAACCAACGGTCCAACAAAGGCGCCAAGCGGTCATGGAGCCCGGTAGCCTATGGTTCGACCAGATTTCTCTAGGAAAATCTCGTGAGAGTGATCGTAAAATCCATGCCAACAACACCAAAATAAAATATAAATACCACTCATCCCCAACTCCAACACCTAAGGAACTCAACAAGTAACTATACATATCATGAATCACAATCGATCTCAACAAGTAAACCGAATGACCAATTCCAAAACCGCAAATGGAACGCAGTTCCAATAGCCAAACCACAAGAATGTCCACAATAATATAGTCATCAAATACAACCAAATCGAAGTCCAAAAAGCACCAAACCGAAGTAATCAAACAAACAAGCCAAGAATCATCATGTGCAAGTGCTATGCCTGAGAGCGAATAGGCCAATGGGGACAACGACCCATCCCGACAAGTCAGCTGCCGCCCGGTGGTACCGCTGCACTCCCACGCCAAGTTGGATCCAACTACATATCCGATCGGGACCGAGTGAACCAATGAGACACCATTCATCATAACAATTTCAATCATTCAAAATAGCCAATGCACGTGGTAACTTGCTTTGATAAAACTGAACAGTTTAGATATCCAATTTACAGAAAACTTCCTTTCGATAAATGAACAGTCGGAGTACCGAGTTTAGAAAAAAACTTGCTTTTGAAAAAGTGAACAGTTCAAGTACCCGATTCACGATAAGTTTCTTTGAAGAGATAATATATATAAATATATATATACATGCTTGTATTCCTTCTAGTTTTGAAAATAATAGAGTTTAGGAACATTCACCTGAAAATGACTTCAACGGGAACAACTACGTGATGTATAGTCAGAACTATGTTCTCCTAAGACGTCGAATATCTCAGAGAGCTCCTAAACACAGACTAAGAAACACCTCTCAGGTAGTCTATCATGAATATAAATATAGTTATATACATTTTTGTATAATGAGTGAATTTATTAGGTAGCAAAGCAAACAAATCAATTATTTTCTATACGTAACACATGCATCAATTTAGTTTCTAGTAAACAAGGTTAAAGACACTAAATTTTACTAATACTTCTTGCTTGTTTTCAACTCCCTGAATACATATAATAAAAATACTACTTAGTACTCTATTAAATGTTTCATTGAATCAAATGTTGAAAATTAACGCGGGAATTCTTATACATTATATATATATATATATATCTCTCGTATGCTTCCAGAAAAATTAGTGAGACTGGCCTCCGATTATATCAAATGAAGTAACCAAAAATCAGTAGCTCTACCTAAACATAACTTAAACATACAACTACTGCAATTAAAATCCCAGCATACCAGTTTGTACAACATGCACAGTTCTTATGCACTCAAGTTTAGTTAATTACTTTATTAAGCTTTCAGCTTAATCATGATAACTGTCAGTACTCTATTGTGCCTATGGTTATATACAGAAACATGTTCTCTCGTCAACAATAACTGATCATATGGACTATAAAATCAAGAGAATCTGTTTTAATTATTACAAAGTTATTAGGATCAGCCTACTTTGGTTTTCAGACATGTATTTCTTCGTATTATAACAAAACTAAGTGTGATCCTCATTGATGATAAACACTAGCCAATCATAACTGAACTAACTACGTAGCATATACATATATATGGAACCGTTTGATACTTAAATGTTTTATTCAAATAGGTCATGGAAAATCTCAACTTGATCTCTTTATTAACAAGTCAGAATTTCTTTCAATTATCAGATACTGTATATAAACTCTTGAGTATAATAACAGTTCGGTTTCTTAGGGAAAGCATATGATGTTACTTTAACTTGATTTGATCAATCTCAAGATGCATTAAAACAATTAATTATCATAAGTTTCAAGTTTTCTTAGGGACGCACTAACATGCCAACTTTCACATCATTCAGATTTCTAAGGTAATAAATTACAAATCAAAAGGCTGAAGTTACTTTAATTATATTTCCTTTTCAAAAGAAATCGTAGACCCACAACTCATGGCATGTATAATATATAGATACTGCTGTCCTCAGGATTTCATTAACTCTTCACAATTATACTCTTCTTCTAAGTAAGGTGGGAACAAATAGGTAATAACAAGTGAATTCACAACCCTCAAAGATTATTACTATAATCCTATATCCTATCTCTTATCACTCATAAAAATATGTAAGAAACAGGACATTTTCAAGAACAAAGAGAAAAGCAATGATAAAGCTTAGAGAGAAGCTTGACAAAAATGTAGAGAGAAAAAGATAAGATTGTAATAATAATTTTCATAATAAACTTCCATGTCTGCTGATCCCAGAATAAATCAAAGGATCCTTACACATTTAGCTAAACAAATCTCAAAAGTAAAATTGTATTAATGCAGCAAAAAAGGAAATAGAGATTATATGGGCTAATTTTGAAATAAGGACCAATAATCTACCGCGACACGTTCTGCAATCGGGCCTATCGTAAGACCCGGTCCAAACCATATTTGCCCCTCTAACAAACTAAACTGAAAATACTAAAAAAGGGGTTAATATGAATGTGATCCTCTTCTTCCTCCATTTGCAAAACCCTAAAATTAACCAATTTCAACAATTCATCTTCGTGACATTGCTCTCTTCTCAAAACAAAGCTTGACCTCAAGCTTTAAAATCTGTAAAATTCGCCTCAATCCACTCAAAATCTTCCCACATCGCCTCTGATTCTTGTAACCCGTTCCACTGAGTCAGCCACTCTACCCCTGCTCGATTATCCTTTTTCATTATTCTTTGACTAATACCTTAATAGGTTGTGGTATCATCCCCCCTTCCTCGTTCATCATGGGTAGCTTGGTAGTAACCTTAGTAGTCGGTCTGAGGTGCCTCTTGAGCATATAAACATGGAAAACGGGATGCATGCGCGCACCAAAAGGTAACTTCAACATGTAAGCTAAAATTCCCACTCTCTTCAGAATTTCAAACGGCCCTGCATACTTGGGGCTAAGTTTCCATGGATTAGTACCCCTAATTGTTGATTGCCGGTATGGTTTTAGTTTTAAGTAGACAAAATCTCCTGTATTGAAATATCTATCCATCTTGTGCTTGTTTGCTTGTTTCGTGACATTGCTTCTTTTCAAAAAAAAAGCTTAACCTCTAGCTTTATAATCTGGAAAATTCGCCTCAATCCACTCAAAATCTTCCCACGTCGCCTCTGAATCCTGTAACCCTTCCTACTGAATCAACCACTCTACCCCTGCTCGATTATCCTTCTTCATTATTCTTCGAGCTAATACCTTAATAAGTTGTAGTATCTTCCCCCCTTCCTCGTTTATCATGGGTAGCTTGGTAGTAACCTTAGTAGTCGGTCCGAGGTGCTTCTTGAGCACATAAACATGGGAAACGGGATGCATGCGCGCACCAGGAGGTAACTTCAACAGTTAAGCTAAAATCCACACTCTCTTCAGAATTGCAAACGTCCTTGCATACTTGGGGCTAAGTTTCCATGGATTAGTACCCCTAATTGTTGATTGCCTGTATAGTTTTAGTTTTAAGTATACAAAATCTCCTGTATTGAATTCTCTATATGTGTTGTGCTTGTCTGCTTATTTCTTATAATTTTGAGCTTGTAGGAGACACTCTTGGATTTGTTGTGTCATAAGTTGTTTTTCAATGATGAATTCTTCAACCCCTATGACCTTAACCTTCGGAATGGTCCCATTCCCCATTGAGGTGGCTTGTAGCCATACAAAGCCTCAAAAGGGGTCATTCCAATAGCAGAATGGTAACTGGTATTATACCACCATTCTGCTAGAATAACCCATCTTCTCCACCTATTTGGGTGTACCCCTGTCATGCACCTCAAATACCCCTCTAGAAATTGGTTGACTCTCTCTATCTGACCATCTGTCTGGGGGTGGTATGCAGTACTCAGTTGCTACTGAATTCCCAAGCTAATCATGAGCTCCCTCCCAAACTGACTCATGAAGATACTATCCCTGACACTTATAATAGAATCAGGTAACCCATGTAGCTTGTAGATAGAATCTATGAATAGCTTAGCTAGGTCAGAAGCATTGTAGGGGTGTGTCAGTGGTAGGAAATGAGCATACTTAGTGAATCTATCCACTACCACCCATATTGCATCCCTCCTTTCAGATTTAGGTAACTTGCATATGAAATCCATAGTAATATCCTGCCATGCCCTATCAGGAACCTTCAATGGAAGTAACAATCCAGGGGTAGCTACTGTCTTATGTTTGCAAAGCTGACATGTAGCACACTCCCCAACAAACGTTTTGACATGTTCCCTCAATCCAGACCACATGAAAACTAGTTGGATCCTTTGATAGGTACTAGTCACTCCTAAATGCCCTCCAACACTGCTAGTGTGCATCATTTCTAGCACTTTCGTCCTCAACTAATTACTAGCCCCCACATATAACCTTCATTTTCATCTTAATATAGTATCCCTATAAGAGAAGTAACTCACATCATAAGGGTGGAGTAGGCCAGCTTGTATTGCTTCCACTGCCATAATATCCCCATCATAATTCTCTTTTAGTTCCTTAACCCAATCTGGTTGAACAGTGCAGATGGCATTGCACTCAACTTCTTCCACTTCTTCTTCGTTCCTAGACAAGGAATCTCCTTCCTTGTTTTCTTTCCCCTTTCTGTGCTCTATTCTATAAGTATAACCAAGGAGCTTGGTCATGTACTTATGTTGTAGAGGAGTTGATATCTTCTGCTCCATCAAATATCTAAGACTCTTATAATCAGTCTTAATAATGAACTCTTTCTGAATCAAGTATGGTCTCCACTTGTCAATAGCAAGTATGATGGCCAGGAATTCCTTTTCATAAACAGAAAGGCCTAAATTCTTAGGTCCCAATACCTTGTTGAGATAAGCCACATGGTGTCTTTATTGGCTTAGAAATGCTCACAACCCCTGATAGGAAGTATCAGTTTCCACAGTGAATGTTTTCTGAAAATCTGGCAATTGGAGTACTTGAGCAGCTACCATTGCCCTCTTCAACTCTTCAAGAGCTCTTTCAGATTCTTCACTCCACTGAAATTGTTATTTCTTAATCATGTTAGTGAGTGGCCTTGAAATCACTCCATAACCTCTCATAAATTTTTTATAATACCCTGTCAAACCCAAAAAACCCCTAAGTGCCTTGAGATTCATAGGTTTCTCCCAACTCACCGTAGCTTCAAACTTTGAAGGATCAGCCTTCACTGTTTCTCCCCCAATAACGTACCCCAAATACTCAACTTCCCTCTGTCCAAAGGTACATGTAGATGCCTTGGCTAACAGAGAATTCTCCTTCAACTTCTCAAAAACTATTTTCAAGTGTTCCACATGCTCTTCATCTGAACACTAATATATCATCAAAGAAGACCAGTATTGTTTTTCTCAAATACTCCTTGAAAATACTGTTCATTATGGTTTGAAAGGTGGCTGGGGCATTAGTGAGCCCAAATGGCATCACTTTAAACTCATAGTGACCTAAAACAGTGACAAAAGTTGTTTTAGGTATGTCCTCCTCCCTCATCCTTATCTGGTGATAACCAGATCTAAGATCAATTTTTGAAAACACTCTAGCAAGTGCTAACTCATCCAACAGATCTTTAATCAAGGGTATAGGAAAGCTATTCTTGGACTGTCACTAGTAATATAGGAGAAGAGAAAGGACTGTCACTATGCTGAATTAACCATGTGTCCAGCATTTCTTGGACTAACTTCTCCATCTCCTCCCTTTATAGGTAGGGATACCTATAGGGTTGTTGTCTGAAGGGCGTTGAGCCTGATAGTGTGGTCTGTTTCCCTAGCAGGTGGCAACCATTTTGGTTCAGCAAACAATGATTCATACTCTTTGATAAAGGGTTTGAATTAAGGTGGTATTTGGTTGATGACACCCTCTCCTGCCTTCCCTATCATACATAAACAGCCACATACATGAGAACCGTTCTTCTTAAGGATTTTCTCCATCTTAGCTCCAGTTACCCACTGAAATTTAGATTTGGATCCTATTCCCTTAAGAGTATACACCTCTTCACACTCAAAGAAATATATCATTTTCCTGTCAAAGTCAAATGTGACAAGACCCAATATCCTGTGCCAATCAACTCCCACCACCATGTATCAACCTCCTAATTTGATAATTCTAGCATTAGCACTGAAGTTCTTGTCTCCCATTTCCCACTGGAACTCAGGGCATCTAGAGTTGCACTGTAGTGTATCTTCTCCTACTGTTGTTACTGCCACAGGCTTAGTATTGATAAGTTTACACTTGAGTTTTCTTGCAGTTTGGTAGTCTAAAAATGTGTGTGTACTACCAGTATCCACTAGAATAGTGAATACTATCCTTTTGTAGTGCCCCTCCAATTTAATAGTCTCGGGAGCACAATATCCAGCCAGGGCATGGATAGATATCCTTGCAGGCTCTTGATCATAGATGGTCATAGTGTGAAGGGATATTTTTGGTAGTTTATCCCATGTAGTCTCCTCTTCCTCCTCTTCATCATCTAATCCCCCCGCTCCTAGTATCATAAACAGTCTCTTACACTTATACCCTAGTACATAGGGTTCTTCACAGTTGTAACACAGTTTCTTCTTCCTTCTTATGTCCATTTCTTCAGCTGTCAGTCTTTTAACAGGTGGTAATTTGTCCTCTCCACTAAATCTGTACCCCTCTCCTCCACTTCCTTGAGTTGTCTTCCCTCTGAAAAGGAAAGAAACTCCTATGGTCAGCCCTCTACTAGATCTGGTGTTCTCCACTAGAACTTCTTGTTTTCTTGCCATGAAAATGGACTATGAGAGTGTAGCAGGACTCAGCATCTCCACCATAATTCGGATTTCATTTTTTAAGCAACTGATATAACTCTTAAGAAAATACTCATCATCCAGATGCATGTTCTTGTGCTTCATATAGGATTTCAGCTCATCAAATTTTTCAGTGTACTCATCTATTGTACATGTTTGTTTGAGCTTGTTGAACTCCCCTATAAAATTATCCCCCTGAGCTGGTGTAAAGCGCTCCACCATTAGCTCAGTAAACCTGGGCCACCCCATGTTTTCATTACCCTCAATATTATCTAAATACAAATTTTCAAAGATTCCCTCCATATGGAATCATGCAACTAGTATTTTTTCAAAATCTTACATAGGGTTTAGAAGAAAATAGCGCTGGCATTTCCTCACCCACTCTCTTGGTTTGTCACCTTTAAACATATGAAAAATCAACCTGGCAACCATGTTGTTGTTGTTGTTGTTGTTGATGATGTCGTCAGGCCTATTTAGCACCCCATGGTCTGCTTCATTCACTACTAGAATAAATGTCTGAATTGACTTTGATGTTGTGTTGTCTCCCATAGTGTTGTTGTTTAGTTTTTGAAGAACCTGAGTCATCATGACTTTTAGCTCATCAATGTTATTTTTCATTTCATATTGGTTCACTTGCAGGCGGTTGGTTTGCATCTCTAGGCCTTCAATATGCAGTGTATTGTTCCCTAGTGTCATTTTAGTTTGAGAATAAAGCAGGGGATCAATCTGGCTCTGAGGCCAATGTAAGAAACATGATATTTTCAAGAACAAAGAGAAAAGCAGTGATACAGCTTAGAGAGAAGCTTGAGAGAAATGTAGAGAGAAAAAGATAAAATTGCAATAATAATTTTCATAATAATCTGCCATGTCTCCTGATCCGAAAATAAATCAAAGGATCCTTACACATTTTAGCTAAACAAATCTCAAAAGTAAAATTGTACTAATGTAAGAAAAAAAGAAATAAAGATTATATGGGCAAATTTTGAAATAAGGCCTAATAATCTGCCGCGATCCGTTCTGCAATTGGGCCTAGAGTAAGACTTGGTCCAAACCGTATTGGCCCCTCTAACAAACTAAACTAAAAATACTAAAAAAAGGGATTAATCTGAATCTGAGCATCTTCTTCTTCCAATTGCAAAACCCTAAAATTAACCAATTTCAGCAATTTCTCTTTGTGACAAAATATACCAATCTTTCGGTAAAATAGATTAAAGAAGGAAGCGAAAAGCTTTTTGTATTCAATACCTGCACACCACTGTATAAGTGTGGAGTAGGGGTGAAGCAACTTATTTGACATAAGGTTTTGTTTTCGTTCTGCTTGATAACACAAGCCTTAAACTGCCCTCGAAATTATTCCTCGTCTCTCTTTCTTTTTTGTTGAATTAGGTCTTTTGCAAACAATCCACTAACTATTATGAAGCAGTTGCCGTACCATTTAGTGTGTGCTGATTATTTCATATTTGAGGGAGAGAATTTTGATGGCGGCATGTGCAATGATAATTCGGCTAGGTGGCACACATGCAATGCTTCTACGTTCAATCCTAGCCTATCAAGTATGTTAATTGAGTTATAATTCTTAATTAAGCATAAGGTCTTTGTATTGTAAGTTATTTCATATTTGCCTATTGAACAATATTGGTAAATAAACTTATTTAATTGGTAATATTAAATCTAAATACTGGTAAATCCAAATACTGGTAATATTAAATTGAACAATATTTGATAGATACTGCTAAATAAACTTATTTAAATATATCCACATACAAATTTTGAACTAATAAAGACAATAATTTAAAAAGACCAAAATTGAATTCATGTTTAAGTTCTAAATTTAAAATTATAGTCATCTAACGAGACGGGGCATTACAAGTGATCAACATGTCAACATTCGTAAATAAGGATATTATCAGAATGCAACCTATGGTCAAAACAAGAGATGAGATAGAATATACAAACACGAGAACTTAAAGTTTAATAAAATCACTGTCATGTCACTTTCATGTGCTCTAAAAGTGTGTGCCACAATTGCTCATGCATAAGGGTTATGTTCATATTGCACTCACAAAATCATAGCTTTTAACATGTACTCACTGCACTCTCATTCTCTACTTTTCATGTTGTTGTCAATTCATGTAGATTCTCTATGTTGAGAATCATTTATGCTTTTTAGCTTGCAATGTTAGCTCGGGTATGAGCTATAACGAAAAAAGGCATATGTGAGTTCTAGAGATGTACACAGTAGATCAACTCAATTATTTAAAAATGATCTTTTATCGTGGCATCATTACAAAAATAGTCTTTTATCGGGCCATTGTCCACATTTAGTCCTTTCATGATTTTTTATCCAGTTTTGGTCCTCTCGCCGTTTTTTTATTTCTTTTTGCCCCTTAAATTATGTTTATTAG
The DNA here is from genome assembly GCA_948329865.1 of Linaria vulgaris. Lineage (NCBI taxonomy): Eukaryota > Viridiplantae > Streptophyta > Magnoliopsida > Lamiales > Plantaginaceae > Linaria > Linaria vulgaris. The sequence continues at coordinate 60,985,411 of OX415251.1, read as the reverse complement.
CAAACAAACCCCACATGTAATATTTGTAATTTAGTAAAAAGCCCCAATGTGTTATATATTCACCTAAAATTATACATTCACTTAAAAAGAAAAGATAAAAACATGTATTATAATTTTAAATACAAAATTACTAAATATTACCTTAAGAAATATTCATTGGTTAACTAATTAAATAATTTTCCTAAAATTTTTAAAAGTATGCCAAAAATTTTTTGTTATATATTTATAATTTTAGGACATATTTATAATTTCATTTGAGACTTTTAGCAAACTTAAAAGGTAGATTAATATAATATATTTTTCACAACTAAAAAATATTATTAGCTTATTATATCTTTAAACTTTGTTTTATTTTTTTATATTCTATCTTCAGATATTTAATAAACTTATACTAATTGAGTGATGTGAAATAAATATTTATTTTTAAAATATAAATAACTTTTAAATATTATCTTAAATTACAAGAATTAATAAAAAACCAAAAAAAATCAGAAACAATAAAAAGAGTCAAAAAAATTCTTCTTCGTTATTCACTGCACCTCACCACCACTACCATCCCACCACCGTTCCTCTCTCACTGCACCCACACACCACATTCATCTCATAAAGGCGGCAACAAAAACAGCGACGACGATTTTGTATGGAAATTGTTCCATGGCGGCGGAGATGTTGAATTCGCCCTGCTATGGACGTCGAGCACCACCTTCTCCGGCGGCAAAAAAGCAGACATGAATACAATTAAAAGATTGTTATAACTGAAGATCATACGGATCTCATCCACGCAATTAGGATTGGATCCGACGACCTCCATATTGAGGGCGAAAATGCGGTGGCCTTCTGATCTCAGGCGCATACGTGACCGCTTTGTACCAGTACCGAATTCCATGGCATGCTCCGTGTATTAGCACAAAATGATATGACAGATTTTTGCCTTCTACCATTTCTCCTCTGATTTGGTAACTGAGTTGGTTTGTCAGAAAAGAAAGTGGGTTTCGGGGGTTCATTGATTAGTACACCTCCGGTGTTGGTAAGGTCGGGATCGTGGTCGTTCGTCTCCGGTTTGCCAGCCGATAAGATCTCTGAGACTGACCAGCCAACTGGCAATTCTTTTCTATTGAAAAGGAGGCAGTAGACTTGGGAGTGTAAGCAGCTACCTATCTTTGGCGAATTTGTCCAACCGGATTGAGACGATCAGGTCAGTTGAGGGCAGCATCACACCAATAGGTGGATTGCCATTCTTGTACTGGTTAGAGGGAAAGAGCGACTAACTAACTAGCTGATAGAAATGGGTTCCCTCCTCTCACATAGTTCGAGTGGCTTGGTAACTGAATATTGGGAGATGAATATGGTGTGTGGGTGTAGTGAGGGGGGACTAGCGCTAGTGGTGGAGTGAGGAAGGAGACGATGATGTTCTTAGTTTCTTTTTTTTTTTTTGTACTTTTGACTTTTTTGTTGTTTTTTTATATTTTCTTTTATTAATTATTGTATTTAATATTACATAAAAGTTATGCATATTTAAAAAATATCTATATGATCCACATCACTCAATAAGTCTATGTTATTAAATATCTCAAGATAAAATTATAAAAAAAGTAAAGAGAACTAGAACATATAAAAAAAGCTATAATATTTTTAAATTGAAAAAAATAAATAACATTAATCTTCCTTTTAAGTTTGTTAAAAGTCAAAATAAAATTAATAATATGTCCTAAAATAATAAATATATAACAAAATATTTTAGCTTATTTTTTAAAATTTAAGGAAAATTATTTAATTAGTTAACAAGTTAATATTTCTTAAGGTCATATTTTGTATTTATGTATTTAAAATTATATTATATGTTTTTAGCTTTTCTTATTAAGTGAATGTATTACTTAGGTGAATATATAATACATTGGGGATTTTTACAAAATTATAAATAATCCATGTGGGGTTTGTTTGCTATTTGGAAAATTTAACATTTTGGTCCCCTAACTTGGCTTCTTTTGGATTTTGGTACATTAACTTGGCACTCTGTAATTTTAGTACCAAACTTGGCACTTCTTTTGAATTTTGGTTCCCTCACCATAGCTCCGCCGAATCCCGCCATTAAATATCGACCTAGCGCCCGTTGACTGCACACTCAGTAATTTTGACCCAATTTTGGGCCCCCCTTCGCCTCGTGACGCCCACATGGAAGCCACGTAATTAAAAAAAATAAAAAAATATGACAGTTATATTTTAAAAAAAAATTTAAAAAAAGGTACAGTTTCGTCTTCTCCTCCGGCGGTACTCCCGGCGGCGTGTTCACCAGAAAAACGCCGATTCTAGGTCAAAAGCTCTACATCATCGTAATTGTAATATAAACTCTCTCCGTTTTCTCGTGATTTTGTTGTTTTCATAAGCGGAACACGAAACAACGTCGCATGGGCGTGAAACACAGTCCGAGTATTGAGTGTTGAAATGCAGAGAAATGAGTGAGGTTCAGGAACCGGGTCTAGGACCAGAAACGAGTGACGTATCGAGGACCCAAGGCATCGATTGCGCGGATTTGGGAGAGTGTGTCCGCCTTCGGTGAGGGGAGGAACTGCGGCAAAGAGGGTTTTTCCACGGCGGCGCTTGACGGCGGAAGGGGGCTTTCGGTGTCGGTATCAGAATTGGAGAGGGAGTGGTAGAGGTGAGTGAAGCAGAGGAGAGTGTGGTTTTGTGGCGGGAGTGGAAGACGACGGCGGCGGAGGAGAGAAATGGAAGGAAGAGGGGCCCAAAATCGGGTGGAGGAACCCAAAATCGGGTGGTATATGTTGTTTATAGCTGTTGAACTAGCCCTCGCCACCGGTGGAGGTGGTGTCATAGGTGTTGAACAAAATTGGTCGTTGTGGCCGGTGTCGTAGGCCGTGAAGCGGTCGTTGTGGCCGGTGGCGTCGCAGGAGTAGCGACGGAAAGTGTCGACGACAACGTTGCCTTCCTCGGAGTAGGATTTGAAGGGAGCAAAAATGGGGGAGGTGGGCGGAGAGGGAGGTTTGGTCGGCGGCGAGTTTTGAGAAGGCGGCGTATTGGACGGCGGCGAGTTGTCATTGAATCTGCATATAATGAGAGAGAGAAAGAAATTGATTCTTTTTTTAATTCTTTTTTAAATATAATCGTTATATTTTTTTAATTACGTGGCTTCCACATGGGCGTCACGTGGCGAAGGGGGGCCCAAAATTTGGTCAAACTTATTGAGTGTGCTGTCAACGGGCGCCAGGTCGACATTTAATGGCGGGATTGGGCAGAGCTATGGTGTGGGGACCAAAATTCAAAAGAAGTGCCAAGTTATGGTAATAAAATTACAGCGTGCCAAGTTAATGTACCAAAATCGAAAAGAAGCCAAGTTAGGGGACCAAAACGTTAAATTTTCCGTTTGTTTGCTAATAAACAAAATTTAAGGGAAAAAAGAAATTCAAAAGGGCGAGAGGATCAAAATTGGATTAAAAAACCACGGACTAAATGTGGACAATGATGCAATAAATTACTATTTCCGTAATGAGGCCACGATAAAGAACCCTTTTTTGAAAGAAAAGAAAAAACCCACTTTTTCCTCCCTTATTTGTGCATTTCATTGCTCATACATTTTAGGCTATTTTTCATCTTCTCCTTGCATTTTTCATTTGCGCAAGTTTCAACCCACCCTATACTTCATGATTTTTTTCAAGATGTACCCCAAACTTAGAGTTTTTACATAAGGCTATTTATGCTTTCTATTGTGCTTATATTCCTTTAGCCCTTTTGTTTCTTCATATTTTTCCTTTTTGGGCTCATGCTTTGTTTTGAAAGGGTAGGATATACTACATCCATCTCTAGAAAGGGTAGGATATAATTTCTGGACTAATGGTAGATGATTGGGTTTTATTATCAAAGGCTCATAAGAAAAGGCTTTAGCAGAGTTCGATGGATAATCTTTGTAACGAGTGTTGGGTTTGAACGTAATAATGGAAAATATTGCTTGTTTTCATTTCCTCAACACATAAAATCTACACTTATCTCTAACAATAATCAAGCAAATTACTCAAGATTCGTAATCACATATCTTTACAATTTTCTTATGAATGCACAACATTATTTTCATAATTATACACTTGCAACAGATTGATAGGTATATATGAAATCGAAACATGCTTAGTATTACTCAAGATGTACTAAGTGGCAATTATTTATTCTTCAACTCAAATTCGTACTATATTATGCATATATCATCATTGATCCCCATTTATTCATATTTTCATGCTTCAAACTTGATTCTAATGACTCACTCCTAAAAAAAGAAGACTCGAAACACTCGATGTATATAACATAGATGACAAAAGTGAAGCGCCCACACCCCCAACTTCATCATTTTAACTTAAAAAGAGTTTACAGCATAGATTAGAGTACTCCCCTGATCAAAACTCAAAGGACACTCGTCGGACTGTTGGTGTCGGTGCTTTCTTAATTTGTCAGCTTCCTCTTCATGTGTCTCAACCCCATCCAATGATGGTTGTTGTTGCTTTGTACTTTCTCTTTGATCTCTTCTAATTTATTCACTAACCTATCTTTGTCTTTCACCATCCGTTCCTTCGCCTCGTGCAATTGTTCCTCAAACATTTCTCATTTCTTATGCATTGGCGATAGGATTCTTTGATGGACTTAATTGCTGATGATGTGTTAGCGTTGAATGTTGTTTCTATCACATGTCTCGCAATGTGATTGATGGATATGTATTTCGGTGATGAGTATCTGTATCAAGTTCGGGCATACCTTCTATGATACATAATGCAGTGATAAGTGCTCCAAAATACAATAGTTGTGGTGGACCATCAGCAATGTGATCTCTAATAGCCCTAACTATGATTTCTCGAGTGTTAGAAGTAACTCCTCTTTCGATGTCAGACATCATAATTTTTACTTGTTCCCATGAAATTTTTCCCGAATTGACAGGTGGTAGAATCCTTGAACTTACAAATAGATAAAGCTCTTAAAAACAAGGTTAGAGTATTCCATAATCAGCTTCAAGCTCACCATTGGCATTGAACTAGAATGCTCCTTTGCTGGTAGTGAGTCGATCAGATGCGGCTTCTCGTGACATTGTTCTGTATGCGTCATACATCTCTACGGATTCCTTCCTCAAGCCATAATGTTCGTTGATTTTCTTTGTTGTATATTGTACCTCGTGGAGGCGCATAAGTGTTGATGAATCTCTTCGATCATAGTAGGCATAGAACTCACGTACAAGATTGTCATTAACAATCCTCGGTTTCATTGCGACTTACTCCATCTTAGTTCTGCGCATGTTAACTCCCGGAATGGCAAGTACTTTTTCATCCACAAACTCTCCTTTTAACAACTTGATGTACTTCTCATAGCAACCTCTTCTTGTAAATTTTGTCAGATCATAGCTTGGTTGTGCTATGCTAAGCTTATCCATAGTTACTGGTCTCATTGTCTTTGGATCAACCGTGAAGTAACGTTCGGATGTCATGTTCTTATATAAAGAATAACAAGAAATAAGATACTTTCACCAGAAAATAATTTAATTGGGAAGATAGAAAAGAAAAAGTCTTATAAATTCCAAGAGAAGTGAGAATTATATACGTGATTGTGGTCCAAAAATATATATAAAGTTCTTAATAAAATTTGGTTAACTCTTCATATTAATTTTAATCACACATGAAAAAATTCATGTACATCAATGGAGTTTAATCATAAGAGAAGTATAAGTATAATAGGAAACGTAAAAGATAGAGATTCTTCAGCCAGTTTTCGTGGATTTTGATTCTGCATGTCTCATATTTCCTTTCAAACTGAGAAACGTGACTTGTATAAAATTCGAGTTGCGCCACTGTACGTGTCACAATGCATGTCGCGCTTCTGTTGTGTGATGGATTATCTTTATGTGCACCCCGCGCTAATCACTAAAAAAATTGTGTGACGTTCTTCAATTTCAGCGCGGGTCACGCTGCTCACTGGAAAAAGTTGCGCGACCTATACAAAAAGTGGTGCGACTCTCGCTGCTTTCTACAAAAACTGCACGATTCTGCCTATTTTGTGCTGCCTACACCTTTGTCTTATTATTTTCTTGTTCGTCTCCCAACTTTGCGACTTATTTCACTTTATTCTTTTTCCTATCTCAGCGGTCAGCTCAAATGACTCAAAATAAAAAATTAACTAAAAATAGAACTAAGTGTAAGACCCTAAAGATAAAACTCACTATGGTGGGTTGCCTCCCACATATCGCTTAAGTTTATTGTTGGTTAGCTCGAAACTTTGGTTAAGGAATCAGAGGCCCTTGGGTGCACCATTTGCACGTTGGTCTTTCTCCTCTTCCTCATATTCTTTCTTGGCTACTTTCTCTTCTTGGACATTAGTGAACCTTGTTCATTAGGCTTTATCCCCTTGGACTTTGCTTGTATGTTCTTTCTTTACCATGGGTATATGTTTTCTCCTTGACAATATATGCCTTATTTTGAGATTTCTCCATTATTTTTTCCAATAGATCCATTGCCTCGTAGCGCCGAATGTCAACAAAGTAATTCCAATATGGTGGCATCCTACTCAATTCATCTAGAATGTATTGATTTATCGAGTTTAGACACAAATGAAACACTTTTAGATATTGCGCATCATTGAGCCAAATTGGTGACATTGTTTTGAAGTTGTATTTCTCCCAAGCATGACTATGTCTTTCCTGATGATCTGAATTGCATTCCATGCTTCCCTTATTTTTGCTCCAAGTTTTTGTCTAAACGTGAGCAGTCTCTCTCTAGGAGTCTTCATAAGTGGTTTGCGAGTAAATTCTTGCTTGAGTTTCTTCTTGACTTCAACCCATCCCATCTCGTTATTGATGTTATTGGTGTACCACTTACTAGCCTCTCCTAACAATGAGAATTGAAAAATCCCTCGAGTTTTGTATTCTTTCTTCACCTTGAAGTAGCGATGCAGCTACTCGAGTTCCTCCAAGTGGTGCATTGGATCCTCGTAAGGTTCCCCCTGGTCTTTTCTTATTCAACATGTACATTAGTTCCGAGTTTGCCTTCACTACCTCGACTATGGTTAGTTTTCGAGTAGTTTTTTTTTATGGGTGGATTATCAACTTGTGTTTTTCCCAGCTTTAATGGTTGGTGATTTTGCCTAAAGGGTGGGCTGGTTATTGAACCTCATGTCACTATGTCATCCAATATCTCCAAAAGTTATCTTCTTTACCCATGTCGGTAAGACTATTCTCCTTCCAACCCTATCGATCGTCATCCTAAGAAAGTAAGAGAATGTTGTATTAGTTCCCTACTAAATAAGTTTGATGATTTAAACAAAACAATACCCTCACTCCCCGACAACGGCGCCAAAAACTTGATGGGGACTTTGGTGTAGCGGACAAATAATATAAAGTTAACAAATAAATTGTTACACTTAGATTCCTATTCTCGCAAGTGCACGACTCAAGTAATAATAAAATGGTAAGTATAGTTACGAACCGAGTATCGTATCCCAAGGGAGTGTTGGATGAATGAATAAATCACTTAAACAGAAAACACTGTTGTCACAAGTCCTATCTCCTGTGTTTGCATGATGAATACGTGATGCTTTTAATGAAGAAAACGATGAATTCAACTTTTATCAAAACAATTTTGTATGCAAAGACTAAATAAACTAATATGCAATGAAAACAATGACAATGATAAAAGAGAATAATTTGAATGTATATTAAAAACTAAATGCAAGAAAGTAAATAAATAGAATTAAAGAAGATTGATTGGGTGAATTCTTAAGTTGTAAACAATAGAATAAAAGATTGTTTTGAGGTTGGGTTTCACAACTGATTTATCCATAGTATTTCATAGACAAACTACCGATATTTACTTAAGATGCTTGATGATAGTTTGAGACTTGTATGCCTAATGGATTTGCAACCTATAGTTGGACCTGTCCTAACTCTAGAATCTATGAGCCTCATAAACCTACCAGTTAGCAGATTCAGCCCAATTGTCAGCTGTATTTGTAGAGATATCAAATCTACAATCCAACTAATTCAACTGAACTGTGTTTACATAAACGTACATAATCAAGATTAATCTACTGTGATCTAAGGGTTTTTCATCAGTGGTGTTAGCATACCAAAGTCACAAATCACACACACACACACACACACACACACACACACACATATATATATATATATATATATATATATATATATATATATAACACTAGCTCATCATCTACACTCTGGCGGTCCCAGGGTAGTACATTTGTTATTTCAGCTAGAGTGAGACTAGTTACACAACATAAATAACTATTCAATCTAGACATGGAAGTTCATCAAACACACATCAAAGCAAATATTTTAAATATATTCACAAATCAGAGTTATCCTCTACTCTAAACATCGAGTAGGTTAGCTCTTCATAGTCATAAGTTCAACAATCAACAAAGAATTGAATAATATAAACAAAGTAAAGAGATAGAGGAAAGCTTCTCAGATCTGGAGGAATGTTGACTATTTCCCTATCTTCTTAACTCATAGCTTCTCTAGGAACTATTGATACTAAACAATGACAAAACTAAACTAGAATAAAATTTCAATGGTGTTTCTCTTTGAAAGCAGTTATAATCTTTTATGAGTTGTAAAAGTGGTTATACGCGGTGTGTAGACTGTGTTTTAAGTGCTGACCGTACTCCCCCATATATAGGAAAGTCTTGATGCCCTAATTACATGCACAACATCAACTTAATCATTAGGAAAAGACGTTTATATCCTTAAAAGCGCGCAACATGTCGTGTCGCGCTGCCCTATCGCGTCGCTACCAGTGCACCTCGCGTTGCTTTTACATCTTGTTGTGTTACTCTCTATTTTTCCTCTGCTAAGTTATCCTTCCTTTTGTTGGTCGTGCTACCTTTCGCTGCAGCATCACGAAGCTCCCCCCGTATCGTGCCGCTCCATCCTTGTCTTGGGTCGACTTTTGGACTTTTTCACTTATGACGATTAGAGTTTGTGTCATTTACGTAGCGTCGTAGCCCTTGAAGTAGTGTAGTGATGCCTTGTTACTTAAAACCACCCTTTTGTGATCTTTTAGCTTTGTTTCATCGTGACTCGATAAAATCCTAAAAAATACAAAACAATACTAAAACCGATAATTATTGACTAGGAACTGTAAAAAAACATATGTAAATGAGTACTAAAATGACGTTAAATAAATGCTCATTAGTGATCCTCTGCATTAATGCTTTTGACAAGCATGTCGTCAATGTAGACCTCCTTCGTTTTCCAATGTGGCCGTAAAACATTTTTTCCACCAACCTTTGAAAGGTGACGCCTGCATTTTTTAATCCAAAGGGCATGCATATAGCAGAATATACCTCTATTTGTCCAAAATGCGGTTTTTCTCATGTCATCGACTACAATCAGTATTTGATGAAATCCACTTTGAAGATCCAACATGATTAAAAGAGCACATCCTGTTGTAGAGTCAACCACCAAGTTTATCCTTCGTAGAGGGAAGGTATCCCTAGTACAATGCTTGTTGAGATCGTTGTAGTCCACGCACATACGCCAATCTAAGTTGGGCTTTGGTACGAGAATTATGTTGCTTAGCCATTCCGAGAAGTATACTTCATATATGTGCCTTGCGAAAAGTTTGATAGTTACTTCTAGATCCACCGCTGCATTCTTCTCCTTACTAAAGTTGTGTTTCTTTTGTCTGGCATGTTATCCCTCGGGATCGACATTCAACATGTGTACGATAATTTGTGGATTGATGCCTTTGAAGCCTTAACATGTCCTAGCGAAGATATCCATGGTGTCGCAGGGACAATTGATAAGCTTTTGCTCCATGTATTTTGAAATAGTGGTGCCAATGAATGTTGTTTCTGATAGAATCCTGAAAACATAAACATAACTCCTTTGATTCGCCCAAAAGTTTGACTCTAGTTGTATTAGCTAGTTGTTGTCTGATCTTATGGAGGCTTTTCTCTTCCAACTCTGGTGTAATTTTTGTCTCAATAATGTCGGTGAGATTATTGAGGGTAGCATTTTTCCAATGTTGTCAAGACTGATACTGGGATTTTTGCCATCATTTGACCATTGTAGGGCTAAACTTTTTCTTGTATCATGTAAATTATTGTTCACACTGACCTCTAAGATTGGGTATGTCTATAGTAAAGCTAGGTTGCATGTCTGAGCTTCTTTATAGTCTCCATGGTGATCTGTCTGCAGTAAAGCTAGGTACGTTGACAACACTGCCTCGAATTCATTCAGGGTGATCCTCAGAGAGACCAGCCGTGGTGTTAGTAGTCCTTCCTTGAGATTGACCCCTTAGGCTCGAATACTGAGAATGATCCTCAGTTCAACCTAGGTTCATACCACAAATTGGTGGTAATTTGGGGAGGTACAAGACTACCATATTTATTGTTGATCGTTTTATTTGCCCATTCTTACTTAGGAATGTGGCACATTAGCTCGGGGTGTTTTCGTTAATGTCGAGCAACTTCTCTTACCAGAATCTCTCGCACTTCATAGAAAAAACAAGAAGAGCTTTTGGTTCGATTAAGAGGAACAAAGTTAGATGTAAACAGTTAATAATAAAGTAAACCTAATCTAGGGGAGGGTATGGGTTTAGCATTCTTGCGACTAAACTCAACATGGGGTCAAGCTGCCTATGTATCTCTCTGAGAAGAAAGAATCAATTTGGACGTAGTTCATTATTCAATTGTGACCAGAGAGGGTCTTAAGAGATATCACGCTTACCTTAGGCGGTTGTAAGCGTTTGTCTAGCCCTTTGGCTTGATCCCGTAGGGTGTACGTGTCATAGAGGAGGCTTGTCGGTTATAGAATTAACCCAGAAGGCATTAGTCTCATTTAGAGATCATTTTTTTGGACTAACGTTGCTTATTCACCGAGCTTTTTAGGAGGCTCGAGATTTGGACGTGGAGTGATTTGCGTTACGGGGTACTCAAATCATGAGTCAAATTACATATTATTGACTGGAGTCAAATTCTTTTCATACTTAGTCCAATTTTTGACATAGTCAGGTCTATGGGAAAGTAGATGTAATTGAATGATAACATTGATTTCACATACATTTGTTTGATGTGCTTATTGGACACGCTCGTGTTCTATGTGCTATTGTTTGACGTGCTTTTGTTAGACATGTTAGTTTGACGTGCCACAAATTACGTGCAACAAGTTGTCGTGTTCTAGGAGACAAATCCGTCAACATTGATTGGTCTGACGTGCCAACTTATGAGTTAACGAGGATGTTTGACGTGCTTTTCTAGATGGAGAAGGCACACACTCTTGAGCTCCCAAAAGTCCCACCCGTCCAATGAAGGAATGAGGGGTATTTATAGATATAGGGAATGCATTGGATGTGGGACACCACCAAGGAGGAAAAAGGCAAGAGAGCACGTCGGATGTTGGACATTCACTCCCACCACGTCGGTTAGTTGACCGATGTGGAGCCATTGACCAACTCGATCAAACTTTGATCGACCTGGTCAAAGTTTGACCGACGTGGTCGGTCACTTTCTTGACCTGCCACACTGGTTGGTTCGACATGGCACGTTGAAGGACGAGCCAAAGTAATCCGACTGGCACGTCAGTTATTTGAATCGATGTGCCCCAAAAGTGGACACATGTTATACGGTATGGTCCAACATGGTACATCGGTTGTATAACCGATGTGCCTCAATACGGGGGCACACGTGGTCTGACGTGCATGTAGGCCCAAACCAACATGGCATGTCGTTTTAGTCCGACGTGCCTTTCATGGGCCACGTCCATCCATCCGACACGGGCGCCAATGTGGCTCGTGATTAGTCTCATCGGGCTATTCGACGTATCTTTATGTCTTTTGGAGTATCGTGTCATTCGGACATCGTCTCAACATGTCTTTGGGCTTGACGCACTGGGAGAGAATTGCCTTTTGTCCCCTTAGTTTTGTGTAATGCCGGTTGTGATTATGGACACCACACGTGTTGTCTCCCAGTGCCGTGTGTTTCAACTTAGTAAAACAAGAAAGCAAACACCACACGTGTTGTCTCCCAGTGCCGTGTGTTTCAACTTAGTAAAACAAGAAACTAAAATATTAGTCTTTATACCCCTCTACCTATGCCTCACTCCTCTTGGAAAGACCTTAGCATGGACTTTATGCTAGGCATTCCTTGTAATGCTAGAGGTTACGATTCTATTTTTGTTGTGGTGGATAGGTTTTCTAAGATGGCCTACTTTCTTCCTTGCAAGAAAACCATTGATGCTTCTGACGTTGCTTTGATCTTCTTCAACAAAGTGGTACGTTGACATGGTTTACCCTCTTCTATATAGTCTGATACAGATGTGAAGTTTGTGACTTATTTTTGGTGCTCTTTGTGGAAATTATTTGGTACTCACTTGAAGTCCTCTAGTGCTTTTCATCCTCAAACTGAAGGTCAAACTGAGGTTGGCAATCTTACTTTAGGTAATCTTCTTAGATGACTTGTGAGATAAAAGCTTAGTACTTAGGACTTGATTTTAATTGTTGTTGAGATGGCCTACAACAATTCCACGAGTAAGTCCACTGGTAAGAGTTCTTTTGAGATTGTTCATGGAGTAGTGATGAGCGTTTATTTAGCGACATTTTTGTACTCATTTTCTTATGCTTTTGTATATTCTTTTTATTGCATATTTATTGGTTTTAGTATTATTTTGTGATTTTCTAGGATTTTATCGAATCGAGGCAAAACGAAGCTAAAAAAGATGGTACAAAACGAGGCAACCCTTAATTGTATTATGCAATAAAACTCAAAACCCGTCCCAAGCCGAGGAGGAGAGGCAGAATGATGAGGCAGCATAAGTGGCAGCGCCATAATACCGAATGTAGCATGAGCAACGAGGAGCATCAAGACGTCACAGAAATGAGATAGAGAGTGGCGCGACAGGAGCAGAAAGCAGCGTGAGCCACGCTGATAGTAGCGCAACAGAGTAGTGTGACATGTCTGGTCGCACGACTTGAGTACAAAAATGTCTTTTCTTACTGATTAAGTTACGACTTTTTAGGAAATTAAGTTATCAAGAATTTATTATATATATGGGAGAACGGCCAACCCAGAGAACACCCCACCCTGCTAGATTGCTTACAAACACTAGATTGCTCACAACAGTTTAGTTCTTAGAGAGAAAACACCATCAAAGTTCTATTCTAGTATAGTTTTGTCATTGTTCTAGAGTTAATAGTTCTTGGAGAAAAAGATAGCACATATGAGTTGAGAAGGTAACCAAAGCATCAACGTTCCACCGCATCCGATAAGCTTTTCTTTATCTCTTACTTTGTTTATGTTATTAAATTCTTTATTGATTGTTGAACTCATGACTACGAGGAGCTAATCTACTCATTGTCTAGAGTAGGGAGTAACTCTGTGTTAACAGGTTTAGAATTATAACCCATTTAACTGAATTATTTAGAGCTAGAACGCCCTGCCCGTGATTCAAAAAACCGATAATATTATAAAAGAGAACAAAGACACGAGAATATTCCTTCCTTTATTCACTGAACTTCACTCCCAAGTTTCTTGTGTATGATTGTGTCTAAAAGTCACCCTCTTCTTTCAATTGTGATATCACCTCCCTTTATATAGAGTTTTTTAGGGACAGGTGTCGTTATGCGTGTGTTTTAATAAGGTACATGTGTCACAATATGTGTAAAAGGATAAGATAAGGTATATCTTTAATCTACTAGGCGCTGACTAGGATGATCTTTGTTTCTTCCAATAGCTCCTTGGATCCCCGATGGGTTGTTCTTCTGGACTCTATTTTCCGAGGGGTCCTATATTTGGTAGTGACTCGATGGACAAGTTAGGACGTTCTTCTGGTGGTGTTGTTGCTCTGATAAGGGTTCATCCTGGTGTAGTAATTTCTGGATATGCTCTCCGAGTGGTGTTTCCGCCCGTGACTTGGACTCCGAGGGCTACTTTGTCCTCGTGGAGTAGCGCTTTCTTGTCCAGGTCCTCGTAGTGTGCCTTCCAGTGGTTCCAGTATTTAGGTCTGGCTTTGTTCTTCAAATTCGGCCTTCGGAGTGATGTTCCGAGGGCAGTTTAAGTTGAGGAGTGTTCAGCAAGGAAGTGTTTCTGTGAGATTCTGGGACTCGGGGTCCGTTGTGGTCCCTCTTGGTGCATTGATGGATATCAGAGTCGCGCGGATCCCTTGGGTCTTACTCTTTTTCCGATGCCGCATTGATATCTTATCTTTAATTCATCTTGACTTTCCAAGGGACGCTTAGGTGCCTCCTCGGATGTTCCTTCATACCGCTTCTGGTCAATGACCGAGGGGTGTGGTAACATCCGATGGGCCTCTTCATCGGGAGCGGGTACATCTCATCGGAAGTACTCGTGACAATAGTATTGTCCATATATTAATTCATATATTTAGGACTCATATTCCCTTTAATCTCGTATTACGCTTAGGTGCCTCCTTGGGTGTTCCTTCGTACCGTTTCGGGTCAATGACCGAGGGGTGTGGTAACATCCGATGGGCCTCCTCATTGGGAGCGGGTACATCTCATCGCACGTACTCGTGACAATAGTATTGTCCATATATTAATTCCTATATTTAGGACTAATATTCTCTTTAATCTCGTATTTATTTTTCACGGTTAACACTAGCCCCCCTAAATTTCGATCGCCATGGTAGAGGCGAGAGAAATTTTATTTTTTGGGGTTTTTGAAAATCGAGGGGCTTTCTTTCATTCTTTCTTTGTCAAATTTATTTTTTGGCAATTTTCTGAGGGGCGTAGGTATATATTTATGTATATATGTTACAAAAGTTTATGAGAAAATTACCTTATTGCGCCTATGTTTTCCTCGGGGGGGGGGGGGGGGGGGGGTTGTGTAGCTGAGTGTTTATTGCGACGCGAGTAGGGAGGTAACGGTCCATTTTGTAACGGCTCCCTTTTAACCGTTAGATCATTGAATGATCTGCCAATCCACATGTTGAAGACTTCTAACAGCTAGTGTGTGTGCGGGTGGCACACGTCACCTGAGTGGGTGACATGGAGCGTGGAATGCGCTCCACGCAGTTAATGACTTTCCCTATAAATAGGAGTGTCCGTACCCTTCTCCTTCATTCTTCATCTTTCAAATTCTCCATTCTTCAAACTCTCTCCAGCAACCCGAATTCCTTTTCATTCTCTTCACGAAATTTCTTTAAACTTTTTCCGCCCTCGCTTATAAATTCTCTTCTTAACCACGATGGCTTCTTCTGCAGCTATTGATCCCATGACCGCTGCCTATGCCTCGGGGACCATCGCTTTCGATTTCGTCGTTGACTCACCGGCGGTCATTGGTGGCTCCGCCGTGGGGGGTCCGGCTCTCAGTACTCGTAAGTGGAAGGTGAGTGGTTCCGTGGGGGAGGAGGGTGGCGCTACCCCTTCTAAGAAGGTTAGGGTTTCAAAACCCAAAAAATTCGAGAACCGAAAACTTCTAACGGTTATAAAGACGGCGAGTACCGCTACTCGGATCTAGGTGTCCTCTTTATTCAAAACGTTGGAGGCATATAAGAGAAACATGACTTTGCAGATTCTGAAGGGTGATGAAAGGGCTAATTCTCCTCCCGAAGGCTATCTTACGGTGTATTTCGCCCATATGAAGTTTGGGTGGAGGTCCTTTATGCCCCCCTTCTTCTGTGATGTTTTCAACGCATGCAACGTCTGTCCAAGCCAGATTACTTCCAATAGCTTCGCAGCGTTGTGCATCTTCGTATTTTGGTGCCAGGTGAAGCAGATCAGTTGTACGATGGACAGGTTTTTCTCTATTTTTGACATCGTGGCGGAAGAGGGTGGCCCATTTTATCACTTTCGCCATCGGGACAGCGCAAAGAACCTTACGAGGAAGATTCTGGATGAGACGCTTAGCTCCCACAGTACTTGGAAAGACAAGTATATTTTCGTGAAGCCTGTGGGGGGAAAGTGGGACATGCCTTCTGTGTCGAGGACGAATACCAAGTTTGTCAAGGCTCCGACGCCTCTTCTGGATCCGGGGATGACTTTTGCCCCCGTGATTCTTCAGAAGTCTCTGATGGAGTCAGAAGACTTCAATAAGCTGCACATGGTATCGGGGTTGCATAGGGTGGTGTTTACTGACGACGCCATCCCTGAGCCGCTCTCTCTTCTCTCCGATGAGTTGACAGTCCTAAGTAAGTGGTTTCTTTCCTTTTCTTTTATGACATTTTTATGCCCCTCCTGCGTGAATGTCAATTTTTTCCAATCTAATGTTGTTTATGCGTAACACAGGGGGAGTTTTGTCGCACTACTTTTCGAGCAAGGGTCCCTCGGAACCGTAAATCATGGCGGCATTATCGGAGCAGGATGTTCCGGCCAAGGGTGGTCGTTTAAGTGTCAGGGTTCAGGCCTATTCTTCAACCCAATCATCGAGTGGTACATCCGATGCCCTTGAGGAGGGGGATCCTGTCTACGAGGAGGTTAACACTCCCGATGCCCTTGAGGAGGGGGCTACGGGGGCGGAGCGCAAGGCTGAGGAGGTAGAGGACCACACACCCTTCATCATTGGGGATGATGGTGCCATCATAGCCGTTCCTCTGGCCAGTTTCGACCCGCGGGTGGCTATGATCCCGGTAACAGGTCAAGGTTCGACTGCCTGGAGTTCTCCAAGGACTTATGGGTGTGAGTTCACATCAGAGGGAGGCCACCATGTGGAGAAGCGTCCACCTCCGGCGGCTCTGAAGAGAAAGTGGGACCTGCTTCGTATGAGGTAGTGGATATCTCCTCGAAGGATCCTTCTCTGTCTCCTTCTCACGAGGAGAAGTCGACTCCTAGTAAGCTTATCGGTTTATCGGTTTTAGATTTTTAGCATAATATCTCAAGTACTCAAGTAGTTTATCGGTTTTCCAGTTGGTGTAGACAAGGGGAAATCTCCGATGGTAGAGGGAGAGGGTGCTTCCTTGTCAGGTAATTAGTTATTCCTCTAACTGCTTTGTTTGGAATTAGTTTATCATATGATATCCTCCATAACTTGTCTTCTTTATTCTTGCAGGAGACGCATTGTTGGCGCATCTTCTCAGTTCTCACACGAGGTTATCACTAGGCGACTCTGAGGAGATTCTAGAGGTGCCGGACGCGCAGCTTGATGACCTGATCATGCAGAAGGAGCTTTTGAGCTTGCTTTTTGGAGGGATTGGTCCTTCGGCCACCACTGGGGCTCCTCAGGCCTTATTCACAAAGGCGACCACTACCACTCCGAGTGCACCGACTTTTCTTGCGACGGCTCATGTTCCGGTGACCATGTATCCGATGGGGTATACCTTTCAGGCGCCCATACCTCCTCATGGACCAGAGGAGCAGTCCTCGTCATGGACTGTGGGGGATGCCTATCGGGAGATTCTCCAATTTTTTGCTTCCTCTAGCTCAACATCCGCCGAAGGGTTCCAGTTCCTGTTCACCAGACTCAACTGGATGGGACTTATGGTACGTTCCAGTTCCTTTCTCTTCTACTTTACTTGTATCTGTCTTCTCGTGTAATATGCTCGGGTCTTTACAGTTCTTTCTTTTTCCCTTCGTTTTTGTAGATAGGAAAGACTCGGGAGGCGGTTGCTGCTGTTGAGCAGCGCGGACTGAAGGACGCGGAGGAGGTGACAACACTCCGAGCGCAATTTTCGTCCCTTCGCTCCAAGGGTAGGGAGGACAAGATGATGGAGGAAGTGCTCCGGACGAAGATTTCCGCCTACAACTCCCGATTGAAGGAAGATCATAAAGAGAAGGAAGTCTTGAGCATTTTGATGGTGTGGTTACAATCTGCGTAGAATAAGTTGGAGGCTTCGGAGAAGGCCGTCACGTCTCAGGTTGCACTCCTTAAGAAGGAGTTGGAGGTTAGTCAAGCTAGGGAAAGAAAGCTCTGTGAAGTGCTGGGCAAAACCACTGATCGGGCGAGTCGGCCGAGGAGAAGTTGGCTGAAGCCGTGCCTCCCAAGGAGGTGCAGAGGAAGGTAGAGGCTGGTGTCTTGCATGTTGTGGCAGAGGCGGAGCGATAGTGCACTGAGCGTTCCGATAGGCAGCACGCGAGGGATGCTCTTGGGCATAGGCTATGTGGCTATTTGGAGTGCGTGAAGGTGGCACGAGGGGTGGTGCGGCCGAAGATCGACTTCACCAGGACTTTTGATGTTTCCAGACTGAGTAAGCCTTCATTCGAGGAGGTTCGCTGCCTTTTGAAGACATTCGACAGCCTGTTGTCTCCTCGGGTTTCCCCAGCCCCATCAGCGAGGAGTCGGAGTGCGAGACCTAGTAGTTCCGGAGAAGTTCTCTCACCTCATGCTCAACCATTTCCGACCACTTCCCCTTCCGCGGAGGCCGCTTCTACCGCCTCTGCCGCTTCTCCTCCAACGACATGGGTCTAGCTTAGGATTTTTTTTCTTTTTTGTTCTTAGCTTATTGTAATTTTCCAATTTCGCGCTTAGAATTTTATTTTTCAAGAATGTAAGCATTTTTCGGGGGCTTCTCAGTTTTTGAATGAATGAACATTTAGTTTGTCCTTTCTCTATTTTGTCTTTTCCACTTGTGAGCAATAGTAAATACTTAGCAACTATAATGGCCTGACCCTTTCATTAACATTTTTAGATAAGTAAGATTAATTCTTGTTGGCCAAGCAAAACCTTAGCAGGACATGTCTTTATGCATGAGATTTCACCATCCTAAATATGATTTTTACTGGACACGTAGCCTTAATAATTAAATGACTTAATAATTAAATGACTTGGGCAGCTCATGCTTTTACCCATCTTGTTAATGAAATGAGCAGAAGTATATATATAGGTGCTTAGTGAATACTGTTATACTCACTTCAAAATTTCACCTTTTGCACTTGCAGTATTCGATTCTTTATAAAGCCATACCTTGCTTGTTGTTCTAGTGAGATTTAATTAAGGAAGAGTAAGTTACTTACCTTGTCACGATGATGCCTCCATATTATAAGAAAGGCGGTTTACTTTCTTCACGTAATTCTCCTCGGAATTTCGCTCGGAATCCTTCCTTGCTGCTGGGAGTTCGTCATGCCTCCTCGGAGAGTTCCGCTTTAGGGTCACGGGATAGGCTCAGTGGGGGAGGTACTCCGACGAGGGCAACGTCTAGGCCTTCGCATGTGAATTCCCATCGGATGAATCATATTCGTGAAGTGTTTATGAGCCGAGAGTCCTATTCTCTGATTGATGAGTCCTCAGTGTTTGATGTGCTTCCGTTGGAGCCATCGAGGTTATTGGGACGAGGGCGCGTTGGTTTTGCCATAGGTAATGAATATGGTGAGTCTGTTATGACTCTCTTCGTTGAATATAATCTGGATTTTGATAAGTATGATATTGTAATACCACATCCCGAGCAGAGGGCTTACGATCCCCCTTCGGATTATCTTACTGTTTACCGAGAGTAGATGCGGTGCGGGATGCGGGTGTTCTTCCACCCTTTTCTTCAAACTCTTTTTCAATACTGGCAAATATGCCCGAGTCAGTTGACACCCAACTCCTATCGCTATCTGGTAGGGTATATTTTGTGTTGTGAACTTTTGAATTTGCCAATATCTCCCCATCGGGTGGGGGCAATATTCGCTTTACGCCCCTGTTAGGGTGGTCTTCCGTTCTTTAGCCTAGCCCATCGGGACAAGAGTAAGTCCTTCGTTCATGTGTCCAATTTTTGCTCTGGTAGAGGGGATTGGAGACGAGAGCTTTTCTTTGTCCGTCCGAGGGGTTTGTCGGCTAGATTATGGGGGTACCACTCCGATGGGGTTTGGGTTATATTACTCCCAACGATGCGACTTTGAGGAGGGATTGGGAGGTACTGTCCGGTACCGGTCTATTCTCGGGGACATATGATATAAACAGTTTGTTGGAGTTTCCCGAGACTCTCATCATGGCTAGTTTGCAGGAGGGGGCGGAGATCTACAATCTCCCGCATCAGCCTCTTTACAGTAACTTCTTTTTCCATAAGTTCTTCTCGTCGTATTTTGCTCGTATGTGTTTTTGAAGCCTTCAGACTTATTGTATCTTTTGCTTCTTGATAGGTACGGAGATGGAGGCGTTTGCTATTAGGCCTTTTGATAGGGCTTTCTTAAGAGAGGTTGTGAACGGAGGGTATGCGTTATCGGAGGGTGGAAGTTTTGACCACTTGAGTTTTGAGGCGTTAACAAGTCCGTTGGAGGTGAGGGATTTGGGGGCTTCACCCGTGGCAGCCCCCCCAGTTGACTTTTTGGCCCTAGTTGTAGAAGATCCGATAACTGTACTAGCTCGAATGGATCTTCCGATGCTGTCGCTAGCGCCGTGCTCTCCTCCTCGGAGGGACCTTAGCATGGTGTACGTGGTTGAGGAAGGCTCTTATTATCCGGTTGCTGGTGGTTCTCGGCCCCTTGGAGGGAGTCTTGATCGAGTTTCCGTGCCACCACTCCAGGAAAACCCTTCTCCCGGGGAGTTTCGCCCCTCGGAGGAGGTAGTATCTTTCCTCAGGATGCTTCAGCTGTTAGTTTTTGCCGCAATTACTTGAGTGGTCTGCTGAATGCGACCGATTGCGAGTTGATGAAGACTTTGCCTTTGTCTAGTCTACATGATTTAGCCTGCAAGGATTTGTGCGAGGTATGGTAGTGATTTATTCTGCTTAATACTGACCTTTATGTGTTCCTCGTAGCAATAAGCTTGGCTTTTGCAGATCTACATGGTGTTGAACGCCATCGAATCTAGCAGGAATCCTCTACATATACTGATTTAGTGTACCGTCGTAGAGATGAATTGGAGCAAAGTTTGTTGGAGGCACAACAGGAGATTGCCCAATTGAAGGCGGATCGTGAAACTACTCAAGATGTTCACGATGGGATCTTGCAGGCCGAGCAGGACAAGTCGTGGGACTTGGAGCGCCGTTTAATGTTAGAGAGGGACCGTGTGTTAGGTTTGGAAGAAAGATTGGGGGAGCTGAGGGACCAGATCCGTTCCTCCGATGAGAAACTGTTGCGCGTCACGAGGGAGCGAGACGCGGTTAACCAGAAGATGTTGGAGATGACCCGTAGTCACCGGGTCGCTTTGGTTGTGGCCTGAGTCCAAGCTATTTTGAACATTGTTGGCCCGTTACTTCTTCGGGATTCCTTGCACCTGGAGATGCGTGACTTAGTCCGCATCGGGTATCGGTTGTGCTGGGATGCCGTGCAAGCTTTGCCAGAGTTTCCTTCGGGTCTGGCTGTTCCTGAGCTGAGCCTTCGCCAGGTATTTTCAGAGGTTTCTCCGATGGAGGATCCGGTCGTATCACTAGATGACCCCCTCAGTTTGTCCGTGGAGCAACGTCGTCGTATAATGAAAGAAGAAAAGCGTCCGATGGGGGACGCTTAGTTTGTATAAGGTTTTTTTTGCGGGTATAAGGGCCTTTGTATAAGATATGGTCCGATATACCTATAATGTGTGGGGCTTCGTTGTTTGTATCAAATGGCCCCTCAATTTAGGTTGCTAAGATGACTTACATATAGAGTCATCATTTTGTAGGGCAACCCTATTTTCTTTTGTATTGTAATGGAACCATCTGTATATAAACAACTTTTTTACTTATGTACAAACTGTTGCATTACATCAAGCATAGTATTTTCTAAGATTGAGTGAGTTCCAGGTGTTGTGGAGCACTGCGCCTTCGGAGTTAGCGATAAGATAGGTTGCGGGTCCGACGATTCCCGCTATCTTGTAGGGTCCTTCCCATCGGGGATCGAGCTTGCCTATGTTATTGGAAGCTCCCACCCGTTTCATTACTAAATCTCCTACTTAAAAAGTTCTAGGTTTTACCTTAGCGTTGTAGTATCGTGACATTCGGGCCTTGTACTCTTCAATCCGGATGGCGGCTCGTGCCCTCCTCTCTTTAAAGAGATCAAGGGCCAGGGCTAGGTTGGAGCTGTTGGCGACTTCCTCGTATTCTCGGACTCGCCATCTTTCCACTACTACTTCGGGGGGCACCACGGCCTCACTGCCATATGATAGGCTGTAATGGGTTTCCCCTGTGGTAGTCCTTTGGGTGGTCCGATAAGCCCACAAGATGCCAGGTATCTCTTCAGCCTATTGGCTTTATGCCAATCAAGTCTGGACTTCATATTTTTAAGGAGAGTTTGGTTGGTCCTCTCCACTTGACCGTTTGCTTCGGGGTATCCCACGGAAGCAAACCGATGCTTAATCTCCCTATGGTCGCACCATGTTTCTAACTCTTGGTTTGTGAATTGCAGTCCATTGTCGCTTATAAGGCTCCGAGGGATTCCAAATCGGCATAATAAGTTCCTCCATAAGAAGTTGATGACCGCACCCGCTGTTACTCGAGGAGAGTCTTGCCGACGTAGTATACCGGGTGATGTTCTCTGTCCTATTCTTTGACTAATACAGCATTGAGGGCTTCTTCTCCGACGGATAAATAGAGGAAGATCTCTTCTTGGGGTAATGGTTTTACCAGCAAAATTCAGGTGGTGATAAAAAATCTAGCTTCCAGTTAAATGTATATCAGAATTTTAGATTTCTTAATGAAACGTTACTATTGTGACCATATTTGGTAATGAAAGTCGACTACTCTGAGGTAATTAAGGTGAAAGAGAAGTAGTGCAGCTGTAAAAGTTCGAAATAGCAAGTGGAAAGTGATTTGTGTATGGGAGAAATCAGAACAAACAAGTGTTTTTCATGCATGCAAGTGTGGAGAATTCTGCCAAACAAGATTTAAATTTGCTTGCCTTTACTTTTGGTTGCAGAATGACAGTACTGGGTTTTATTTCTGGTGCATGGCAATGACAATTCAATGCTATGACCTGTTTGCGGTGAAAGTCCCATCGAACACCTAATTATTGACGAATCACAACTATCTCACCACCCAAAAAATATTCAACATCCTGTTTTGTCTTCTTCTTGACGCTAATTATGTTTATAAACCCATTAAAAGAGAGCTTTTGACGAAGTACCTTATTATGACCATGAATAACCAATTTAACTGTTGGAATTTTCAAACAGTGACATGGTACCACTTACAAGGTGTGTAGCACTGTAATATAGATCACTCGTACAAATTAGATACACACTACAAGAAAAAGGGGTCTTTACCTACCGCGTTTTCGGTAGCTAAAGACCCAAATGCGGTAGGTAATGATCATTACCTACCGATATTCCGTAGGTAAATTTCGGTAGCTACTAATCGCGTCGCTAATGACTCGCTACCGAATTTCGGTAGGTAATAATAACATTCCCTACCGAATTCTCCGTCGCTCCCACTCGTAACCGAACATTCGTCGGCACTTCCGTCGCCACAACTTTGAACATTACCTACCGAGTTTCGGTAGCTACTGTGGAATTAGCTACCGCAATTCTGTCACTAACATGCCAATTTAGCTTGACAATTTTAACCCGCATTTCCTACCGAATCTTGGTAGCTAATAGTATGAATATTAGTAGCTACCAAAAATCGGTAGCAAATTTTATGAATGTTAGTACCTACCGAATTTCGGTAGCTACTAATATTCATACTTTTAGCTACCAAAAATTGGTAGCTAATAATATTTAAAGCCATGAATATTATTAGCTACCGTTCTGCGGTAGGTAATAATATTTACAGATTTAAAAAAAAAAATCGGAAATTTTCCGGAATTTTATTGGTTTATTGTTTCACGAAAATACGAAAATAAATATTGATTTGTTAATTTACTACTATCAAGCATTTAAATAAAAGAAGAAAGTCTTAAATAAATATTGATAGTCAAATAAAAAAGGAAAAAAGAGAGTGTTGAGAAACTAGAAACATTTTGAAGAGAGTGTTGAGAAATGAGACACATGGTGAAGATTTGAAGAGAGTGTTGATAAATGAGAAACTAAGAAATAAAGGAAAAAATAGAGTTTTTAAGATTGGAGAAGTGAGGATTTTTTATGATTTGAAGAGAGTGTTGGGATGATTGTAAATAAAGAAATGGTAAGAATAGTTTTTAGATTGGAGAAGTGTTTGGATTATTTTGTAGATTGAAGAATTGAGGGGTATTTATAATATGAGATTGAAAATTTTGAATTTTCGGAAATTTTGAATTTCCCGCTCTGGGCCGCCCAAATTTTCGACGTTTTGCTACCGAAAATCGGTAGGTAATGGCCAAAAATTTTGAATTTTCAGAAAATTTAAATTTCCCGCGCATGGCCGCCCAAATTTTCGAAAATTAGCTACCGAATATCGGTAGCTAATTGTCAATTTTCTGGGTTCTATCAGGATGAATATTAGTTGCTACCGACTTTCGGTAGGTAATGTCCGTTGAACATTAGTAGCTACCGACATACGGTAGCTAATAACTGTTGAATATTAGTAGCTACCGAATATTGGTAGGTAATGTCCGTTGAATATTAGTAGCTACCGTTTTGCCGTAGGTAATGTTCAATTTTTTCTATTTTGTATATTTCTTTGTGTGATTTTGATTTCTTTATATTTTCAGTTTAGTAATATTACCAATAATAAGTAATAAATAACTTATTTGATAGTAATTGAGTTGTTATTACGATTGTTCTCTTGTTGTGTGACGTATATATTAGTTTTACCTCTACACTTAATCATGTCTCGTGCGTATGTGATTGAAATATCGTTGTGACGTGTTGAATGATGTATCGATGAAATGTGATGATTGCTTATGATGTGAAGTTACATTCTTTATTTAACGTTCTATTGGGAGATAGATACATATATATACTATTGCCAAACAAAACGACATTAGGTATCATTGTTGTTTTGAACCGGCATTAGTATTGTCATTTGATTGTGCAATGAAATCATCATTTTATGTTTATTTAGTTAATTATAACTTGTTATTGATGTAATTGACAAGAAACAATCAGTTACATTTAAAATAATCGTTAAAAAATCACAATTTAAGCATTTGAATATTAGTAGCTACTGATATTCGGTAGCTAATGTATCCAATAGCTACGGACTATCGGTAGCTACTGTTATGGTATAAATTAGCTACCGATATTTGGTAGGTACTGTTAGGGTTTGGGTAAAGGGTTTACTCGAATTTTCAAATGATTAGCTACGGTCTTTCGGTAGGTAATGTCAACGGGAAGATAGGTTAGCTACGGAATATCGGTAGCTAATGTCAACGGTAAGAAATATTACCTACCGCTTTTCCGTTGCTAATAAATGTTACCGTTGTTATTACCTACCGCCAGTCCGTAGGTAATAGAAGTTACCGTTTAAATTACCTACCGCATTGCGGTAGGTAATGTTTGATTTTCCCCTATAAATACACATTCTCTCCCCATTTGAGAAATCATCCTTCCACTCCCACACTTGTTCTATGTACGTTTTTTTCTTACTTCTTTCAATTTTGTATCACTTTTTTCCACGAAGAGAAACGGGAACTTACGGTCGGTGGGTTGACGGCGGTGAGGGAAGGCGACGTGGGGTTGGTGGCGACGGAATTGTGTCGCCAATAGCGGTGGGGCGACTGATGGAGTCGTGTGTGGGCTAGGGTTTTAGTTAGGTTTTTTTTATTTATATACCACAGCCCCTCCCTACGGAAAATCGGTAGGTACTTCACTAAGTAGCTACGGATTTCCCGTAAGGAGTGTGGCCCAGTTGCGGCCCAGTTGTGGCCCATCGATGCCCTAAAGTTTGGTTACGGAAATTTGGTAGCTACTAATATGTGCCTACGGATTTTCCGTAGTTACCGATAATTACCTACCGAACTACCGACGGAATTTCCGTCGTGAGAAATATTGCTCACCGAATTGTTGTCAGTAATATTGTTACCTACGGAAATTCGGTAGGTATACGCATTAGCTACGGAAATTCCGTAGCTAATGACTAACTACGGAATTGCGGTGGGTAATTTGCGGTAGGTAATGACCCCTTTTTCTTGTAATGACAAGTCGGAAACGGATGAATAGAGAAATTAAGTGTTGGAATTTTCGAACTGTGACATAGTATAATGGTTTCAATATATCTTTTTAGCTCTCCGAGGGCTTCTTTGCATTGGGGGGTCCATTGGAATTCCTTAACATTTCGAAGTATCTTGAAAAAGGGGAGTTCTTTTTCTACCAACTTAGAAACGAATAGGCTTAAGGAGGCCATTCTGCCTGTCAACTTCTGAACGTCTTTCACTGTCTTCGGAGTGGGTAGTCCCACGATGACCTCAGCCTTCTCGGGATTTACTTCTATTCCCTTCTCCGTGACCATGAACCCTAAGAGCTTCCCTCATCGGATGCCAAATGAGCATTTTCTAGGGTTAACTTTCATTCCAAAAGTATCCATGATGATCAATGCCTTCCACAGGTCCTCGGGATGGTCTTTCGCAGTGTCACTTTTAGCCACCATGTCGTCCACATAGACTTCTACCGACTTTCCAATGAGTCTAGCGAACATAAGGCTTACCAGTCTTTGGTAAGTAGCTCTGGCGTTTTTGAGCCTGAAGGGCATTACTAAGTAGCAGAAGGTGCCTGCGTCGGTGATGAAGCTAGTTTTGTCCTGGTCAACTGCGGCCATCGGGATTTGGTTGTATCCTTAATCTCCATCTAGGGTTGACAACAACGTGCATCCAACGGTAGAGTCGACTAGTTGATCTATACTAGGCAGGGGGTAGCAATCTTTCGGACAGGCTTCATTGAGGTTGGTAAAGTCCACACACATCCGCCATCTCCCCCCATGTTTGGGAACTAACACTACATTAGCCAGCCATTCGGGGTATATGACTTCCCTAATTTGCTTTATGCTAAGGAGACGTTGTATCTCCGACCGGATGATTTTGTTGCGCTCGGGTCCCATCTTTCTCTTTTTTTGTTGGACTGGTTTGACCCCTGGTTTCACATTAAGAAAGTGTTGACATACCATGTCGTTGATTCGTCCGGGCGGTCCTCCTTCCCAGGCGAAGAGGTGATGAAATTGTTTGAGGATAGAAGTTAGTTGAGCTTCTATTGCTGGTTCCATATTGGTACCCATCTTAATCACCTTCTCGGGACTTCCTTCTACCAATTCCACCATCTTTAATTCTTCTACTGGTTGAACCCGTGCCTCTTTTGCTTTGCGCTTTTTGTTATTCCCGAGGGTGAGTTCGCCTTCTTCCGAGGGGATAGCATTCATGAGGCATTCTCTAGCCTTAGATTGACTTCCTCGGACTTTTCCGATACCTGAGAAGGTGGGAAATTTTACCTTAAGATGAAGGGTAGAGGGGATGGCTTCGAAAGCTGGAATGGACGGCCTTCCGCATATGGCGTTGTACGTCCGTGATGAGGCCTCCACCACCCAGAATTTGGTGGGTTCCATTCTTCGAAGGGCTCCTTCTCCCCATGACATCAGAAGGATAACAGTTCTGATGGTATTGAAAGCTTCTCCTCAGAAACCTACGAGGGGGACTTCAGCCATTTCTAGTTGCTCCTTACTCAATCCCATGGCAAGGTACGTGGGTAGGAACAAGATGTCCACGGAGCTACCCGTGTCGATAAGAATTCTCTGGATTTCGAATCCATGAATGATGGCCTCAATCACTAAGGGGTCTTCGTGGGTGTATATTACACCCTTCAAGTCCTCGGGTCCAAACATGATACTAGGCAGTTTTGATCCTTGCACGGAACACACGGAGAGACCTTGCTCAGCCCGCCTTGCTTCTTTCAAGTACTTCTTCTTTTTACCTTGGGGTGTTATTGAAAGGTCTCCTTCCTCTATCATGTTAATAGTCCATCCCGATGGGGCATTATCTTTATATGTCTCGGGGGGGGAGGTGGGTTCCGTTGCCACGTGGTTTTTTCTCGTGACTTCTGATTAGGGGTCCCCTCTTCTTCTTCTTCTTTTTCCTCCCATGGTCTCTTCCATACATTCTGCTGAGGCTCTTCGGGATTGTTCACGTCTAGATAGTTTTTCAAGTATCCTGCCTATAAAAGGCGAAGGATTTCTCTTTGTAGAGTAGTGCATTCCTCGGTAGTATGCCCATAGGCCATAAGTTTTATGGAATTTACAATACTTACCCGTGAAAGTGCAGGTTTTCTGGAATCAATGTTAGAAGGTACAATGTTAGACGATGTTGGGTTAACATTGGATAACATTGAAAGCCGAGAGCTTTTGCGAAAACTGTTCTTTAGTTGCCAAAATTAAGTTTTGCCTTTATTCACTTATTAATCAAGTTCCACGGTTTTGGTTGTTTATGTTTATGTCCAGGAAAGTATCTTAAACATAAGGAAGAGCTTTGGAAGATTCCTTACTTGAAGTTTCCATAATTCAAGCTAAGTTGAATAGTCAACTCACACGCTTTCAAAAGAAGGAAACAAGTGAGTTGTTCTTTGCAATGCGATTCTTTCCAGGATTCTCCGAATTAAAGAAGATGTGTTACCTTGCTAAACCAGTAATGAAGGAAACACATATTCTGGAAAGATATGAAGTTCACAAAGAAGACAATTTTCAACAAGGAAACAACAAGAGTTACCAAAGCTGTGAACATCACATCTTGGCGTTCAAGACTCAAGAAATCTATAAAGATGTGAAGTTCATCAAGATGAAGACAAGACAATCGTGCCAATAATCCAAGAGATTAATTCTTCTTTGTATTGTCTTCATTTTGTTTTGCGAAGTTTTTGTATCAACTGCTTAAGTCTAGTTCATAGAAGTTAAGTAGTTCTTACTTGTCTGCTTCGTTGAGTCCGATCAACAAAGAGCGTGAGTGAATTGTTGTGAGGAACGTTTTTGATAAAACCTTTATGGTTATTTCGCCTAAGGCTCGGAAGTTTTTAATAATATTGAAAACTTCTTAAAATTATATCTTCTTGTGTTCTTACTTCCGCTGCACATTATTATTATCAAGAAGATCAATATAGAGTTAAGGCAATTCCAGCTTAACTCTCAGAAAGTGTTGTGTCAATCCACGGTCCTACAATTTCAACCCGTGCTTTTCTCTCTATCAGGGAACTTGGCTCGCCTGGCCCAGCGTAACTCTTCATTGCCCCTCATCACGTTAAGTATTTTTATGGGGGCCACGGTCATCGGGGGCAGGGGTACGGGTCGGAGAAACTTTTTGACCGTACCGCCATCGTCTTTACGCTGGGACGGTTTCCCTTCTTTACTTTTTTCTCTAGCTTTTGTCTCCTACTCGGTCCGTTCGTGATGTTCGTCATTTTCCATACGCCTCTTCGTACCTTCGGCTTCCTCCATGAGGATGTAGGTTTCCGCTTGTTGCATGAGTTCAGTCATATTAGTAATATGATTTCCCATGAGGTATCGGAAGAATTTTCCCGCTCAGAATCCTTGAGTAAGTATGTCAGCTAAGATGGTGGTGCTAATATTCAGAACATCCAACACTTCATCAGTGAAGCGCTTTATGTATCCTCGCAGGGGTTCGTTCTTTTGTTGTTTGACAGTAAAGAGGTGCGTGGCTGATTTAGGGTATCGCCGATTACAGGCAAACTTCCTCACAAATAAGTGGGCTAGTCGATCAAAGCTATCGATGAAGTTAGGTGGGAGGTGGGTAAACCACGCTTGCGCCAGGCCTCCGAGGGTAACAGGGAACACGCGGCAAAGGACGTGATCCGGGGCGGAATTAAGGTCCATTCCAGCCAGGTATTGGTGTATATGATCATGCGGATCTTTCCCATCCACTTCTTCAGTGTACAGAGGAACGTTAACAGGCCACATCCCCGAGGGGACGGACGCTAGGGCGGTCTCGGGGATAAAGGGGGAGATTTTGAAGGTAGGATCCTCCTTGGGGCCCATAGTTTTCTTGATGTCACCCATTTCCTTTCGGAGGCCATCAAGGATTCCCCATAGGGTTTGATTTTCACCCGCAGAAGGGAACGGCGTGGGGCGGTCTAAGGGGAACGGCCCTCCCCTATGATGGTCAGCCCTCGTTGTTCCTCGGTAAACGTAGTACATTCGGGAATCCTGCGGAGGTACGCAGCGCTAGGAGTCGGAGGTAGGGCTCCGTCTAGTCCGAGGCTAGTCCTCTTCTGCATAGTGGCCTCTCTGGCAGAGGGATTCGGAGGGCGCATCCTGAGGGCTCTCGTATCCCCGTGAGGTTCTCCGAGTCTCAGATTCCATAAATCTCTCAAACATAAAACGGGGGACATTGATAAAATCTCTCCCATCGGACCGACGGTCTGACAGAGTTTCGTCTGAATCTCCTTGTTGAGTCGGACGGCTTTCACTGTAAAACAGATTCTGCATAATAGGCATCGCTTCGATGAGAGCGCTCGAAGACAGATTCTATAGCGTTCCCACAGATGGCGCCATTTTGATAACAGGTTTAGAATTATAACCCATTTAACTGAATTATTTTGGGGTGGAACGCCCTGCCCGTGATTCAAAAAAGCGATGATATTATAAAAGAGAACAAAGACACAAGAATATTCCTTCCTTTATTTACTGAACTTCACTACCAAGTTTCTTGTGTATGATTGTGTGTAAAAGTCCCCCTCCTCTTTCAATTGTGAGATCACCTCCCTTTATATAGAGTTTGTTAGGGACAGGTGTTGTTATGCATGTATTTTAATAAGTTACATGTGTCGCAATATGTGTAAAAGGATACGATAAGGTATATCTTTAATCTACTAGGCGCTGACTAGGAGGATCTTTGTTTCTTCCAATAGCTCCTCGGATCTCTGATGGGTTGTTCTTTCGGACTCTATTTTCTGAGGGGTCTTATATTTGGTAGTGACTCGATGGACAAGTTAGGACGTTCTTCTAGTGGTGTTGTTGCTCTGATAAGGGTTCATCCTGGTGTAGTAATTTCTGGATATGCTCTCCGATGAGTGTTTCCGCCCGTGACTTAGATTCCGAGGGCTATTTTGTCCTCGTGGAGTAGCGCTTTCTTGTCCAAGTCCTCGTAGTGTGCCTTCCAGTGGTTCCTATATTTAGGTCTAGCTTTGTTCTTCAAATTCGGCCTTCGGAGTGATGTTCCGAGGGCAGTTTAAGTTGAGGAGTGTTCAGCAAGGAAGTGTTCCCGTGATATTCTGGGACTCAGGGTCCGTTGTGGTCCATCTTGGCGCATTGATAGATATCAGAGTCGCGCGGATCCCTCGGGTCTTACTCTTTTTCCGATGCCGCATTGATATCTTATCTTTAATTCATCTTGACTTTCCAATGGACGCTTAGGTGCCTCATCGGATGTACCTTCGTACCGCTTCGGGTCAATGACCGATGGGTGTGGTAACATCCGATAGGCCTCCTCATCATGAGCGGGTACATCTCATTGGAAGTACTCGTGATAATAGTATTGTCCATATATTAATTTTTATATTTTGGACTAATATTCTCTTTAATCTCGTATTTATTTTTCACGGTTAACACTCTGATTTATGAATATGTTTATTTGCCTTGTTTGATGTGTGTTTGATGAGCTCAAGTGTCTAAATTGTTTAGTTATTTATGTTGTGTTAATAGTATAGCTCTCGGTGGGTGAACGGATGCACTACCCTGGGACCGCCAGAGAGTGTAGATGTTAAGCTTGTTATAAATGTGTGATTTGTGACTTTGGTACGCCAACGCAACTGATGCGCAACCCCTGTATCGCACTAAATTGATCTTGATTATGTACGCCTATGTTAACACAATTCAGATGAGTTAATTGGATTGCAGATTTCAAATCTCTACTAAAACAACTGACAATTGGGTTGTATCCGCTAACGCGGTAGGTAATTAGAGATTTAAATATTTTGTAGTTAGGATAGATACTGCTATAGATCACAGATCCATTAGACATACGAACTTCAAACTGTCATTGAAGCATCTCAAGTGAACATAGGTCATTTGTCTATGAACTATTATGTGTAAGTCAGTGGTAAAACCCAACCTCTAAACATTTTTTTAATCTAATGATCATAACTTAAGCATTCAACCAACTCAATCATCGTAAATTCTGTTTTGTTAGTTAGATTAGTTATTAGCATTCATTCTTAGTGTAGTAAACAAGTCTCTTTGCACACATCTTTAGTTAATCATTAGTTTAGGTCATTAGTAGTTTAAGTCATTTTTGGCTTAAAAAACATTTTCTTGCATTCATGGCCATATTTCACACTCTCATTATTTCATTGCATATTACTTAGTTGCATATTATTTTAGAGATTTTCTGCATTCATAATATTCACAGCATTCATAACATTCATCCTGCATAATACAGAGATAGCAAACATGACAACCATTAGTGTTTTGCATTAAAGTGACTCATACATTAATCCACTACTCCCTCATTATACGTTACTTGGTTTGTAACTATACCTACCATATTATTATTACTTGATTTGTGCACTAGAATAGGAATTTAGGTGTAACAATTTATTGTTGACTTTTATTCTTTGTACACTACACTAAAGTTCCCCTCAGGTAGCTCCTCAACTTCCTATTGATTTAGTGTCATTGCCTATTTCTTATAAAATTACTGAATTTGTTGAAACTTTTGCACAACATATTCATGATTTTTACATGCTAATATCTGAGTGAAAATAGCACAAAGTAATGCAAATTATAAATTGGTTGTTGATTTACATTGTAGGAAGTTGGAGTTTAAGGAAGATGATTTTGTGATTGTTCACATTCGTCTTGAACGTATTCCTAAACATTCATCTAAGAAGCTTTTTGCTCGTGCTTTAGGACCTTTTCGTATCATGAAACCTCTTGGTGATAATGCTTATTTATTAGACTTGCCTCTTGAACTAACTATTAGTCCTATTTTCAATATTATAGATTTGACTTCTTATTGATGTACTTTTGAGCCTCCTACACTTTCTACTAACGCCACACGTGGTTTTGCAACTTCTTCGATTGCGGTTCCCAAGTTACCCTTCCACCACCGTTGGTCATGGATGAGGTTGATGCTATTCTTGACGATGAGATTGTTAGTACCACTGATGGAGGTTTCCAACGTTACCTTGTTTCATGGAAAAGTCGTCCCACTTTTGATAATTCATGGGTTTGGGAGGATGAGCTACGTCTTTACTTTCTAGATTTTCTTGAGGAGTACATCCATGCAAACTCTCTGGGGGGAGTTTTCTCAAGCCGGGGAGAGATGATAGAAATCAAGTTAAAGTCTACCAAAGAAGAAATTTTAGGAAGTATATTACATAGTTATTATTTCCCAGTTAGTTTATTTCTTAGTAGTTAAGACATTATTTTAAGTATGAGTTTTATTTTAGTAAGTTTCATGGAATTATGATCCTAATAACCTTTTAGTTAGGATTTTAATTGGAGTATGTTTATTTTATCTAGCCTATAAACATAGGCGATGGTTTTGTTATTGGGACAGTTTGATAATTGGAGTAGTTCCTCTCGTGTTACTTAAAATCTCTCGTTCATTCTTCTAGTTGGTTTTCAACCTCTATCATAACTAATCAACCATTCATAACAAAGATCGTCATAACATTCATTCAACAATTTTCCTGTACGAAGCATAAATCAGTTTGAAGGAGAAGCAAATGAAGATCCCCACAACCATATCTGTGATTTTCTAAGAGTATGCAAGGTCTTCAAAGTTACAGAGGATGCGGTAATATTGAAAACATATCCATTCACCTTGGGATGAAGTCAAGTGATGGTTAGATGAGTTACCAACAAACAATATCGTTGGATGGGAGCAACTAACAAGGAATTTCTTTTGTCAATTTTGTTCACCAGCTAAGTTTGCAAAAATGAAGAGCAACAGAGTAAACTTCCGACAAAGTGATGAAGAATCACTTTATGATGCATAGTAAAGATTAAAATCTTTTATAAGGAAGTGTCCACAACACCAATTTTATGATGAAATATTGCTACAACAATTCTACGGTGGACTGAAGTTTACTAATAAGAGTAATTTGGACGAAAGTTCTAGAGGAAGGTATTTGATGAGAATCGAATATAATTTGTAAAATAGCAAAGTGAAGTTGGAAAGAGAACCAGCGACGAGGAGAACAACCGAAGTACATGAAGTTGATGAAATTGCAGGATTAATGGCACAAATCACAGCAATGAGCAAGAAATTGAAACACATGAATCCATACGTGATGTGCGGCATGAGTGTAGTTTTTATGATGAATGTCATTGGTATGCTTCGCCTACGTGCACAATCAAGCAATAATAAAATGGAAAGTATATTACGTCTCACGTATCAAATGCAAAGAGAGTGTGTTGTAACTGTTTAGCATTGTGTGATACAAGTAAATATATAAAACTACTAATTGTTCTTATCTAGTGAATTGGTTGAATGGAGAGAATTAAATGACTTACAAACTACTTAATTAGAGAACTAATTAAAATAGAGAACTAAAATTTAAATGCTGGATTTGGTTATGTTGCAGATAAGAGGAAGGCGTATTTATGATTTGGAATTCAATATTCTTTGATAAAGGTATTTCATAGTTAAAATACCAATGTTCATACGTAATGCCTCTTTCTATCGAGTTCTTGTTTTTCTCTCAAGCTATCGTGATAAATCAATCTCGCGATACCTAAAAAAGTTCCTAGCCATTTAATTACTTCGAACTACTAGATCTCTCCACCCTCCAAAAAGTTTATCGTGTCAATGATTCTACAGAGTTTTAGAAAAGAACAAGAGTTGATAACTTAATCCAAATTCATCGTGAGACGCTAGAGACAAAGGTTTAGAGATTTGTTTGTGTGATCTACTATGCAAGTATTATATTACCAATCTCTTATGCATAATTTGGAAAATACAAGATAGTTCAACAAACTTGTACGTGTTAATTCCACCATGTAGCATATGAAACATACAAGATCCAACAAAGACTTCAAAATAAATAGTTAAAACATATGTTCAAGGTGCATTCATAAGATAACTACATCATATCCCAGATACTCTATTAATTAGTTAGTCATGATTGAAGATTCAAAATCGTGACTCATTATGACATCACAAGAAAGATAAAAAAAAAATTAAACTTTTGATCTTAGTGAGTGAGATATCAGTGTGTCTTCTCCTTGATTTTCCTTTGCTCTGATCCAATCTTTGCTTTAAACGACTTTCTGCTAAAATTATGATTGATGTGAATGAATGGATGAAATTATGTTATAGAAGGTATTTTTCGTGACTCTCAGCTATTCTTTGTGGGTATGAGCGATATTTAGTGATGTTTTTTTGTTGTGGCCGACCTCCTCTACTTATAGTTTTTAAGTTCTGAAGGTGTTCCCCTAGAGTTGAGTCGTAGCCGCCTCTATTTCTGCAGGTCGCGCTCCACGTCGTGCTACTACATCGAGCGTCTCTTTTGATGCAGCACAAGGCGCACTAGTCTTGTATGTCTCAGGCGCTCATCCCTGGTTGTGTAGTGTTGGCCGCACTGCCTTCTAGTTGTGTAGCGCTAGCCGTGCTGCTCGCCTGGGCTTAGGTCATGGACTCCTCTAAATTGTTCGTTTTACCCTTCTATGCGTTTCCATGCTCATCACCTCAATTATGCCTCGTTTTGCTTCGACTTGATTCCAAACTCTAAAATAACAACACAAGTTATAAACCAATAAAGATGCTACATAAATTGATTAAAAGTTTAAGAAAACAAGCACTCAAGTAACGTCTTTTAAAAGCTCATCAAATAAATGCTCGTCCTCGAGAAAGACTTTAAACAATGAAAGAAATCAAGTTCTTGTAATGCCAACATACACAAAGCTAAGATGTGTTCTCAGAATGTTACATATGCTTGGATAATGGGATATATAGAATCATACAAGTGAATATGTCCACACCAAGGTGAATCAAGTCGTCTTTCATGCAATATTTCATGTGCTTAGTGGTGTACGCATGCTGTTCATAAGTGTCAAATGCAAGACTCTTGCAGAGAGTTCACAAAATCATTTAGTTTCACACAGATATTTTCCTCTTATTTTCTACCTTTCTTGCTATTTTTAGTGCATGTAGACTTTATTTGGGTTGCAATGTTAAGTTAGGGTGTGAGCTAATAGTTGGAAAATATAGTTTTCCGAGTTTTAGAGATATATGTCATAAATCAAACTCTATTTCTTTCTTTTTTCCCCCTCATATTTTTTTTTTCTTGGCCTTATTTTCCTTGGATGTTCATTTGCGCAAGTTCAATTTTCACACTATACTTCGTGATTTCGAGAAGCACCCCCAAACATATAGTTCTTAGGGTCATTTTGTGTTCTATATTGTTTTCATCCTCCTTTTTTTAAGGCTCATTCACTTCTGTTTTGAACATCATGTTTACCTATTGGTGCTATGTTAATATAGAGGATAAAACGCTGAGATTTGGCTAATTATTGAAGTATCCTCCAAAAGATGAAATATAGGACTATTCACCAGAGGTTTAATAAACAATAAGAAATAGATCTGTTTATATTTTTCGAAACCTCATGGAGCTATATATCCAAAGGGGGTTCTGCATTTACTTAAGAAGTATTAAAAATATCATTTTTTACACCAAATTCCAGAGAATGTTGGGCATAGAAGTCGTGCCTAGTAACAGAACAAACTCATGCAGTCATGCTTAGATAAACTGAAATATTTTCAACAAATCGCAAAAATTCATCACAGTATTGAATATAATACATAATTCATACAAAATATGCAACGAGCAAAAGTCACGACAGAAAGGCTTCCCGTCTCTTAACAAATCCCCGGACAAGCTGTGTTTCCTAATATCTAACTGTGGCCACAAAAACAAAAAAAAAATATAAAATATGTCATCTAATGCTTCGCTAGTAACCTACAATTACAAACATCAAGCATATCCATGGAGAATGAATTGCCAACATCTGTAAACACAAAAGGGTTGGTTTCTTTGTGCAATGAATTTTAGTAAAGAAAATGAAGCAATCACAACTTGTTGCTTATGAGTTCCTGTTATCT
The DNA here is from genome assembly GCA_948329865.1 of Linaria vulgaris. Taxonomy (NCBI): domain Eukaryota; kingdom Viridiplantae; phylum Streptophyta; class Magnoliopsida; order Lamiales; family Plantaginaceae; genus Linaria; species Linaria vulgaris. The sequence goes on along the minus strand of OX415251.1, from coordinate 60,948,674 downwards.
AGTGTCCATGCAACGAGAAATTCCTCAATGATTTCTCTTGTTCCCTTAGTAGCAATAAACTTACGATTAGGATCATCATCATCTGGATGTTCTTAATACAACTTGTTGAACCCGAACCGTGAAGGATTCTCAACTAGTTTAGGCAAGAAAGCCTCCCTTTCGAGTGAAATGTTAAGGGACGACATGATTTTAACAATTGACACCCAAAGAAACGGCGCACAGCAAAATGCATAGGCAAAAACCGAAAGGGCTCTCACAAGGCCGTCTGAATACCATGGATAAGCCATTACTAAAAGGGTTCCAAAGATTGCAAACCACGGAATTAAAACGGGAAGCATCGGTAGTAAAAAAGCGTTGACTGCCACAAAACAGAGAGAAAATGCCCCAAATAAGTATAGAGCCCAGCCGATGAGTGGGTGAACTGTGTGCGGAATAAGGAAGAAAGGGACTATGTAGGCCGCAATAATGGACCATACGGCAATTAACTTGAACCCGTTTTGCATGCAGAAGATGCTCTTTTCTTCACGTCGATAACATAATTTGGACAAGTTGGGGCGAGCTAGACGTGCCAGGGCCATTAATCCTGCAAAAAATATGACCGAGGTCCATACCATTGGCATTTCTGCACTGTACCTGTTAGGAATTAGGACAATATTGATTAGTCCCATATTATGTAAGGAATATTCAACAAATGTCAAACAAGATAATGAACACTTCAAGTATAAGCTTAATCGTGTCGAGAGGAAAGGAAAGATACAACTCGCCCGGGCCTTAATGCGTCAGAACGTAACTTAACAATTAACATGAAACTAATGTACATAAATTTTACCAGATACAGTACGACATTAGGTAGTGTTGATGTTATTATCTCTACTTTTTCCTGTCTCTAAACGACATATCAACTGCTAATATTTTTTTTGCTTACCCTAGAGTTTGATATCGCTGTTGATGCCATTGGATGCCTAGAGGGAGGACGGGCCACGACCACCAATACCATGGTTTCAACCATGGGGCACTAGGGAAAGTTATGACACTGTTAGGTCCACAGGGTACACTCCATCGGAGTTTGAGATCTAGCACCAAATAAACATATCTGACAGTGAGAAACACGTCCAAACAAAATTATGGTCAAATTATATGGCAAAGGTAAGTTTAATATGCTTACAATAATAAGAAGCATCCATTTGATACCCAAGAGGAAGTCTATATGTTCCTTCAAGTTTTGTGCCGTTAGCAGGAGGGTGAAACATTGGGCGATCAAGTAAGTCAGCAAAGTAGTTTCCTATAAAGCCTTGATCCGCACCGTCAGGATTGCTTTTGCCAATCTTCAGTTGATGAAGCATATCATTGAAGACCTTCATTGATGGCTACAATTGATAAACGGATAAATAAATCAGTAACTGTTGTAAAGTGCTAGCGTCGTCACAATAGGGTAGTTTTTTGCAATTAGTCAGACAATTACATAACAATCCAGAAAGAAAAAAAGGAACGAAAAATGAGTTGCGCTTGCGGTCAATTAATCTTTTACCTGCAGTACAAAGAGACCAGTATGAAAGATGCATGGATTGATGAAGACTGCACAAAACTCCCCGCATCCGAAGAGCTCATCCGTTTTTTGGAGGAAGAGGTTATCAGCATCAAGCATGACCACTCGGTCATAGTCAACAAGTTTCCATGCATAAAGTTTGTTGAGTGTTAGCTTAAATCTCCAATTGGATTCGTTTCCGCAGTATGGATTGTGTATGTTTTCGACTCTCATCACATTTGCCCTGTCTTCCTCTTCCCTGATACACAATAAAATGATCAGTTCTCAATTTCTTCTTACAAAGGGTAGTCTTTATAGGTCCATGCATGAATACATTCGGGACGCATGATTGTCAATGCTGAAATCTTTTCTTATATTTGAAATGGGGAAGATTTAATTGTTAAGTTGAGTTTCATTTATGTACACGAAAAATTAATTTCTTCAGAAGTTTGAATAAGTATAAAGACACCCCCATCTGAAGTTTAAACAATTACATAGAAGAAGTCTGAGTAACATCATCTTACATGAGCCCCTAATGTTTTTTATGAACTTAAAGCTTCACAAAACATCAATAGATTGGTCGAGGTTATTTTAGTAGTTAGCACAGAAAAAACTAACATGGACTACGTTTCCTGTATTCGACAAAAAACAAGGGACGTTGGTGGGTAAACGTTATCTTGTCTCAGATGCCCTTTGCCATTTGAATAAGAACATATATTAATTTGTCTTCTTCTTGCTGATTCAAAAAAAGTCCACATGGCCAGTGGATTACATATTATATAATAAGACATACAAGAATGATTATGTTAGGTCACTAAATACTAATCGGACGACATTGGATAATAAAAAATTCATAATCTATTTGAGCATTTAGTAGAACATAAGAGTTCAATACGTCCATCCATCTCTTAAGAGTTAGTTAAAAGCCAAAAGCCGTTTTAATTATACACGTCTTCGGACAAATTCAAAGTATCAATGCCAACAACGACTAGTTCGTTGAATAACAACCATTGCAAGATTGTGTAACCAAGGGCCCGATTTATAGTGGGTACTTAAAATTCAAATAAGGCGGCTTTTGATAACAAGTGGTAAATCTTCAAATATAAAGATACATGATGAAAACGTTATGTGATATTAACTGCATTATGATTATAGAGAGTGTGTTTTGCTAATCAAACAAACCAAACTTCATGTAAAACAAAATAAATCTAGGGGTTGTATTGGCAAAAACTCATTTATTTTCTTCCCAAAATAAGGTGAAACAAACCGCAAACAATTAATAAATAAGGTTTTTGATGAAAACTATTAACTGTTTATTCCTTGGCCAAGGGAGAATAAACCTTAGAGGGACAGCAGATTCCATAAACATTTAAAAGAAGAGAGCACAATAATGAAAATCACAAAAGTAACAAACATTTCTCCATATAAAACATTTCTACATTTCTAAACTATGACGTAGTGCAGGGACATATCCTAAATGCGAAAAACAATTAATTAGTACCAATAGTAAAAGATCCTATGCAATGGTGTGCTCGAACTCTATGACAATAAGTGGTTAACTTACTTTTATAAATCTCTTCACTTTTTCATGTGTGTTATTATTTGTGTTAACAATTATTACTATTTAACCTTTACATTTATCTAAATATCCCTTTTAATGTTTTGTTTTTATATAGCGACACCACCACGGAAAAAGTCAGGAGGGTACAGTTTCTGAGTGACACGACGATTTAAATTTCAACATAGTTTAGTGGGGTAGTTTCCACGAACTTGCCAAACCAAAAACTGAAAAAGAAATAATAAAAAAAAACGGCACACCTCTACATTTCGAGTTTTATTTCTTCCTATATTTGCTCCCCACTAACTATTACTCTATTAGCATAATTCGCATAGTTAATCACGAATTATTAATCAAAGAGGATATAATAATACCTTTGACTGTGTCCTTGGACTAGTTCGTTCAATCTATATATTTCCTTAGAGGCTATTTTGTACTTGTCTAACGTTATAACGTGTTTGGTAAATTATTAAGTAAAAAGAAAATGCAAAAAAAGTGGAGATTTTATTTAATAATAATAATAAAAAACACATCCTTAAAACTACCGATGAAATGAACCGAATGTCACTTAACCTCTAAATCTAAATATAGAAAAGTAAATCAAGCAATTATTAACTTTTATTTTAAAACTGCACGGTGGTGCATGAACAAAGACAGATAAGGATGTGCACATTTCCAAATTATTACTAATAATAAATATATGCCATTTGCCAGATTTGGCCACAAGTTGATCTCGTCAATTCCAGTTGGAAATGTATCAAACTTACACACACCCCACACACAGACACTAATTTGGGACCTAGTTTTCTAATTATTTTATTTCTAAAGAAAGTGAGAAGCATATTCCCCGAATGCTTCCTCTGAAGTTGAGCATGAACATGGGTAATTGGACATCCAATAAAAAGCACTGCCTTTATCATCCCTCCTTTTATAAAATTTAAATTCCACACAACATTTTATAGATATTTGAATTAATTTGTTATTGATTAGTACTTTAGTAGTAACATGGGTTTGGTTAACTTTCAAGTTTTGGAGCATCAAAAAACTCACTAAAGATCGTGCCGCCCACATGGTGTATATTCTCTTAAAGTTTTAAATTTATTAAGAACAAATCAGTTATGCATTTTTTTTTTTTGATCTAACTTCCTACGTTCTCGAAATCTTAAAACTAAAACTACATGAATGCGTATCAAAAAATCCCAGCTTGGACTTTGAATGTCCCAAGATGTAACATACTTGAAATGTTACCTTACTTTATTACAAGTGTACGTTAGAAAGTTGCAACTAAAGCAGCCATACCATGATATACTTAATCAGATTCCCACAAAGATCCAAAAAGAAACCCCACTATATATCTTTTTCATTTCCCAACGACTCCAAGTTGAAATTTCAAAATCGAGAAGTGACATCAACCCTAATAATCAATTTGCCACTTCGTCCCTTCTTTCATCAAATTAAGTAATAGAGTATCTTCCCTTCGGGGATGTCGTGGCTGCACTTAACTTCATGTGCAGCAAGGCTTAATTTTACATTAATACCCTCAACTTATTTAAGTTGAGGGTATTATTAATGTATTATGTTTATTTTTTTTAAAATTGCAATTATTGTTTATGAGATGTTATTTAAAGATGTCAACAATATTTATGCTAATTTGGGAAAAATATATTTCTGTAATATATATATATATATATATATATATATATATGTTCCCAACAAAAGGATTTATCTAAGAGCACAAAAAAATACGTATATATATATATATATATAAAGATTCCTTTTGTTGGGAAATCTTTTTGTTGGGAACATATATATATATATACGTATTTTTTTGTGCTCTTAGATAAATCCTTTTGTTGGGAACATATATATATATATATATATATATATATATATTACAGAAATATATTTTTCGTTTATTTCATAGCTTCAAATTAGCATAAATATTATTGACATCTTTAAATAACATCTCATAAACAATAATTGCAATTTTTAAAAAAAAATAAACATAATACATTAATAATACCCTCAACTTATTTAAGTTGAGGGTATTAATGTAAAATTGGGCCTTGGCTGCACATGGAGTTAAGTGCAGCTACGACATCCCCCTTCCCTTCCATATGCGTAGAAAAAAACAAGGGAACAGTGCAGATCCCCCCACAATAAATTGCACATATCACATAATATCCGCGAAAAATGACCAGGCATGCTCAAATTTTCATTTTCTCCCTTAAAATGATATATTAAGTAATTAATACAAAAGAATAAATGGCATGGATTGAAACGACGACGTTACACTGTTTTTGGTCCAGAGAATAGTCAAACAACAAGTACCAAATTTGCCTTCAATATGCACATTGATTAAGAACCAAATATGGATTCAATACAAATTAAAACAAAAAAGGCAATAATATTTAAAAAAGAAAAAGAAAAAACAGACAAGAAAGGAAAAGAGGAAGGAGTAGTTAATTTATTATACTTACAGAGCACGAACCCAATGGAGGGGAACATCCATGGAGGCAATGACAACAAGATCTGCATCGACGTTGAGGTCCCTAAGGGATCTGAGCATGACACGTGTGGCAATATAGAACTCATAGTCCCTTGGTGTACCCATGTATATCATGGTAGCATATGCGTTCCTGTGCGCCGGAGCCGCCATCCCTCTTTTGGTAGCGGGTATCATCTCACCTTCACACACTACACCAACCACCATCATCATAACAACATTCAATATCAATAAACCCATTCTCCCCATTTTTTTTAATGAGAAAAGAAGAAAAAAAAAAACACAACTTCTTTTTTCTCTATTCTTTGGTACAATAGAATGCGTGAGAGAAACCCTCAGAAATGTCTCATTCTACTGCGTTGATGTATCAATCTTTCCTTCCTTTTTTTGGGTTTTTTTTTTTTTTTAAGAAATGGGATTCCTTGGAGAAATGTTTTTGTGTGGAAATGTAGGTTTCTTATTATTATATGTATATTGGTGCGTTTGCAATATATGAAAGAAAGCAAGAAAGAAAGAAAGAAAGAAGGGATTGAGAAGAATGTGATTATCCGAGATTGTAGCGTCTTTGTATTTGGAGGAAGGAAGGGAAGGCGCGTTATTATTATATATATATATAAAATAAATGAATAATGAAGGGGAAGGGGAAGGGGAAGAGGTGTGTTGTACTTGCGTGGAGGCGTGGACCTAGTTGCTATTTACTGACTAAATCGTCACACGCTTCTTCTTCCTGTCTATAACTCGTCACGCGGCATAGATTCATTCTTTCTCCCTCTTTATTATTATTATTACTATTAATTCTCCTCTAATACCACCAAATCCAATTCATCACGCTTTTCATTTATGTCGGACAACTTCATTTTCACTCTTTATGTCCCATTTTTTCTAATTTACCAAAATCAGATTACGTATACTCATACTTTAGGGTTTATTCTATTATTATAGGTTTACTTCATATATCTGCTAATCATTATTTTTTTGATGGTTTTGTATACATAACTATATATATGGGTTTTATTGTCGATAGTCCATACACATCAAACAAAATTTGAAAATTTCCCATATGAAGAAATTTCATAAATCTAATTGAGACTGAATGTTCAAGTCATTATCAATTTATAGTCAATACGAGATCAAAGAAATTGATAGATTTAATGAGCAACATTAATACAATATTGTTTTGGGATTTTTCGTCTGCTGACTTGGCAAGACACTCCACAACAAACTGATTCATTGTTGTGTTAGAATCAGATTTGTCCTTTACACGCCTGCACTCCAAGTATCACGGCACGAGAGATCGGGTGTTATTGATTTCGGACTGAACTTGGGTGAACGCCAAGGTGCCTACGTAGCCCATCGAGGGAATCAAGCCGAACGTAGTTCATCCATCTCTAAGTGTCCATGTTAGGTCAAATCTGTGTTGTTCGATCCAAGATAGGTCGAATGTGCAGCATTCGATCCACGAATCTCGAATCGTAGTGGTTCGACGTTGCTCTATGTCGAATATGATGTGTATCGAATGAGGTTGGCTCGATGTTGCTCTATGTCAAATATGATGTGTATCGAATGAGCTTGGCTTGATGTTACTCTAGATCGAATCAGGTTCTGTATCAAATTGGGTGGTGGATCGAACTATGAAGTGGATCGAACTAAAAGTGTATTGAATCGATGCATTCGATGCATGTGAAAATGTGATGAGTGTTGAATGAATAATCTCGAGAAGGCCGAGAGACGGGGTATTTATAGACCCTGTCCCGTGGGCCCATGTGGCAACTAGGAGATGCGCATCGAATTGGGACGGTTCGATCGATCACTTAGATCGAATCGAGGTCGTTCGATGCTCGATTAACATTACACTTCTATGTTCGATATACTATTTTAGTGGGCCTTCCTTCTTGGGCAGGCCCAATATTAGTATTGGGTCATTCCTAAAATACCCCCATCATATAGTCCCCCAGTTTGGGAGACGGTATCGATTAGAGAGCGGGTTCCAAACTTATAAACTGTATTTTTGACTTGTCGCTTTATGCTTGTTATTTTGATAATTGTTAACCATAAAAATAAAAAAATAAAAGAGTAAAGAAAAAGGTTAATCCTACTCGGAAAATCAATAAATGGACAATACAGTTGTCACGAGTGCGTCCTATGAGATGTACCCACTCCTAATAAGGAGATCCCCTCGGACGTTGCCATACTTCTCGGTCACTGACCTAACAAAAGAAGAGCACACGAGGAGGAACATAAGCGTCCCTTGGAAAGTCAAATGGTGAGTAAAAAACAGATATCAACGCGGCATCTGAAAAAAGAGCAAACCCCGATGGATCCGCGCGACTCCGATATCCACCAATGCGCCAAGAGGGACCACAACAGACTCCGAGTCCCATGAACTTACAAGAAAACTTCCTTGCTGAACACTCCTCGAAGAAAACCGCAATCGGACGATCATCCGAGGACCCATTTTTGGAGAAAAACAAGAAATGAATAACAGAGCGCCTAATAAGTATATTCCGAGAACTCGGACGGAAAAATCTCATTTCAAACGGAGCAAATACGGCCCTCGGAGATTAAATACAGCCCTCGGAGAAGAAGGAATGCCCTCGGAGATTAAATCAAGCCCACGGAGATCACATTATACTATCAGAGATTCTGTTACGCTATTACACTACATCCTCGGAGATCACCCCAGTCATTGAAGAATGAACCCGAGTCAAGAAAGAGAAGTAAAATCCCTCGGAAAGCATGTACAGCAGTCCTTACTTCCATACCAGCCTTTTCATTATGCATCAACAAAAGCATAGCCCTCGGAAGACTACCGTCCCCAAAATAATCACTCATTGGAGATCCTCGAAGCCATCGGAAAGCACAAGATTGAGTCTAGTCAGCATCCAGTAGATTAAGAGATAAACCTTATCCTAATTTTTACACCTGTATCAATGAAACGACACCTGTCTTTACTTAAGCACATGCACAATGACACCTGCCCTTATCAAAGTCTATATAAAGGGAGGTGATCAACAGAAGAGAGATAACTAAGTCTAACTTAGTACAACTTACTACTAGTACACAAAGAGGAGGAAAAGTTCAGTGAATAAAGGAAGGAAACTTTCTTGTAGTTCTAATTATTTTCCAGTCATTTCCACCTGCGATTGTTTCTGAATCACGGACAGGGCGTTCCGACCCAATATAAATATCTTCCGTTAAATAGGGAATAATTTTAAAGCCGTTAACAAAGTGGCGCCGTCTGTGGGAATGCCATAATATCTGTCTTCGAGAGAATTCAGCAAACATCGGCTGGGATGGATGATCTCTTCGAAAGTGAAAACCTTCCAATCCATTACAGCGACTCGGAAGAAACTCTGTCCAATTATGAATCAGGTACGGGATGCGACCCATCAACATCCCGCTATATACCGGAGAAGCTGATGGGAGGGATCCACAAGACCATATCCATCAATATCTGGTCGGAATGGACCTATCCTCTGCTCTTGACCATGTGTTATGCCGCGTGTTTCCTGTCACTCTCGGAGGACGGGCTCAGGCGTGGTTTACTCATCTTCCACCTAGTTCCATTACTAGCTTTGACCGACTAGCTCATTTGTTTGTACGACAGTTTGCTTGTAATCGAAGGTACCCCAAGTCCGCCACACATCTATTCACCGTTAAACAGAAAAAGGATGAACCCCTACGAGGGTATATAAAGCGTTTCACGGATGAAGCACTAGATGTTCCCAACATTAGTCCGACCATCATGGCAGACATATTGACTCAAGGACTTCGAACGGGAGATTTCTTCAGATACCTCATGGGCAATCGTGTCACGGACATGAATGAACTTATGCAAAAAGCAGAAGTCTACATTTTGATGGAAGAGGCGGAAGGAACGAAGAAGCAAATGGAGCAGGAGGATAACGAGCACCTAGAGCGCTTAGAAAGAGAAGCAAAGACTAAGGAAAAGGGTAAAGAGGGAAAACCTCCTCCGCGTAAAGACGAGGGCGAGGTGGTTAAGAAATTTCTCCGACCCGTACCCTTACCTCCTATGACTATCACCCCCCCGGAAGTACTCAATATAATGAGAGGTAACAATGAATTTCACTGGCCCGTACCGGTTAAATTTCCTAACCGAGATAAGGACACAGGGAAATACTGCAAATACCATAGAACATACGGACACACCACTGAAGAATGTACCACCCTTCGTAGGGAAGTGCTTCGTCTTCTAGAAATAGGATACTTGAAGAATTACCTCAAGGAAAATAATCTCGAGGAGCCCAAGACAAACGTATGGAAGAGGTCACGAAGAGAAGAAGAGGAAGAAGAAGAGGAAAGGACGCCCGGTTGGAGGTCACGAGAAAGAACCCTCAGTTGGAGGTCACGGGAAAGGATAGTTGGACGACCACGACCCCAAGAGAGAACCAAAGACCATCGGCAAAACTCCCGAGAACGGACCATGGGGTACCGGAGCTTGCCTCCTCCACCTGACTCATATAAAAACAATCCTCCGTCAGGACGAACCATCAATATGATTGAAGGAGGTGAAATTTCAATGACACCCCAAAGTAAAAAGAAGAAATACTTGAAAGAAGCCAGACGAGTAGAGCAAGGATTCCCAGTTTGCTCGGTCCAAGAGTCAAAGCTGCCTAACATCACCTTTGGACCCGAAGACCTCACAGGTATAATATACCCCCACGAAGACCCGTTAGTTATTTCAGCCGTTGTCTACGGGTATGAAACCCAACGGATCCTAATAGACACATGCAGCTCTGTGGATGTACTCTTTTTGCCTACTTACCTAGCTATGGGGTTGAAACAAGAAAAATTGGAAACCGCTGAAGTTCCCTTGGTAGGATTCTCTGGGGAAACGTGTCACACCCTCGGAACCGTGACTCTTCCAATGTCATGGGGAAAGGGAGCCCTTCGGAGAACGGAGCCCATCAAATTTTGGGTTGTGGAGGCTTCTTCAAGAACATATAATGCCATTTGTGGGAGACCATCCATTCGAGCCTTTGAAGCTATCCCTTCTACCTTGCATCTTAAGGTGAAATTCCCCACCCCTCGGGAATCGGAGAGGTCCGAGGAAGTCAATCTAAAGCCAGGGAATGTTGCATGAATGCCATCCCCTCGGAAGAGGACGAGAGCCTTCCCTCGGAAACAATAAAAAGCGCAAAACCGAAGAAACACGAGTTCAACCTGTGGAAGAATTAAAGATGGTAGAATTGGTGGAAGGAAGCCCTGAGAAGGTGATCAAAATGGGTACTCACATGACATCAACAGTAGAGGCCAACTGATTTCCCTCCTCAAGTAATTCCACCATCTCTTTGCATGGGAAGGAGGACCGCCCGAGAGAATTAGCAACAAGGTATGCCAGCATTTTCTTAATGTAAAGCCCGGAGCTAAACCTGTTCAACAAAAGAAAAGGAAAATGGGACCCGAGCGTAATACAAGTATTCGCTCGGAAATACAACACCTTCTCAACTTGAAGCAAATTCGGGAAGTTATATATCCCGAGTGGTTAGCTAATGTCGTATTAGTCCCCAAGCATGGAGGGAGATGGCGGATGTGTGTCGACTTTACTAATCTTAATGAAGCATGCCCTAAGGATTGTTATCCTTTACCGAGCATAGATCAGTTAGTTGATTCAACCGCTGGATGTGCACTATTTCCAACCTTAGATGGAGACCAGGGATACAATCAAATCCCAATGGCGGTGGTAGATCAGGATAAAACCAGCTTCATTACGGATGCAGGCACATTTTGTTACCTAGTCATGCCCTTCGGGCTAAAAAACGCTGGCGCTACCTACCAAAGGTTAGTAAGTCTTATGTTCGCAGGACTTATTGGAGAACCAGTGGAAGTTTATGTGGACGACACGGTAGTCAAAAGTAACACTGCTGAGGAGCATCCCGAAGACTTACGGAAAGCATTGGTCATTATGGATAACTTTGGCATGAAAGTTAACCCTAGGAAATGTTTTTTCGGCATCCGAGGAGGTACATTTTTGGGGTTTATGGTTACGGAGAAGGGCATAAAAGTAAACCCCGAGAAAGCAGAGGCCATCATGGGGTTACCTACCCCAAAGACAGTAAAAGACGTTCAAAAGCTGACTGGTAGAATGGCATCATTGAGTCGTTTCGTCTCCAAGTCAGCAGAGAAATGGCTTCCCTTCTTCAAAATACTTCGAAATGTCAAAGAATTTGAATGGACTCCCCAGTGCGAGGAAGCCCTCGGAGAACTGAAAAAGTACATATTGCAACCACCCTTGCTGGTAAAACCTTTACCACAGGAGGAGCTATTTATATATTTATCGGTCGGAGAAGAGGCTATTAGTGCCGTGTTGGTCAAGAAGCAAGATGGAGAACATCGTCCGGTATATTATGTCAGCAAAACTCTTCTCGGAGCCGAGACCAGGTACACCCTAACTGAAAAACTCGTCCTAGCACTGGTTACTACGGCCCGCAAGCTACGCCCCTATTTTTTTTCCCATCCAATTACAGTACTAACGAAGTACCCCCTAAGGACCATTCTTAATAAACCCGAATCATCGGGGAGGTTAATAAAATGGGCCGTAGAACTCACCGAGTATGACATTTCTTACGCTCCGAGACCCTCCATCAAGGCACAAGTCCTGGCGGACTTCGTAATGGAACTTACGGGCATTGGGTCCGAGAGGAAAGAACCGTTGTGGTATGCTTATGTAGATGGGTCCTCGGTAAACACGCATGGGGGGGGGGGGGAATAGTCTTCGTAAACCAAGAAGGGGAGGATGAAAGGCTTCATTTTGCAATCAGAATAGATTATCCCCTCTCTAATAATGAAGCTGACTATGAAGCTCTCCTTATCGGTATGAGGCTAGCAAAGGAAGGAGGAATGAAAAGAATACTCCTCCATAGTGATTCTCAATTGATTGTCCAGCAAGTCAAAGGATCATACGAAGCAAAAGAAGAAAGAATGCAAGAGTACCTCCGAGTGGTCCGTCACAGGTCTGAGTGGTTCGAGGAATATGATATAGTTCAGATTCCCCGAAAAGAAAACCAAGAGGCGGATGCCTTATCCAAAATGGCCACTCAAACAACCATCGTACACACTCGGAGGATTACCTTACTTCATGTTAACGAGTCTGAAAAAAGGGAAGGCAAAGACGTAAATGCCATCTCAGATCCCTCATCCAGTTGGGTGACTCCTATCAAGGCCTATTTACAAGATCCTGAGGGATACTCCTCGAACAAGAATATCCAGCGGATGATGTTCAGAAAAACCATTCGGTATTTCCTTAAAGATGGAATACTTTTTCGAAGGACGTACTCGTGTCCTCATGCTCGATGCCTTAATGAAAAAGAAGCCCAACTGGCTTTAGCTGAAACCCACGAGGGGACATGCGGGAGCCATACTAGCGGCAAAAGCATGGTCGGACGCTTGATTCGGCAAGGCTACTACTGGCCCACGATGGCTAAAGACAGTAAAAGCCATGCCGAAAAGTGTAAACCGTGCCAAGCTTACGCCCCTCGGATTCATCAACCCGAGGCCCCGTGGGAACCCCATCTTAATCCTTGCACGTTCTCCAAATGGGGCATTGACATACTTGGACCTCTCATTCCTGATTCCGGTCAAAAGAAATTTCTACTGGTAGCTATTGACTATTTCACCAAGTGGGTGGAAGCGGAACCCCTGGCTAGGATAACCGCAGGCGCTGTTATCAATTTTCTCTGGAGAAATATCATTTGTCGCTTTGGTGTCCCTCGGAGCTTGGTAAGTGACAATGGTCTGCAATTTACGGACCAAGGGTTACAAAAATGGTGCGATCATTGGGAAATAAAACACCGTTTTGCTTCGGTGGGATACCCTCAAGCAAACGGTCAAGTTGAAAGGACCAACAGAACCCTTTTGAAAAACATGAAAGCCCGACTTGATTGGCATAAAGCCAAGTGGGTTGAGGAAATACCCGGTATACTATGGGCCTATCGGACCACGCCAAGCACCGCTACGGGCGAAACTCCTTTCAATCTATCCTACGGATGTGAAGCTGTCCTGCCCTCGGAGGTCTCAATAGAAAGTTGGCGAGTTAAGGAATACGAGGAAGTAACTAACAGCTCGAATCTGGCCCTCGCCCTTGATTTGCTTGAGGAAAAGAGAGCCCGAGTAGCCCTCCGAGTGGAAGAGTACAAGGCTCGGATGTCGCGATATTACAATGCCAAGGTAAAGCCCCGAACCTTTCAAGTTGGAGATCTAGTGATGAAATGAGTAGGGGCTTCCAAGAATGTAGGCAAACTAGATCCACGATGGGAAGGACCCTATAAGATAGTGGAAATTGTAGGACCGGCAACCTATCGTCTTGCTGATTCCGAGGAAGTAGTGCTTCGTAATACCTGGAACTCAATCAACCTTAGAAAGTATTATGTTTAATGTAATAGTCATGCTTGAATAAGAAAAGTTATTCATATACGAAGGGTTTTATTACAAAAGAAAATAGAGTTGCTTGACAAAAGGACAACTCTACATATGAGTCATCTTAGCAACCCAACAAAAAAGCCCCTCGTACTATGAACTAAACTGCATAATATCCCTCCACAAGTTAAACCTCTCCCATAGGGCGATTTCCTTCTCGAATAAGTCGTCGGCGCTGCTTCTCGGAAAGGGAAACGGGATCATCAACAGACACAGTCGGAACTGAAGAATCCCTACTAGGTGAAGAGGGAAACTCCTCGAAAACTTGACGGATGTTAAGTGTCGGAATTAGCAAGCCTGGGGGAAACTCTGGCAAAGACTGTACAGCATCTCGACATAATTGATAGCCTATATGGACCAAATCACGCATCTCATCTTGAAGAGACTCACGAAGGCTAGATGGACCCACCACTTCCAACACTGCTTGGACGCGAGCCATAACCAATGCCACTGCTTGGGTACGAGTAGCCCCTAATATTTGCTGATTTAGGGCATCTCTCTCCTTCAGGGCCTGCGTCAACTGCTCTTCTGAGGACCTCATTTGGTCATGCAACTCTCCTATTCTCCTCTCTAAATTCAATACACGAGCTCTTTCTAGCACCAGTCGGCGTTCTAAGTCCCACGCCTTATCCCTCTCGGATTGTAACACATTGTTGTGGATTTCCTGGGTGGACTCATGAACTTCCTTCAATTGAGCTATCTCTGTTTGAGCTTCTAAGAGACCTTGCTCCAACTCGTCCCGACGACGGTATACTAAACCAGGGTCAGAAGAAGAGCTTCCATAAGATCCGAGGGCATCTAGTACCATATAGATCTGCTCAAAGAACAAAGCAAACTCCTTCAGACATTGGTGGCAGGTTATTAGTAGACAGAATAGATAAAATAAATAAAATACCTCACACAGGTCTTTACAAGCTAAGCCTTGGAGAACGGACACCGGAAGGGTTTTTATCAACCTGCAATCAGTCACATTCAGCAAGCCATTAAGAAAATTTCGACAAAATCCCACAGCTGATCCGAGAGGAGAAACATCCTGACTGTCCTCGGGGGGAAAAGATCTCCCTAAGGAGGGATTCCTCTCGGGCGGCGGTGCGGGAACACGATCCGGGACGCCCTCAAAGGGTGGCAAGTCCTCTGTATCGGGGGAGAGAAGATACTCCTCTAATACATTCACCACGGCAGAATTGCGGGGAAAAGGTTGTGACACCATTGGAGTTATGTGGGAATCTGGTTGGGAAGAAACCACTACAGGATCTGGCTCTCCGAGAGGAATTATAAAGTTTACTGGGGGGGCTGCTATAGGCGATGCCTCCCGTTCCTCCTCCCCCGAAGAGATATCAACTATTACTTCCTTTACGAGGGGATCAGAGCCACCAACTTCCAACAACCCGGAACTACCGTGCAAGGCCCGTCCCAGAAAAACATCATTGGAAGACCCGAGAGAAAACGCTCCCATTTCTGCGCCTGTAAAAAACATCAGCATGCCAACAGTCCGAGGACACCCAGAGAATTTACAAATTAAACAGGTAAGGAGTGATCAGTAAAACTTACAGAAATAAAAGTTACTGTGAAGAGGACGAGAAGTAGGGGTACATCCCTCCACCCCCTCTTGTAAACCCGCTAAAATCAGAGCCTCGGGGAAGTCCAGCAGCCCAGATATGTCATAGGAACCAGAAAAAGGCCCTGAGTAAAGCAATACCTCCCTCTCGTGACCTTGTGTTTCGGCGTTAGGAGCAATATATCCCAGACCCCATCGGATGGGTACCCCCCACGATCTGGCTGATTGACCTCTCGGACGGATAAAGAAAAATCTCCGCCTCCAATCCCCTCTACAAGAGTAGGTATTGGATACACGAGTGAAGGTATTTTCCTTGTCCCGATAGGTCAGGCTAAAGAAGGGAGTCCCCTCTGAACAAGGTCGAAGGGCAAAT
Source organism: Linaria vulgaris (assembly GCA_948329865.1). Classification (NCBI taxonomy): domain Eukaryota; kingdom Viridiplantae; phylum Streptophyta; class Magnoliopsida; order Lamiales; family Plantaginaceae; genus Linaria; species Linaria vulgaris. The sequence continues at coordinate 60,932,718 of OX415251.1, read as the reverse complement.
ATTGTTCCCACCCGATAAGGGGACATTGGAACGTTTAAAAGCTCACAACGCAGGACATATCCCACCAAATGACTATATGAACTTGGTGTTAACTGACTCGGACATACCTGCCAGTACCGAAAGAGTATTTGGAAAAAGGGGTGGAAAAACGTCTGTAACCCACAACGCATTTGTTCGTTGTAAACAGTTAGATAACCTGAGGGAGGCGCATAAGCCCTCTGGCCCGAGGAAGGCACTATTACATCATATTCTTCGATATCCAGGTTATAGCCGGCAAAAAGAGATCTTACCGAGTGTATCTTACATGCCCCCTACCTATCAATCTGGATGGATTAAGAGGAATCAAATTAAATTTCGAAGACTCATCTGCCAAAGGATATGGCTCTCTACCCATGAATATCTCCCTGATATGATTGACTCTACGTGAATTTGTAGATGAAAGCCTACGAGCTACTCCCAAAGAGGAACTAACACCAAGTGTCGCTTGGTTTTCGGATAAGTTATCCCTCGGAGAGGAATTCTCACGAGAAATAGGAGGAACCCTTGATGGTCTAGAAGGACTCCGAGCGGTGTCCCGAGAGGAACCACAAGATGAAACTGAACCACTTCTTCTATAGTAAGGGGGCATCATCTTTTCGGGTAAGTATTATTCTCGTGCTCACAGCTATTGACAAACTTGAAAGAAGATCAAAGACTAGTTATGATTATAAAGTTATGATCATAAGGTTAGTATATAGCCTAAATACATATATACTCTTTATTTCGTGATTAAAAGAAGAGGATTAGATTCATATTGCATAAAGTAAGGGACACGTGTCAAAAAAATCCTTAATTAAAACTGACACGTACCTTACTTAACCATGCAAAGCAACACCTCCTACTTAGGAGATAAGCTTAGTCAGCAATCTTATATGGTTTATCATTATCCTCCTTAATTAAAGTTTTTAACAATAAAAGCAAAAGGTAAAAAGTGGAAAAAATATTTATTTATTTAAGAAGCCGAAGAGTCCTCGGAAAGGATGATAAGTACAAAGGACATTTATTTAAAACAAGAAATGAGAAATTACAAGGAAAGGACTATGCCCTCGTGGTAGAAGGGTGTGAAGGAGTCGTCTCCTCGGCAGAAGTACCCAGCGGAGCAAGGCGAGAAATTGGGGAAAATACCCCCCCGGAATTGCTAGCCCTCGGACTCGGACTACTGGCCGAACGCATCGGAGAAGGTGCGGAAGAATCCCTAGGAGATAGCAGGCCCCCAAATCTCCCCACAAAGTAATGACAGTCATCGGGAGTTGGCTTTTTCAACTTGCGAAGGTCAAAAGACTTTGAAAAGTCAACGTCCGGCCTTATCAGAGACTTGGCTAGCCTGGCACACTCCAAGTAACCCCACAAAAGGTGGTCTGTCAAGAGCTCGTGAGAAGGCGTCTCGGAGACTCCCGAGTGCTGCCTTGAGATTTCTTGCTGAGCAAATTGAACTGCTGCATCAACTTTAGCCTGCACATCCTCGGGAGAAAGAAAGTTTGCCAACTTTCCCTCGGCTGACTCAGCCCTATCGGTGACTTGACTTAATGTCTCCTGGAGACTCCTTTCCCTTTCACCACCTTCTGCCACCGCCTTCTCAAGAGCAGCGATACGAGCAGTGAAAACTCTCTCGGACTCTTCTCTTTCCTTCTCCAGAAGAGCTATCTTAGCTGTTGCAGCCTTCTCGGATGTCTCCATTTTCTTATAAGCAGACTCGGCAGCGGTCAACTTATGGTGCAAACCCTCATTTGCCTTCTCATCTTCTTGAAGAACGAACTCGAAGTTAGAAATCTTTGTGAGGAGAACATCCTCCCTCGTCTGGCTTTCTTTGTCCCGGACCAAAAGAGGTGCTAATTGCGCTCGGAGAATTTCCACCTCCTCTATGTCTTTCCGACCACGTTCTTCCACAGTAGTAACCGCCTCCCGAGTCTTTCCAATCTGCGGAGAAACCAATAAGAAAAAAGTTAACACAAGTGCATCATATAATCCCGAGAAGACTAGTACAGAGAAACTTACCATGAGCCCCAACCAGTTAAGACTGGTATACAGAAATTGATACCCCTCGGCGGGTGTTGAACTGGAGGAAGCAAAAAACTGGAGAATGTCCTGATAAGCTTCCCCCACTGTCCGAGACGAGAAGTGCCCCTCAGGCCCACTCGGAGGAATGGGCGCCTAAAGTGTGACCTCTCGGAGAAAAAGTCACTGGAACAGAGGAAGATGCTGGAATACAGCTCCCCGAAAGAGTAGCTCCGGGTACTGGAGTCATCACCTCCGAGTTTGTAAACACGACCCGAGAACCGCCAACTGCTACAGATGGGCCAGTCTCCCCGAGGAGGGAATTCAAGATCCCCTCCTTTACATCTCTATCCTCGAAAGAAGGGTCAAATTCCCCTTGAGTATCCTCGGAACCCCCTCGTGAGGCCTCCTGCTCGGGAACATTAAACTGGGCCAAGAACTCTTCTTCTACAAGAGATAATCACTAAAGGTAAGGAAGAGAATGAAACTAGAAAAAATTATTAATAAAAGAGGACGGGTAATGAACACTCACCGTATAAAGAGGGCTCTTCTACCATCGGAGCCTTGCCTTTATCCCCCTAACCACTATATCAAGAAGAAAAACATCAGCACATGAAGGAAGTCTACAGTGAGAATATGAAAAACTTTGTTAAAAACTCATAAAAACTCACCACGAGAAGCGGATTCAGGAATTTCGAGGACGTAAGTTCAGTAGAATCAGGAGAAGGATCATCAGAAGACAAATCAACCACTTCAGTAGTCTTCTGAACAGTCTCTTCCTCGACTGCCCTCGGAAACACCCCTTCTTCAGATGCCCTAGGAGAATCTCCTATGTCAGATCCAGAAACGGGTAGATCTCCCGTCTCGGACCTAGAAACGGGCACCAAAGCCAAATCCCAAGAAGAAGGAGCTACCTGGCGTAATGGAACCGCACTTTTGATAACCCCTGTCATATCTATACACAGATGAGAGTGGTCCTCGTGGACCCCCCACCTCCGGAGCTGTTTGCTCGCCCTCGGGAGCATTGACTTCCTCTTCTTCGTGATCACCCTCCTCTGGCGCATCAGAAACACCACTCGGAGTAGGATCACTCGGACCCGACAAGTAATAGTTGGCCATAACCTCCTCTGCATCACCCCAAAGTCAGGATACATAAGTACAATTTACCATTATACGCAGAAAAAGAATAAAAGAGGAAAATAAGGAACTTACGAAAAAGATTTCTAGCCTCGGGAGACAGGGACAAGGGCTTCTCCACAGCATCATCGGTAAACACCACATGATGAAGACCAGACGTCTCAAACAACATTGTAAAATCCTCCGACTCCATCAATTTATGTTGAGAAATCACGGGAGATAAAACTACCTCCGGGTCCAATGTATGCACTGGAGTTGTGCCCTCTCTCCAGTCAAAGGGCATATCCCATTCACCTTGTGCGGGCCTTACAAAAAAATACCTATTTTTCCAAACACTATGCGAAGTAATTGCCGCCCCCAGGATCCTCTTCGTGGAATCCCCCGAGTTGTCCCGATGACGAACATTATAAAAGGGATACCCCCGAGCGACACCCCCACATCAAAGATTGAAAGAAAGTGATCTACCCTACACTCCAACCCATTCAATTGACACCAAAAAACATAAATACAGAGGGCGGCAAACCCATTCGGAACCATTTGACTCGGGCTGATATTGCAAGTTTTAAAAACCTCACAAAAGAAAGGGGACATGAATGAACGCCACCCATATTTTACTGAGCAAAATAGACTGTCAACATACCCGAGGGAGGATGACATGCTCTCTCGTCCCTAGTCGGAATTTGGAACACCATGTTCTTTTGAAAAGCCCTCGTTGAAGTGAACAAATCTAGCACCTGTTCACGAGTAGCAATACTCGGAACCCTCTCCACTTTAGCAAAAGTCCGAAGAGGCGCCTTCTTCGGTTTGGGAACCCTAGCTTTATTAGAAGAAGTAGCGCCGCCTTCAGAAGAAGTAGCAATCTCTCCTTTACGTTTACGAGTGACTACCCACGTTGGAATACTTCTCACAGTAGCAGAAGAGTCAATCGGGGCAGTGGTCTCAGAGGATGTAGCAGCGGCAATAGGATCGATATTGGTGGAAGAAGCCATTGGTGTGATAATAAATAGAGGAGTGTTTTCAAGAGGGAGAAGAAAAGCGAGTAAGTATACTGGGAATTGGAAATATAAAAGACGAAGAATAGAGGTTAAGGAAAGAGATTTTTTGCTCTGAGAGAAAATTACCACAAAGACGAATTGAGAGAATGAAGAAAAGAAGGCAACAGTATCCCTATTTATAGCCGGAGATAAACAACGGTCAAGAATTTTGAAGACGTGGAACTTATTTAAAGCTCCACGTAACTGCCACTTGATCATGCCACGTCGTCCCTATTCTGACCGTTGCCAACGGTCAGATATTTCAATTTTCAAAGCCGGTCAAACAACAGTCCGCCACCTGCGCCCCGAGATCTCCGCGTGCTTAAGTATTCAGGTAAACTCCTTATAAAATTTTAAATATATATACTTATCTCTCGGAAAAATATCAAAAGATAAATATAGAGGATACCAGAACAAAATTTAGCCCCTCGCCTCACCGAGGACGATGATTAAAATTTCTCTTGCCTCTATAAAGGCAATCGAAATTTGAGGGGGCTAGTGTTAACCATAAAAATAAAAAAAGAGAAAAGAAAAAGGTTAATCCTACTCGGAAAATCAATAAATGGACAATACAGTTGTCACGAGTGCGTCCGATGAGATGTACCCACTCCTAATAAGGAGATCCCCTCGGACGTTGCCATACTTCTCGGTCACTGACCTAACAAAAGAAGATCACACGAGGAGGAACATAAGCGTCCCTTGGAAAGTCAAATGGTGAGTAAAAAACAGATATCAACGCGGCATCGGAAAAAAGAGCAAACCCTGATGGATCCGCGCGACTCCGATATCCACCAATGCGCCAAGAGGGACCACAACAGACCCCGAGTCCCATGAACTTACAAGAAAACTTCATTGCTGAACACTCCTCGAAGAAAACCGCACTCGGACGATCATCCGAGGACCCATTTTTGGAGAAAAATAAGAAATGAATAACAGAGCGCCCAATAAGTATATTCCGAGAACTCGGACGGAAAAATCTCATTTCAAACGCAGCAAATACGGCCCTCGGAGATTAAATACAGCCCTCGGAGAAGAAGGAATGCCCTCGGAGATTAAATCAAGCCACGGAGATCACATTATACTATCAGAGATTCTGTTACGCTATTACACTACATCCTCGGAGATCACCCCAGTCATTGAAGAATGAACCCGAGTTAAGAAAGAGAAGTAAAATCCCTCGGAAAGCATGTACAACAGTCCTTACTTCCATACCAGCCTTTTCATTATGCATCAACAAAAGCATAGCCCTCGGAAGACTACCGTCCCCAAAATAATCACTCATTGGAGATCCTCGAAGCCATCGGAAAGCACAAGATTGGGTCTAGTCAGCATCCAGTAGATTAAGAGATAAATCTTATCCTAATTTTTACACCTGTATCAATGAAACGACACCTGTCTTTACTTAAGCACATGCACAATGATATCTGCCTTTATCAAAGTCTATATAAAGGGAGGTGATCAACAGAAGAGAGATAACTAAGTCTAACTTAGTACAACTTACTACTAGTACACAAAGAGGAGGAAAAGTTCAGTGAATAAAGGAAGGAAACTTTCTTGTAGTTCTAATTATTTTCCAGTCATTTCCACCTGCGATTGTTTCTGAATCACGGACAGGGCGATCCGACCCAATATAAATATCTTCCGTTAAATAGGGAATAATTCTAAACCCGTTAACAATAATGTTAAAAATTATGCCCCCAATTGGGAGGCGTTCTCGAATAGAGGTCGGGTTCCATGCTACGAGACTTGAGCTCTTTGCGTTGAAAATCGTGCCCTTAATTGGGAGGCGGTCTTGAACAGAGATCGGGTTCCAAGCTATGAGACTTGAGCTCTTTACATTGAAAATCATGCCCCTGATTGGAAGGCGGTCTTGAACAGAGACCTGGTTCCAAGCTATGAGACTTGAGCTCTTTGCGTTGAAAATCATGCCCTCGATTGGGATAGAGGGTCTAAAAGGCGTGGATCCCAAGCATACTGCCTAAGAGCTATCGAGTCGGGCTTTAAATCATGTTCGAAACCTCACTTTTTATTTGCGTTTGTTATGACAGATAATTGATGTGTATCATTTTTTAATGTTGGTGATGCCATCGAATGAATATTGTTCGATCTTGCGATGGTGATTGCTTGTTTGGCTCATTTTTGTTGCCTTTTCTTTCAATTGTTGTTATCGCATTTTACTTTATTTTGACAATTCGAACGCCATTCCACACTTGTGGAGGGTTTTATGTTTTCTCTTTAGTCAATCGTTGTGCGTGACCACTATGTCTTTCCAGCGTATGTATTCGGACAGAGTGTCCGTCCCTTTTTTTTATTTTTCGGGATTTACGGTAATCACTTGCCACTTTAGACAGAGTGTCCGTCCCGTTTTTATTTTTCGGGAGTTGCAGTATTCACTTGCCACTTTGGATAGAGTGTCCGCCCCTTTTTACTTTTCGGGAATTGCGGTATTCACTTACCACTTTGGACAGAGTGTCAATCTCTTTCGAGTTGAATGCCCACATACCATTACCTGTTTTAGCATCCTCATTCGTGCAACAGAAGCATGTATAGTACGCTGGAGGCCCTTTGTTCATCTTTTGAATGATATGTAAAATCTCGATTTTGTGCAACTTGTGTACCTTGCCAAGTATTATTGTTTCTCGACGATGGAGTAAATGTATTTTAGTCTTTTTGCAGTGACTTGATCGCTCAGAAGTTTATCCGCTATGGTTTTTGTATATAGGCATAGTCTGCTCGATTCCTTTTATCGTTTTGATGTATCTTGTCTCTCCTATAACGGATTCTTTTGCCGCCAATAGGACTACTCTCATTTTATGAAGATCGTGGCTGAGTTGCAAATTAGAACAACTCACCTGGTTACACTCTCGTCTTTGGGGATTCGACCATAGTTAAGACTGTGAAACGATTCTACAAGTTTCTAGTCTGTAAAAACCGCGAGACATTCTACTCGTAGTGAGCTTGCCATTGAAGTTCTAGCGAGAATTTCTTTGTATTCTGCCTCGTTGTTGGTCACAATAAAGTTCGACCCTGGGTGCGCTAGCCAGTTGTTGTATGATTTTACGAGTTTTTTTTACCCTCTAATTTTGGATTTATCTCTGTTTCGACTATGTTGTTAATAACAAGGTGACAAACATAATGAATGCTGACTTGGGAGTCCTTGGCCTTGGTGTTGCTCACTGATTTTGCATTTATGTTTGGTTTAGATCGTTATCTCTAGTCATGAGATTTCCTGGCATGCATTGCCTTCATTGAGGGCAAATGTGGTGATAATTAAAGAGGCAGAGTTGCGCCATGCCGCTTAGAGCAGATTGCTTTTGAAGTGATCGATCAGTATGAGGAAAACGTGAATCCCGAGGCTTGAGCATAAATATCTCTCGTGCAATTCAAAGTTTTCTCTATTTGGACATTGTGTCGCCTTTGTTCGAATACTTTGTTGCATTCTTACTAATGACTGCTCGCGTTTTATTTATGGCAATTTGTGCTTTTACATGTTATTGCTCTTCGATTTGGATGGCTGATTCAGTGAATGAATATTTGCACCTCTTGAGGTGATAATCCTTTTATTGTAGCCTAAATATGCACTCACGAATTTTCATCGTACCATGCTTGATAGATGTCTGTCGTACTGCCTTGTACACGTTCTCATTGCATTGCGATAGATAAGTATTTTGGTTAGATTTGCATCGTACCACGTTGAGTAGATATGACTAGTTTGTTATGTGAAGTTTATTGCAATATCCAGCCTTTCAGGCATATGGATATGTTGTTTGCATCATGCTTTTGCCAGCTTATGGCCATCATTTTAGGTTTTTGGGTAGTATCTAACTACGTTGGGCCGATGTCTGCTTCTTATATTCCATATTGTCATCTGACCGCTTTGGGCCAATAATTCATTTTCTCATCTGACCGCTTCGGGACAATATTTTATTTTTTCATTCGACCACTACGAGTCAATACTTCATATTTATCTGACCACTTCGGGCCAATATTTTATTTTCTCATCTGACCACTCCGGGCCAATATTTTATTTTTTCATATGACCATTACGAGTCAATATTTCATATTTATTTGACCGCTTCGGGCCAATATTTTATTTTTTATCCGGCCACTTCGGGCTGATTTTTCATTTTGAGAGTTTAGGTTTGCATTTAACCTTGTCGGGTCGATGTTCTTGGTGCCGTCTTGGACATGCTTGTCGTACCGCTTTGGGTAGACGTTTTGGTGGCACTTACCCAAATGAACCACCTTGATAGAGGAGCAATTGGTACCTATTGAGCATAAATGATGTTGCATTGCCTGAAGGTTGGGAACAAGACGATGAATAGGTGTCTATGAAGGATCACATTCATGGGAACTGTGCCAATTTTGCTCGTTCATTGGGTCTTATCCTTCGTTCTGAATCCCTCCAGTCGCTCACTGAGTAGCGATATTAGGACCTAATATTCTGGTGATATTAGGCCTTTTTTGTTTACTAAACAATTGAGTATGTTGTTAAGGACCTGCCTTCCGCGGTTGGCTACTTAAGGTCTAATGTGGTTTTGACATGCCATTTTTGTCATGCATGAGGGGTGAATTTTCGCGCTCGACCGCTTTTGGGCCAAACGTACCTCCGTCATGACACTTTGTCGTGCATGAGGGGTGAATTTTTGTTTTCGACCGCTTTTGGGTCAAACACACCGCCTTCATGATGCTTATGCTGTGCACGAGGGGTGAATTTTTGCGTTCGACCGCTTTGGGCCAAAGGTACCTCCGTCATGACGCTTATGCTTTGCACGAGGGGTGAATTTTTACGTTCGACCGATTTGGGCCAAACGTACTTCCGTCATGGTGCTTATGTTGTGCACGAAGGGTGAATTTTTGCGTTCGACCGCTTTGGGTCAAACATACCTCCGTCATGACGCTTATGCTGTGCACGAGGGGTGAATTTGTGCGTTCGACCGCTTTGGGCCAAATGTACCTTCGTCATGACACTTATGGTGTGCATGAGGGGTGAATTTTTGCGTTCGATCGCTTTGGGCCAAACGTACCTCCGTCATGACGCTTATGTTGTGCATGAGGGTGAACTTGTTGCTGGCCTCTTTGATTCCTCATTTGGGTTTCTAGGATCATTTATGGGTAAGATTCTTCGATACCTCATACAGGTAAGATTCTTTGATACCTCATAAGGGTAAGATTCTTCGATACCTCATACGGGTAAGATTCTTCGATGCCTCATACGTGTAAGATTCTTCGATACCTTATACGAGTAAGATTCTTTGATAACTCATACGTGTAAGATTCTTTGATATTCTTTGATACCTCATAAGGGTAAGATTCTTCGATACCTCATACGGATGAGATTCTTTGATACCTCCTACGGGTAAGATTCTTTGATACCTCATATGGGTAAGATTCTTCGATACCTCATAAGGGTAAGATTCTTCGATACCTCATAAGGGTAAGATTCTTCGATACCTCATAAGAGTAAGATTCTTTGATACATCATACGGGTAAGATTCTTCGATATTCTTTGATACCTCGTAAGGGTAAGATTCTTCGTGACACTGTTTGAAATGCAATTATTTGTCCCTGTAGAGGAAGCTCCTTTCAGTCGTTGCCTGTAACAAGATAAGGCACATGCTTTCTTGGAAATCTGTTAGTATTAAACAAAAATGTAAATGATTAACGTATAGGATTGGGATTGAAGACTCCCTAATCTTTCTTCCGACGATGTGGGTTTCCTTGGTAGTTAAGTGGATTTGATTACTGCCATTAGCACCACTCCTTGTTCGTTTGGTACCGAGTTTCATGTTGTTGACTATGTACTTATTCTAGCAATCTCGATATAGCTAGGACTGACTTTGAGATTGCGAACCTGTTTTTGAGTACATGTAGCATGTTTCCAAAGACGGTGCCACTATTTTGGGGCATTTTCGTCTTCTGACTTGGCAAGTTGAAAAGACACTCCACAACAAACTAATTCATTATTGTGTTAGAATCAACTTTGTTCTTTACATGCCTGCACTCCAAGCATTACGGCACGAGGGATCAGGTGTTATTGATTTCAGACTGAACTTGGGTGAACGCCTAGCTGCCTACGTATCCCATTGAGGGAATCAAGCCAAACATAGTTCATCTATCTCTAAGTGTCCATGTTAGGTCGAATCTATGCTATTCGATCCAAGATAGGTCGAATGTGCGGCATTCGATCCATGAATCTCGAATCATAGTTGTTCGGCGTTGCTCTATGTCGAATATGATGTGTATCGAATGAGCTTGGCTCGATGTTGCTCTATGTCAAATATGATGTGTATCGAATGAGCTTGGCTTGATGTTGCTCTATGTCAAATATGATGTGTATCGAATGAGCTTGGCTTGATGTTGCTCTATGTCGAATATGATGTGTATCGAATGAGCTTGGCTCGATGTTGCTCTAGATCGAATCAGGTTCTGTCTCAAATTGGGTGGTGGATTGAACTCTGAAGTGTATCGAACCAAAAGTATATCGAATCGATGGATTTGATGTATGTGAGAATGTGATGAGTGTTGAATGAATAATCTCGAGAAGGCCGAGAGACGGGGTATTTATCAACCCCATTTCTTGGGCCCATGTGGCAGCTGTGAGATGCGCATCGAATTGGGACGGTTCGATCGATCACTTAGATTGAATCAATGCCTTTCGATGCTCGATTAACATCAAATTTCTACTGTTCGATATTCTATTTTAGTGGGCCTTCCTTCTTGGATTGACCCAATATTAGTATTGGGTCATTGCTAAAATACCCCTATCAAACATATAGTGGCAATACTAAACATAAAAGTAATTACTTATATGCTAGATTCATCTTAGAATATTATACTAAAAAAACAAGTAAATAAAAAAAAGTAATTCATATTATTTACTTTAGTTTGGTAAAATAAATTGCAATTCAAATTGATAAAATTCCACTACTAATTAGAGAAAAAATTGTCATGTCATTTCTAATTTCACTTTCTAACATATGGGCTTCAAGAATATTAAACATGTGATGTATCATAACTTAGTAATACGTGTCAGGCAGTTGAAGAGGCGCGTGTTCATAAGTTAGTTGGCCATCGAGGCAAATTTGATTGGCTAGTAAGTCATTCATGTTTGGGTTCGTGGGTAAGCCACATGTGCATAACTACGCATCCAATTTGTCCTCTCCATTCGACCACGTCGGTTTATCTCCTTGATCAACCATCTAATTCAACCCTACGACATTGGTACGAGTCTGAGGGAGTTTGACCCATATTCGATTTCTTGACCTATTCGAGTTTTCAAAGTACATGTTTTGGATTAAAGATAAGCCCCAAGTTTGTGGCAGATATCTTGAACATACTCTTGACGATGACTTCCTATAAGTAAATGTAGATCTTTTTTAAAGTTATACTTTTTCTTAGTTATTGATGAGTTTGTGCAACATGAAATTTTCATAGCTACCTACATACTCATTTGATCATATTTGTTGCATTTTTATTGGTTTAGGTCTTGTTTGTTATTTTGTTATTTGAGGTTGATCGGAGTAAAAGAAGGCGAAATAGTAAAGAACAAAGGATGTATTGAGCTTACGACAAAAGAGCACAAACTGATCATCATTTGTTCATGCGGTACTTGCACATGTTGCATGTTGCCAACGTTTGAATCGCAGCCTTAATTTTATCACAAGTTGCCACAGAGAGAGGCATGACTTGCACATGTTAGTGGTTAGTCGTGCGCGAGAGGCAAGACAAAGAGCTACAAAGGGGCGCTAATATCGTGTTTGCACAACTTGTCCTTATGTAACGCTTGAGATGGCAAAAGTAATAATCATAGGGCAACATATTTGTGGAAGAAAAACTATAAGAGGAGGAGGCGTTTCTCAAAGGCATTGCTAGTCATCACAATGAATTGCAAGCACACTACATACACGTAACAATGCAATCTTTCATTCATTCATTATTCACATAATGCAATCATAGTTTGAGAGAATTATGATTGAAGCAAGAGCACAATCGTTCAAAGCGAAGCAAAGGAGAATGAAAGAAAAGGCATGCCAACATCTCGGTGAGATCAAGAGTTTAATCTTTCATTTATTTCTCTTATGTTGTTCTCATTGAATTGTTGGGTTGAATTGAAAATCAGGAGTAGCTAATTTACCCAGTGTTTGGGATAGGATGTAGTTATTGATTAGGGATAAAAATATCAAGTCCCCTAACCTATGGGCACTTTTACGCGTTGCCCCTTAAACTAATTTTATCACCACTTTGGTCTTTAACCTATATGGTGTCTGTTCGGTTTGCCCCAGTTATGCATTTTCGGCCATTTCTGGCCATTTTTTGCCGGAATATTCCCTTCTACCCGACTCATACGTGTTGTACTAGATGCATAATAGTAGTTGGTGAAAAAAGAACACCTCCAAGTGATGAATATTCCGGCCACAAAAAGACCAGGAAGGCACCACAGGATTTGCCTATTTCCGGCCATTTCCGGCCATTTTTGGCCGGAATATTCCTCTCTGCCCGACTCATATGTGTTGTACTAGATGTATAATGGTAGTTGGTGACAAAAAAAATAAAAAAAAATACCTCAAAGGGAAGAATATTCCGACTACAAAAGATCGAAAATGCACAACTGGGGCAAATCGAACAGACACCATATAGGTTAAGGACCAAAGTGGTGATAAAATTAGTTTAAGGGGCAACGCGCAAAAATGCGCATAGGTTAGGGGGCTTGATGTTTTTATCCCTATTGATTAATGCACCTTGAACCTATGGTTTGTGATATTTATTGAGTTTATTATTTTGCTGGATCTTGTTTGTTCTATATGCTACATGATAGAATTAGCTATTATTGGTTCATGAGAAGAAAAGTACTGATGATAAACTATTATGTAATACTTGAATTATACATTAGAGATTGTTCACACAACTCATGCCTAGTAGATCACACAAACAATTAGAAAATCTTAACGTATGTAACACTTAGAGGCGTTTATATTAATAGCCCACTCTAAAGCTTTCCTAAAACCTTATTTGTAGCTTGTGACATGGTGAAACTTGAAAGGACCATTCAATATAATGATCTAAGTCATTAAGGATTTAGAAGATTAATTTGATACTTTGAAAGAATGTATAATTAGTTAGGGGAAGTGTATCAAATTGTGAAGATTAATTAGATACTATGAAAAAATGCATAATAGTCAAGGGAATTCTATCAAACTGTGAAGATTAATTAGATACTGGGAAAGAATGCATAATCAATCAAGGGAAGTTCAGAACAAAACATAAAGCCATTAGAAAGAAATAATACATTGGTACATTGGTATTTTGTCTATGAAGTGCATTCATCAATATGATAATGAAACCCAATTCCTAGATAAGATTTCCTCATTCAGACAGATAACTCAATCTGACTCAATTTTTTTCTCATTTAGTTTTTGTTCTTTAGTGTTAATTAATCACTTTCGAAATCATTCATCCCACATAGTTTCTTTCCATTACTAATCAGATAGAACACACTCTCAATGGAATTCAATAATTGGGACGTAATTCTACTTTGCATTTTATATCACCTAACCATACACTTGAGAATGTAGGCGCATTATACCATTTGCATTACATTCATCCGCTAATACGTAATTACATTGTGCATAAATTATCTAATGTAGAATTCGTCCTACTTGAAGCAAGTTCACCTATCGGTTTGAGATATTTGTTGGATCAAGTTTAAAGGTCGACTTTTGACTTCCCAATTTGGCCATCAGCTTAATCCGCTCTTTCATTTGATTGTGCTACTAGAAAGTCTTACTAATTTAGACATCATATAATCTATCAAGTCTATCGGTAGCTTAGCCCCCAAGGTTTGGTCTATAATAATTTAGCAAAAACACATGTCCCAATTATGAAGAGCCACCTAGCATAACAAACCATCTAAGCAACACGAACAAAATGAAATTTCACTTTGGGTTTCACATCGACCCTCTACATTCAAACCTCTAAAAAGTGCCATTCTAATGTGTTCAAAGATTATGATGTGAGTCCAGCCTAGTAGATCACACAAAAAGTCTTCAAATCTTCAGGTAGTTAACACTTAGAGGTGTTTGAATTAAGTACCAACTTTTCGAAAAAATTATTTGGATCTTTACATGGTAGAAATTGGGGAGACCATTCGATCTAACGATTGTAGTCATTAAAGCATTGGAGGATTAATTTAGTATTGTGAAAGCGAGCGTGATTAGCCACGAGAAATTAGGAATGAAATGTGAAATTAATGGAAAACAATTTACATAGGAACATTGGTATTGTTGTGAAATACATTCATCAGTATGATAATGAACCTCGATTTGTGCATATGCTTTCCTCATACTAATCAACAAGTCATCTAATTCAATTATACTCTCATTTAGTTTATGTTCTCTAGTTCTACTAATTATATCTTTCGTTCATATATCATATTAAGTTATATTCTGTTACTAATGAGATATAACACACTCTTTGTGTAATTTGATACTCGAGACATAATTTATGAACTATTTTATATTACTTGACCGTGCACTTGCAAAAAATAAGCGTATTTATGGTCACATCATTCACACTACACGCACGTCACACATTAAGTTGAGTTAGTAATCTCCAATACATAATTTAGATAATAGATAATAGTCTAACACCAATAACTGGCAGATCAGCAGAGCCGTTAATCTAGTGAGGGATAATTCTATCATGTAGCATATGAAACAAATAATTTATAACCACGTATAAGACTCAATAATAACTAGAATCAATTAAATAACCTTATTCATAATCTGTAAATACTCCCCCACTTCATACACGGAGCGGTTTAGCCACTCATATCTCAAGTTCGTAATCTTGACACGAGGGATATAAAAGAAAGACATGATCTAGATCCCCAAGTCTCCATAGTCATTCTTTTTAACATCTCTTTCTATTTATCTATTTTAATGCTCTCAATCACCTCATACTACCCTCCATTGTGCATCTTATGTAACATCAAGAAAAGTGAAGGTTTATACTCTTGTGGCAGGAGGTTGTCTTCCAACACAGTTTCCCTATAGTGGATCTTCCACATATTGAGGAAGATCTTTTTGAGATTAAGATATCATGAAACATATGAAACGAATAACATCTAACCATGTATGTTGTAAGAATTACTAAGTAAATCAGTAGTGAAATTCAAACTCAGAACAAACTCATTCATCATCTATTTTACAACCAAAGAAATCATCCAATCATCTTCAATTATGTTCATTAGTTTAAATTTACATTCTCATTTATTAGTTAGCTTAATTCTGCATTCATATTTTCATCCATTAGATGGCTTTTTCTTTCACACAATTAAAGGTAGTCAAAATATTGACAACCATCATTGTTTTTGCATATAAGCGATTGTAGAAATTAATCCACAACTTCATTGGAATTCGATAGTTGAGACGTAATTATACTTTTCCTTTTATTATTACTAGACCGTGCACTGCCAAATACGTAGGCATAGCGTTCATTGCAGACATATCATAAAAACTACACGCTTCGCCACACGTCAATTATTCATATATATAGGGCAACATGGCAAGCATGAGCAGCGCCCCTTTGGTGGTGCGAGTAATGCTCTTTCAGTCAACGTTTTTGATTTATTACTATCAAATCGTGTTGTGAGAAGTTATGGCAAGGCTCCAACTATGTGGTAGAGTCGTGGGGGATTAAGCTTACAAGGACCCGTCCCAAACCCTCTATTGTGGTTATGTGGAAGAAGCCGAGAGCGGGTCGTTGGAAGCTTAATACAGATGGAAGCTCGAAAGGTAACCCCAGATTTGCCGAAAGTGGAGGGGTTCTTCGAGACCATTTAAGTAATTGTGCTTGGATCTATCATGTTGCTTTGGAGCCAATGATCAATGTGGAAGTGGAGCTCTTGTCCATTCATCAAGGCCTCAAATATTGTCATACTCTTGGCTTACATGATGTGGATATTGAAACAGATGCTCTTATCACGATTCCCAGTGTGAACGCTAGGAAGGGAGGCTCGTGGAAGATTATTCAACAAGTAGAGGAGATTCGTACACTCTTCGCTTTGGTTCATTGCTCCATGCACCACATCTATAGAGAAGGCAACCAAGTAGCAGATCAACTTGCTAATGAGGCTTACATCGCATTAATGGCTGGTATCCGAGAAATTTGGCGAGTCAAAAGGTTCGGGTTCTACTAGAAAAGGACAAACTTAGTTGGACTTCTCTTCGCAATCCCAAGTCTAATTCATAAAGATTGAAGAAGCTAGCAAAGGACAAGTTCGAAGACTTGATTGGAGAATTTTACTTGATGTTTAGATGGAAAACCTCTTGTAATAAGCCGTATGTTATTGTTTATTTTCCTAGCTTATTTTATTTTACGAGGTATCCACTTTTGAGATACGCTCTGTTTTGTAATAGTATTAGTATCTCTTGTTTCGCTCGAAATTGTCTATGCCTCCTTAAGTGGAAGAGGGTACTTGGATTGCACACTTCGTCTTTGGGTGTGACTTCTAGATATCTTACTCTCACGGGCGGTCACTACATTCTCGGGAAAGCGCCCCTTAGCTTTGATGACACTTAACTAGCCAATTCGGTTAAATATTCGGGGTGCTCCTATAAACATCCTTAGATGCTTTGTTTTCTTTTGATTAACCGTGTGATTGGGTACATCACTCGATCTTATATGTAGTAACCCCCCCCCCATTTTCCTTTTTATAAAACTTTCTTTCTTCATGCGTAGTATGGATATGTAAAGTGAAGTAGTACAATGAATACTTTTGCAAGTGCACGGTCAATTAATATAAACTAAAAAATAAATTACATCACAAGTATTGAATCCCACAGAGTGTGTATAATAAAGTTTTAGAATCCTAGTTATCATGTAGAGAAGCGAATAACAAAGGTAGGCTTTGAATGCAAGAATTGTAAAAATACTGAATTTAATGAGATTGCACATAAGATGGATAAAGTAGAGTTCATAGTTAACTTCACTTAAGAATTATTTAGTAAGTTATGTACAAACTACTATGCTCACTTAAGTTATTAAGGCTTTTGAGAGATTGAATCCACGATCTAGTGTTGCATTAGTCACACCCTAAATGCTTAACCCCTCTGATTATTTACACCATTAAATAAAAAAATCTGAGGTGTCAACCGGTTTTAGAAGAAAATTTAAGTTGGAATTAAATCTAAAGGTATCGTATGTTCAATTCATATACAAGAGTTGTGTTAGCTAGTTCTAATGCATAATTCGGTTCAAACATGCATAATTTAACATCTATACTATGGTAGAACAACATTGGCTTCATGAATCCAACGAGAGCTAATCCTATTCATGCAACATATATAATAAATTTTCTGTAAACACGTTAAGACTCAAACAATATTTAAATAAACCAATTAATCATATTCATAAATTTCAGCTACTCCTTGCTCAAAATGCGGAGTAGTTTAGCTACTCCTAATCTCAAGTTCAACATCACATAAATGAAAGAACGACATAATGAAAGAGCAAATGATTAAAAGAACTTTTAGATCCGGTGGAACGTTGATGTTCTTCATCTTCAGATCTCCTTTGCTTCACATGTTGTTCTTAGAGCTTGACTTGGTACCTTATAAGTAAAACTGTGACAATAAATGATGAGTGATTATGGACTTGTGTATTTCAGACAGTTTATCTCTCCACCACTTAATCATGCACACACTCCATTCCCTCCAATTTAGATAAGTAACTCCCTTCATTGTTTTTAGTTTTTTAGCATGAAAGTGTTGCCTTGGATGTTCTACGTCTGCCATTTCACACGATACATAGGGTGTCAAGTTGTGCACTTGGTCGTGCCAGTTTTGTTGGCGAGGCACCTGATTCTTTTGGTGGCACGTGAGTTATGGCTTGTCATAGTATTGCTAGCGCTTGTCTTGTGGTGATTGGTGATCACAATTAGAGCAAAAGTGAGAAGAGTGTTCGCGCTCATATCTTCCACTTGTTGTGCCTAAGGGACTCTGCTCATTTTATCCTCAAATAGATCATTTTCTAGTCTTTAATCTCAATGTTGCACCAATTAAACTCTAAAAATACAGAACAAAGAAGTACGAAAATAAACAATGAAATGCTATAAGGCTGATCAAAAGCTTTAGAAAAAATAAGGAAAAATGGAACATTCTAGACACTCATCAAAAATGACCGATTGACGGTCAATCTGGGCCGATCTCGATCCAACTTAAACCCAATAGAGGTTATTTAATACGTTTTTCTTCTTGCTTAAGTTTTAATGCACAGAGTATCATGATTCAACATATATAGATGAACTTTTGATTGAAATAGTGAAGTTGATTAGCGAATAGGTCGAAATCGTTGTTCAACCTTTTTTCGCTTTTCAATGTATTACCTACATTTTCACCTATTAACTATTTTGAAGAGTGTTTGACATATGCATTGAGCTTTGGGCCTAATCCCACCAAGAATAGTCTAACGAGCCCCTATAAATCCATAAAATTCTACACAAAGAAAGAAGACGCCTGAAGCTAGCAAACATTGGAATTCGACCATTATTACAATGTTTCCTTTCAAAATTGAATCGATTTGGTCTAGTACACCTAAAAGGATCTTGTATTATAGTTTACGAATCAGGAATTCGTTCAACAAATGAACATTTACGAAAAGATTAATAGCAAAAATGGTGAAGTCTTCCAATGTTGAATCATTAGTGGATTTCTAATGTACTACTCTGATCTATATTTTGAGGTTTTATTTTATCTATATTTTGCTCATGTCTTATACTCATTGACCTTTTCTAATAGGAAGCAGTTTACCGACTTCTACAAAAGGGGTCATAGCAAAAATGGCAAAATTGTGCAAAATAAAAGAATGAATTGATGTTCACCTTATTACTTAGGTTCGACCTATTCAGTTAAGGTTAGGCCTATTCGACCTAGTTTAAATCTATTCTCCATCCAAGGAGCATGAGAACGATCTGGAGTAGTGGGTTTGACCTACAACATATATATTCCACCTATTGGATGTTATTTGACACGAGAACTCAATCTTCAATGCAAATCATTCATTTCTATCCAAGATTGGCCTCCACTACGATACAATAAACTAGGTTCGATTTGATTTTCCAGTTGAAATGCGTAGGAATCTTGACCTAGTCCTATGTTTAGTTTGAAATCAACAAATACCCATTATCACCAAGATAACCTCTATGATCTTACTACTTTGACATTAAATCATAATTACTTACGCATTGAAGAGCGAATATTAGTTCACATTGATCGCTTAGAGTAAAGGTGTATAGAGAACATGTTGGTTTAAGTGAAACACTAGGTCAATGTAATCTGGAGTCTTAAGCCAGTCTGCCGAGTCAACAAACAAAAGTACCTCACATCAAAATATAAGATTCAAGAATTATACAGTATATGCAAAAATATAATTTTGGTAAATGCCAATTATTTTAAAAAATAACATAGTTTTTGATGCAAATCATTTTTGTCCATTAACTTGGTAGGTTGACTCAACGCTCCGCGTGAAACCAATTTAGTGCTTAATGTAAAAGAAATGTACTTTATACACCTGCCTCTGCAACACCCATGAAATAGGTTTGGATGGATACGACGTAGGCTCTACAATGCTTAAGTCATCAAGATTATAAGTTAAAGCAATCAAATTAAATAACTTATCTAGATGAGAGTTAAGGATTTGGTTTGAACTCAAGGTTTTGAAAACCTGGTCGAGGATTTGAATTAGAGAATCAAGTAGAACATAGTTGAATGTATCTTGGAGATCACCGTGCTTTTTGTTGGAGTAAATGACCCATCTTAAAGGTTGATTCCTCTAGTTAAGTTAGAGATAAGTAAGACAAATACAATTGTTATAGGTTGAATCCTTTAGATGCATCTATTGGCTATCAAAATCCAGACATTATGATTTAACTAAAGGATTTAGAATGAGACCACGTCTTTAAGAAGTGGGTCACGCTCATATGAGAGAAAGAAATTGGGAAACTAAAATTGATTATATTTTAAGGGACATAATGATCACCATTTGAAACTCTTATGTATAAGTTAAGTTTGGAGACACCTTTCAACTTTTTGCATCTTAATGGTTTTGGCTGTAACTCCATGGATGTTAAATCTACAAAACACCTCTTGATTTGGAAAAAAAGACTTAAGAAGCTTTCAGAGGCATAAAAATCATTGGTCAAAGCTAGTTAAAACTTTAGGTTGAAACTCTTATTAGGGACTACCCTTCACATTTAGGTGGCTTCACGGTTTGGGCCATAAGTCCTTGCAAAGGCATCAAATCGACAAACTACTTCTCGATGTGGAAAATAGACCCAAGCATCTTTTGAAGAACATAAGTCTCATTTGTAAAAACTTGAGAGTCAATCCTCTAGGTTGAAAATATACCTCTAAACAATCCTTTCTCTTGGCACAACACCACGATTTCAGCTATAACCCCTTCAGTATGGGTCAGATCTGCAAACAACATCAAGACCTAGAAACTAAACTCATGGATTTTCTGTACACATAAGACAACATCAAGACCTAGAAACTAAACTCATGGATTTTCTGTACACATAAGACTTGTTGGTACAAACCCTAGAGTTGAGACTATAGGTCAAAATTCTAACTCGAAACTAGGTTTTAAACCTACCCAACTCTATAATTTCGGCCATAACTCCTTCATAGGCATTAAACCGCTTCTTGATTTAAAACATATTTTGAAGAAACTTTTCATAACTGCATAGTCACAACTCTAGGTAAAAGTTCTAACTCAAATGACCAATCAAATTTTTGAGGCTTTAAAACTTTTTTCGTAATAACTTACATAGACTTTAGATTAGCAAATTGCTTCTGATTTAGAAACGAGCACAAGCAACCTTCTAGGAACAAGAGGCGTAAGTGAATTCATATGTTAAAACTACGGATCAATCTTAACTTGTAATAAGTTATTGGCAATCTTTTCCATTTGTTCGGAGTGATTGAGGTATGTTTATGTAGTTTTTGGTGTTAAATCTAGTGATTTTGGGCCCCTTCTTTTCTGACTCACCATTTTAGATTTAACTTAGTTTCTAGATGTCGGAATCATAGTTCACTTGTTTCATTGGAAGTAGAATTTGTAACTTTTTTAGGATTATAAGGGTCATTCTAAAATTAGGTAGGGAAATAATAGTGAATCACCCAAGGTTCACTTATTTTTCCATTTCAACCCTCTTAAGGTTTTAGACAATCACTCATAAACTCAAATTACCTTGATTTCTGCAAATTGTGCATGTCTCATTACCATGTTATGGCACATCAATAGTACCCCTGCTTGGAGTATGCTTTTGGAGCACGACCAACTAGAAACTCATTAAGATGTTAGAGTTAGGATTTTAATGTCAAGGGTGGTTAATATATTTGGAGAGGTGTCAATGTGGAGGTGTGTAAGATCAAATAATGTTACTTCACTCTCAGCTTTGGCAAAGTGATGGATCAAAGGTTGGCAGCATCTAACGTTCTTTGTCTGTCATTTTCTTTAGATGCTACTAGCTCGCTTCCTCGTGATATCCTTGTTTGATCAAATTAAATGTTGACTTTGCAAAGTGGATCGTTACAAGTCATTGTCTTCCATGGTCACCTCTTCGTGTGTCATTTGTAGAATTTTAGATTGAATCCACTTATTTGTTAACTACTAACTTTTTCAAGCTTATATTGCTTTTTGTTGTTTTTTTAATGTGTATGTTGCTTTATGAAGCTTTATTGATACGTAGTTCATTGAGCGTATGTTGCTTTATGAAGCTTTATTGATACATAGTTCATTGAGTTTGGAGGAACTCAAGGTAGTTCATACCCTTGGAGGTATTTACTACCTTAGGACATGTGAGATGCCTATGTAGGTGCTTGATATTCTGGATTTAGTGCTAGAACCCGATGCCTATTGATAGGGTAGTTACCGCAGTTTCTTCTTGGTTCAAACTTAGTACATATGATACTACGATGAGCACTCTATTATTTTTTTGTTGTGTTGCTTAATAAAACTGCTTTGACCTTAAATGGGGATAATTTTTTATGTTAAAGTAGTCGTTATAGATGTTGCTTTCACAATTCGCCAACTAATAGTCCAGAGACCTAAACATCGACGTTGCACCCATCCTTTTATAGTTTAAGTTTATAGGCGTGCGAGGCTTTCTAGACGTTCATTTGTTTTTATAGGAATTTTCTCATTCTTATTTTTTATATTTCTTGTTTTGCTTGTTTTCTTCTTGCTTCTTTATTTTTCAATATTCTACCTTCCCTGTTTGCATCACTTTTTAGAGGATAAATATTAGACCGAGAAGAAAAAAGATGGTTATGCTACAGACTGTATATTAGGCATCCTTATGAAGTGTCATTTTACTTTGGGTCTTTAGGTCCAAAATGATTCTTTCACTTTGTAGGTCTTGAGCATAAAATGATGTCCCACCTTCACAACGCTTTCATTGAGAAAGAATTATCTTCCATTGGCTTGTGGCCTAAAAGTTTGTCTGAAGGACTTTTTCTTCGTAGGTCTCTTGCCTACAAGCTTTTGTTAGATCCACAAGGTTGTGGCCAAATATTTTTTATCTAATAGGTATGCAGCCTAAAAGTCTGTAGTATCTTCACAACATTGTGGCTGAAAGGGCATTTTTTTTTGTAGATTTTTGGCCTCGAAGTTTCTTTTAGCTTCATATGGTTGTCAACCAGAAGGAGTTTGTCTTGGTAGGTCTGTGTTTAGAAGTTTGCAGTCTACGTCACAAGACTGTGGCTAGAAAGGATCTTTGCTTCATAGGTTTGGGGCCTAGAAGCTTATTGTAGCTTCACGAGGTTGTGGCTCGAAAGAATGTTTCTTAGGTATGTAGCCTAGAAATTCGGCTCTGGATACTCTATTCCATTCCCCTGTGCCACTTTCTCTTCCATTAACTGGAGTGCGACACATGTCAAAATAGTTACTCCCTTCCAAACCATTGTCAGCCTCCTCACGTGACAAGCCTAGGCTTGCTTTTACCCTCTCCCAAAACTTAGGCATTAATTCCAATTGAACCAGACATAAATTATATTTGATAATTAAGGACATAAGTGGTCATTCTTATCCCCTAAACTTGGGAATTCCCAAATATTTAACCAATAAATTAAAGTTGTCAATTATATTTTATCTATATATGAATTAAAACTCAGAAAGTAATATTTTGCTAATAAGCTAGATTGCCTTTACCCTCTCTTATTTTTACGCTAAACATTTTGGTAGACAATAAAGTGCATTTACCAAATAAATAATAGTTTCAACCCCTAAACTCTTTGAATTTGGCAATTTCGGAATGCTTAACCAATAAAATAATATCTTTCAAACCGTTGTTAGCTCCATCAGATGATATTATCATACTTCCAAAATTAAACAAGTGTATAATTTATAATATGTATTTATTTGTCATATTGCATATATACTATGGATTAGCCATCTAATTATGGAAATTCAGCATTTTCATGAAGCATTATATTTGTAGTTAAAGTTTGATCTATAACAAGTAAGATAATGTTAGATATTATATATATATATATATATACATATAAAGTTCATCATATGAACACATTGAGCAAGATTTATATGTTCTAAGATTCACAGATATTTATATTTTATGACAACTTAAAATTTATCACAATTGTTTTTAGCAAAGTCATCTCATCCTTACAAAATACCTGCATTCTGTATTAATTAAATCATTTTACGGGAGAATTCACTTCAGGCTTTAGGAGCTAGTGTCATATATACCATATTTAAAGCATGATTATTCATTATAAATGTCTTTACTTGAAAAGTAAGATACATTAAAACATATTTAGTCAAACTAATGATATACTGTATCACATTTATTGATACTAATACATAAGCTGATAAAATTTATGCTAAATTCCAATTATTGTATTAGTATTTTTTTTCTAAGAAAATAAATATTATTGTATTAGTAATATTACATAAATCTGTCTATAAATAACACCAATTAGTTTAATGAACTACACTAAGGTGGTGTTTGCAAACTCTTAAAAAAAGCTATAATCAGCTTTTTATTTGAATAAGTGATTTTGGGGTGTTTGCAAATCTAGCTTTGTCGGTTAAGGAACTTTTTTAAGCTAAAAAATCCCCCACAATATTAAAGCTGGTGTGTATTTTTAAATAAAATAATTGAATAATTTCAAATTCAAGTTAATCTTGCAAATGCTCTCAACTTCTAAATTTAAGTGCTTTTAAAACTTAACATATAATTATGAACTTCTACTTTTTTACTAGAGTTTGCAAACACCACCTAAGTGATTATTAAAGAACGATGCAAGTGGCATTTTGGTGTTTGCAAACTCTTAAAATAAGCTATAATTAGCTTTTTATTCGAATAAGTGATTTGGGGTGTTTGCAACTTTAGATTTTTCGGTTACAAAACTCTTTTTAAGCTAAAAAAACCCCACAATCTTAAAGCTGGTGTGGGGTTGCATGCGGCTTAACTTAAAATTGTGAACTTCTAATTTTCTACTAGAGTTTGCAAACACCAAGAGCTCTTTTCTTTATTTAATCAAATTACTAAATATTTTCCTCCATTATAATTATTTTAGTTTTTTGGATACCACATGATTTTCGATTTGATCTTAATCTCAAGTAAAACAAGTAGCTAAAGTTTATTAGCAAAAGATTACATTCTTAGTTTTATTTCATATATAGCTAAAATATAAATTGACAACTTTATTGGTTAAAATATTCATGAATTCTCAAGTTTAGGGGATAAAAGTGACCAATTATTTATTAGATGTCCTTAATTATCAAATATAGTTTATGTCTGGTTCAATTTGCATTAATGCCTAATTTTTGGGAGAGGGTAAAAGCAAGCCTATGCTCGTCACGTGAGGAAGCTAACAATGGTTTGGAAGGGAGTAAATATTTTGACACGTGTTGCACTCCAGTGAGTGGAGGGGGGAGTGGAATGGAAGGGGGAGTGGCACAGGGGAATGGAATAGAGTATCCCGAGCCTAGAAATTTATCATAGCTTCACAAAGCTTCACTATTAATGAAAGGTGTTATGAAGTTTGTTGCTTAATGAAGTGTATAATTGACTTTCACAGCTTAATCAAGGATGTTGTTGCGTTAGTCGCTTAAAGAGTACTTTGTGGTATCAATTGCTTAATGAAGTGCTTTGTAGAATCAGTCACCTAATCAAATGTTATTTTGGTGTAAGTACTTAATAAAGTGTTGTTCAATAGTTTGATGTAGACATGCAAGTCTTTTTTATGTAGAGGTGCAAGTTTGTAGTTTAGTATTGTTTTGAACTTCATCTGGAGAATCTATGAGTTGCCCTTTAGGCGAGAGCCTTTTTCAGAGGACTAGCCTTTATTATAGCCCGAGTTTGATAATACTTTGATTGTTTGCACCTTCGCTATTGATGATGCTTACTAATGTGGTATTGCATAACTACGGGGTGTACTTACAACCATGTTCTTCCACACCCCAGTTGCAAGAAGAATCTTGATATTGGTGCATTGTTTTGATGTCGAATCCTCACTAACACCTCTATTGTTGCGACCTCCACTTGTTCTTATTTAATTTGATTAGGATCTTGATGATCTTTGATCGTTTTAGTTTGAATTATTTATGGTACAATATTATATGTTGTCAGTCGTGATGGTTTGCGAGCAATTCAAATGTAGTCGGTAACTAGCTCTTAAGCCTTGTGTGTTTAGCATATGTGTATTTGTGTATAGCAGTTTCCTTTAAGCTCACGAGCTTAGGAGTTGCACAATTGCGTTCTTTAAGTCTTATGTTCTTTGGCCTATAGAGTTATGCATAATGGACTTAGGCTTATATATTTTAACGTTGTGACCTCGCGGGCTTAGTTCTTTTAAGGATTACGTCATTCGCATTCTTGTTACTAGTAGGACTTTTTCTTTCTATCATGTCTTCTTATGGTGTTGCTATCGCGAGTTTGATACTTGCTCTAAACATTGGAGCATCAAGAATATAATTTTCTTTTGTAACTTTGAAATTTGTCCAGTAATGGGATTCTTTTTCCGGTTTAAGATCATCTCCCTATTGCATATGGTATTACAAATGGTGTTGATATTGTGCTTCAACTGATGGTCTCCGGATATCTTCCTCAATTATTTACGTGGGTAGCATCATCATCTCGATCCTCAAATCATTTTGGTCTACTTCTGTCTCACTTATACTTAAGCTTATTTTTCTTGCGTTCATTTTCAAGTTCGAGATGGCAGGTATCTCCCATGCCTCGTATGAGATAACAACTATCACGATTTTATATCTACCCCATTTCAAACTTGTGCACAAGTCAGATCAAAATTGGATCTTAGTGAACATGATATGGATTTTAGCATGGACGTAAATAGTTTTATTTTGCATAAATAGTTGTTCTCGAATAACTATTGTGATGGTCAACGCCTGATGAGCGTGTGAAACACATTATTTGAGTGATTGTCTAATTATGCTTTTGATTATCCTTGTAGCATTTTTATTAGTTTTTATCTAGTTTTGTTATTTTGTAGTTTAGAGTCGACTTGTAGCAAAACGAGGCATAATAGGGATGGATTGAGCACACAAACAAAGTTAAGGGAAAAATGTCATTTTAGCAACATTTGTCAACCTAATATGGATGAACCGCCGCCGAATGACCAAGCGTGACTCGCGCTAGGAACGCAGCACGACACGCACTAACTACCCAAAACAAGCACGATCCGCGCCTAGAATGCAGTGCGATGCAAGGCGAATGGCAAAAATAACAGGACTCATGCTAGGACATCACCACTACCAACGCCAAGAAAAAAGAGAAGTGTCACATAGCAGCAAGCCATTGAGCGCGACTTGACCTAAGTTGAGATTGTGATAAACCTAGGGCAACATGTTTACACAAAAAAAGCTATAAAAGGAAAAGGTCAGACACCGCACGTGGCCTCATGAAAATACACCTTCAAGAGAAAAATTACACACCGCAATTCATCAATACATTCATAGCGATCATAACTTGGGAGAATGGTGATTAGAAAGATCATAAATATTAGGAGCAGAGCAAAGAAAAAAAATCAAGGAGAAAAGACGCCGACATCTCACCACGATCAAGAGTGTAATCTTTCTTTTACCTTTTTTATGTTGTTTTCAATCGTCGATCATGAGTAGTTAAATTACTCAGTGTCTAGGATAGGATGTAGTTATCATGTGATGCACCTTGAATCTATGTTTTGATTATTTCTACTGGATAGAGTTTTGTTGGATCAAGTTTGTTTTTTAAGCTACATGATAGGATTAAAATATACGGGTTTCTAAGAAGCCAAAGTAGTGATGTAAGGTTGTCTTGTATTTTTAGAATCGTATTTTAAGTGATTGTTAACACGACCCATGCATAGTAGATCACAAGAACAAATCTTTAAATCCGTCAGTAGCGTCTAACGAGGTGTTTAGACTAACCACCAACTTTAGTTCTTTTCTAAAACCCTGTATGGATCTCTGACATGGTGAGCTTTGGGAGGGTCATTCGATCTAGTGATCTAAGAATTTATGAGATTAGATAATTCCTTAAGTATTGAGAAAGCAAGAATAATTCATCACGGGAAGTTGGGAACAAAACAAGAACACGATAGAAAAAAATATAACATAACTTAACATTGTCACTTTGTCTATGAAGTGCCTGCATCCATTGATAATAAACCTCGGCTCCTAGATACACTTTTCTTTTACTCATTAAAACCTCAATTAATCAACTCCATTATGTTCTCTAGTTTCAGTAGTCTATTTAGTTTCAATCATTCATCTAGTTCCTTAGATTAATCAAAGTATTCCTTAGTTGTTTTTTTATTCAATTATCACATTACTAAATCAATTATAACACTTTCCGTGCGATCATTACTTGAGGCATAATTGATTCACCATTTTATTAATACTTAATTGTGCACTTACGAACACGTAGGTGTATCTCATTAATTACATACATCATAAAAGGTACACACGCACGCCATGCATCAGCGCCCTAATGTCGTTGTCAGCAATATTTCTTAAGAAGTTACTACTATTTATGCTAGCTCCTCCGGCAATACAAAGACTCACCAAGTTCCATAATATTGTCGAGATACCCTTGCCAATGCTTTAAGTGTCGGGCCTCAGTTATTAGTTGTGCTTCCATCAGAATCATCTCACAATTCAACATCATTTTTGCTTGCACTACTACAACCTTTTGTGCTAACTATTTTAGCAATATGAAAAGTCCCTAAATTCCATGTCGTGGATGAGTTGCCATCGACAATACTAGAGTTGGAGGACCTCAATTACTTGTTGTACTTCCACTAGAATCCTTTTATCCTTATTGTGTGCTATTGATAATTTAACCGATTTTTGTGATCTTTATAGGATCACATGCCTTTATTCGAGTGCAGTTAGTGTGTTTCCAAAGATGTTGCCACGGATGCAGGCCATTTTTGTCTATTAACTTGGCTGACTTAACACTATATGCTAAACTTAATTAGTGTTTTACGTAAGCCATATTTATCCTCTACACATCTACAGTCCATGAAACTCATGCTCTAGTAATCTAAATCCAGTTTCCAAAATTTAGATCAAAATCTAGATTAGAGTTGGTTATTTGTTGCTTTTGAACTAAACTCGAGACTTTGCCAACCTGTCTATGTCCTCCCCAATAGAGAGTCAAGTTGAACACGGTTCAATGCATCTTTGGGATGAAATATCTTTGGTTGAAGTAAATGATCTATCTTGAAGTTTAAGTCCTCTAGTCAAGTTATAGTCACATAAGATTAAAATGATTCTTTTTGGTTCACTCCACAACATTTTGGTCGTATATAGGCTCTCATGCTAGATGCAACTCTTGACGATCGAAATTCAAACATCAAGTTCAATATGAAGGCTTTTGGTGAAACTAGGGATACAAGACTTGGGTAGCCATCATGGTCGAGTTGAAGGTGGAGTTCACATATAGGCCATATTCAACCTATGATTTAAATTTCTGTGACTCCATAGGTTTTGTCATAACTCATTTCACAAGCGTGGGATTGATAAACTGCTCATTGGTTTGGAAACTAGCTTTATAATCTTTTCATATACATGAGGCTCAATGGTCAATACTCGATTGGTTTCGAGATGCCCTTAGATTTGCACGGTTCCATTACTGCCCATAACTCCATTCATAGTCACTAATCAACAAACCGTTGCTTGATTTAGAAACTAAGCTCAAGCCAATTTCAAATGACATGAAGCTCAAAACACTTATAGTTAATTAGTCTTCTATGTCCAAACTTCGGGTGAATCTCATGAGAGCCCAGGCCGACCTTCTTCCTTTGTTCTAATTAAGTGATAGGGTATTTTAGTGGACGATTTCCGGTGGGCGATATCTGGTGGGATTGAGCCACCCCGCTCGACTTCATTATTTTAGCTATAACTTCTTTTTTCAATATTGGAGTTGCAATTCGCTTGTTGAACACATTGATGGCTTTCCCACTTCTTTTGAGTTGTTGTCAAATTGGTAAGAAAAAACATGGTGAATTACATGAATTTTGCTTATTTTGCTTTTTGAGCCCTTACCTTAGACTTTTAGACACTTATCCACCAACTCAAAATATTATGGCTTCCATGTGTCACGCCAAGTACACAACAAAAGACTTTACTTTAGTGTTTGCATATTTAACAATTTCTTGTTTGATTAATTCATCCATCTATGATCAAGGATTACGGGCCTATTAGCTTGTGTAACGTCAGTTACAAGATTATTTTTAAGCTTCACAATGATAGGCTTTTTACGGTTCTTCCTAAGCTTGTTTCTTTGTCGCAAAGTGGTTTTTTGAAAGGTCGCCTCATTGGTGATAACATTTTATTTGCGCAAGAAACGGTTTCTAATCTAAGAAGGAGCCGATATAGGTTCAATACCGTTTTAGAGTTGAATATAGAAAAAAGCCTATAATAGGCTTGATTGATCTTTTGTTTATCAGTGCTTGGCGCAGTTTGATTTTTCTTGATCTTGGATTTTGCATATGAAAAACTGTGTGGAAAACTGTTTTTCACGATTTTGGTTAATGGGGAAACCAATGGTTTTTTCGAATCTAAGAGCGGAGTGTGACAAGGAGATCCTATTTCACCCTCCTTTTTTATTCTCGCGGCTTATATCCTCTTGCAATGTCTTGATCAACTTTATAATCAGATGCCTATTTTACCTACTGGTTCCGGTTTCTCATCTTGCCTATGCCGAATATTACATTATTTTTATTCGAGGAACTGGGGAGAATATGGCTATTCTTATGGATTTTCTCCGCCTTTACGAGATGGTTTTGGGGCAACAATTAATCCTTCGAAGAGTTGCTTCATTGCTTCCAGTTTTGTAGCAACCTCGCATAATCAAACTATATGTGATCTTATCGATTTTGTTCAAGGTAATTTTTCTCTCACTTATCTCGATGCTCCGCTTATTCGTGGTCAAATTATGTGTTGTTATTTTCAAAAATGGATTGATCTAATTCGATCTCTTACTAGCGGTGTTGGGAGCATATCTGTAGGCCTTATGATAATGGTAGCCTTAATGTGAAATCTTTGGATATCATGATAACGAGTTTTGGTGTGAAGTTGTGTTGGAAATTTCGTGCTCAGGATTCTTTGTGGGCAAGATACATGTTGTATCGTTATGCGACACCTGTACGCGGTTAGGAGGTTGTTGGGTGAGAGACGTCAGGTTGGAATAGTGTTATTAGGGCTGCATCTATTACTCAACCATATATTTATTGGCACCTCAAAAGTTTGTATGCGTTCTTTTGGTTTGATACCTGAAGGACAATGCTTTGATTTTGAGGGATGATTTTCAAGTTCGTTTGAATGAACTAGTGAACTAGTATTGGCTGGACACAGAGTGAGATTTACAGTAGCTGGATAAGGCCCTCTACGAGAATGATGTGCTACGTCTTCTTGATGAGCTTGTTTGGAAAAATGGTAAGGATATTATGCTTTGGAAACCTCATCCAAGTGGTATTTTTACTACTAAATCTGCTGGAAAATCATTGTCATAACCGTGCGAACCGAGAGGAATTTTTTTCTTTCTTTGGTACAAGCATCTAACACCGACTATCTCCTTCTTTGCTTAGAGATTTCTTTAGGATCTTCTTTCTCAGATCAGATGTCGTCAAAGAGCATTGCAATAGTTTCTCAGTGCCATTGTTGTTGTAGCCTCGAAACCATAGATCATTTATTTTGGTCGAGCAACCTTTCCAAGGAGGTATGAAAATACTTCTTTGATAATTAAACAACCTTTATCTATTTTTTGAAAGAAAATTATTAATTATTGGATTGGGGTGAGGCGAGACACCATACCTGGGCATATTCATATTATATTATTCCCATTCTTGTATTGTGGTTTATTTGGATTGCTCGGAATAATGCTCGGTGATGCGTATTTTTACGTGTTATTATTAGAATAACACACATATTCGCAAGTTTACGAGTCAAGTGATATAAAATAGAAAATAAGATTACGTCCCATGTATCGAATTCCACGAGGATTGTATTAAATCAATCTCGCTTCTTTTATTTTATTCTCAATTTGTCACTTAATAAGATTTGAATGTCCAAGGTTGAATTATCTAAATTAACTAAACTAAACTAAAATAAACTAACATAAACTAAACTAGACTAATAGACTATTGGATGTTGGTTAATTTATACTAATACTAAATCTAATTACTACTTAAAACTACTTAGATGGTGGATGAATGTTTAGAGAGCGTCGGGTTTCATTAGATCTCTCTGATCTTCATCCCCATGCTTTTAATTAATAGTTTTGAGCTACGTGTTCATGGCTTCTTTCGATGCCACATGTTTACATGGTCCAACTTATCTTTTGCACACACTCACAAGTTCAACTATCCCACAAAACGTGCTATGCGGTGACGCAAGCTACCTCCCATAACTTCTAATCAGTTATATATTGACCAGATACATAAAAGCATTGAGATCAAGATAGGTGAATAAACCCATAAAAAAGGTCTTAATCAAAACTTAAGAAATCAGATAAGTTCACCAATCCAATTACGCCTAACTATAAACACACAAAATTAGACCATCTGCTTTATGTGGTACCACATGAAGACCATAACATAATCGAGAGTACGCGTCGGATATGAAAAATGAAAAGATACGACCTAGTTAGCTCTATGAAGCTTTCATTCCCATGGGGAGCTTCTTTCTTTTGACCCAAGAAGACTTTATGCGCTGGGTAGTACTCATAACTTGAACTAGGAACTAGAGGGCCGAGTCTTCTTTACTTACTAAATGTTTTGGTTTATCCGATCTTTTAGCAGCCGCCACTTCATCCGTTGTTTCCCTCTATGTCGTAGCTTGAAGGGTTCGAACTCTAGCTACTCATGATTATAAGTTCCAAATCGCAAATAAAGAACATCGTAAGTAAATAGTAAAATAAAGATAAACTCTCGATCAATATCTCCTTGCTACTATATACTCGCTCTCTGACTGTCACGATCTCAAAACTCCTTATTGTTGTTTTGTGCTACATAATATTGTTGTGAATAATGAAGAGTAGTGAGAATTGTGTGAAGTGGTCGTGAAATATGTAGCCATTATGTCTTTATATAGGAAATTAGCATCTTGGCCGAAATTAGGGTTTATGTATGATTCTAGACCTTGTCGTGCGATTAGGGTCTGATCACGCCTGGGGGGGCCCGATCACACTACAGTCGCGCTAGGGACGCACTATTCTTTAATTTTTTTTTTTGTTAAAAATAGGTGTGATTTGGTCAGACTGCACCTGAAGTCGCGCCTTGTAGACATTATCACGCTACGGTCATGCCTGGATTGCGTCTACTTTTTTTGCTCTGTGCGGATACAGGGTTTTGGCTATAACTTCTTTGGATATCAAAATTAAGATTTGTTTGTTGCTTTAGAACATTGACTTCCTTATTTTTCCAATGGTATGTACCACAG
Organism: Linaria vulgaris; assembly: GCA_948329865.1. Lineage (NCBI taxonomy): Eukaryota > Viridiplantae > Streptophyta > Magnoliopsida > Lamiales > Plantaginaceae > Linaria > Linaria vulgaris. The sequence continues at coordinate 60,899,542 of OX415251.1, read as the reverse complement.
CCTCTGACACGTCTTGTAACTTTGTCACCTTGCATTTTAAACAATTACTTCCTTCGGATTCTCCTCATTGCAACATTGTGTCTTGAAGCCATGTTCCCAAAAATATCCATTTAGGCTCTTTTTTCTTCGTTTTGCATTATCTCACAAAATCCTATAAAACACAAAATCATAGTAAAACTAATCAATATACACCAATACTTATACAAAAGCATAAGAAAATGACTACTCAAATAACGTTAAATAAACACTCATCAAATAGCCCCACACTTAGATCGTTGCTCTTCCTCGAGTAACTAAAAACTAAAACTGGCTCAATCTAAATTAAAACTCAAATCATCAGCATTTCAGACTCAAGAATAGGCATATATTCTCATAATGCAACTTATGATCAAAATAAGAGATGAACATTGTACATCAAGTTTAATAAAGTCATTGTCATGCAAAATTTCATCATGCGAAGTGGTGTGCTCATGTATGGATAAGTATAGAATACAAGACTTTCATAAAGAATTCAAAAACTCATAGATATTCACATATAGTTACTTCACCATTGTTATCGACTTTTCTCTCTATTCCCCACACATGTGAACTTTTCATGTCAAGGATCTTTAGAAAGTCTAATGTTAGGATCGGGTATGGGCTATAGTGAAAAAGGACATTTATGAGTTCTAAAGGTGCCCATATTCAACCACTCGTTTGTTTTCTTTTTCCTCCCTTGTTTGTTCATTTTTCATTGGCCATACATTTTAAGCTCTTTTTGCATCTTTTCCTTGCGTTTTCATTTGCGCAAGTATCAATCCACCCAATACTTCATTGATTTAACGGGCTCTCCCCCATACTTACATTTAACGGGGATATTATATGCTCTCTACTCTACTCATCCTCATTTTGATTTTTCAGCCTTCTACATTTTTTCTTTTAGGCTCGAATACTTTTGTCTTTCACACCCCCATCCTCTTCTTCTTTTCTTTTCTTTCATATGATTTAATCAATGCACCTCTAGAAGGGTGGGATAGTATATCATCCGACTCAAAGGGTAGGTAGATGTGGGTAAACAAACAAAAGGCTTACATAGAAAAGGCTTCAGTGGGGTACTGAGGATTATTTTATTTGTAAAGGGTTTTGGGCTTGAAAGGCTCAAAGGTGATAAAAAATATGGCCTACTTTATTTCCTCAACAATTCAACCTCGCCCTTCTTTCAAATAGCAGTAGAGTAAATTACTTGATATCCATAATTTCTATGCAATTCCCATTTTCTCATAAATTCAATACAATTATCTCAATATTTTCTACTTATGCCCATCGTGAATGGTGTATATGAAATAAAATATGATTTTGACAATATTATGAAAGATGTACTCAATTCACCCACATATATCCTTGCATCTCAAATTCTAACCATATTGTGCATATATCATCATTGATCCCTACTTATCCATGCTTTAAACTTGAATCTAATAACTCGATCCAACATAAAATGACTAGACTCTGGGATAAAAATATAGCATATATAAGAAAAACAAAAGCTTTCTCACCTCCAACACAGAATCATACGATGTCCTCATCGTCAAAATATATAGAATAAAGCATAGATGAAAATACTTACATGATCAAGAAATAAGCTCACGAGACGCTTGTCGAACTGTGGGTATTAGTGCTTTTTTCATTTTTTATATTTCTCTCAAGTGTTTCAACTCCATCCAAAGATGGTGTTAGTATTCCGTAGTTGTTCCTTGGTTTCTTCCAATGTGTTTACTAGCTTCGCATTTCTACGCCCATTGCTGGTGCTAGTGTATATGCTCTCCTTTCCGTGGCTAGATCAATGGTGTAATAACTCCCAGACTCCATGTTCATGTTCATCTACAAAGAACAAACAGAAAAATCAAATATTTTCACAAGAAAATAAATTAATTGAGAACTAGAAACAATAGAAAATTCTTATGAATTCTCATAGAAGTGAGAATTAGGGTTCAACAAATACGAGTTCTTAATAAAATTTGGTAAAGTTTCATATGTTGCATAACTCTTTCATATTAATTGTAATCACACAAGGAATAATTCATGTATATCAATGGAATTTAATCATAAGGGAATTATAAGTATGGTAGGAAATGTAAAGAGACATTGCTCAGCCAAATTTCGAAGATTCTGAATTCTACATGTCACCTAATGCCTTCCGTACTGAGAAATATATCCAGCAAAAATCTGGTCAGGCGCGATTAGGACATTGCACGGGACGATCAAAGCTTGATAGTGGAGTGGAACGTATTGTTTTCTGGAATTGTGTTACCACAATGGTTAGAACGCGGTCTGATCACGTATGTGAGGCGTGACATGAGCAGTAATGGCGCTTGGTCGCGCCTGATACTGGAAAAATCTGTTGTGGGCGTCCAGTCTCTACTTTCCTCACTTTTGTCAATTGTCCTCTTGCTTGTGACATGTTCGTCTCTCTATTTATGTCTTCTTTCACTATGCTTTTGTTTCCTATCTCATGGGTTAGCTCAACAACGAATTGAAAATATTATGCTATATATGACTCATAACAAAAAAAAAAACTAAAAACTGGACTAAACTGCTAGACTTAATAAAATAAAGACTTAATGTTGTGGGTTGCTTCCCACATAGCGCTTAGTCTTACCTAGGTTAGCTCAACGTTGTTGATGGATTTATGGAGATTTTAATATTCGGATGAGACTCTAATCTTCAAATAATGTCAGTGTATTAGCTTTAGGAAATTTTCTCGCCTTATTCCAACGAAGACTCTTTTTCATAACCTTGCTTTCCAGCCTCATATCTTCTTCCATCCTTGTTTGCAAATGAACCCTCTTTTTTTTTGCCTTCCTATGTAGTGGCTCACGAGTTTCATGTTGCATAGCACTCTTCTTCAAACTTCCATCTTCATCTACCACCATCGTTTGCATACTCTCTCTCTCTCTCTCTCTCTCTCTCTTAGCTTTTCTATGTAGTGGTTAGCAAGTTCTATCTAGCAACCTTTTTGATATAGCATTGAAATATGGCACTTTCTTTCTCCTGGATTTTCGATTAAGTGACTCACTCTTTCCAACGCATAACCTTTTGGATAGTAGCATTGTGATTTTGGTATACTTTCTTTTTCTTCACCTTCCAATGAGTTGGCTCTCCAATTCCAGTTACCAAGTTTGCGTATGCTAAATAGTCAAATTCAACACATTGAAAATTAAAGGTGTTGTACCTTAAATGATTCTCTAATTTAGACTCTTCAATTGTCCGTGCATAATCAGTGAGCCATTCAGTGTTGGGATCCACAACCATATCGTTTCTCATCGGCCTCTCCTTCAATGCAACCATATCTTCAATTGGTAGGAGTAGTTTGGCTTTTGCATTGTTTTCACTACAATATTGATATTGAACTCGTTCTTCTCATCATTAGCCTTGAGTGTTGCATCACTCAATTGTATCTCCACTATCGCTTCTTGTGAAAGAATAGTAGGAAATAGCTCAAGTTCAATATTTACTTGTGTAATGATAGCGTGAGGTTATGTCTCTAGATTCTCCATTACATCGATTTGAGGTGCTTCATGTTTATGTTTTTCTATTGCAACTTCTTTGCTCACCTCAATTTCAGAAATTGTCGGGTCATCTTCGCCGTCTTCTTCAAAAGGAGGTACGTACGACACGTCGGGTTTTTACCATAAGCTCGCAATCATCCGGATTCAAAATATTAACCATTTTTGTATAGCATTCAATTTTCCAAAAACATTGCTCCTTCATTCCATGGAATGTATTGACTTTGCCGATGGTTAAAACTCCTTCTCCCCGAGTACATATATATTTCAGTAAGAGGTCATTGTTGTTGGATGAACCTTCATCAACTACAGAATTGTTAAGGGTATCAGCTTCATTATCTTCATCATGGACTTTACTTGATTTCATCAGGAATTTCTAGATCTTTTTCTTGGTTGGGCAGTAATGCACTTTGTGATTTTGAAGTATCACGTGGAGTCGATACCATCACAATGTCGGCCATATCAAGAACAAGGTACTTTTTTGCACAATAAGCCTCAAAGGTAGCACAATATTCTAAGACTTTGTCGAATGGGCCAGAGATTGCAAAATCACCGTAGTAGCATGTCCATTAAGGTAAGGCATCCTCATCGTTGACCTCCTCGCCTTCACACATCTCTGCATCCATAGTACCTACAAGATACTCAAGGACTTAAAACAATTCTCTTAAAATTGAACAAAATAAAAAAATTAATAGCGACAGATTGCCTAGTCCTCGACAACAGCACAAAAAACTTGATGCATATTTTCACGTGTTATTATTAGAATAACACACACATTTGCAAGTATACGAGTTAAGTAATAAAAAATAGATAGTAAGATTACGTCCCAAGTATCAAATCCCACGAGGACTGTATTGAATAAATCTCGATTCTTCTATTTTATTCTCAATTTGTCACTTAATAAGATTTAGATGTCCTAGGTTGAATTATCTAAATTAACTAAACTAAACTAAGCTAAAAGAAACTAGACTAATAGACTAAATTGGATTGGATGATTGGTTAATTTATACTAATACTAAATATAATTACTACTTAAAACTACTCAGATGGTGGATGAATGTTTAGAGCATCAGGTTTCATTGGATCTCCTCTATGTTCATTGTCATGCTTTTAAGTAATAGTTTTGATCTACGTGTTCATAGCTATTTTCGATGCCACAGGTGGACATGGTCCAACTTTCACACACTTATAAGTTCAACGATCCCACAGAACGTGCTATGTGGCGGCACTAGCTACCTCCCATAACTTTGAATCAGTCGTATATTGGCCAGATACATAAAAGCATTGAGATTAAGATAGGTGAATAAACACATAAACGAAAAGGTCTAAATCAAAACATAATAAATCACATAGGTTCACAATCGAACTACGCCATAAATATAAACATACGAAACTAGCTACTCATGATTACAAGTTTCAAATCACAAATAGAAAAGAACATCGTAAGGAAATAGTAAAAGAAAGATAAACACCCAATCGATATCGCTTTTCTACTTTCTACTCGCTCTTCGACTTGAATCCTTGCTCACGATCTCAAATCTTCTGATTGTTGTTGTGTGCTACTTAATACTATTGTGATTAATAACAAGTGGTGAGAATTGTGTGAAGTGGTTGTGAATTTTGTAGCCCTAATGTCTTTATATAGGTAAATAGCAGTTGGGCCAAAATTAGCGTTTCTGTACGATTCTGGAACTTGTCGCGCGATTTGGGTCTAATCGCGAATGGGGACGCGATCACACTGCAGTCGCACTCGGCACATGCTACTCTCTATTTCTTTTGTTTGAAATAGGCGCAATTTTGTCAGATTGCATCTGAAGTCGTGCCTTGCAGGTGCTATCACGCTACGGTCGCGCCTGGATCGCACCTGCTTTTTCTGCTATGTACGGCTTCACGGTTTTAGCTATAACTTATTCTCTAGATGTCGATATTAAGATCCGTTTGTTGCTTTAGATGTTGATATTAAATCCGTTTGTTGTTTTGAGCACTAACTTTCTTATTTTTTCAATGGTATGTAGCACACCATCTGATTCTTCTTGTAACTTTGTCAGCTTGCATTTGAATCAATGGCTTCCTTTGAATTCTCCCCATTGCAACGTTGTGTCTTGAAGGTATATTCCCAAAATTCTAATTTAGGCTCTTTTTGCTTCGTTTTACCTTATCTCACCAAAATCCTCTAAAAATACAAAACCATACTAAAAACCCAATCAATATTTACCAATACTTATACAAAAACATAAAGAACAAGTACTCAACAACGTTAAATAAATGCTCATCAGTTAGTATCATAGGATTACTATGAATGCTACAAGGATTATTTCAAAGGTTATTCGGTATGTTCTAAATGTATTTGATCTTTCTCCTTGTGATGCAAAATACTAGAAAGAAAACCGGCAGGTTGTGGTTGATTGGATTATTCGACTTTTTACGCCGATTTAAACTACCTATCATAGTTTGTTGGTAAAGATCGGGTGAGGCTTGTCTCAAACTCAACACAGGTGATAGTTCAAAAGGAAATCTGGGCTTATCTGGAGCCGGTGGAGTTCTTCGGGATCATCTTGGTAATTGCCTTTGGTGTTTCTATATTGTGTTGGACCCTATGACCAATGTCGTAGCTAAAATCATTGCTATTCACCAAAACCACATCTAGTTACCGAAAGTTAAGTTTACAGAATGTTGATGTTGAAACGGATGCTCTTGCCACATTACCTATTATTAATGCTTCGCCGAAAGGTCTGTGGAACATCATTCATTATTTGGAGTAGATTTGCACTTGGTTAGTACGATTGCAGGGAAGGGTTGTACATTATTTTGAGGAAGGAAATTATTTTGCAAATCGGCTTGCTGCAAAGCCTTAACGGAAGGAACACTTTGGAAGCCTCCAGCATTAAAGTGCGGAATCTCATCGCAAAAGATCAGGGTGGAAGGACGTATCTTCGGATGCCAAAGCCATAGGATTAATGGTAACTTTCTTTTGTCTTTTTACCACATTTGTCTTTTCTTTTCGAGTGTGGAATTCTATATCATTAGTTAACCTGATGATTCATTTTCTCTCTTGATTGATGTTCGACTTTACACAATTGATGTATGTATGTTCTCGTTAGCCACTTGTCACACTTGTGCACATTTTTGGATTACGCGCATCTTTCAGATCTTTTACAGTACTACTATGATTTGTGCTTGGGATACTTGTTGTTGTTGGTTGGATACCGTGTTGCTCAAGATACATTGTTCGATCCTTGAGTTGGTCCTTAAATTACTTATCCTTTTTTGGGTACCTTAGCCTCTTTTTCACATATGGGCTTGTATCAACTGCATTTAATCATGTGCTTGCACGATTTTCTTTTGATGTTTCGTGCTACACTCGAATTCTCCCAATGTTGATTGTTATCCTTGCTCAATTATTCACACACATGCACAACTGGAAAAACTCGAAGATCTTTGCACACTATAACTTTACTGCGGTTTATTGGCGTTGGTTAATGCTCTTGTCCTTTATTTTCTACCTCCTAGATCTCCTATATATACATGCTTTCAAGGTGAGGAATTTTATGTCATTATTTAATTATGAGGGCTCACATTTTGTTCTCGCTATTTTTGTGCCTTTCACGCACCAAATCCTTCTTGTCTTCGTTGGCCACATATCACACATGTTGCACATTCTATATGAAGAATTGGTGACGCTCTTTGCACACTACATGTTTACATTTGGTTGGATTACTATTGTTATTTGTGATATAGAGATAGATCCTTGTTCAACATTATTGGTTACTACAATGGGAACTATGTGGTTACTTATACTATCTGTTATCATAAGAAAAAAGAAAATTTATATTTTCTTCTTCTTTTTCGGATGTGATTATTCAATCGTGGAGCTAGACTCTTGTGGATGATGCTCCACTTTCCTTTGCTTTGGTGTGACAAGTGATTTGCCTTTGAGTTTCCTTGGCAATTACTCCCAGGATAAGAAACAGGGGTCTTGCACCTTGCTCCCTCTATTGAGCTTTCTATGTACTCATTTTTTTCTTTGAAGGTTGTTCAGTTTGAAGCAAGTCATCGGCCGAGGGTTTGTATCCGTGTTGCACACTCCATCTTTGGGTGTGATTCACGACCGCAATGGCCTTGTGGGACAAGCCTACACTATCGATTTGGCTTACTCACATTTTTTGGGATATCTTTTTAGACCCCCGTCATTTTGGTTTGGTTATTCGGTCAAATATGGTTGGGAGGTCTGTTCATACCGGTCTTATATAGTGCCCATATTTTCATTTTGTCATCCATATCTAGGATTAGTGTTCTACCTTATACTCTTATCTATAGATTTATTTTCTCGCATGATGAACCTGATTATTCTCTCATCTCAAAACGAATAATGTACTTTGACCATTATTTTGGAGGGTTTTTTATTTTGTTTGTTTGTTTGTGAAATTTTTAATACCCTGTTAGTGTTCTGAACTTCCTTGAATTGATGTATTGGTTTTCACTATAGGATCTTTTATGAAAAACTATAATTCTGATAGGGATATTTCCCGTATTGGGCCAGTCATGGGCCTGGCGCAGGTATTACTTATATCGGAGATTATCCCCGACATACATATCGAAGTTTACCTCCGATATAGTACAATCCAGACTTTATAAACATCGCGCCCCGCATACCGAGAATACGCACAATATAGACATCTTGACTTACCCGCTTATATCGAATATTCATATTCGATATAACCTTCGGCGTACATTCGATATACCGAAGAGTGAGGACCCGACGTAATACCCGACTAAATCCCCAATATATATCCGATATGATACCCGACATTATCTCCGATACAGGGAAGATCATTCGACTGGACCTCTATTCCGAGTTCCTTAGGACTGCACATCGGCCGGTTCGGTCCGGTTCGGTTCGGTTTCCGGACCGGTCCATTGAACCGAATAACTGATTTTTGGCCGACCGAAACCAAACCGTAATAATTACGGTTCGGTTCGGTTTGAACCGGTTAAAAACCGGTTCGGTTTTTCGGTTTTCGGTTTTTTTTTGTTTTTTTTTTTAATAATGCATTAACTGTTTTTTTGAATAAAATGCTATTTTGCATTATGTATTAATAACAAAGATTAGCAATTTAGCATGAATTAGTAGTCCAATATGCAACTAAAAGAACAAAAGAAATATGGGAAATAAAAACATAACAACATTTTCTAAAAACATAGCAGCAGTGAACGGAAATAAAAACAAAAGAGATTGATAAAAAAAGAATGAATTTTCCACGGCGGGGCGATGTTGTGCGCGACGGGCTGAAGAAACACGGCAGAGCGGCGGCCGAGGAGCCCTTTCTTCTTCTTTCTTTTTTTCCCTTTTTTTTTCTTTCCTCTTCTTCTTCTGCCCGTCAGTCAGACCTCTTCTGTTTTCTATTTCTATATTCTTTTTTTTTTGTTTAATTACACATTATAATATTATGTGGGCTATTGGGCTGTGAGAATTAAGTTAATAGTTAAGCCCAATATTTAAATCAGATCCATAGTCCAACACTCCATAGTCCAACAAGCCCAATTAAATCAGATTCATAGTCCAACTTGCACAATCCGGTTCGGTCGGGTTTTTTTTCAGTTTTTTCGGTTCGGTCCTGAAAAAAATCGAAAACCGAAAATAAAAAAATAACTTGACCGAAACCGAACCGGTTCATAACCGGTTCGGCTTCGGTTTGGCCGGTTCAGCCTAACCGACCGGAATCTGCACACCCCTAGAGTTCCTGGAGTTTCGAACTAAAGTCACCCTATAGTCAGTGATAGGGGATATAGTTAGCAGTATAATCGTTGTAATATCCTTGTAACCGACCCATCTATATATATATATATATATACATATATATATACGAGATATTGTCAAACTAGTGGCGTCATCCGTGGGAACACCAGTTCTCGAGATTGGAGGCTCACAAGATATTTTAAGGATGAAGAGACCACATAATGCGAAAGATTTGGACCCGAAGAAGAAAAGGAAAATGCGTAGAAATAAAAAGAGATCAGAAGTCAAACCGGCAGGCAAACTCACTAACAGAGATAAGGCACTTGTACCATATCAGAATGAACCAAAGATGGAGCCTGTAGGGGACTTCATTACCATTGGCATTGACCCGACGCATACTCTGCAGATCGGGGCAACGATGGCGCCAAACATACGTACATCATTGACAAAATGTTTAAGGAGAAACGTGCGACTCGGATCTGAAGGGAATAGATCTGAAATCATTGTACATAGATTGAATGTGGATCCTCGGGCCAAACCGGTAAGGCAGAAGAAGATAAATTTTAGTAAGGAAAAGAATAAGGCAGCAGAAAAAGAAGTGGTAGAAAAGCTCAAGGCAGGACATATTTACGAGATACGCTACTCTGAATGGCTTAGTAACATTATTCTAGTCCTGAAGAAGGAGGCCAAATGGAGGATGTGTGTAGACTACACAAACTTAAACAAGCATTTTTCGCGAGATCCTTTTCCATTGCCAAGAATAGAACTTTTGGTGGACTCAACGGCAGGGTGCGCTCTATTCAGTTTTGTGGATGCGAAGAGTGGTTTTCATCAGATTTTTATGGCAACTGAAGATCAACCCAAGACAATCTTTGTTACCGAGACTGGCGCATATTGCTATCGTGTGATGCCATTTGGATTAAGAAATGCGGGCGCAACATTTCAGATATTGGGCGTAAAGATGTTCTATGAATTGATTGGTAAATCCATGGAGGTATATGTAGACGACATGTTGATCAAAAGCCCGAAGGAGCAGGATCATATGAAGCACTTGGAAAAATCCTTTGGCATAATGAGAAATTATGGAATGAAACTCAACCCGAAGAAATGCACATTCGGCGTCCCAGTTGGGAAATTCCTGGGATATATGGTTAATGAGAGGGGAATAGAAGCCAACCCCGACAAAACTCAAGCAGTAATGAGTCTACATTCCCCGCAATCCGTACGGGATGTACAATGTTTGGTAGGACGGATAACGGTACTAGGACGATTTATTGCAACATCAGCAGAGAAGAGCCTCCACTTCTTCAAGGTGTTGAAGAAGGCAACGGACTTTCAGTGGGCCAAAGAGTGTGAAATGGCTTTCCAGCAGTTGAAGAGATACTTGATGGCCCCACCACTACTGGCAAAGCCCAAACTTGGGGAGATGCTTTACCTATACCTTTTGGTCTCAACCAATGCCATCAGTACGGTATTGGTCAAGGAGGTGGCCGGCAAGCAATCTCACATACATTATGTTAGTCGCGTACTTCATGGTGCGGAGAGAAATTACTTGCAGATAGAACTATTTGCGCTGGCGATTGTAATGACAGCACGAAAGTTGAAGCTGTATTTTCAATCACATCCTATAACGGCAAGCCCACAAATCCATCTTCATCATGTCCACATGAAACATCCACAGTTTGTCACACATATCAGTGGCAAGCTCATCCATTCCTCTAGGAGATAGAACATGTGGATACTTGTACCATTTTGGACTATCACTCTCGGGATCTGTGGCAAGAGGAACGTACCACACGGCACGAGGCACCCGATAACGCTCCCTTGGGTAAGCCCCCACCAAAGCCAACAAAGTTGGCTACTCTCACCAGATACGCTCATATCCATAGATTGATCGGAAGTGTTATCCGACTCAATAAAAAATCCTTGATCCATATACTCAGGAGAGGGACTTTGCTCAACGTGGCCTGAATAGGCAACACCACCATACTTAGTTCCGGGGCGATTAGGACCCCCGTTCGGGTTAGGCGATGTTACTGATATACCATTACGAATCAATGATTCCGTCGACTTGGCATTTTGAATCTCGAGTGAAGTAACGGAATCTCTATAAGAGTTGCGTTCTCGCTCTAAAAGCAGCTTTTCTACGCGAAGCCTACGAGTCTCAGCTTTAGCTTCTATCAACTCTTTGGTTAATCTCTTTTTATCAACCTGCGCCTTCCAAGCCCTATCATGGACCTTTCACGCACGAGTCTCAACTAAACGCGCTCGCATATTAGCTCAGTCTCGAGAAACATTGCTACGAGAAATCATAGATCTTAACTCATCAACTCTGGTATCATGACCAGATTGAACCTCGGCAAGCAACATGTAAACATTACAGAGAGCATGAAACATGTGCCCAAACTGATCAACAAACAGAACATGTCATACATCGAGAAAATAATTAAACGGTCATCAACTGTTCAAACAAAACTTCAAAAATAGAAAACCTTACCACATAATATAGCATTACACACATTCGTGGTGCTAGGGCAGCTCCCAGATTTTGATGTAACACAGTAGGATCACAATCCGAATAAATGTTGTCTATACTTTGAATAGCATCTTGCTCACAGATTGTCTCACCAACTATCCTCATAACTAGCTGGTCAGAAGTAGGGTCTCGCAGAAAGTTATAATTCTCCATAGAAGATGGGGCAGACCCCTGAGATTTCTGCAACTGTCTCTGACACTGAGAACCAACACCATGGGATGTTGACGCAGCAACCATACTAGGGAGAGTCCGCCTACTAGCAGCAGCCCCACTATTTTTAGCATTGCCAGCTCTATAAGGCGAGGGCACGAATTCACCTAGATCAAGCCCTCATGTTTCCCCAACATCTGGCTGCGCCCAGGCACCACTCGAATCATCTGAGAGATGAGTAATACTATCAACATCTTCAGCTCGAGAACCGTCACTGACTTTTCCACTCCTTACTTCCTCCTCATAATGCGCCCCACCGGTCGAGTGCCAATAATTGGACGGCACACCAGGAGGAAGCGGTGTCACAACAACCTTGGGAGGATTAGCAGCGAGTCGCTGTTGAGACAAATGCTCTACCTCTATGGGCCGCAGTCTCTTTTGCTCTAGTACCAAACCCTCCGCGACAGTCGCACGATTTCCAACAACAATACTACTTCCATTTTCGTTTGGTTGTAGCACTAAGAAACGGCTCGGGAATAGAGAATTCCACTCGTGGAGACGAACATGCGTAAGCCTAACATCGGCAGCAAAACCAGGAACCCGTATAAGACCGTCGTCTATCGGAGCATCCATAGGTGTGTTGTCCGACACACCCGTATTATCAGCAAGAATACTCGAATCTGAGGATTCACCATTGAAAACTACAAATGCGTTTCATTGCGGAGGTACCGACACATGTGGTCGTGGGGATACGGCACACTTTCTGTGAGGAGGATTCTTGACTCGAACCATCATTAGCACTAAAACAAGTGCCACTCACAATTAAAAACATAATAAATAATAATGAAGACTAAAAAGCATATGTCAAATATTATATCGGAGATATGTCGAAAAAGACATCGAAAATCTAATCGAGAATAATTTTTACGGGCATAGCGAAAACTAATAGACAGTATGTCGAAAATAAATATCGATATACCTCACACTTTTTCGATATAAAATTCGATATGGGACAGTGAAAGTGACAAGACTTCGGCATAAAATGATCGAATGATGACGAAGCAGGGGGGCCGACTTATATAAACAAAAAGGATCGGGCCCCGCATGACAATTAATGCTTGAATGTCTTGTGTTATATCGAAGAACATATTTGATATACATTAGATATGCAAAAGTTCCCGACTCATTGGTCGAAAAGAATTCTAAGAAAAATGGGGGAGTATCATAACAGCTATTTTTTCTGAGTTAGCTAAACACCTAGTTGGGGGGAGTTATGGGTACCCCGAGGAAATGGAGCATAAAATCAAAATTCATAAATTATTATAGAACTAATAGTTTTATGAATTGGGGGACTACATGATAGTGATATTTCCCGTATTGGGCCACCCCTGGGCCTGGCCCATGTATTACTTGTATCAGGGATTATCCCCGACATACATATGGAAGTTTACCTCCGACATAGTACAATCCGGACTCTATAAATACCGCATCCCGCATATCGAGAATACACACAATTTAGACATCTAGACTTACCCGCTTATATCGAATACTCATATTCGATATAACCTTCGACGTACATCCGATATACCGAAGAGTGAGGACCCGACGTAATACCCGACATAATACCCTATATATATCCGATATGATACACACCATATGTCCGACATTATCTTCGATACAGAGAAGATCATCCAACTGGACCTCTATTCCGAGTTCCTAGAGTTTTGGACCTATAGTCAGTGATAGAGGACATAGTTCCTAGAGTTCACTGATCATAAGCAGAAGCAGTAAGCAACAAGATAGAATTGTACTTAATTACAGACCATACTCAGTAGCAAGGAACACACTCCTTGATGAAACCGAAAAATAAACAAAGAAACATAATTGTTTATGCTGACAGAAACATAACAGAACTCAGAAATTATTGAAATTTGATCATTCTCCCCCTTTTTGTGAGGAAGGCAGATCCCTCAAATGCTTCCTGAGGCTGTCTATCTCTTGCAGCCTTACTTGCTTGTCTGCAATTTCTCTCTGGGTATCCTTGAACTCTCTGTCCAGCCACACCAAGGTCTCCTCCACAAAGGCATCAGCAATGACAGAACAGCTGTCCCCACTAGCCACAGGAACTGAAGAAGCAGCAAACTTGTGAGTCTTCTTCTTCTTCTTCTTCTTCCTGCTTGGACGAGCTCCATCCTTGGGATTCCATGGTAGATCCTGAATCCTGATCTGAGTGAAGTAGCTCCTGGTGATGATCATCTTGGCCTTGTTCTTGATCCAGCCTTCTGTCTTCTTTGTCTTGAAGCCTTGCTTCACCAGAATGCTGGATATCAGAGAGGGATATGGAATGATTCCCTTTGCCTTGGTTGTGACTTCCCTCATGTGCCTCAGAACCTTCTCCCATATATTCACACTCAGCCCATTCTTCAGTTTGTACACCAACCTTGCAGATTCTTTTGTCATCACAGTGGTGTTGGAAGAGGGCAGCCAGTTGTAGGTGGAGAGTTTGTGAAGGACAGCACTTAAGGAGGTCAGCTTTGTAGTAGGAAAACTGTCATTCCATTTCCTTGTCAGTCCACCAGTGAGGTCAGTGATCACCTCATCCATGCTAGGATCCTCAGTCTCCTCAGGGTCAGGGAGTCCCCAAGCCTCATTGATCACAGAGGGGCTGATGTCATAGACATTCATCCTGACCCAAGCTTTGCCAAACTTGGGAGAGTCCTGGTGGGACACCCATTGAGAGAGGTTCATGTAGAACTCTCTGATCACATCAGGGACATATGATGACTGATTCATCACAGAGCCCAACACCCCTCTAGCTTCCAGCAGCTCAAACAACCTATTTTCTTTGAACATTTCCTCATCAATGTTCCTCTCGGTGTGAATCACCCTGGCTTGATAAGCCTCCCACAGCTCTTCTGCCTCAGCAGACACATAGAAGCCAGAATAAGGCTTCTTGGGATACTCCTCCTCAAGCACATCAAAGTATTCATCTGATGTTGGAGTAACATTAGCAGGGTCATCACCTACCTGTAGGCCTTCATCCTCAACTTCCTCCTCAACTTCCTCCTCTTCTTCATCCTCTTCCTCCTCTTTTTCTTCTTCTGACTCAGACTCAGAAGCTTCAACCACCACGTGCTTTCCCTTTCTTTTCTTAGCAGCAGTAGCTAAGTCAGTGAGAGTCAGGCTCTCTTTTTCTTCTCTCTCAACCTCTTCAGGTTGACTGTCATCCTCACCAGCATCTTGGTCATCCTATAGTCAGTGATAGAGGACATAGTTAGCAGTATACTCGTTGTAGTATCCTTGTAACCGACCCATCTATATATATATATATATATATATATATATATATATATATATATACACGAGATATTGTCAAACTAAATTCCCAAAAGAGGCGAACATACCCTCGAAGCGTTGAGTTGGTTTCTGTTATATACAAGTAAAGACACATAAATTAATAGAACCCAGAAATAAGCAGCCTCTTGAAAGTTGAAATCCCCCATGTTGCCTCTCGTGAAACTTCATTTAATTGTAATGTATTAAATTAAAGTCGCGCACTACCTTCGACATGTTGGCAAGTTGGCAAGTACACAAACTGGCACATGGTATAATTCAAAAGGATAAAACTTGAGTTGATAAAGTCTCATTTTGACTGGCAGCAGAAGACATTTGACCACAATCAAATATCTGATACTTGGACTCCTAAAGTCGGAAGAATTGACTCGGCCAGTATCGCCCTAAATTTAGTAAGGCCAAATAAGTAAACCTCCTAGCCATGCTTACAAACAAATGGTTATGAATAATTTTCTCTTTGGACCTAATCTAACAAACAAAGGCAAACGCGCGTGCAAATTCAACAAGTGATTTATTCCAAATGGCTAAAACTTTTCAAAACTAATAGATCGTGTTAATAGAATAACTAAAACGATTTAAAAATTATAATAATATATTAAAAGATTTAGGAAAAGAAGAGCAAATAAAAAGTATATTACTTGTGAATGAGTGTTTTTCTCTTCATCTTGATGACTCCTTATATAGGCAAGGATTTCCAATATCTTACATTATTTACAACAACTATTATTATTATAAAATAGTATTTGTACATAATTTTCAACAATGGCCACAAAGCATATTCTACCAAGCATATTTATAACACCAACCATATTTATAACACTCCCCCTTGGCCATTTGAAGATTTTGTTATGTACATGATCCGTCTTTTACACACGTCTTATGCTACCTCGTTAAAAATCTTATAAGGAAAAACCCAGTGGGATAAAAACCTTAATACGGGAAAATGAGTGCAGCCGTGTGAACTCCCCCTCAAGTTGGCATCTCCAATTCTTCATAAGTCTCGTAGGTGACGCATCCCAATACTTTAAACATGTTTCTTAAAAGTTATAGTAGGGAGTGCCTTTGTAAAAAGATCTGCCATGTTGTCACATGATTGAACATATTGGATATTAATTTATTTGTTCTTCTCGAGTTCCTAAGTGTAGGCAAAATATCTTGTGGGTATGTGTTTGGTTCGGTCACTCTTGACATAGCCTTCTTTCATTTGTGTAATACATGCAGAATTGTCTTCGTATAATGTTGTAGGACCCTCTCTAATACGTAAGCCAGATGTACTTCTTATATGATGTGTCATTGATCGTAACCATACACATTCCCTACTAGTTTCATGGAGTGCAATAATCTCAGCATGATTCGATGATGTTGCAATAAGTGTCTGTTTCTGAGAATGCCATGAAATAGCAGTGCCTCCATACATGAATACATATCCAGTTTGGGATCTGGATATATGTAGGTCTGATAGAAAACCTGCATCTGCATAACCAATCAAATCTTGTTCTGCATTGTTAGGATAAAATAGACCAAGATCCACAGTTCCTTGCAAATAACGGAATAAATGTTTAATTCCTTTCCAGTGCCTTTTTGTTGGAAATGAGCTAAATCTGGCTATTGAATTCACAGTAAATGATATATCAGGTCTAGTACAATTAGCTAGATACATTAAAGCTCCAATGGCACTTAAATACAGAACTTCAGAACTAAGAATTTCTTCATTTTCTTCACTTGGACAAAATGGATCTTTGTCTTTAGTTAATGACCTAGCAATGATTTAAATGAGTTGATTTATCCATGTTAAAATTAGATTGATGCACTAATATACCATTTTTAGTATGCTCAATCTGTAAACCAAGACAATATTTGGTTTTACCAAGATCTTTCATTTCAAATTCATTCTTTGAATAATTCATAATTGAATGAATTTCTTTGTCAGTGCCAATAATATTTAAATCATCTACATAAAATGCAATAATTGCAAAACCAGATGATGTTCTCTTGATAAAAACACATGGACACAAATAATTATTTATATATCCTTCTTTTAATAAATATTCACTCAAACGATTGTACCACATGCGACCTGATTGTTTTAAACCATATAACGATCTTTGCAATTTAATTGAGTACATTTCTCTCGGTTTAGAATTAGATGATTTAGGAATTTTAAGTCCTTCAGGGACTTTCATATAAATATCATTATCAAGTGATCCATAAAGATAAGCTGTGACAAAATCCATGAGATGCATATTTAAGTTTTCATAAACAGCTAAACTGATTAAGAATCGAAAAGTAATTGTATCCATTACTGGGGAATAAGTTCCTCCATAATCAATCCCAGGTCTTTGAGAAAAACCTTGTGCAACAAGTCGAGCTTTGTATCTTACAATTTCATTTTTCTCATTTCTTTTTCGAACGAAGACCCATTTGTGGCCTACAGGTCTCACGTCTTTAGGTGTGAGGACAATAGGTCCAAAAACCTTTCGTTTGTTGAGCGAATTCAATTCAACTTGCATAGCTTCTTTCCATTTAACCCAATCATCCCGATTTTGGCATTCGTCCACAGATTGTGGTTCGGGATCATAATTTTCATTCATTAGATCATAAGCAATATTATATGAAAATATTTCACTTATATTTTTCAAATAACTCCTGAATTAACATAATTTACAAAGATCTCAATATTGGAATTTGGTTCGGTGATCTCTTGAGTTATCTCATTTGTCACATTTTCTGTTTCATCTTGAACAGTTTCCTCGATAATGGAGTTAATAATATTTTCTCCTTTTCTTTTTCGAGGATTCTTGTTTTTTGAACCAACAGGACGACCACGTTTCTTACGTGCATTTATTTTATTATTGCTGGATATGTCCTTCAGAATTTCAACCCGAGCAGGAACATTTGCAGCTGGTATATGTGATTTGGTTACCCGTTTTATGTCAGTAAATGCATCGGGTAATTGATTTGTCAGAGTTTCTATGAATATTTGTAGCGACCTAGTTGCGATCCCTAATAATTGTAATAGGGACCGCAGTTAGGTCCCTACTAATATTCATAGGGTACTCTATGAATATTAGTAGGGACCTACTTGCGGTCCCTATTACGATTATTAGGGACCGCAATTAGGTCCCTAATAATATTCATTGAACTCTATGAATATTATTAGGGACCTAACTGCGGTCCCTAATAGTCTGCGACAAAAATAAAAAAAACAATAATATTTCGGAAATATTCCGAAATATTATTGTTTTTTTTTGTTGAAATATGATTATAACAAGATCAAAACAATAAAATAATAAATAAAAATTTAATATAATGACATGAAAGTATTAAAATGTAAAAAAATGAATGAAATATGACTAGTTATAATAGAATCTAAAATATGAATAAAAACAAAAAGATGAATGAATAACAAAACAAGTGAAATAAAAGAAATTGTAGATCCAAAAAAATAGAAAAATAAGAAAAGAATGTGTAGATTCAAAATAATAGAAAAGTAAGAAAAGAAAGTGTAGATCCAAAATAATAGAAAAGTAACAAAAGAAAGTGTAGATCCAAAATAATAATAATGAAAGATTGAGTTGGTGATTTGTTTTTTATATTGTGTGATTTTTGTTTTGGATTTGTGTTGGTAAAAAGAAGAAAAGCTTTTGTGTTTGGAGAAAAGAAGATAGTGTTTTGGTATTGGAAAAGAAGATAGTGTTTTTGTGTTGGGTGTTTTATGAGATTAAGTAAATTTGATGTGTAAGAGTGGTGAGTATATATAGAGTAGAGGGTGAAATTTTCAAATTTTCGTAAAATTCAAATTTCCCTCTCGATCCCGCCTAAAATTTCCGCCAAAATTTCAAATTTTTGTATATTAGTGACCTAAGTGCGGTCCGTAATTATTAATAGTGACCGCAGTTAGGTCACTAATTGTTAATAGTGACCGCACTGCGGTGCCTGTTTCCTTATTAGGGACCTAAGTGCGGTCCCTACTAATATTCATCCTTGAAATTTGTTTTTTTTGGATTGATGTTGGTGTGTTTGTGATTCCTAGCAACCAAACTCATTGCAACATGTGAATTGAAGTAATAAATGATTGCAAAACCAACCTCATAATTGTTTAGTTGTGAAATAATAGATTGAATGAAATTGATCGAGTTATGAACGTTCAACATATATTTCATGTTCTACAACTAATCATCAATAGCTAATTATAGTTATTTGTAGTTATTAACTAATCAACTAATCATGTTATTTGTAGTTGTTAAACAAAAAATTAAACTATGAATAACAACTATAACTAACTATTGATGATTAGTTGTAGAACATGAAATATATGTTGAACGTTCATAACTCGATCAATTTCATTCAATCTATTATTTCACAACTAAACTATTATGGAGCCACGGAACGTAAGACTTGGTTTGTCCACAGATGGATTCACACCTTATGGAATGTCTGGCAAGACGTACTCTTGTTGGCCGGTGTTTGTCACCCCTTATAACCTTCCACCGGATCTTTGCATGAAGAAAGAGTTCATCTTTTTGAGTCTACTCATTTCCGGGCCGTATAGTCCAACAAAGAACTTGGATCTTTTTCTTAGGCCACTTATTGATGATCTCAAGCTTTTATGGAGCACTGGCGTCGAGACGTACGACGTCTCGAGGAAGCAACACTTTATATTACGTGCATCTCTCATGTGGACGATTAGCGATTTTCCCGCTTACGGGATGTTGTCGGGATGGAGTACGCACGGAAGGCTTTCGTGTTCTTATTGTATGGGTGACACTCAATCCTTTCCGTTGGTGAATGGGGGTAAGCCAAGTTGGTTCGATTGCCATCGCCGGTTCTTGCCTGAAGGTCATGACTTGAGATACGATGACTATAACTTTAAAAAAGGGGAAATTCGGGAGGAAGACGCGATTCGTAGAAAGATTGGTGATAAAATGTTGGAAATTGTTAATGGCCTTGGGAATGTGGGGTTTGGTACCCAATGTAGACCACTCCCAGGTTTTGGCCAAAATCATAATTGGGTGCGGAAGAGTATATTTTGGGAACTACCTTATTGGTCCACAAACTTGGTTCGTCACTGTCTAGATGTCATGCATTATGAGAAAAACTTTTTCGATAACATCGTCAACACAATTTTGGATGACCCTAAGACAAAGGACAACATCAAGTCACGGAAAGATTTGAGACTTTGGACCAACCGTAGTGAGCTATTTTTAGATTCAACATCCCGAGGGGGGGGGGGGGAACGAAGAAGCCAAAGGCATTGTACTGTCTCTCAAAAGATCAACGGAGAAATTTGTTAGAATGGTTGGGCACGCTAAAATTTCCAGATGGATACGCTTCTAACTTGGGACGGTGTGTACATGTGCAACAACAGAGGTTGTCCGGAATGAAGAGTCACGATTGTCACGTCTTCATGCAGAGATTGATTCCAATTGCTTTTCGTGATTTCCTTAAGAAAGACATATGGGAAACACTTGTGGAGATTAGTTTGTTGTTCAAGGCAATTTGCGCATCAGAGGTATCGGTAGAGGCTATGGAGGGACTAGAAAAATCCATTATTGTCACCATGTGCAAGCTAGAGAGAATATTCCCTCCTTCTTTTTTCGATTCTATGGAGCATTTGGCCATTCACTTACCGTATGAGGCTAGAGTTTGCGGTCCAGTTCACTACAGATGGATGTATCCATTCGAAAGGTAAATCACTTTTGGTGTATATATTGATGATTGTCTTTAATTTATTTTATTTGTAATGTAAGATGGTTCCTTTTGTTGTGTATATTAGGCAAATGTTTGATTTAAAGCAGTCAGTGGGGAACAAAACGAGGCCCGAGGGATGCATGGCCAATGCCTATTTAAATTCGTAGATATCAAATTTGATTTCCCAGTATCTCGATGTAACCCCTGGCACTACACACCGACGACTTAACAGAAACGAGACTTTGGAAAGCACGGATTGGATGGAGAGCTCTTATTGTTCCGAAAGAAGGGACGACCGCTTGGCCCATCGGCGAAGATGAAGAAGTTAACGGGGGAAGAAATAGAACACCCTCTCCTTCAAAATAGGGTGGGTGCGGTTGGGTGATAGTCTCCGACACCCTCTTCGTATGTCCTGCCTTATAAATCTCGTCGTGCCTGATAGGGTGGGTGCGGTTGGGCTGATTCCTCTCCTTCAAATTGTAAGTAATAGTTGGTTATAATTCTTTTTTTTAAATGTTAAAATTACATTGTTTTAAACTAATCAATAAACAATAATCTTAAAATTTAACTACAAATAAAATATATAATTTTAACAAAACATACCAGGCTCCGCCGGATCTTCTCGTAGTCAATGGAACCACCGTAAAAGGTGGCTGGCGCATCGCCGTCCAACTTACCGCCTCGTCGAGCCTTCTTTCCCTTCACGGGCTTCTGCTTAAACGCCTCAGTGTCCCAGTGTTTTGCCGCCTGATCTTCCAAACTCTGGCTCATCCACGGCGTCTTAGGCTTATCTTTAAACTCCTCCTTGTCCTTTTTCTTCATGTACTGCTCATTCGCCTTGTTAAGCATACGCTTATAAATCCCTCTCGCCTTCAACTGGTATGCCCTATGTACCTGCTCCCTCTCTGACCGTCGAATCCCATAGATATTCTACAAAAAAGATAAATATTAAACAATAAATTAATACATTAAATTAATAAACTAAATTAATAAACTAAATTAAACAATATTTTGAACCTCGAGTAAATCAATAAATATTAATAATTCATTTAAAACTCATCGTAAATCTCGAGAACATCTCTCTTCGTACATCCTCAGGAACCTTCAAGTAGGAGGGCCAAAACTCACTCATAAACTGTCGAATGAGTGAAGTGATCGTCTTGGAAATCTAACGACTGGGGGTTTAGAAAAGCAACCCCTCTTCAACTCAATAAGCTGCTTCTTCTGCCCACGAGAAACCGCCGTAAGCCCTACATTGGGTCCCCTACCCGGTCGAGTATCGGTCTGTCCTGGAGTACCGGTCGACCTCTGGCTCGGTCCAGCTCCGGTGTCGGCTGTAGGCGGTGGAGTCTGAAGTCTGCTAGACTCGACTGATGGGGGCACGTGAGTCCCAACTGAATCCGAAGTATGTGGTCGTGCCACCTGGGATGCGGTGGACTCTGATGATCGGTGTCTAACACCCGCCCTGGAGATGGCCGCCCCATCGTCTGCAAATAACTGTCGTTGTAGTGCAGGTGTCGTCGATGTAGATCCGTCACCTGACCCAGGTAGCGGGATGGATGGCTCGGCTGGATGGCTCGGCCCTGCACCACGTCCCGATCGGATAACCCGTATAGGTCGGCAACTACCTCGACCCCCGCTACCACTACCACCACCACGCCCAACGCTACCACTGCCACCACCACTCCCGCTACCACTGCCGCCACCACGTCCAACGCTACCAGTAACACCTCCACGAGCAACACTACCACTACCTGAACCCGATACCCCACCACGACCTCAACCTCCAAGACCTCGATCTCCAGTACCGCTAGGGGTCTTACGTGACGACATGCCGAATATATATATGTACTGTAAAAAAAAATTAAATATCAATTCAACATTTACAAATCTACACTAATTACAAAATTTACAAATTATAATCTTAAAAATATAATCTACACTAATTAATATAATCTTACAAATTAACACTAATTAACAAGTTTTACTAATTAAAATTTAATAATCTAATTTTCACAATCTAATTATAAACTAATCTAATCTAATCTAATTTCATTATTCACTAAATTTAACTAAATCTAATTTCATCATTCACTAAATTTAACTAAATCTAATTTCATCATTCACTAAATTTTTATTTCATCATTCATTAAATCTAATTTCATCATTCACTAAATTTTTATTTCATCATTCACTAATCTAATTTCACAAATATCTTTTTTTTCCTTAATCATACACTAATCTATTCTAACAATCTAACATTCTTCACTAATTAACTATCTAATTAACAATATTAACTAATAATTCTTCAAAAAATTAACAAATTAACAATAAAACACAAAATTAACACAAGATTAACACAAGATTAACACAAAATTAACAATTTAACAATTTCTTAACATAATAACACAATTTTCGGATTTAACACAAAAATGACAAAAAAAATAAAAAAAATGGAAACCGAAGCTATACCTTAGCACCGGCGGCGGAAATGGACGGAAATTCAAAGGAGCAGTGATGGAGGCGGAGCACGACGACGATGGAAGCAGAGCACGGCGGATTTGAGCCAGAAAATGGGAGAAACGAGGCGGGTTTGGGTTTGGTTGGGTTAGGGACGCGATTTGGGTCACAACTACGCGTATTAGGTCGCTAATGGCGGAAAAACTAAGCGGGTCGGGTCGAAAACGGGTGTAGAGGAAAGGGTTTGACGGATTTTGAGATTTATGAATTTTGTTTTTTTTTTTTGTTATTTATAGGAAGGAATCAGCGACTCAATTTGAGTCGCTGATTGCTTCCATGCTAATTAGGGCGGAGGAGGCCCAGATTTTGGCCCAATTTTGGGCCAAATTCTGTGGCCCACATAAAAAAAGGAGTTCAGCGACCCAACGTGGGTCGCTGAAAGTCACGTATTTATTTCAGCGACTCAATGTGAGTCGCTGTTTCTCTCGAAATGTTCTGCGACTCAAGGTGAGTCGTTGTTGCCTTCAGAAGTCGTTGAAGGCTAACGACTCACCTTGAGTCGCTAACTAGGCGGTCCCTATTGACCGCCCAGTCTTGTAGTGAATATAGTTGCCTATTAGACCGAGATAATAAATGTAATTATAACTGTAATTATTCTATTATGTTGTATTATTGATGTTAATATAAGACTAGCACGTTTATCAAAACTCTGTAAATATATACCCTAGTAATTATCAATAAAACATTCAGTTAATCTTCTATATGATATATCACGCCTAACCTAATTCCCAAACGAACATCCATTGCAATCCTAACTATAGCCTCCACATTTTTCCCGTTATGGTTGATCTGACCACCCCACCTAGCGGTGCCACCTCTTCTTTCATTGCCACCAGTGCTGCTCCACCGTGCTCCACCTCCACCGCCAATTATCCTATCACGGACCTATTAAGCTGATGGCAGCCAACTATCCCAGTTGACATGTAATGCGTGGCTTGTCTGTGTAGTGTAATAGATGTAATGCAAATATGATGTTGCATCTATGTTTGGAGTTCTCAAGTAATAATTAAATAAAACTTAAATTATGTCACAAGTATCGAATCCCACAAAGAGTGTGTGATTAATGTATATAATCTACATAACATACATGCAAAAAAAAAACGTGAATAAAAGAGAATGTTTTGAATGTAAAATATAATAATAGACAGAGGTTAAAGTTGAATGATTGTTTATCAAAAATTGGATGATGAATAAATGTGCTTAGAGGTCGGCTTCAATACAAATTTATTTAGTACTTCGATGTTAGACAAACTACTATGGTTTGTTTAACTTATTGAGTCTTGTCGAGTTGATTACGTGTTCAATGAATATGTGACCTAATCAGCTCGATTGCTAGGTCGAACAATTTCGGTAATCAATCGATTTTAATATAGAAACTAAATCAAAATCCAGTTGTTGGGACTGAATGTTTCGGCCTAAGCATGTTTAATTAATTAGTTAATTAAATATATTTATTTATCTTTAATTGATTATGTTTTTTAATATTTTAGCAAAT
Organism: Linaria vulgaris; assembly: GCA_948329865.1. Classification (NCBI taxonomy): domain Eukaryota; kingdom Viridiplantae; phylum Streptophyta; class Magnoliopsida; order Lamiales; family Plantaginaceae; genus Linaria; species Linaria vulgaris. The sequence goes on along the minus strand of OX415251.1, from coordinate 60,874,514 downwards.
ATATATTTTTTTTCTTTCCTTATTTCCTTATTATTAAATATCACATCGTAACAATTATTTAAGAAAACAAGATTTGTGAGATTTTGGAACTAGATCTTACAGTTTCCTAGTAGCTTTAGATTCTGCCACGTCACATTATTTAAGGAAACAAGATTATGTATTTCATTTGTCGTTGTATGATCCAATTTTATTCCAAGTGAATCGGGACTGAATAATATATGCATAGTCTTGGGTACGTCGAATGAATCAAGTAATAGCCTGAATGAGTCATAGTCTTGTACTATAAGAAATATACTTGAGTTGTTAGAACAGACAAAAGCCGAGTGCACTAGGTTTGTTAAAATCCTTGTTATTGTTTTACTTCTTGCCTGTCTTAACAAGTGATAACTATTATGAAAGGAATAGTAACAAGTAAACAATTAAGGTCTTACAAGTGGCATCAAGAGCTAGTCACTAACGATTGTTTTATGAGACTCAGGTCTGAAAACATCTTATTTTTCAAGGATAGAAGAAATCAAAGAAGGTTTGTCAACAAAAAAAATCCATCGATGCACAAGCAGCAACTACTTATATTGGAAGAACCGTCTAAAAAAATTCATCAAAAATCAGGACCAGAAAGCATGGAAAGGCATTCTAAGAGGTTGGTCACCCCCTACGGATGAAGACGGTAAGGCAAAAAATGAACTCACGAGGCCAAATGAAGAAGATCTTCTTGTTCAACAAAACTCTAGGGCTGTGAATACTATCTTAAGTGAAGTTGACATGAATCAATATAATATCATTTCTAACTGTGTATATGCCAAAGAAGTATGTGATATTATACGTGTTGCTCATGAAGGTACCTCGAGTGTTCGCATGTCTAAGTTACAACTGCTAACTAATCAATTTAAGAACATGCACATGAAGAAAACTGAAACCATAACTCAATACAATGCAAAACTTAGATGGATCGTGACAGAAGCCGCTCTACTTGGCGAGGAATATAGTGAAGAAAAATTGGTTAACAAAACACTTAGATCTCTTCCACCAAAGTTTGCAATCAAGGTTGAGACCATAAAAAGCTAAAGACACAGACAATAAGGCCCTAGGACCCCTTGCAACAAATTAAATGAAACTAAAACACGAAGGAGACAACGTTGCCAAAAGTATTGCACTAAAATCTTCAATGACATCACTCTCACAAAATGGGCAAGGAACGAATCTCATGATATACATGGCTATTCTATCAAAGAACTTCAAGAAGATGAACATATCCAAAGTCAGAGTTAAATTATCATCTTCTGGTTCATCCAACTCGGATTTTACCAAAAATCCTCTGTTTCTAATGATCTCGAAGTCAAACGAAATGGAAAAGGTATTCAATGTTGGGAATGTCATAGTTTCAGGTAAATTAGAGCGGATTGTGCTAACTTACATGAGAAAAATAGAAATCGTGCTCTTGTCACAACATAGAGTGATGATGATTCAGATGAGATAGATGAAGAAGAAGAAACACCATCAAATATGGCCCTCACCGCCAGAATTTCTCATATCTCAACCACTCCTAAGGAAATAGATGAAATCATTGTTGCCACAAACATCCTCACAGAATCTGAGGAAGAATCAGATGCAGATGATATATCACATGACATGAATTGCGACGAGATGAATGTAACCCTTGTCAAATGCAAAGGTGTCACTAGAAGAAATGTTGAACTGAAGTCGCAACTCGTCTCTCTCACTCAAAATTCTCGCGCAACAGATATTCATATCATAGTACTAGAAAGTGAGATTGAGACTCTCAAAATGAAAAATAACTCAATTTTCACATACCTAAATCAAGCACGGTCTTCCGCCATAGAAGCACAACAGAGGTTGATCAAAGCACTGAATGAATTGAAGTCGGTCGAAAGAAATGTCAATCGATTAAGCTCTGGAACGATCAAACTAAATGAAATATTGGACTTACAACGCGCCACTAATGGTCATGTTGGATCAAAATCCCCTTTTGTGACAAGACAAGTGCGAAACAGTAAAACATCCGATAAGTCCTCTCAAACGACACCCAACCAAGAAAGACTCAGATCACTAAAAAAACAAAAAAAAACTCCATCATAGTCAAGAAAATGAGATATTTCTACTCAATGACTCGACAGAGAGATAGACAACTATCTATCACTCGTAGTCACGGAGGTGTTATCAAAAATTTCTTTAATAATTTTTCTTCCACTAACTTTCAAATATTTATGCCTGTTTGTCATCACTACAGAATCAAATGACACATTCAACCTCATTGTTTAAAACTTTGGGAAAATCAGGCTCCACGGAAGGGAAATGGTATCTCTCATTCTCCTCAATCAACTAACTCAAATACAACTGCTTCAACAACGCATACTTCAAAACACGAATACAAAAACAAATATGGGTTCAACGGTCAATTGTTAATTATTTTGTTAGTAATCATTCATTTTCACTTTATTTTACTAATACTTGGTTTCTTGCCACTGGCTGCTCCCACCATAAGACAGAAAAAAAAAAAGAACATTCTCCAATAATTCACAGAAGATACAGAAGGGAATGTGGTTTTTGGTGATGGAAATAAAGAAAAATTATTGGAAGAGGCACCCTGAATGTACACGGATTCCCTCATCTAAAGGATGCATTCTATGTAGAAGGCTTACGAACCAATCTCATTAGTATCTATCAACTATGCGAATAGGATATGTTCGTACACTTCACTAAGGATGGATGTGAAGTAATCGACAAGGAAGACAAATGTATCTTACTTGGAATAAAAGAAGTTGATTGCTATACACTGTCCCATCATATAGGAGAAACTATGGGACCTTCAGTTCCTTAGTCGTCACAACAGGTGAACCAAACCATATACGACTTAAAGGTAGCACCAAAATCATGGTATGACCACATATCTCAACTCTTTCTAGAAGAACGATTCGTACAAGGTGGAAATAATAGAGCTCTTCTGTGTGAGCACCTAAACATGAATCCTATCACTAAATCAATATGTTATAAGAAAATAAAGCCTTCAACCATGAATAATATGATGCAACACATCACCAGTGACACAATGTTAGTAGGAAACTTGGTCTATCTTGATAGAGGTCTTGTAATAAAATTAATCCCTAGATCTTTCTCCATACCCAACGAATCACGTTTTATTCGACTTACCTCAAGATCAACTAGTATCAACTTATTTATCAATTGTTTATATCTATATCATCATAAAAATTCGAGGTGTTGGACAGGACATACTAACGTCCAATGTTACACCACTGAACAATGTGAGGTCATCTCCATTCCCTGTAAAAACATGAGTTCACCTTATCTACTCATAAAGAAATACGTGATGCAGCAGGTAAACATTGCTTCAACCATTTTTTGTCAAGCATGTTGGTAAAAGATCTCGACATTACTCATACTATTATAACCCTCTATGACACACACATTGCTATATATCTTGTTCAATTCGTTCAAGTCAAACACATAGAAGTTTGATATCACCTCACTATTAATCTTGTGAAGAATATGGGAGCCGAATTGAAACATGTGGGCAGTACTTGTCAACTTACAAACCTTGTTACTAAAACATTATAAGTTGTTCGCCTGAAGATACTTAGAAAATCTTTTGGCATATGCCACCTCTAACTCACAACATTAGCCGTCGTAAAAGTCGATGAATGCATATAATGTCAAATCTTCTGATGTTCAGTCCATTATGTTTGTTTAGTCTGTCTACTTTGTGATTTCTCTACAAGAATGCACCTACTAAGTCTTTCATAGGAGAAAAATGTTAAATATTCAGTGTAAGAAAATATCTTTGTATGAAAAAAGCTACCTGACCTAAAAGGTTGAGTGTGAAATATTTCATTCTTATCCACGCGTCACAACATTGAAAAGAGCTACCTCAACTAAAAATGAGTCAGTGTAAAAGCTACCAGCAGGTGTTGCACCCCGTGTATTGGGTTGGTCAAGTAACGTGTTGCTCAAAATGATATTACTATTCAAACATACCTATTTATGACATAAGGGTCTTCTGAAATCATCATGTAAAATCTGATCTTATTTTTGCAAATTCACTTAAGCTAAGGCTATTTGTTGAGATTATTAGGTTCTTGTTGCAACTGTTTCTCTAAATTGCATTCAAGGCATGTACTTCTCTCGTGTTTACTTTAATATGGAAAGTCAGTTGACGAATTATGACCACATAATTTTCTTGGAAACTGCTGAAACTATACTACTTAATTGTGACTGTATATCTTCCTTTGTGTCATGATTAGCTATTTTGGGCAGGATTTTTCATTTTGGCAGGTAAGTAACGTTCTACTACCTTCACCACGTTCAAATTCAGTTCCTTATATTTCAATCCACGTTCCTATTTATATAACACTTAGCACATTTTTTACAATGTCACTATCTTTCCTTGTGTGCAATTTCATAGCAGCAAAATCAAAAACCATAAATGTTCAATTCTCAAACAATGTTTTCCACTACAAAATTCAACTTGGTTGATTATGCTGACTTCGATGACGAGGATGTCGAAAATGAGGACGCCCCTCCCAATTTTGAGGCGCCCCTCGCCGTTGTTCCTCTCTCCTCTTAAGCATTGTCGCGTCACCCTTTGTCGGCCCCCTCATCCCTGCTGACAAGGGAAAAACAGAGGTGGATGACGAGAATGAAGCATCTACAAATACCCCTCCTCCGAAGGGTACTCGATCAAATGAGTCTGCTTCTGATTCATTGGCTCTGAAGCAACCACCCTCTTTGCTGCGTCATGTCCACACACTCTCTAGGTCAACTAAAAAGTTAGTCCAATTATCCGGGAAGAAGAAGAAAGGCCCTGCTGCTCCCTCTAACTCAAACGAGATCATTAAGATTGAGGACCACTTACCTCCTTCTCTGGCTAAGAAATGAAAGATGACAATTCCCTTTTCCTCAGCTACTCCTCATGTCAAGACAGGTGGTGATGTAGCCAACACGTATGCTTCTCTTCATGTTGTTAAACCGACCACCTCCCTGATTGATCTCAACCGCACCTATTCTAAGAAGTTTCTCATTGTGGAGGCCAGACAGAAGTATGCTGACATGAAAAATCAAAAGTGGCCACTTGTTACCAAGCGTCTTTTGATTCCAAGGACATATTTGGTCACTGGTGTCCTTAATCTCCTCCGATAAAGTGGTTTTTACACCGCTAGCACAAAAGTAAAATATATTGTTCTTGAGGTCATCTATGAGTTCTATGCAAATCTGTCGCGACAGCTGTCTGTTGAGCGATCCCTTCAGCGCTACAAAGTATACCTGCGTGGACATGTCTATGACTTCTCCCTAAACTACTCAATATCCATATGGAAACCCCAACACCAACAACAAGGGTAAGTGCAAGTTGCAACTGGAGAGTGATATGGATGTTGTTGCATCATAACTCCTAGACTTGGACACGACATGGCTTCTTGATGGTGTGCTTCCGAGTAGTGCGTTATCAGTGAAGTACAACCGCTTGTTTAAAGTTCTTTCATCTCACTGATTGCCTACCACCCACCTCCCATCGGTCAATGTTATCGCTGCATCAATTCTCTACCGAATTGGAAAAAAGTTTCCCATCAACATGGGAAAACTTGTTTTCGACCGCATCTATCTGGAGGCCTTTCTGCGCAAGGTAAAACCCTTTATTGGCTTCCCTTGTCTCATCTATCGTGTCCTGTCGGAACAGCTAGTTCTGGCTGATGGGAAAGAAAAGCATGAATCAAAAGGTATGAAGGCCTCCTCTAGAGTGCTGCAACGCTCACAAAAGAACACTTCCGCCAAGATTAAAGTTGGTCCCTCTACTCAAAAACATACCAAATCGAATAACCCCACGGCCTCTGTTGTTGGACTTGATGAGATCCATCTAGAACTGGCGCGACACTCGATGAATAGTTTAGCAAACTCAAATTAAATGTGTTATGTCCATGACTCTTGTCGGTCCTGACAATGGCATCTCTGCTATGGAGGGCTCTCTATGGTGCATTGAATAGCGTCTTCCTACCTCTTGATTCTGTTAGGATAGCAAGAGGGAGAGGATGCAAGGAGTTAAATGGAGTGAAGTTAGGGGGAATGTTGTTGTTGTTGCTGCCTTTTATCTGTTTTCCATGCATCTTAAACAATTTTAATTTTTGCATTTTAATTTTGTTTGAACATTTATTTTGGTTTGTAATATTGCACTGCTGATCAACTTAAATATTCGTTTTTTGATTATGTTTAAGGCAACTTTTCGTTTATATGAATCTTTTGAACTAACTCTATCTTGTAGAAAATATCATTATTGTCAAAACAAAATCAAATGGGGGGAATGTTAGGACCGGATATTTTGGCATAAGTATGTTTAATTAATTAGTTAATTAAATATGTTTTGTTTACGTTTAACTGGTTATGTTTTGTAATATTTTGGCAAGTATATTTTTATGTTTCTTTCCTTATGATTTAAGATCCTATTGTAACAGTTATATAAGGAAAGAAGATTTGTGAGATTCTGGATATGGATCATAAAGTTTTCTTGTTGGTTTAGATTATGCCACGTCAGATTATTTAAGGAAACAAGATTATGTATTTCATTTATCTATGTATGATCCTATTTTATTCCAAGTGAATCTGGACTGAATCATATATGCATACATTGGAATATTTTCTTTACTTGTTTAATATAATCAAATCGAATGAACTCAGAAAAATTTGCAAGTTGTCTTGAGGATTCGAAGATCTGGTGCAACACCTGTCCTTTCGCGTAGGAGATTCGGCACTATATAAAAGAAAATGACTCGAAGATATTAGAAGACAAGTTTTAAGGTTTTAAGATTTTCCATTTTATTTGTTTGAGAGTCAAAAACAATTTATTGTTATTGTACGAAATATCAAGGCTGAAATTGTGGATCGGGTCGATACGTTGTTCTTGTTAACTTAACACTGAGGTTTTAACAGCAGTTTCGTATGATGTTAATTCGACGATGTTACTTTAACAACAGACCAGAGTAATAGTGCAGCGGAATAAACAAACACGAATTTAAGAATTGAATATAAGATTATATTAACTTCCGAGCCGTAGGCAAAATAACCCGTAAAGGTTTTAACAAAAGTCGTTTTCTCAATTCTCAAGCTCCTCACTCTTAAATTGATTGAACTAAGCAAAGCACACAAGAATTGCTTCAACTATCTCTAAAAGCTCCTCACTCTTAGATCTATTCTCACAACTCACAAACTTTGCTAAAGCAAGACAAATCTCAACAACTTGTAAATAAATCTCTTGGATTGATTAGCTCTTGTCTCGTTAGTTGTCTTGATGTACTTCACACCTATATATAGGTTCTTGATTTGGACTCCAAGGTGTGTTGTAAACGGTTGGTAATTCTCCTTTGTTTCCTTCTCAAACTCCTCTTCCTTGTTCTCGCAGTCCTTCTTGAATAATAGTTCCTTCAATAGAGATCTAACTAAGGAAAGACTTCTTCTTCAAATCAGGACTCATCTTGGAAAGCTTTCCTGGTTGCACTTGAACTCTTCTTTCCTTGTAGAGCGGTTTGCTTAATTAAGGAAACTTTCCTTCTTGGAAACTTTGAGCGTCCAACCTATGAAAAGTTTATTTCCTGAATAATAATCAAAGACAATCACATCTGTGGAACTCAATTAGTTAAATGAATAAGGCAAAACAACAATAAAGAATTTAATCAATATTGTAAATCGGATATCTGCTTCAGCAATGTTACTCTAACATTGACTTCTCAATGTTAATCTAACATTGCCAAAATACCTGCACTTTCAATCTCCCCATTTTTGCCTTAATCAAAAAACCTAAGAACCTGTTCTAATTAGATCAAATTATTCAGAAAAACTTCACTATCTTCTTCAATGGAAAACTTAAGTACTTTCCCCTGAATATCAGAAGGGACTAGCTCAATGTTATTCTAACATTAATACTTTCAATATTGTCATAACATCCATCTTTGTCAATGTTAGCTTAACATCGAACCCAGACAGATGTTCTAACATTGAACATCTCACTGTTAACTTAACATCAGAGGACAGTTAACACCTGCAAAACATAGTTAGTACTTTGTAACCAAAGTTCAAATAGCATAAGCAGAAACACTAAGTAACAATATAGAAAAGTACTTAATTACAGACCATACTGAGTAGCAAGGAACACACTCCTTGATGAAACAGAAAAATGCAAAGAAATAGAATTGTTCATACTGCCATTGAAGACAGAAAATTAAAAGAACTCAGAATTTTGAAATTTGATCTACTCTCCCCCTTTTTGTGAGGAAGGCAGATCCTTCAAATGCTTCCTGAGGCTATCAATCTCCTGCAACCTTACTTGCTTGTCTGCTATCTCTCTTTAGGTATCTTTATACTCTCTGTCAAGCCACACCAGGGTCTCCTCCACAAAAGCATCAACAATAATAGAACATCTATCCCCACTTGCAACTGGAACAGAAGAGGCAGCAAATTTGATAGTCTTCTTCTTCTTTTTCCTGCTTGGACCAGCTTCTGCATTGGGATTCTAGGGCAAGTCTTGGATTCTGACTTGAGTGAAGTAGCTCCTGGTGATGATCATCTTGGCCTTGTTCTTGATCCAGCCTTCTGTCTTCTTTGTCTTGAAGCCTTGCTTCACCAGAATGCTGGATATCAGAGAGGGATATGGAATGATTCCCTTTGCCTTTGTTGTGACCTCCCTCGTGTGCCTCAGAACCTTCTCCCATATGTTTACACTTAGCCCATTCTTCAATTTATACACCAACTTTGCAGATTCTTTTGTCATAACAGTTGTGTTGGAAGAAGCCAGCCAATTATAGGTAGAGAGCTTGTGAAGTACAGCACTTAAGGATGTCAGCTTTATAGTTGGAAAACTATCATTCCACTTTCTTGTGAGTACACTAGTGAGGTCAGTAATCACCTCATCCATGCAAGGATCCTCAGTTTCCTCAGGATCAGGAAGTCCCCAAGCTTCATTGATCACAGAGGGGCTAATGTCATAGACACTCATCCTTACCCAAGCTTTTCCAAACTTGGGAGTGGCACACCCACTGAGAGAGATTCATGTAGAACTCTCTGATCACATCAGGGACATATGATGACTGGTTCATCACAGAGCCCAACACTCCTCTAGCTTCAAGCAACTTACACAGCCTATTTTTATTTGAACATCTCCTCATCAATGTTCCTCTCCATGTGAATAACCTTGGCTTGATACGCCTCCCACTGTTCTTCTGCCTCAGCAGACACATAAAAGCCAAAATAAGGCTTTTTGGGGTACTCATCACTGCCTGATGTTGGAGTAACATCAGCAGGGTCATCACCTACCAGTTGGTCTTCTTCCTCAACTTCCTCATCTTCTTCTTCCTCCTTATCATCTTCTTCCTCTTATTCTTCTTCTGACTCAGACTCAGAAGTTTCAACAACCACCTGATTCCCCTTTCTTTTCTTAGCAGCAGTAGCTAAGGCAGAGAGAGTCATGCTCTCTTCTTATTCTCTCTCAACCTCTTCAGGTTGATTGTCACCCTCATCATCATCGTCTTGGTTACCTTCAATAGTAACTTCCTCAACCACAGTCTCCTCAACCTGATCATCTTCCTCAGGAAGAGTATCCATCTCAACAGTAGCAGCATGCTCAACACCATTATCCTCAAGGCTTTCACCTTCATCAGTACCACCCACAGTCTCGTCCCCACCATCATCCTCAGGGACCTCATGCACAACCTCAGACTCACCCACAGCAACAACAGAGGCCTCTTTCTCCCCTTTAATACTAATTTCAGCAGTCATATCTTGAGTAGGGTTAGCCATCATTACCTCGTTTTTGTCGTTGGTGGGAGTGGAGGTCTGCTCAGTAGTTTTTGATGTTGAACCAACATCACCCTTAGTGGATTTCTTGCCCTTGCGCCGTTGATAGGTGGATTTCCTTTTTTGTACAGCGACGGCGACGGCTTCAGTGGTTGCACGTCTGGTGCTACGACGACGTGGTTGCTCAATCTGCTCAGCAGCAGCTGCAAGAGTATCAATGGAAGACTTTCGTGCCATTGTTAGAGTGATTTAGAGAAGAAAAATAGAAACTTGATTTGCAGAGAGTGTAGATTTTGCAAAAATTCTGAGCGCGATAACAGTAGGAAGAGATTAGGGCAAATTATATAATCAATCAGCTGAAGAATAGTGATAGTGGTGTTGTAATATGTTACCAGAATAATCGGACCACTGTCACACGATCATACCCATGTTCACCTTACCACGTGTCAGTGTTAGATTAATACGTAACCAGAGCAGTCTCCACACCTGAAAACTTATAAGTTACAATGTTACAATGTTAAACTAACATTGGCAAGTTAACATCAGGGAGGGAAGTTGTAGGTGCAGGGCTTCATCCAAGGCAACATCATGTGAGAGCGTAAGATATTCATGTATACTGATCTGGAACCTCACCCAAGTACATAGATACAAAGACATAGATTAAGATCATCAGTATGAGTAAGTAACACATCAGATAGAAAAATACAGAGTGGATGTACATATCCAGGGAAAAGATGTTCCCACGGTATAGATGATCACAAAACCTAGTGTTTTACCTGCAGTGAGTCACCCACGAAGTATGCCTCAACACATGATTCCTAGGATTACTACTCCCCCTAAGCCCAAACCGACACAAGGAATAATGCAGAACAAGAATGAATGCAACAATGTGAGATCAACATTGGGTGATGGAACCAAGTACAAACAGCTTTACTGACTGGGATCAGGACAAATCAATTTATCTTTATTTATTATCATTAACTTTTCTGAACAAAAACTAGTGAATGTAAAAGGATAGTTTCATCACTGAATGTGGGCAGCACAAGACCCCACACACCCCAACAAGTTAACCATCAGCTACAGATTAGGCAAGTACAAAGGAACTGAATGAGGACAATACATTTATCATATACTTCTCCACCCCAACTTCTCATGCATACTTGTTTTCCAACCTGTTTACAAGAGAAATGCCAAGTGAACACTGCTACTGAATGCAAGTAGTTGAAACTTCCAAGCACCCCAGTAGTAAGGCTCACCATCATGCATAACCTTTGCCATAGACAAACGACAAAAATAAGCAAAACTGAATGACAATGAAGCTCTCAACATCATGTACCCCAGCTTCTCTTCATGCTCTGTCTAACCTAACATGGATAAGTCACAACTGAATAACATCAGAGTAGTGAGCTATGTGTACCCTAGCTTCTCCCAGATGTTAGGTTAACATTCACAGACTAACAACATAGTTCTTACTTTACAAAACTCTTGAAATGTACATGTCCACCAGTCAACACAGCTATTTATATAGATTAACCACACAACCCAACAAAGTCTCTAACAAAGATGTAATATGCAAGAAAGAATAATGCAGAAAACGAAACAAAAGATAATTTTAGATACACCACAACCAATAACCAGTGCTAAACAGTGGTGTTATGTCAACACTGGTGTACTAACAATCCTAGACTGTGCACATGCCAAGAGAATTCCTCAAAGTGAAGAACCTCTCAGAATCTAAGGTTTTAATGAACATATCAGGGTTTAGGGTTTAGTTTCAATGTGTTCAATGTCAATGAGCTTATCTTCTACCATGTCTCTCAGAAAGTGATGCCTTATATCAATATGTTTAGTTCTGGAGTGTTGCACAGGGTTCTTAGAGATGCTTATAGCACTAAGATTATCATAGAACATAAGTAAGGTATCACTATCTAACCCATAATCCAGTAGCATGTGTTTAAGCCATACTAACTGAGTGGCACAGCTGCCTGCTGCTATGTATTCAGATTCAGCAGTGGAGAGTGACACACAATTTTTCTTTCTACTGTACCATGAGACCAAGTTGTTCCCCAAATAAAAACATCCTCCACTTATAGACTTTCTGTCATCAGTGTCTCCTGCCCAGTCTGAGTCACTGAAACCTACAAGATTTGTGTTAGTGTCATAAGAATACCAGATTCCAAGGGCCAAAGTTCCAGATATATATCTAAGGATTCTCTTCACAGCAATCATATGTGACTGCTTTGGACATGCCTAGTACCTAGCACACACACAAACAGAGAACATTATATCAGGTCTTGAAGCAGACAAGTAGAGTAAGTTTCCTATCATTGAACGGTACAATGTTGGATCAACATTTGCACCAGTAACATCCCTGGATATGTTCACTGATGAAGACATGAGAGTCTTGCAAGGCTTTGAATCTGCCAATTCAAACCTCTTCACCAAATCCTTTGCATATTTCTCCTGACTCAGGAATATCCCATTACCTGTTTGTTTTACTTGGAGACCAAGGAAGAAATTTAATTCTCATATTATACTCATCTCCAACTGCCCTGTCATTGATTCAACAAATTTTTCTAAAATAGAATTGTTAGTTGAGCCAAACACAATATCATCTACATCGATTTGAGCAATACAGACATGAGAATCTTTCTTCAACACAAACAATGTTCTATCTCCTTCACCTCTAACAAAGCCAAGACTTAATAGGAATTTTGTAAGCCTTTCATACCATGCTCTAGGTGCTTGTTTAAGTCCATACAGTGCCTTGTCAAGCTTGTACACATGGTTGGGGTACTTAGGATCTGTGAATCCCTTAGGTTTTTCAACATATACTTCCTTATCAATTAGCCCATTCAGAAATGCACCCTTTACATCCATTTGGTATAGTTTTATCCTAAGACAACATGCAATGGCTAGAAGTAATCTAATAGATTCAATCCTAGCAACTGGAGCAAAGGTCTCATCAAAATCCACACCTTCCACCTGTGTGTACCCCTGAGCAACTAGTCTATCTTTGTTTCTAACTATGACCCCTTCCTCATTACTTTTGTTTTTAAATATCCACTTAGTCCCTATTACATTAACATTAGATGGTCTAGGCACCATTTTCCAGACATTGTTTTTAGTAAACTGTAATAGTTCATCCTACATGGCATTAATCCAAAAGTTATCAAGGAGGGCTTCATTCACATTCTTCGGTTCAATAGAGGAGACAAAACAAGAGGCATTATCAACAGTACAAGTGAAGTTCATACAGACACACAATTTAACCATATCTCTATAATCAAGTCTTTCTTTGTTGCGTGTCCTTACCCGTTCAGTGAGTTCACCTATTACCTGGGAGGCTGGTTGATCTTTTTGAATCCTAGCTGGGGGATCTCTTCTAGATCCAGAATCAACTTCATGTTCTGAGTCAGAGTCTTCTGTTGTTAATCTAACATCAGATCTCGCTGGCGTTAGTCTAACATCGTTCCCTATCTCCTGTTCAGTGCTTCCAGCTTCCAGTTCCAATGTTGGTGCAACATTGTCAGGAGTAGCATTCTCGGTTTCCACTGTTGGTTCAACATTGGGAACAGATATATCATCAGTACCTGTATCAAGTGTGAAATCATCAAACACAACATTCACTGATTCTTGTATTGTCTTCAATCTAAGATTGTAGACTCTAAAGGAAGTACTATTGGCTGAGTATCCTACAAAGATGCATTTTTTACTTTTAGGATCAAATTTCCTCAGATAATCCCTGTCATTCAGTAGATAACAGTCACACCCGAATTCATGATAATATGCAATATTTGGTTTCACACCCTTCAAGAGTTCATAAGGGGTCATGCTAGTTCCAGGCCTAAGATACACCCTGTTACTAATGTGATACGCAGTATTCAAAGCTTCAGCCCAAAGTCTCTTAGATACATCTTTTGCATTGAGCATAACTCTGGCCATCTCTTGAAGAGTCATGTTCTTTCTCTCAGCAATCCCATTCTGCTGAGGAGTCTTAGGAGCTGAATATTCATGGAAAATACCTTTAGCATTGCAATAGTTATCAAAACTAGCATTTTCAAATTCTTTACCATGATTAGACCTAATCTTAGTCACAGTGGAGCCATACAAGTTTTTAATACTAGCACAAAGAATTTTGAACTGATCAAAAGCTTCAGACTTTTCTTTAAGAAACTTTACCCAAGTGTATCTAGAGAAATCATCTACAATCACAAAGGCATATTTCTTACCACTTAGAATATTTACCTCAATAGGACCCATCAAGTCCATATGCAACAGTTCATAGCACCTACTAGATCTAGGATTAGCATTATGTACCTGTAGGGAGGCATGAACTGTTCTGGTTTGTTTACCCTTAAGGCAATCACCACACACAAGCTTACCTGGACAAGACAGCTTAGGTGAGCCTCTTACAGCATCAACTTTCTGTAATTTCTCAAGGTTTCTGTAGTGAACATGTCCAAGTTTCCTATGCCAGATAGAAGCTTCATCTATTTTAGCATGGAAACACTCTGCTTCCTCTTGGGCTAGGTAGCAGTTATCTTTGGATCTCGTACCTGTCATAACAAGAACATTATCACTATCATAAACATCACAAGATACTTTGTCAAATGTAACCAGTAAGTCATCATCACACAGCTGACTGATACTGATTAGATTTGCCTTTAACCCATCTACCAACAACACATCCTTCAGGGGTGGGAATCCATCAACATCCAGTATCCCCTTGCCAATGATCTTTCCTTTGGTGCCACCACCATAGGTCATTGTTCCAGCACTTAAAGGTATCATTTGCTTAAGATTCTTCTTGCTGCCTGTCATGTGTCTTGAGCATCCACTGTCGAAGTACCACTTACCTCAAAGGTTAGAGTACACAACAGAGAAAACAACATTGCATACAATCCTCATCTTAGGAGTTTTAGCTTTTTCTACCCAAGTCCTACTTTTCTGTCCTGCACTTAATGTTTGTCTAACATCAGAATCTGTTATAGTTTTAACATTGGGCACAGTGGCTGTTTTCTTACCATATTCTTTTATGAATTTTCTACAGAATGGTTTAATGTGGCCTGGTTGAAAACAGTACTGACAAATAAAAGTGGGTTTGCTCTTTACAGTGTTGATGGTACCAGAACTCATATTACCAGATTCTTTAACAAAGCTTGTAGTTAAATAGGCAGAATTACCATTAGAAGAGGAAGGTATCTCAACAAATCCCACACCATGTGTACCTGTATTACTCATGTTTAGTACCTCATCAAGTTTAGAAGTACCTCCATTCCATTTGGCTATGATCTGTGAGTCCTTTTTGAGTTTCTCCTTCACCTCTTTTAGCTCAGCTTCAGCTTTGTCAAGATCTCTCTCATAGAGTTTCAACATGTTCTTCAAACATTCAATGTCATACTTTTATGCTTTGTTACTCTTCATGAGTTTGACATTCTCTCTCTCAAGTCTGAGGAAGGTTGCATGTAGATCATCTAGAATTTCCTCGTGAGACATTTCTTCTTCATTGAAGTACTCTTCTTCTAAATCAACTGTGCCATGAAAACAATCAAAGTTAGTATCATCACAATCAGTGAGTACATCAGAGTTAACATGTGTATCATTGTTGTTCTAGTCTCCAAAGAAGATTTCCTGCTTTGTTGTTGATTCTCCAATGTTAGAGTAACATTGAAATTCTTGGCAATTTCTGGAGTCTTCTCCTGACCAGGTGATCCTAGTGCAGAGCGCAACAGTGTTGATTTCCTCTGATTGTTCATCAGCACTTGTTCCAGATTCAAAGTCAACTTCATTGAAGTCATCTACACAGACCCAATGAGAATTACCTCTTGTTCTGAGGGTGTTAGCACATTCATGTTTAAAGTGACCATACCCTTTACATTCATAGCACTGGACATCTTTCAATTTCTCAGCATCTTGAGGCGTGCTCTTTGATGCCATGTAATTTACAAATTTTGGGGGTAATTTTTTATAACTAAGGGCAGCATTACCAGATTGTTTTTCTTTATTTTTATCTTTGTAGCCTAATTTACTAAACATCTTGGTAATGTTTCCATAGTTAGAAGAGATCAACTCATATTCATCCTCATCACTTCCTGTAGAATCTGAGCTAGTTCCTAGTAAGGCTAAAGCAAGTTGTTTACTGGACTTTCCTAGGAATTCTAGTTCAAATTCTTTCAAAGTGTTCATTAATGTTTGGAAGTCCATGTTGGCTAGATCTCTAGACTCATTCATAGCAATTCTTTTGACAGTGAACTTAGAAGATAATGTCCTAAAAGCTTTATACACCATGGTTTGATTTGGGATGGTAAAACCTAAGTTTTGACACTGATTAGCAATATCAAGAAGTTTCTCAAAATAACTATCAATGCTTTCATCCTCACTCATCTCTATCTTCTCAAAGTCCCTCAAAAGTTTTCTATATTTAGAGTCCCTCACAGCCACATCACCCTCACAATGTAATTCAAGAACATCCCATGCAGTTTTAGCAGTTGTACAAGTTTGAATAAGTTTGAACATATGATTACCTACCCAGCTAAAAATAACATTGAGAGCCTTTTCATTGAAGTTGTAGAGAACAATCTCATTGGCTGTCCATTGTCCTCTTGGCTTAGGTACCATATCCGCATCTTCATCTCTTGGCAAGTAGGGAATGGTATAGCCTTCTAGTACTGCGTCCCAAGCTCTCAGGTCGATGGATTTGATGTGGACTCTGAGTCTGATCTTTCAGTAGGCATAGTTTTGGGGACCCTCCAATACTGGCAACCTGCTGGTATTGGGGTTGGAGTTGTCCATCTTGTCGTATCAACGCCAAACACCGGTGAAGTTGGTGCTTGGGTCTGATACCAATTGAAATTGTGGATCGGGTCGATACGTTGTTGTTGTTAACTTAACACTGAGGTTTTAACAGCAGTTTTGTATGATGTTAATTCGACAATGTTACTTTAACAACAGACTAGAGTAATAGTGCAGCGGAATAAACAAACACGAATTTAAGAAGTGAATATAAGATTATATTAACTTCTGAGCCGTAGGCAAAATAACCCGTAAAGGTTTTAACAAAAGTCGTTCTCTCAATTCTCAAGCTCCTCGCTCTTAAATTGATTGAACTAAGCAAAGCACACAAGAATTGCTTCGACTATCTCTAAAAGCTCCTCACTCTTAGATCTATTCTCACAACTCACAAACTTTGCTAAAGCAAGACAACACTCAACAACTTGTAAATAAATCTCTTGGATTGATTAGCTCTTGTCTCGTTAGTTGTCTTGATGTACTTCACACCTATATATAGGTTCTTGATTTGGACTCCAAGGTGTGTTGTAAACGATTGGTAATTCTCCTTTGTTTCCTTCTCAAACTCCTCTTCCTTGTTCTCGCAGTTCTTCTTGAATAATAGTTCCTTCGTTAGAGATCTAACTAAGGAAAGACTTCTTCTTCAAATTAGGACTCATCTTGGAAAGCTTTCCTAGTTGCACTTGAACTCTTCTTTCCTTGTAGAGCAGTTTGCTTAATTAAGGAAACTTTCCTTCTTGGAAACTTTGAGCGTACAACCTGTGACAAGTTTGTTTCCTTAATAATAATCAAAGACAATCACAACTGTGGAACTCAATTAGTTAAATGAATAAGGCAAAACAACAATAAAGAATATAATCAAGAATGTAAATCGGATTCTGCTTCAGCAATGTTACTCTAACATTGACTTCTCAATGTTAATCTAACATTGCCAGAATACCTGCACTTTCAAAGGCGAAGGAACTTCGTGTGAACTTGAAACTTTTCGAGATTCAAGTAGAGTTTTATAGTAAGGTGTCGTGTCAGGTATTAAGAAAATAATTAGAGGAAGTCTAGATTATGAGTGTCAAGTAATATCTTGAGTGAGTCATAGTCTTGTACTATAAGAAAGAGACTTGAGTTGTTAGAACTAGTGAAAGCCGAGTGGACTAGGTATGTTATGACCGAACCACTAGAAAATCCGTGTGTTATTGTTTTACTTCTTACATGTCTTAACAAGTGATAACTATTAAAAAAAGAATATGTAACAAGTAAACAGTTAGAGTCTTACACCAATTTACCATCCGATGGTTGTAACCATCGTACTTGTAAGGATATACTCATGTGATCTAATCTTATACACAATTTGAATTAGCAACTCTCAATGTATATATCTATTCTAACATGCAGACCCTGACATCTACAACTCCGGTGGAACCGCATTGGCGCCATTGGTCCAGCAAGAGATAGTCCTGGAGCATATAAAATGAATAAATCTAAAACACATGAAGACTCAAACAATTACTCAAGTAAACTAAGCAAACATATTCATAAAGTTGAGCTACTCGTTATCTTTTTTCAATCACACATGAATTGGAAAACAACATAACTGAAATATAAAATATTAGAAGAACTTTGGATTTGGTGAAACTTCAATGTTCTTAATCTTTAGATCTTCTTCACTAAGTCTTTTTATTCACTGATCTTGTCTTTTTGATTATAAGTAATTTAGTTGAATTTTTCTCAGACTTTTGTTTCTTTTCTCTCAAGCATTGCATGTTTTGATAAGTAACGCCCCTACTTTTTATAGATTTTCCTTCACGAAGTGTTACCCTAGGGTTTAATTGACAGCCGTCACATGTGTTATTTAATTCTTATCGCGTGCCTACAGGCCTTCATAATGACTCGTGTCTCATTGTTGCTTAGGCGCGAGTAGCGCATGAACATGCACATTTTGCGCCCTTCTCCTTGGTGACTCGTGATCAAAACTAGGTCTATTGTCCAAGTGTTGGTAGTGCGCTACATGATGTCAGACACCTGCTCAATAGCCTCTTGTTTCATCCTCTTTCGGTTCGTATGCTTGGTTTGTCATTCGTTAGTTAGTTTTACGCTCCAAAAACATTTTTTTGCCTTGACTCAACTTATAACTACAAAATAACAAAACAAAGCACAAAACAATAGTATTTCGACAAACCTTGACCAAAGATCACTTAAAAATATATTAAAATCACGTCATTTTTACACTCATCAAATACCCGCAAAATTAAGTTTTTCCTAGTCCCCGAGTAAACCAAACAAGACTCTTGACTCAACAAATAGAAAACGATTTCTCGTTATGACAACACATACGAATTTGAATATATTCATAAAATGCTACATATGGTCGGACAAGAGATGAGTGGGACTATACAAGTAAATAGGTGCTCATTAGGATTAATTAAATTATTGCCATGCAATACTTCATGTGATCAGTTGTGTGCGATTATTGTTCATGAGTGTTAAGACTAAGATTTTTCGAAGAAAGTTCATAAGATCATAGTGTCTTACAAGTAATTATGTCAACCTTATTCTCTACTTTTCTAGATACCATCAATTCATGCAAACTTCGTATGTCGGGGATCTTTCAAGACTTTATTAGCTTGTAGTGCTAGGCTCATGTGCAAGTTAACAGTGGGAAAATATAATTCTAGAGATGTACTTAATGAATTCAACTTTCTTTCTTTCTTTTTCTCCCTCTTTTTCTTCTTTTCTTTTTGGGCTTACATTTTTCCTTTATGATAGGCTCTTTTATCTTTATGTTTTTGCTTTCATTTGCACAAACTCAATCCCTCCCTTACTTCATGATCTTTGAGAAGCACCCCAAACTAGAGTTTTGCGTAGGGTTATTTTTTCTCTCTATTATATTCATCATTCTTTTGATTTTTAGTCTTTTTATTTTTCTTTAAGCTAATTCTTTTGTTTTCACATCCTCCTTCTTCTCCTCCTTTTTCTCCCTCTGTTAGGATTTAATCAGTTCATTTTTATGAAAGTGTAGGATTTTACATTCATCGGCTCAAAAGGTAAGTGGATGTGGCTGATTAACAAAAGGTTTACATGAAAAGGCTTCACTGAGGTTCCCTGTATTATTTTGTTTATAAATCATTTTGGGCTTGAAAGACTAAAAAAGAAAAATATATGGCCTTATTCATTTCCTCACCGTATAAGAGTTCACAATCCTATCAAATAACAATTGAGTAGATTACTTAATATTCATAAATCGCATGAGATTTCCTAATCATTCATGAAATAACTCTAAATAATCTCAACAATATATATATATATATATATATATATATATATATATATATGTGTGTGTTCATGCAACAATTACGATATACAAAATTAAGCAAGATAAGTATATTCTTAGCATCTCAAATTCATACCCTATTAAGGATATAACATTATTGATCTAAATGTATGCATATTTGCATAACTTAAACATGATTCTAAGGACTCTAAACATGTAAGCATTTTTTGGTTTTTATAAATAAAAAATAAAATTGACAACCTCAAAAAATAAGACTCAACAACCTAAAGCAAAACAAGAATCAACAAGCATAGCTTCCAACCCACCCAATTAAAGTCAGATAATGTCCTCATAGGCCTTTTAAAAAAATAAAGTTTGGATGAGGGACTCCCCTGATCAAGCATGGAGCTCAAAGATCCCTTGTGGGACTAGTGTGGTAGGCTTCTTCTGTATCTCCTATTGCTTGTGAAATCTCATCTACATTGCTCCATAGTGTTGTCTTGGCATTCGTACTCTCTCGTTCAGCTCCATAATCAAGCTTACCTATTGTGCATAGTCCAAGATCATTTTTTCGTCGACTCTTGTAGTTGCTCAGGGATATTGTTTCGTTTCTTGACTGCAGGAGAGCTCAATTCTTCATATGTGTAAGCACTAGATGCAGACTCGGTTTTTGGGTAATCTTTATCAATCACTTGTCTCACAAAATAGTTGGTTGGATATGTATTTCAGTGGTAATATTGGTGCTAAGTTGGCATGACCTTCATTGATGCAAAAGGTCTTGATTAATGAACCGAAGTACATGTGGTGCAGTCGACAGTCCTTTGTAAGCTCGTTGATTGCCTCGACTATTATTTCGCCACTATGTGAAGTTTCTCCTTTTTTTATTGCAACCATGATTTTTGGTTTGATTTACAAAAGAACGAACAAGTACAATCCTTTGAAACGCGTTTGAGTTTTTCATAGTTCTTTTTCCAATTACTTCCCACATTCAAGGTAAATGAGCCCTCATGTGTGGTCAACTACTTCAATGTCGTATCTCGTGATAGTTCTGTATAATATACTTCATTTTATACATACATCTTAAACTTGTCCAACTTTTAATGCTCGTTGATTCTATCAGCGCTTAAGCGACTTTCATTTAATCGAATTATGGTGGGTAAATTTCTCGTATTATTGTGTGTGTGTGTCTGTGTTGAGCTCCCACGCCATATTTTCATTAACTGTCCCTGGTTGCTTGACTACTTCTTCAGATCCCAAGTTGTCAAGTGCCATTATGGCAATAACCAACACTTACTCATTCACAAAATCGCTAGCCAACAATAATTTATTCAAAGAGTTACTTGCTGAAATTTTGTTGGGATCGCACATCGACTTTGCTATAGTGAGTTGATGGGTTTTTTGTCGGTCTTATCGCCTTTGGATCAATCTTCAAAGGGATAATTCTATCAAACCCCCCAAACTATGGGGTCATTTACCGCACAGGGTCAGAACTTTAGTTTTAGCGGCAGTGCCCCCTAAACTTTGGTCGTTTGTGCGAATTTCTCCATTTTCCAGTTTTTTGCAATTTTTCCACAAAAACTCATCGAAAAAATTATTTAAAGTTTGACTAAAACCTTCGTCTCGATGAGACGGTTCCGATGGTGGTGACGGTGTCGCAAAATTCAAAGCCAATACACGGGAAATTTAATTTAAGTGTATTGCACTTAAATTAGAATTCCCATCTTATAACTTTGAATTTTGCATCACCGTCACCATCATTGGAACCGTCTCATCGAGACGAAGGTTTTAGTCAAACTTTAAATAAACTTTTCGGTGATTTTTGGTGGAAAAATTGCAAAAAACTGGAAAATGGAGAAATTCGCACAAACGACCAAAGTTTAGGGGGCACTGCCGCTAAAACTAAAGTTCTGACCCTGTGCAGTAAATGACCCCATAGTTTGGGGGGTTTGATAGAATTATCCCATCTTCAAATATCTTCTTGATACCATGTTTTTCCTATTTCACAAAATTCGAGTATCAAATAAAACTTGAGAAAAAATAATGAGGACTGGAAGAATTCTTTTTTAGAAAAGTATGATCTTAAGAGTGTTGTGAAATAAAATAATATGAGTTATTGTTTATATTCATAGCACAAGAGTTAACTCATAAAGTAAGAATAATTTTCTTAGGGATAAATGCATTAAACCCCTTGAACTACGCAGGTTTTTCGTTTTCGTTCTTAAACTAAATAAATAAGCGATTTGCCCCCTAAACTATGTCATTCTATGCGATTTGCCCCCTAGCCGGGTTTTCGGCTATTTTTGGCCATTCTTGGCCGGAATTTTTTCCCTTACCCGACACATATGTGTTGTACTAGATGTATTTTAGAAGTTGATGACAAATCGAGTTTTAAAAAACATCTCGAACGGGACATATTCTGGCTAAAAAATCGAGTTTTAAAAAACATCTCGAACGGGACATATTCTGGCTAAAACAATTTAGCCAGAATATGTCCCGTTCGAGATGTTTTTTAAAACTCGATTTGTCATTAACTTCTAAAATACATCTAGTACAACACATATGTGTCGGGTAAGGGAAAAAAATTCAGGCCAAAATGGCCAAAAATAGCCGAAAACCCGGCGAGGAGGCAAATCGCACAGAATGACATAGTTTAGGGGGCAAAGCGCTTATTTATTTAGTTTAAGGACGAAAACGCAAAAACTTGCATAGTTCAGGGGGTTTATTGCATTTATTCCTTTAAAAAAATCTCTAATCTTAGGATTTTTAGCTGATATGGTATAATTAACAATGTCTCTTATCATAGATAAAACATAATAGAAGGGATTAGGGCTAGAAGAGAAAGAGCTTTGTTAACCGAATTCTGAAGAACTTTTTGATTCACCTTGTTTCTGCTCACACCTTACATAATGCCCAGTGTAACGCGTAGGTCGCGTTTGACCGCAAGATGTAGGCACGCCCATAGCGCCTAAAACTCTTCCTTAACCATTTTTGGACACGTTCCACTTGCATTGATCAGGTGCTAGTACACGTCACACTGCCTCTCGCGTGCGACCTGCAATGGTTCGCGCACTTGTAGCGCCTATTTCTGACTCATGATCTTCAGTTTTTCAACTTCAATCTAGTTTTTCTCTTCAGAATTCATTATGTCAAATGTTAAGCTCACAAATGTTTCATAATATAGCACCACTACAATACCAGAGTCAAACAAAAATCAAACTAAAACTGATAAAAGAAAGACTCGATAAACTTAGCACATGGTTTGTCTCTGAAGAAGTGCTTCGTTTTACGTTGCTTAGAAGGACATGTTAGAGAAGTTCTTAGGGGTTACCGGGTGTACTGTTTGCACCTTTGTTCTTTTTTTCTTTATTCTTGTTACTTATATGGATGTTTCCACTTTCTCCTGAAGGTCAGCTGGTTCTTTTATCTATGTGTTCGTATTGATCTTTATCTCTTCAGTTGGTTGGCTTGGTGTATCCTTGTATTAAGAATATTCTTTTGTATTTATCTTTTGGATATTTTCTTGTATTTGGTATATATCTTTTTGGGTATTTCCTTATATTTAGTTTAGGATATTTTATCTTCTAATAATTATGTACCTTGTATAAATACCACAAGTTGTGATGAGTAAAATTATTCACTTATAATTCTTATATGATATCAGCAGACAAATATCTCTAACAAGAAAAATATTCTACGACGTCTTCCAAGAATTCTTCAAACCCCAACCCTAATATTGAGGCCACCATCACCGCTGCCGCTGCGTTACCATTGTCCATTGCATCTTTTCACGTTATGTGGACGACCTCCTCTCCTTTGTTGGTGCCACCAACTGATCCTCCTCTCGAACATCTTGAGCCTATTGTTGCACACACCCATCTGCCCATACATCTTACTTCCACCAACTACACATCGCGGAATGCTCAGTGTCGCCATTTGTTTTATGGCTATGGCCTCTTTGGTTTTGTGGATGATTCGTATTCGTGCCCTCTTTTTGATGATTCTCCAGAATCTATTGCAGCGTTCAACTATTGGACCCGACAAGATTCACTTATCTTGTTTGTTCTCTTTGATTCCGTCTCCCTTAATATCATGGTGTTGATCTCAGATGTTCAGACCTTGGCCTAGGCTTGGCAAACCCTTAAGCTGATTTCTACCAACAAATGTCGCTCTCATGTCATGCAAATGAAGGAGTCCCTCTCCACCATGACCATCATTTCCCACACCGTTGCTGAGTTCTTTCAACTTATTAAAATGAAAGTGGATGAATTCGCGATTATTGATCATCCTCTTTCTGAAGGTGATGTCACTCTCTATGTTCTCAATGGTCTCGGTGATGCCTACCATGATATTGTCGCTCAGATCAATGCTTGGGATTCATCTCTCACTTTGCATAGTTGCATGATAAATTATTTGCAATGAGACGTACGTCAACCAACCGTCTCGATGGACACAACCATTCGTTAGTTGCTACCAAGCGCTGCCAGCCTTACCTTTAATCAGTCTTGTGGCAACTCTGGTGGTCATAACAGAAACAAAAATCACTCGGGTGGTTGTTCAAATGGTCGTGGTGGCCAGCGCAACTACTCTACCAATTCTCGGACTTCCCGTAACAATGGGCGTCAGGGTTCTTCAGGCAATCGTTGTAATATCACGTGCCAGATTTGTGGCATATTTTGTCATGGAACCCATACTTATATTCTGCTCCAAAAACCTCTTGCCAACCTAACCACGACCCCGCGTCTACCACCTCAAGATCAAAACACTTGGTTGGTTGATTTTGGTGCTAACCACAGCCTTACCTCTGATCTTCGGAATCTTTCTTCTCATTCTGAATATGATGGTACTGATGAGGTTGTCATTGCAGATGGTTCAGGTTTGCCAATTTCACATATTTTAATCTATTTGATCGTTGTTTTAATATCTCTTCTATTTTGTGTGTTACATCTTCAAAGAGAAATCTCTTACGAGTTCATCAATTTACCTTGGCTAATATGTAACCCTCGAGTTCTATTCGTGTCATTTTTTCTTAAGGATCGGGTTACGGGGGCGAAGCTTCTGCGCGGAACTTGCACTAATGGAGTTTATCACCTCACGGTTCCTACCTCAGACCGCTCAGCACCTATGGCATTTGGGAGTTAGGACGAATCGAGGATGTTTGGCATTATCGTTTAGGACATTCTTCTGACAGTATTAGTTCTTTGATTATTAAGAAGTTTGATTTACCATGTAATTTAACTTCTAAGAATGCTACGATTTGTCGCTTTTGCTATTCAAATAAAAGTACTCAGTTACCGTTTACTATGAGTTCTTTGTAATATGTTCATCCTCTGCATTATGTTTATGGGGACGTGTGGAGTCCTCGATTGGTTTCTTTTATTAATGGCAATCGTTATTACTTGCTACTTGTTGATCATTACTCCAGGTATTGCTGGTTTATCCTTTATCTCACAAGTCTCAAGTCTCAGGTTTTCCCATTTTTCCGTCAATTTCGTCGACTAGTTGAAACACAGTTGGGTTTTAGTGTCAATAATTTTTATTCTGATAATGGAGGAGAATTTGTGGCTTTGAGATCTTATCTTTCTGAGACTGGTATTAGTTAGCTTACCACTGCACAACACTGCACACACCTCAATAGAACGTCATTGTTAATCTTTGCCATCATCAAGTGGTTTCTCTAGGCCGCACTCTACTTCAGCGTGCGCATTTGCCCCTTCCTTTGAGAATTTGAATTTGCTAATGTTGTGTATCTCTCTAACTGCCTTCCTTTCTACGCCGGTTCTTTGCTAGGACTCTCATTCCGGTATTCTTTTTGGTCATCCACCAAGTTACTTGAAGTTATGCAATTTTGTCTAGCTTTGTTTCCCGTGGTTGCAGTCTTATGTTCTGGGCAAACTCAACGCTCCTTCTCGTGCTTGCATCTTTGTTAGGTACTACACCTCTCAGAGTGCCTATCGTTGTATTGATGCAAGGTTAGGCGGAGTTTTTATTTCTTACCATGTTCCCTTTGTTGAGACTGAATTTCCAGGTACACCTCTCGCTTCCTCTGTGTCTCCATCATTTTTACACTGACCGCCGCGCTTCTAATCGTGCCTCTCATTGCGCTGTCGAGTGCCACAATCAGAATGTGGCGCGACCAAATGTACGATTGGACTTTTCGCGTGCCAATGCTTCAAAATCTATCACGGGCAACTGATCATGCCTTGACCATGTGATCTTACTAGAATATGGTACAATCTGATGCTAATCGCGCCTCCACCGTGCAATTGGACCTTTTAGTCGTGCGTTCTGACATGTCGTGCCATTCCTTGCTAGCTGCACCATGCTTGCCCGAGCCTTCCTCCAGTTCGTCTGCTTCATCTTTTTTGACTGATGAATCAACGCTGTTTATGCCGTCTTTCTTGCCACCTGACCCGCCTCGCACCTATCGCATGACCACATGTGTCATGAATAACATCTTTAAGCCTAAACAACTTAATCTTGCAACAAAACATCCAGTTGACGGTCCTCTTGAGCCCACTTGTGTCAGCATTGCTCTCAAGGATGCAAATTGGCGTGGGGCCATGGCTAAAGAATATATAGCTCATATGAAGCATGGTACATGGCATCTTGCTCCTTGTCTGATTGGCAAGAATATAATTGGATCCAAATGGGTCTTTTGGATCAAGTGTCATCCTGATGGAAATATTGACAAGTACAAGGCTCGCCTTGTTGCTAAAGGCTTTCATCAACATGAGAGCCTCGATTCTAAGGAGACGTTCAGTCCTGTTCTCAAGCCTGCCACGATTTGCACGGTTTATTATCTTGCAGTTATGAACTCATGACCCCTTCTTCAACTGGAAGTGAGTAATGGATTTTTGCATGGTGATCTTCTTAAGGATGTCTATATGTCTCAACCCTTGGGGTTCTCAGACTCTGCTTTTCTGTTGCATGTCTATCATCTCAAAAAATCAAACTATGGCCCTAGACAAGCCCCTCGTGCTTCGTATCTTGCGTTTAGTTCTACTCTTGGCTCATTTGGCTTCTTGCAGACCAAATCTTATGATTCTCTCTTTGTTTACTCTTGGAATTCGTATTTGATCTATGTCTTGGTGTATGTCGATGATATTATTATTACGGGTAATTGTCCCACTTTAATTATGCCACTTATTGCACAATTGGGCTCCAAGTTTGCGATTAAGGACCTTGGTGAGTTATCCTACTTTCTTGGTGTTAGGGTTTTCCATTGTCGTGAAGGCCTTTTCTTGTCTTAACACAAGTATATTTGTGACATTCTTGCTCGACGTAAAATGGATGGTGCCAGCCACTTGCCACACCAATGGCGTCCACCTCATTGACCCTTATGTCTTCCTCCCTTGTTGATGCCAATGAGCATCGGAGTGTCATTGGGGCACTTCAGTACCTTGCTCGTACCCGCTTCGATATAGCCTTTGTCGTTAGACTCGCTTAATTGGAGTGCTCTTAAGCAAGTCCTTCGATACTTGAAGGGTAATTTATCACATGGTCTTCTTTTGCATCGTGAAAACTATATTTGTCTTACTACCTACTCAGAATTTGGATTCGATCTATGTATGCAACGTCAACTTATGCCTATGTTTTGTTTCTTGGCACGAATGTGATCTTGTGGTCCTCTCGTTGCCAACGCACGGTCTTACATTCCTCTATTAAGTTTGAGTATTGTGCCCTTGCCAACGTTGTTGTTGAGGTACGTTGGTTGCAACACTTGTTTCTTGAGTTGCATGTTCCACTCCCTACACCACGAGTCCTCTATGATAATCTGGGAGCTACACGTTTTCTTTTCATCTAGTCGGCGAGGGCATTTTTTCTTGTCTCGATATTACTCCCTTAACAAACTCTCTTACACCTTATAGGCTGCGGGAAGAGCTTTTGGTTTGATGGAAACATGCACTTCAAGGAACGGGGTTAGGCAATAAAAGTTAAATATATGAGTATATGAAGGGGAGGATATGGGGTGTTGCGATTAAACTTGACATAGGGTCAAGCTGCCTACGTATTCTAAGGAGAGAGAATCAAGACGAATATAGTTTATTATCCATTGAGCCTGCACAAGTTTGCCACTGATATTATGCATGCCAAGTAGCATTTGAGCGAATGTAGATCATATAGATTTATCGAATGCTCTTGGGGACTTTTGGAGATGTCGCACTTTTGGTTGTCTATGTTGTTTTGGCTCTAAGGCTCGAATTGGACGATCACTTGGGATGTACATCACGTAGTTGATGATCGGGTGGCCAAAGTATCGACCTTTTTTAGGTGTTAGTCTTATTTGGAGATCATTTCTGCAGCCTGACAGTGTTGTAATTCATCGAGCCCTGGAGGCTCGGAAGCGGGACCTCGGGTGATTTGCACCATGAAGTGGTCAAATCTCGGGTCAAAGCTTCCTCATACTTAAGTTCAATCGTGGACATTTGAATGTCTATAAAGAAGTAGAGGAGAGAAAATTTTAAGTATTTTGGTTGATGTGCTTTTGATTAACATGGAATTGTTGACGTGCCAAAAGTGTTGACGTGGAAACAATTGACAAAATTTGACGTGGAAACGGTTGATGTGCCACAAGTTGACGTGTTGATCGTGTTGACGTGCCTCGGATGGTTGAGTTAAACATGGGTACATAAAATAAATGACGTGTCAAAAGTGTTGTCGTACCAAAAAGTATTGGCGTGGAATGCTTAACGTGCTTTCTCTCACTAGAATTCTAGAGAGAAGTCAGAGCATCCAAGCTTCAACTTCCAAAGTGCACCACCCCTCAAATGAAGAAGTGATGGGGTATTTATAGAAAATGAATTAGGCATGGGTGTGTGGGAAAACACACACATATGAAGGGGAAATGAGATGCACCAAAGGTTTAGTCTACTCGTGCCATGCCTGATCGGAGCCCGACGTGGAACTTTGACAGACGTATCATGCGCCACGTCAAATTTTGGCCAACTTGCCAATGGCACGTTGGATTTGGATACACATGCCATGTGGCACGCCGGATTTAACGATGTACCCGTGGCAAGTCAAGTTCATGCGATGTGCCTACAGCACATTAGATTTGGGCGACGTGCTTGTGGCATGTCGAATTTGGACTGATGTGCCACGTGGCACGTTGGATTTGACAGACGTGCTCGTGGTAAGTTGGATTTGACCAACGTGCTCGTGGCATGTCGAATTTGGACCGACATGCCACTTGGCACATAAAATTTGACAAACGTCCTTGTGGCACGTCAGATTTGGATTGGCGTGGTCTGGGATGCCTGATATGGTCCCTCTTGTGCTGTTTTGAGAGTCGTGTCTTTCGGACATAGTCTTGGCATGTTTTAGGCCTATTATGTCGGGTGTTATTTGACTTCATGACCCCGAGGCTCCATATAAGGGTCAAAGTAATTTGTATTTTTTAAGTTAGGAAAATTATGCCACACCATAAATCCCTCAGTTTCAGATCGACTTGTTATCTTTAATTAGCATATTTCAAATTTCTGAGGTTAGCCATAATTGTTGTATTTATATGCAAGTATGTTGGCTTGATAGACTTTGGTGCTTCACATGGCATTTTGCAAGTGTTTTGGCCCTCTTTGAACAACTATTAAAGTTATTGGGTGTCACTTCTATTTTGTTGATAGAGAAACTTGTCTTTTATCTATCCGCATATGTGGTGGAGATGTGTTAGCATCTGGAACAAGTGGCGAGTTATGTATTTATACAACCATTGATATTTGCTTAACGTGGATAGAAATGTTCAATTTTCTATCACGTAAAATCTCCATTGAAAAATAGAATATTAGATAGATGGGTACTTTCACTTCATCTCGTACGACACTATATAGATGTTTAGGCGTGAGAGCCTAAAATGTTATGCATCCTTTAGTGAAGGGAGAACATATTGATGAGCTCTTCACTTATTTTGATAAGTCCAAGCACTAAGCCGTCTTTATTATTGTAGGGCTTTACATTTTGTGCCTACTTTATGTGAATTTCACCCAATAGGCTATTCGCCTAACTTACTTTCTTTCGTAGGCGTAGTGCCTAGTTAATAATATGTCGTGAATAAGGTCACAAACATATGTTGGGTTTAGGCACTCTTGGGCGCAACCAACTTGTTATCGTGGATTTACGTGACTAAGGTCACAACCATATGTTGGGTTTAGGCACTTAAATGCGACCAACGCTCCGATGTGTGACTAAGGCCAAAAACATAAGTTGGATTTATGCATTAGAGTGCGGCCAACTCTATTTTACGTGACTCAGGCCACAACCATATGTTAGAGGTTGGCACTCTTGGGTGCTCTCAACTTTGCACCTTGGTTTTACATGACTAATGTAACAACGAAATGTTGGGTTTAGGCACTAAGGTACGACAACGCTTTGCCGTGTGAGTTAAGTCACAAGCATATGTTGGATTTAGGCACTAAGGTGCGACCAACGCTTCGTCGTGTGAATTAAGTCACAAGCATGCATTGGGTTTAGGCACTAAAGTGCGACCAACCTTCGTCGTGTGAGTTAAGTCACATGCATATGTTGGGCTTAGGCATTAAGGTGCGACCAACGCTTCACCGTGTGAATTAATCACAAGCATATACTTTGGTAGAGCTTTTTAATACTCGCCTACTTTATGGGATTTTCACCCAAAATGCTTTTCACCTAGCACGTTTTGGTAGGGCTTTTCAAGGCTCGCCTATGCTGTGGGATATCACCCAATAGGTTCTTCACCTAGCATGTTTTGGTAAGGCTTTTCAAGGCTCGCCTAGTTTATGGGATTTTCACCCAATAGACCCTTCACCTATAATTTGGTAGGGCTTTTAAGGGCTCGCCTACTTTATGGGATATTCACCAATAGGCTCTTCACCTAGCATGTTTTTTTATGTAGAAATAGCATCTACTTCACGAGTATGGGTTTGTATGGCTCTTTGCCCTTAAATAAAGTGTGTGGGCATAAATCCAACTTTACGAGCAAAGGCTCGTAGGGCTCTTTGCACTAGAATAAAGTTTGTTGGCACAAAGCGAGCTTTACAAGCAAAGGTTTGTGGGGCTCTTCGCCCTTGATCAAAGTCTATAGGCACAACGCCAACTTCAGGAGCATTTTCTCATAGGGGTCTTTACTCTTGAATAAAGTTTGTTGGCATAAAACAACTTACGAGCATATGCTCGTCGAGCTCTTTGCCCTAGAATAAAGTATGTAGGCATAGATCCTACTATACGACCAAAGGACGTAGGGTTCTTGGCCCTTGGATAAAGTCTGTAGGCATAATGCCTACTTCACGGGCATAAGCTCGTAGGGCTCTTTGCTTTTTAATAATGTTTGTTGGCATAATGCCAACTCTACGAGCATAGGCTCGTAGGGCTCTTTCCCTTTGAACAATGTATTTGTCACTAAGTCACAACCACATGTTAAGTTTATGCCCTTGAGTGTGACAAACTCTTGTACATGGCTTTACGTGACTAAGGTCACAACCATATGTTGGGTTTTGGCACTTGGGTGCGACCAACTCTTGATCAAGGTATTACATAACCAAAGTCAGAACCTTATATTGGATTTTGGCACTTGGGTGTGACCAAATCTTGATCAGTGTATTACGTGACTAAAGCCACAAACTAATATTGGGTTTAGGCACTTGGGTGCAACCAACTCTTGTACATGGCTTTACTTGACTTGGGTCACAAACATATGTTGGATTTAAGCGCTCTAGTGCAACCAACGTTTTTCCGTGTGACTAAAGTCACAAACATATGTTGGTTTTAGGCACTTCGGTGCAACCCACTCTTGTACATGGCTTTACGTGACTTGGGTCACAATAATATGTTGGCTTTAGGCTCTCGGGTGCAACCAGCGCTTTGCCGTAGGACTAAAGTCACAAACATATGTTGGACAAACATGTGTTGGATTTAGGCACTTAGGTGCATCGAACTCTTGTACATGGCTTTACGTGACTTGGGTCACAATCATATGTTGGGTTTAGGCACTCGAATGCGACCAACGTTTCATCGTGTAACAAAAGTCACTAACATATGTTGGGTTTAGACACTTGGGTTGCGACCAACTCTTGAACATGGCTTTACTTGACTTGGTTCAGAACCATATGTTGGGTTTAGGCACACAGGTGTGACCAACTCTTGAACATGGTTTTACGTTACTCGGGTCACAACTATATGTTGTGTATAGGTACTCGGGTGCGACCAACTCTTGAACATGGCTTTACATGACTTGGTTTACAACTATATGTTGGGTTTAGGCACATGGGTGCAACCAACTCTTGATCAAGGTATTACATGACTAAAGTCACAACCTTATGTTATGTTTACCCACTTGGTTGCAACCAACGCAGCATCGTAGCATTACGTGACTAAGTCACAACCATATGTTAGGCTTAGGTACATGGGTGCAACCAACTCTAGATCAAGATCTTACGTGACTAAAGTCACAACCTTGTGTTTGTTTTAGGTACTTCAGTGCAACCAATGGTGCATCGTGGCATTACGCGACTGAGTCACAACCATATGTTGGGTTTAAGCACTTAGGTGCGGCCAACTCCTAATCAAGGTATTACATGACTAAAGTCACAACCTTATGTTGGATTTATGCACTTGGGTTCAACTAACACCGCATCGTGGTATTACATTACTAAGTCACAACCATATGTTGGGTTTAGGCACTCGGATGTAACCACCGCCGCATTGTGGAATTACGTGACTAAGTCACAAGCATATGTTAGGTTTAGGCACTTGGGTGCAACCAACTTTTGTACATGGCTTTACTTGACGTGGGTCACAACCATATGTTGGGTTTAGGCACTCGGGTGCGGCTAACTCTTGAACATGGCTTTATGTGACTTGGGTCACAACCATATGTGGGATTTAGGCATACATGTGCAACCAACTCTTAAATATGGTTTTACGTTACTCGGGTCACAACCACATGTTGGGTTTAGGCATTTGGGTGCAACCAACTCTTGAACATGGCTTCACGTGACTTGGATCACAACCATGTGTTGGATTTAGGCACACGGGTGCGACCAACTCTTCAACTTGGTTTTACGTGACTTGGGTCATGACCATATGTTCGGTTTAGGCACATAGGTGCAACCAACTCTTGAACATGGCTTTACGTGACTTGGGTCACAACCATATGTTGGTTTTAGGCACACGGGTGCAACCAACTCTTGGACTTGGTTTTACGTGACTTGGGTCATAATCGTATGTTGGGTTTAGGCACTTAGGTCCAACCAACTCTTGAACATGGCTTTAGATGGCTTGGGTCACTACCATATGTTGGCTTTAGGCACTCTTGTGAGACCAAATCTTGAACATGGCTTTACGTGACTTGGGTCACAACTATATGTTGGTTTTAGGCCCTTAGGTGCAACTAACTCTTGAACATGGCTTTATGTGACTTAGGTCACAACCGTATGTTGGGTTTAGGCATTCAGGTGCGGCTGATTCTTGAATATGACTTTACATGACATAGGTCAGAGCGATATATTGGGTTTAGGTACTTGAGTTCTACCAATTCTTGTGCAATTTTGCTTCAAAATATGAAGTTTTAGTGGTGGCCCTAGCTATAGGGTGCTACTCCCTCCTTATTTCATCAAACAATGAGATGGGCACATTTGGCGTTGCAAAGTCGTAGGGGTGCTACTCCTTTCTTCTACCACGACCTCATCAGGTCGTTTCATGGTAGATGTATCTCTCCGCATGTCAAGTGATGACAACTTTAATTAGACATGAGTCCCCAAGTTTCAATGCTCGATCTCCTTGCAGAATGAGGAGAGAGGGTAATATTTGCTTTGAAGGGAGTACGTGTTTGATACACGACCATAATGTGGGATTACGTGCTTTAGAGTTTATAGCTCAACCAGAGTAATTTTGGTTGAATTCTTATAGAGTTCGTCTCACGATTCTGATATCGTAGAATGTGAAAAATGTGTTAACTCGAAGTTGATGTTATTGTCCCTTGCGCAGTACGTGTAGTTATTTTCCAGAGAAGATGGCTCTGGTACAGGGTACTTTTACTAGTATCGAGATTACTCTCTCACCAGACTCTCTCACACCTTATAGGCTACGGGAAGAGCTTTTAATTTTATGGAAACATGTATTTCAAGGAACAAGGTTAGTCAATTACAGTTAAATATATAGGTATACAAAGAGAAGGATACGGGGTGTTGCGATTGAACTTAACATGGGGTCAAGTTGCCTACGTATTTCTATAAGAAGAGAGAATCAAGTCAGACGTAGTTCATTATCCATGGAGCCCGCACGAGGTTGCCTCTGATATTCTTCCTGCCAGGTAGAATTTAAGTGTATGTAGATCATGTAGACTTATCAAACGTTCCTCGGGGACTTTTGGAGATGTCTCACTAGCTTAGAAGTTGGTTGTGTTGTTTTGGCTATTAGGCTTGAATTGGACGATTTCTTGGGATGTACATCGCTTAGTCGAGATTTGGTTGGCCAAAGTATCAACCCATGTTGGGTGTTAGTCTCTTTTGAAGATCATTTGAGTTGTCTGACGGCGTTGTAATTCATCGTGCCTTAGAGGCTCGGGATCGAGACCTCAGGCAATTTGCACCACGAAGTGGTCAAATTTCAGGTCAAAGATTTCTCATACTTAAGTCCAATTGTTGACATTTGAATGTCTAGGGAGATGTAGAAGAGAAAATATTCTAAGTGTTTTGGTTGATGTGCGTTTGATTGATGTGGAATTGTTGACGTACGAAAAGTGTTTATGTGGAAATGGTTGACATGTCACAAGTTGACATACCTCGAGTTGTCAAGTTACACGTGTTGAAGTGAAATGATTGACGTGCCAAAAGTGCTGACGTGGAATGCATGACGTGGTTTCTCTCACTAGGATTTTAGAGAGAAGTTAGAGCATCCAAGCTTCAACCTCCAAAGTGAAATACCACCTAAGTGTCCAACCCCTCAAATGAACAAGTGAGGGGTAGTTATAGAAAATGGGTAAGACATGGGTGTGTGGGAACACACAAATATGAAGGGGAAATAGGGTGCACGAAAGGTTTGGTGAACCCGTGGCATGCCAGATCGGGCCCGGCGTGGCACTTTGATCGACGTGCCACAATGCACGTCAAGTTTCGACCGACCAGCCATGTGGCACGTCGGATTTGGATTGATGTGGCCCGGGATGCCCGATGTGGTCCCTCTTGTGCCGTTTTGACAGTTGTGTATTTTGTACATCGTCTTGGCATGTTTTAGGCTAATCGTGTCGGGTGTTACTTGACTTCACGCCCCCAGGCTCCGTATAAGCGTCAAAGTAATTTGTGTTTTTTAAGGTAGCAAAATTATGGCACACTATGAGTGTTGCATTCCCGCATGAAACATATCTCCATTAATCTTCACTACGTACGTGATCTTGTTAAACAAAGGTTCTCTTACCGTCGCATATGTTAACATTGTTGACCAACTTGCGGATGTGCTCACTAAACCACTTCCACGTGCACGGTTTTAGCTTTTACGTTCCAAGATTTGTGTCGCCGATGGGACGTCAATTTTGCGGGGGTGTATTAATAATATTTCTTAGTATTTTTCTTTAGGATATTTTCTTATATAACTGGTAAGGATATTTCCTTTTATTTGGGATATTCCCTTGTATTTATTTTAGGTTATTCCTCATTTTAAGAATTATATAAATTGTATAAATACCACAAGTTGTATTGAATAAAATTATTCTCTTATAATTTTTATACCTTGAATGGCAAATTCTTCCAACAACTTTGTTGCCTTTTGAACAGGTAGATCGAAGAATTCTTCAAAGGCTAACCTATTGGAAGTATCCTTGATTGTGAGATTTAGGCTATAATAGAAGGTTGTGAGAATTTGTTGTGGAGTAAAGGTGTAAGGTGGACAAAAGTCTATCAACGTCTCGTATCGTCTCCGTGCTAACACGATAAACTCATTGTGCCTTCAGAAAAGTTTCAATAACGTTCTCCGACGAACATTGGCTTCATACTTGCTGTTAGCATATTAGTATATTTGTATATTACTTGTCTTAAAGGTAGTTTAGTCCTTTTAGTCTTTTCGTTATCTTGTAATATATATTCTTTCTTCTGTAAGCCCAAGGTACTTTGATATTCATTCTTTTGTAATATTTTCCTTTATTTTGTAAGATTATGGATTCTTTCATGAATATTAACATGGCATCAGAGCCAAATCTCTGAGCCAACCGGTAGGCAAACACGACACCACACCGATCGATTGCTACTGATTTCTGGTAATCTGTTGCACTCTTTGAACTTATTGGTGTGTTAATTTTGATTTTGATTTGGTGTAATTTTCATTCGATTTGTTGCCCCAATTTTGTTTCTGGGTTAGTCTTACTTTGTGTATTGCTGCACTTTTCGATTTCTGTTACCATGACTGGAGGGAATGATTTTTTGCAGTTAATTAGTGTTCGTTTTGATGGGTAAAACTATGGGTATTGGAGTTATGTTATGAAAAACTTTCTAAAAGGGAGAAGATGTGGAATTACATTTCTGGTGTTTTGGTTGCTCCTAAGTCCTATGATGCAAATTTTGTTGAGTTATTAGATGTTTGGGATACCAATAATTCTAAAAGTATTACTTGAATGAACAATTCTGTTGAGCATAAGATTGGTGTTTAGTTAGCTAAGTTTGATACTGCAAAAGAAGTTTGGGACCATTTGGAGAGATTGTATGTGAGGCCCAACTTTTCTATTCATTATCAACTTGAAGGAGAAATTCGTAATCTTACACAGGGTGATCGAAGTGTTCAAGAGTTTTATTCTGAGATGACCAATTTTTGGGATCAGTTGGCCATGATAGAATGCGCTGAATTGAAAGCATTCGGCATGTATATTGAAAGAAGGGAGCAACAACGTTTGGTTCAACTATTGTACAATCTCTGCTCTGAGTATTAAGGCATTCGTAGATCAATTTTGCACCGTACTCCTTTGCCCTCAGATGATTAAGTTGTGCATGAATTTTTGGCTGAAGAAACCCGCCTCAAGACTCAAATTGAGAAGTTCACTCATGTTGGTTCTGTTTTGGTTACTCAACCTAGTCATAACCGATCTAAACAAAAGAGTTATGATAAGGATGAGTGTCGATATTGTCATGAAAAGGGTCATTGGAAGAATCAGTGTCCTTTATTGCACCAGAAAGTCAAACCACAACAAGAATATGGAAAGAAGTCAAGTGACAAACCTTCAGATTCACAGAATCTTTGTTTTGGAGGGCAGCCTAATACAGTTGATGTCATGCCTACATTGGATCCAGCTTCTGACCAGTCATCTTTGTCAGACAACGCATCTTTGGTTAATCTATTGCAGAACCTTCTCCAGGCAAACAAAAACCAGTCTCAACCATGTGTTATGCCTGCTCCATCCACAGCAGGTAGAAACTCGTCTTTATGGGTGTTGGATTCTGGAGCATCTCATCACATGTCTCCTGATTGCAACTCATTTGTGTCTATGTCTCATGTGTCACCATCTACATCTATTATAACTGTTGATAGCACTCATATGCTAGTAGTAGGTGTTGGTACAATTCAAACAGAAAATCTCTCACTACCTGATGTTTATTTTATTCCTAAATTGGCTATGAATCTTAATTATGTTGGTCAATTGTGTGACTGTGGTCTTGATGTTCACTTTTCCTCTACCTTTTGTCATGTGCAGGATCCGAAATCAAAGAGAATACTCTGGACTGGAAGTATGGAGGGGGACTTTATGTTTTGGATGGCATGAAGGTTGATGGTCAGTTTGCAGCTACGAGTATTGATCTATCTACCTATCATTTGAATTCTTCTTCTTCAAAGTTTTTCATATGGCACTCTAGACTAGGTCATGTATCTAGATCTTGTTTGAGGTTTTTAAGCAATAGTGATGTTTGGGAGACTTGCAGTCTCAGGATATTTCTGATTGTAGTGGATGTAAACTTGGGAAGTTTTCTGCAAAACCATTTAATCATAGTACATCAATTTCTTTTGCACCATTTGATTTGATTCATTCTGATGTTTGGGGACCTGATCCTATTCCTACAAAGGGGGAGTCACGATATTATGTTTCTTTCATTGATGACTATACTCGTTATTGTTGGGTTTACTTGATGAAAAACCATTCTGAATTTATTGACATTTATGCTCACTTTGTTGCCTATGTGAAAACTCAACACTCTAAAGCCATAAAATGTTTTAGATCTGATTTGGGTGGGGAATGTACGAATAAGGCACTCTCTGACATTCTTCTTAGTGATGGTACTGTGCACCAATCCTCTTGTATAGACACACCTCGGCAAAATGGTGTAGCTGAAAGAAAACATAGGCATATTGTGGAAACGGCATGTTCTATGCTTTTATCTGCTAGTGTACCTAGTGAGTATTGGGGAGATGCAGTTCTCACTGATGTTTGTAATATAAATAGAGTTCCAACTCCTAAGAACGCAGGTCTCTCTCCATATGCTAAGTTATTTGGTCAAACTCCTGATTATTCTCATTTACGGGTGTTTTTGGTTCCACGTGTTTTGTTCTTCGTCCACATGTTGAGCAAACTAAGTTGTCTTCACGTGTTGCAATATGTGTCTTTTTGGGATATGGGAATGGTCAAAAGGGTTATCGGTGTTATGATCCAGTTGCTAGAAAATGCTATGTCTCTTCTTATGTTCAATCATCGCAATCAAAGTTTGAGAAGAAAGGTGATTAACGAAAAATCATAATCGTCCCAAGTAGAGTAAAGGAGAATGAAGGAGAAGACACGGCGACATCTCACCGAGATCAAGAGTTTAATATTTTCTTTTTCTTTTATGCGATATTGATGATGAATTATTGTTTTGAATCTTCAATCATGAGTAGCTAATTTACCTAGTGTATGGGATAGGATATAATTTTCTCAATGAATGCACCTGGAACCTATGTTTTGATTATTTTTATTGGATTCTATGTTTTGTTTGATCATGTTTGTTGTTTATGCTACTTGGTGGATTTAATACGTACATGTTTCTAGTAACCATAAAGGTAACGTTGAACTATCATATAATACATTAATTATGGATAGGAGATTGTTAACACAACACTTGCATAGTAGATCATACAAACAAATGTCTAAACCTTCGTCAATGGCATTTAACAAGGGATTTAGATTAAGTTGTCAACTATAATTCGTTTCTAAAACTCTTTATGGATCCTTGACACGGTGAACTTCTGGAGAGGAGAGAGTACCTAACGATTTGACACCATTAAAGAGCTAGGGGGTTCTTCAAGTGATACGAGGACTATGATTAAACTCTTGTATCCACTTCTTGTACTCTCTCTTCTGGTAACTTTGATAATTTGAATGATTGACTAGATTGATAAAATAAAACTTCAACATAATAAGATACTAAAATACTGAGTTGAATTGATTTTAGTTGAGTTGTAATATTGGTAAAATTATCTTAGAGGTTTGGGTTCATTCAATATGATTTTCTTAATTGATGCATATGTTTATGGCTTCTTTTGAGGCCACAAGAGGACATGGTCTGGCTTATCTTTTTCACACACTCTTAGATTTAATTATCCCACATAATGTAATATGTGATGACGTTAGTGATCAACCATAACTTCTAATCAATCTCATGTTGATCAGGCATGACAAGGAATAAAGCACAAAATAATCAAATAAACATAAACATGCAATTAATAGAAAGCAAATCATAAGTCTTCACGTAGTTTCAAATCCAACTAATACTTAACTGTAATCATAAAGTCACAAGCCTCACATTGTTTCAAAGAACAAATTCAACATCATCATAAACAATTAAAATGAATCTAAAATATTAGGAAGAATTATCTTGTTGAATGAATCTCTAAGATAGTTGTGAATTTTCCTTGTTCTGATCTCCAGAATCACGTCTCATGTTGATGAACGATATCCCTTTAACACTCTGATTGATAATTGCTCATCTTGTTGATGAACTCTTCTCTGTCATGTGTGTAATAGTAGTGGCGAGTGATGAAGTGTAGTGTGTAGAATGATTGAGTAGTGATTGTTCACGGTGTGTGATTTGATGCCTCCTCCTCTCCTTTTATACTATTGTTCACGCCTCTAACAATTAAATTTTCAGGCCCATAAGTTGTTGGAAGAAATAA
This sequence comes from Linaria vulgaris, assembly GCA_948329865.1. Classification (NCBI taxonomy): domain Eukaryota; kingdom Viridiplantae; phylum Streptophyta; class Magnoliopsida; order Lamiales; family Plantaginaceae; genus Linaria; species Linaria vulgaris. The sequence continues at coordinate 60,834,559 of OX415251.1, read as the reverse complement.
CCATTCAAAAGTAAAAATATGGACATGGGCGACATGTCGTGTCGCGCGGATCTTGTCATGCAGTGGTAGTGCAGGTCGTTGTGTTGTCGTGTGGCTCTTCTGCCTCTCTTGTGCAAGTCGCACCACTTTCAGGGCTCAGGGTTGGCAGTGTTTTCATATGGTGTGGTGACACTGCCTTCTTCATGCTAGGTTTAGCTTCTAGTCCATCTCATTGGCCATCTTCAACTCCCTAAACCGAATTTCTCACAATTCCTTTGTTTTTGCATTATTTTGCATTGTATTGACTCAAGTGACTCTTACACATGAAAATAAACAAAACTATCTAAAATAGATAAAAGAACTCAATAATTTGGCAATTTATCTTCAGTAAATGAGGGTACAATATAGACATTTTGGACATGTCTCAAATACCTCCCGCCGCCCGACTTTAGATAGTTGCTCATCATCGAGTGACGCAAAATTAAATATTGACACAGTGTTAAGTGTAAAACTCCTCATTAATCAAGCATATATGAGATCAAGATGTGTCGTCAGAATGCAACATATGATCATAATACAAGATGAAAGGAAATTCCCCTACAAATACTTGCACATCAAAATTAATGAAGTCATACTCATACATTATTTCATGTGCTAAAGTGTGTGCCGCTGTTAATCATGAATATTAGAGTAAAACACTTGTTGACAATTCACAAGATCATATAGTTTCACAATCATTCACGTCACTCTTAGTTTCTATCCCTTCACTATTTTCAAGTCATGCACATTTCCTGTGACATCCCAAATTTTGAAAGAATAGTATACATACATATATAAGGGATAAAAGCATCAAGCTCCCCAACATGGGCTCTTTTTGACCTTGTCCCTTAAACTTTTTTTTAGCACTATAGTCCTTCACCTTTGCTTACTTGTGCGAATTGCCCCCAGTGCTTTAACGACGCTTTAGCGACCAAATTCGCTCGGAATATTCCCTTCACGTGTCGCCAAAAATGGTATTTTCGTCCATGATTTTTTTTCTTGAAAATCATGTTTTTTTCTTGAAAAGGGGTAAAACATACATGAATTTCAAGCAAATTTCACGGACGAGAATACCCTCTTGTATGATATGTGTCTAAAAGGAATATTTTGGGGGATTTTGGCCGTTAAAGCGCCAGGGGGCAATTCGAACAAGTGGGATAGTTGAGGAACTAAAGTGCTCACAAAAAAAGGTAAAGGGGCAATGTCAAAAAGAGACCATAGGATGGGGTGCTTAATACTTTTATCCTATATATAATGATTGATACTTTGAATTATTTTTTTGAACTGTAAAATGTTTGTGGTAAACGAAATTAAAATCCTTCAAGTCCATGTCAACATATAAAGACTTAGAAAGATTGAGTTTTATTATATTTTTACTTTGCAAAGGAAATATTGATCTACACTACTTGGTTTTATGAGAAATTAAATCTATACACCGTGTTAAGATTTAAAAATTCAGCAATTTAATTGATAACAACTAAAGCAGCTGACCAATTGATAACAACTAAAGCAGCTGACCAATGTGCTTATATCTATGCATGCCCATATGATTTGTTGCCTTATAACATCAGTTGGCAAACATTGTATTTAGGATAACACTAACCCTTACAACTATTAATTGGCGGCAATACCCATTTAATGACCGAGTTAGGATAGTAGCTTAATACTCTTTAATATGGGATGGGGCTATTATAGGCTATCAAACGACTCCCTAATGATTATATATATTATGTAGTGCCATAACATCATAGTGTCAACATATAATGCGGATTATACATACTAAAGGAAGCTGACACTACATCATTTCCTTCCACGTGTCATCTTCACATGAATTCAGCTTATATAACTCACTTGATTGAATATTAAAGCGAGTTTATCATTTCATTCCGTCATTGTTCACACGAGAGAGGGAAGAGAGAGTTGGAGATGGCAGCGAAATAAACGTATCGCACTATTGCTCCTTTACATTTCCTTGAAACGCAACAATGGCGGAGTTTAACGGTACAACATGGGTTATGTTAATACTTACCAGTTTGATTAATCTCTTTGAACATTTGTGTCTAGGATTCGTGTGTTATCTATCATGAAATATGAATAAGTTTAAAGCAATACATATATAGTTATAGTTAATAATAAGTTAGCCATAAATAAGAGTTTTGACTAGAATATTGCTTGTTGCTTAATCAATATTAAGAGTTATTTACAAGAGCTTATGAAAACTCCTTATTCATAGCTTCTACTTAAAGTTATTTAAAGTTGCGTTTGACTTAAAGTTATGAGTGTTTGTAAATCCTTCTTTAAAAATAACTTAAAGCAGATAAAGTTAGTTTTGTGGTGTTTGCAATAATTAGATAGAAGCAGTTTTTGAACCTTAATTAAAATACAATAATATTTAATTACTGTTATTTAAATTATAGATATAGAAATATTATATTTGCACAAACATGAGGTGGATAGTTATATATTAAAAAAATTAAAATTATTTAGATTTTAATATAGTGTAATCAATATATATGTCTATTACATTACAATATACAAGCTATTTGGTCTAATTACATCGTGCATATATCTTCTAGAAAAAATAACTATATTTAAAAGATGTTAATATAATAATATCTTACATGTTGTTGTTAAATAAATCATTTTTAAGATTTTTTATTATTATTTTTTTACTCTAAAAATATAAAGTTATGGAAAAGAAGATCGCGTTAATAAGGAAAGAGAAAAATCATGAAATTTATTTGAGGATAAAATTGGATATTTAGAGAAATTTAAGTGATTAATAAGTCTAAATAAGATATTCACCAAAATTTTGGGGAGAAGCTCCTTATGGAAGCACCTCACGACATGCTTATGGGCTTCTCTTTTTTTGACTTTTTTTTTAGAGAAGGAGACGCAAAAACAGCAATTACAAACACTCATTAAATGTTTTTCAGTGGCTTAAAGCCCATAAGAAGCTTTTAAAAGCTCTTGCAAACACCCCCTAAACAAGAGAACCAAGGATCAATTATTTTGATGTAAGCCTCTACTTACTTGAAAGGGTTAACATCAAGTGGATCAGGGATTTCATGTACAACATTACTTATTGATTTTATAAATTAAATAGAGTATTATAGTTAGATGAAAACTTTCCAAACTTCTTGAAATTAATATCTTTGACATTATTATGGAGCATGTACCAAATCCTTGAAGATTTACAAGTTGTTGTGCGAGAAATAATTGAAAGTACTAAATGAACCGATTGTATGAAAACGTAAACTTATATAGAAAACCATAATGAAGCAACCTCTTGAAGTCTTAGTTGTTAGTAAATAAACGTTAGATCTGTACTGTTATTATAGGAAACTTCAAGTATTGCAGAAATAGATGCGATAAACAGGGTTGGTACTGTGGGATTTTAGTATGTGTTATACTATTTTGAATTCCTAATAAAGTGAATTAGTTACTTGTAGGTGATGTGCACTTAGTGCCCAATGGAACAGTTGAACCCCTTATAAGGTTGAGATTGCATTGTTTGACATTAAGATTAAAATGACAAATTTCTCGCTGGAATGAAAATTATACATATTATATCAAAATTATTTTATTCTACCAATTATGCAAACATGTTGTTTCAAAGAATAACTGTTTACAGATCCTGGGGATTTCAAGGAATGCTTGATACTTGTTTACAAATTATGAATTTACCGTTGATATTATTGCAATCATATTATATTGAATTATCCCTTGAGGAACCCGATCTATGTACTGAGCTTCCTGTTTTTTTAAAAGTGTATCAATATTGTACATGAATTAGTTTCATGATTGATCAATTATTGAAGCCAGTTCGATGGCTATTTATTGCCACAAGATGGCTATTTCTGGGCCCTGGCATAGATTTGTGAAATTCTCCTGGATAGCATAGGGTTATCGGTGTAGCTTTCGAAGTCTATGTCGCTTTGAGCAAATTCTATTCTACGTCTGGGATGGGACGTCTCAGCGGGGTGAATTAGAGTTGAGGTGTGTACCTGGGCACGTCCTCGTCGTTTTCCGAGTCACTCCTGGATAGTATAAGGAAAGGAGATACAAGGCTGGATTTTTATGACATGATTGATCTAATAAGTGTTATGATTTGGCATGAAAGCATAAACTTCTTTTGAAAAGCATTCTTGTACAATCATGTTTTGCGAAAACATGTTTTTAAGGAAAATTCCGTATGTATTAAATCTCAATAAGTCCTTTTGACTCATAAAAGTATTTTAATGTTTTCATTCCATATTTACAAGGAAAAGCTTAGAGCTCATTATGGGACAAGACTAGCCGAATATGAGTAGAAGGTAATTAACAGCTGAAGATATCGAAATGAAACTCTACGTTGTTTGGGTTAGCTGCAGCTTTCAAAAGAGAAGCGAGGTGTTCTCTAATGAATTTTGTAGCGGTGGCGCTTCGATCCGAGCATGGTACTTGGTTTGGGGCGTTACATTTTCTATGTTGAGGATCTTTTAAGAATTTCTTAGCTTGTAATGTTAGACTCGTGTGTGAGCTCATAATGGGAAAGATATATCTAAATTCTAGAGATGTCTCTCGTAACTCAACTCTCTTTATTTCTTTGCATGCCTCATTTATTTTCTTTTCATAGCCTTAACATTTTTTCATATGCTTCATTTGATTTTTTTAGATCCTCTCGTGCATTTTTATTTGTGCAAGTTCAACTTCCACCTATACTTCATGATTTATGATGTGCACCCCCACACTTACATTTTCATGTGGGGTTATTTTATGCTCTCTTATTTTGATTATCCTCATTTAGACATTGCAACTTTTTTTATTTTTTTTTAGCCTTTTTCCCTTTTGTTTTTCACATTACCGCCTTGGTCCTCCTTTCTTTTGTCAAAAATGAATTTACTCAATTCATCTCTAGAGCTGGGTAAGGTTTTTACTCATTTTTTGACTTAAGGGTAGGTAAATGTGGCTTATTCAACAAAAGACTCATGAGAAAAGTCTTCAGCGAGTTTCTGAGGATTTATTTTTCTTTTATTTAGGCTTGAAAATAGCTCAAGCGCAATATAGGAACGACGACCTAATTCATTTCTTCTACATACAAAATGTCTACCATCATATCCATTAGTAATCGTATAAATTCCTTAAGATTCATGACTTACATGTAATTCCCTATTCAATTCTTTACAAAAATAATTATTCCACATCGTCTACACATGTAACATAATTGAATGTGTATATGGGATAAGCATGCTCTTTGACGAAATTAAGCAACATGTCTCTAATCATGCAGGTGTACTCTTAACTTCTCATATTCTGCATATATCATCAGTAGTCTCTATTCATACACACTTTTATAATTTAAAATCGCATCTTAACGTCACGTAATTAATCATAAAACATAAAATATAATTAAATAACTTGTTCAAACTGACTTTGAAATAAATACATAAAAATAAAAAACAAAAGACTCAACATAGCAACATAGACTCTACTAAACATAAAGTTCAAAGAAAAAGACTCAAGACTATAAGACACAAACTTGTATACCCCCCCCCCCCCCCCCACACACACACACTTAAATTGTACAATGTCCTCATTGTAGGGGTAGTACAACATAAAGTGAAAAATAAATACAAAGAAAGAAATGAAAACTCCCTAGGTCCTCATCTATAGCTTAGCTCAGTCGGGCGCCGCTGGAGCCTCCTCCACAAAAGCGCTCATGTAGGTCTGAGAGCATCCCTCCCAGCCGGCCTATATATGTCTATATCCTCTCCTAACGGTGTGATCTCTCCCGTCGTAGCTTGCAGCTCAGAAATCTCCTACCTCTAGTCATCACCACTAGTGTCCCTCGATGATCTGGACTCGAGCCTCTGTCGTCTGCAATGAGGTTGGTCCTCATGTGCCTCAGGTGGGGAGTCAGCATCTACATCTGGTGCATCGAACTGTCTATCGGCTCTCAGTCTGTTGTACATAACCGAGTTGATGGGGCTCTTCTTTTGCACCGTTGTGTCCCGTACAATGCAACATACTTCTGCTCTATCACAAAGCTTGGTGATCGTGCATGGGAAGTATAAGCCTACAGACACTTCAATAATCCAATGTGCTCCTCAAGACTTTGCCCAGGTTAACGTGATCAACCTGAATTAGTCTCTAGATAAGTCTCACCCGCCCCTTAGTGATCCACTCGAAGTTCAAGCGTAGCTACTGTCGATTGCACATGAACTTGTACCAGGCTTTGTTTTACCTTGTCAAGTCACCATAATGGAACTCTTGGTACATTTTGTCTGCCTAAAAACTGGCTTGGAGCCACAAATCTACTCCGCAATCACCAACTGACTTCGGTGATATGACAACCTGGCCCGGTGCAATGTCCTCTACTATGTAGCCAAACAATTGGTGTTGATTATCGTTGGTGAGCAATCAACTATCACTCGTCGAACCCATACCTCGTTGTTCCCTCTGCCTCACTTAATGTGCATAGAACTCTAGCACTAACTATGTGCAAGCATCGTCAAGGTCATATGTGGCGAAGGAAAATAGTCACATTTGAGCTAGCTGGCTCAGAGATGCATACGCCTCTCCTAATGGATGCGCTTGTTGCGCATCACGGAATATGAGTTTTGAGTTGTCTGTGACTAAAATTCGTGGGACATCATCCTCGTCATTCGGCACCACTAGCGGTGTAGAATAGTTTTGGGATCCGAGGATCTAGCTGCGTGTACCTCTCTGCAGATAGTCATTATGTAGTAAGAAAATTTGAAATGAGACAAAAATTTGGCAGCATAACCTCTGAAAATGTGCATTTCCCCATAATTTCAATACCAAGGAATATCATAAGTCAAGCAATTAAACTAACTCAATTCCACTCCCCAAGTGTACTAAACAGTCTACTACATTCGAATACCTAAATCCCAAGAAAAAGTAATCCTAACTCAATTTAAAGTAAGTACTATGAATCACTAATGCTTCTAATTGCATTTCTATCCAATATTATTAAAAGTACTAAAGATAATAATTGAAATTAGAGAAGTAGCGAAATACCTCAGTGTTGTATTGCAGGAAGTAGGAATATAGTAGTTGAGGAGAGAGATAAAAGAGAGTTTAGGGAAAGTACAAATCAGTGTTTTAAAAAGCGAAAGCGTAGGTGAGGCGTTTTATGTTCTAAAAAGCGAGGCGTAAGCCTTGAGGCACAAAGCGTAAGTTTTATGGGTTTTGATATTAAGTATTATAAGAAAAGATGTGTTGCTAAAAATATGAATATATAATATGAATCTTATATAAATATGTTCTAAGTATAATATAAATGCACTTTTGTCACACTATTATGCATATTCTAAATAAAACTACTGTGAAACTAGGTGTTGTGGATTTTTTCTTTTAACTTATGTTTAAAAAAAAAAACCACATACTTTTTTGTCAATAAACAGAGTTTTGACTTTTACCTTCAACATTATAACTATATTCAAAATTTTGCCATTGATTTAGTGAGAAATTCTTTCTTTTTCAATATATAATTAGGCGTTAGTTTATTTCTCAAGGCGTAAAGCGCAAAAATCGCACCAAAAATGTACGCCTTGGCAATAAGGCGTAAGCTTTATAACACTTAAGCTTTTGCATGAGCCTTGAGGCGTTTTCGAGTGAGCTTTGCTTCAAAGCGTGCTTTAAAGCGAGCCTCAAATAAGCTTTTTAAAACATTGGTACAAATTTAGCAAATGAGAAAAGTGAAGAGAAACACAACACACTTAAACAGTCCATAGGGAGAGGCGCGACTTGATATGTCGCGCGTCATCTATTTTTTTATTTTTTTATATATATCGGGCGCGAGTCACATGCCTTATACCACGCGACTTGAGCTGAAGTCGTTTGTTTTACATCGAGGCATGCTCCATTGTGCTATGGCACCCTCATACCTGGTGTCTATGCTCAAAACTCGAAAAACGTTGTTCCTTTACCATCCAAATTCTGAATCCACACCACAAATCATTACAGCAAAAAGAATCATCAACAAGAGAATAATGCAAAATAAAATAAAGATAAAAACAATGGGTTGCCTCCCATATAACCGTTTTTTTAACGTCATCAGCCCTACGCATGTTTTTATTGGACTGATTCAAGAAAAACAATTATGATATCTTCTTGACTAATAGCAAATAATGATTTAGTATTTGTCCATTAACCATAAAAACTTGTACATCTGTTGCTTCCACTTTCATAGCTCCATGTGGTTTGGCATTTACCGCTCAATAAGGTCATGTTCATCTTGAACGCAATTTACCTAGGAACAATCTTGGTCTAGAATTAAATAATAGCACTTATTGTCCTGGTAAAATCTCTTTATGCAAAATTCTCTTATCGTCCCATAGCTTTGTCTTATCCTTGTAGATCTTGGAATTCTCATAAGCTTCATTCCTCCATTCATCTAGTTCATTTAATTGAAATTTTCTCTTTTCTCCAGAGGTTTTAGCATCAAAATTTAAAAGTTTAGTTGCCCCAAAAGTCTTATGTTCCAATTCTACGAGTAAATGACAAGCTTTCCCAAATACAAGACTATACGGTGACATTCTTATCGGTGCTTTAGAAGTAGTTCTATATGCCCATAAAGCATCATCTAACTTCTTTGTCCAATCATTACGTGAATGTGCCAGTCTTGTCTAAAATTCTTTTTTATTTCTATGTTTCACAATTCAACCTGTCCATTAGATTGTGGGTGATACGAAGTAGCTATTTTATGAGCAACACCATATTTCCTAGAAAATGCCTCTAGGTACTTATTCCTAAAGTGTTTACCTCCATTAATTATCAATGCTCTAGGTCTCCTAAAACGTGAAAAGAAAATCTAGATTTCAAGAATTCAATAACTACTTTGCTATGATTCCTTGGAAGAGCTTTTGCTTCTACTCATTTTGATACATATTCCATAGCAATAAAAACATATTGATTACCATGTGACACAAGGAATGGACCCATAAAATCAATACCCCACACATCAAATAGTTCAATATTTGAAATACTTTTCAAATGCATCTAATGTCTACGTGAAATATTATCAATTCTTTGGCATCTATCACAATGAGAAACAAAAGTATGCGCATGTTTATAGATAGTGGCCCAATGAAAATCACATTGCAATACCTTAGCAGTGATTCTTTGTCCTCCAACATGTCATCCAACTTCTCTTTCGTGACACTTATCTAATGTATCATGTATTTCCTCGTTTGGAACACATCTTCTTATAGTACCATTAGAGCAATGGCGATACAAGTATGGATCGTCCCAATAATAATATTTTAAATTATGAAAGAATTTTTTTCTTAGCTTGATATTAGGGGGAATACCTTACACACCTTATAATTGGAAAAATCAGCATACCACAAAGGCTTCGTCGTCTGAACTGCAAAGAGTTGCTTATCACGAAATGCCTTTTTGATGTCGTAATCCTCATCATGATGTTGATTCCCCAAATCCAATCTAGACAAGTGATCAGCAATGACATTATTTGTCTCATTCTCTAATCTCCATATCGAACTCTTGCAACAAAAGGATCCATCGTATTAATCTCGATATAGCATCTTTCTTGGCAAATAAGTTACCTCAAAGCGGCATGATCAGTGTAGACTATGATTTTGTTCTCCATTAAATATGGCATGAATTTGTCAAAAGCATACCCAACAACCAACAACTCCTACTCTATGGTGACGTGGTTCAATTGTGCCTCTGTTAGCACTATGCTCGCATGTTGAATAACCTTCGTTATCTTCCCTTACTTTTGTCCTAATATTTCTCCAACAGATTAATCACTCCCATCACATTATCTCGAATGATAATGTCTAGTTTGGCGTAGTCATGACTGGTACAATGATTAATTTCTCTTTCATTTCTTCGAACGTTGTTAAACATTTCTCATCAAAAACAAAAGGGTTATATTTTATGAAAAGATTGCATAAGGGTTTACCTATCCTTGTAAATCTTCTTAAAAAATCCGCATGGCCTAGAAAACTTCTAATTCCATGAACATTAATGAGAGGAAGTAAATTTTGTAATACCCATACTTTGGCTTTATCTACCTCAATCCCCCCTTCATAAATTATATGTCCAAGCATTATCCCTTGAAGTGACACTTTCCCAATTTAGACTGATTTCTCTCCATACATCTTGTAAAACTTTATGTAAATTTTCAAGGCTATGATCAAATGAATTTCCAAATAAAGAAAAGTCATCCATAAACACCTCAATTTATTCTCAATCATGTCTGAGAATATGGATGTCATACAACGTTGAAATGTGGTTGGGGTGTTACAAAGTCTTTACGGCATCCGTCTAAATGAGAATACCCCATATAGACAAGCTGATATGACTGTAGATTCTTTGTATTATTGAAAGTCTAAATGGCGTATGTCGGGATCAGTGACTTGTCTTGTAGGGATAAACTCATAGTCTTCATTCTTCACAATGGTCATGCCTCCCTTATTTGGTACAACTTGCACTGGACTGACCCATGCACTCTCAAAAATAGGATATATCATCTCATATTCTAATTATTTGATAACCTCATTCTTCACCACCTCCTTAATTGTTGGATTTAATCTTCTTTTTGGTTGAGCAGTAGGTTTATAATCATCTTTCTTTAGAATCTTGTGCATGCATACCGTTGCGTCAATTCCCTTGATATCAGCTATCATCCACCATATTGCTCCAACTCTTGTTTGAGTTGCTCGATAATCCTTGCTTCTTTGTCAGGTTTGTGCAAAGTATCATCTATAAAAATATCCTCTTCATGTGCTTCTTCAACATCTTGTATTAGATTGACCATATAGCATTCTTCTTGCTCAATCAGGTGTTGGGATGCATGTCTCATATCAAAGTCAATAACCTTGTCACTAACTCTCATTGACAATGTATTCTTACCATAACTGATGATAGCATTACTAGTTTCTAACAATGGCCTTCCAAAAATAATTTGTCCTTCTTCCTCTCCAGTGTCAAGAATAACAAAATCAATGCCTTCAATGAACTTAACAAGGATATCTTCTACAACACCTTTTGGTGTTATTGTTGATTTATAGGTGATGCAAATATGGACACGGTGACAAAAGAAGAAGATTACAAGAATTCAAATGAAGAAGATATCACAAGAATTGACCAAATTCACACTTTAAATGGGCCAATCACAAGAGGGCTTGCTAAGAAGATGGGAGCATCTCTTTATGGGCTAATTAACCAAGTTTGGGTCCATAATGATAAAGGAGGCCCTAATGAGCAACAAAAATGGTCAAATCTGATCCAAGTGACCTTTTAAATAATGGTCAAAAGTCAAAGATGAGTTTTGACTATTCTCTCATCATTTTCTAGTCTAGTTAATGTATTTTCTTTTCCTAGAAATTGTTGGAAGGTCATAGTTGATTTCCTAGTGACCAAGTTTGTGTCTCCTATAAATTAGGAAGACCATTTTCATTGTAAGACAACACTTATCATATTATTGTGAGATTTTATTCTCTTTGGTTCTTTGAAGAACTATCTCCGAACTTATCAAACGGGTTCATCACCCTCATTTGTGGCGTTCAAATCCGACTTATCAAACGGCACCCTCCATAATCGTTTGTGGCGTCTTCATTATACCAAGGTTTGTGTTTTGTATCAAGTAGCGGGTAGCGGTCTGCATACCAAGGTTCCTATTTGTACTAAGGCAACGGGTCGAGGTTTCATCCAAACAACCTGAAGATGACGATCCTACGTTTAGCATACGAATACCATTCATTCTTGGTGGATATCGTATCAATAGGCTAGTTGTAATACTATATTTGTAGGTTTTATAGTTTTAAGACCTTACCTCACAAAGTTTTTAAGTGGCATAACATTTACACTAGCTCCCAAGTCAATTAAAGTTGAAGAACTAAAGACATTATGGATTAAACAAGGAACAGAAAAACTCCATGGATCGTTTTTCTTCGATGGTATTGTGCCACATATTGATGTTAAGCACCACTGTAATAGAGTCACGAAGCTCATTTTCTTGAAAAACTTCTTTTGTGAGATCACGTCCTTCAAAAAAATTCCATACCTTCGTACAAAGTTTATGGCATCGAAAAATTTCCATACCTTGGTACAAAATAAATAGGTACAATGCCTTCAATAAACCTATCAAGGATATCTTCTACAACACAATTTGGTGTTCCTGTTGATTTATCGGCTAGTTGTAATACTATATTTGTAGGTTTTATAGAGTGAAGACCTAACCTCACAAAGGTTTTAAGTGGCATAACATTTACACTAGCTCCCAAATTTAATTAAAGCTAAAGTAAGACATTATGTATTAAAAAGAAACTGAAAAACTCCATGAATCATCTACACAATGTTCGAATCTTTTGTATCTTGATGTTTCTACTCTCCTTGGTACAAATGGACTCCACGTGCTATGAGAATAACATAAAACAAAAGTTATATTCTTCAATGAACATGTAGAGTAACTCAAAGAATACACGATTAATTGCCTAGTCCCCCGCAACGGCGCCAAAAACTTGATGGGTAGCAAGCGTGTAGCGTTTTTAACTATAGATTTAATAAATAAAGCTTTGCTTATGATTTTGCAATTATAAAATAAAAAGTAAATTATGTCCCACGTATCGAATCCCAAGAGGACTATGATTAAACTCTTGTATTCACTTATTGTATTCAATGTTCTGATAACTTTGATAATTCGAATGATTGACTAGATTGATGAAATAACGCAATATTACTAAAAGACTTAACTGAATTGATTTTGGTTGTGTTGTAATCAATACTAACAAAAGTATCTTAGAGGTTTGGGCTCATTGAATCTGATGTTCATACCATTGCTATGATTTCCTTACTTGATGCATATGTTCATTAAGATGGCATGGTCCAACTTATCTTTTCCACACACTCTCAAGTTCAATTATCCCACATAACATATTATATGATAACGTTAATGATTAGGCATGACAAGGCATTGACCACGAATAATCAAATAAACATAAACATGCAATTAATAGAAATCAAATCATAAATCTTCACATAGTTTTAAATCCAACTAATACCTAACTCTAATCATAAAATCGCTAGTCTCTCATCGTTTCAAAGAACAAATTCAACATCATCATAAACCATTAAAATGAATCTAAAAGATTATGATGAACTATCATGTCAAATGAATATCTATGATTGTTGTGAATTCTCCTTGTTCTCATCTCCAGAATCACGTCTCATGTTGATGAACAATATCTCTTTCACACTGTGACCGATAATTACTCCTCTTGTTGATGAACTCTTCTTTGTGATGTGTGTAATGGTGGTGGCGTGTGATGAAGAGTAGTGTGCAGAATGATTGTGTAGCGATTGTTCACGGTGTGTGATATGATTCCTCCTCATTTCCTTTTATACTGTTGTTCACGCCTCCAACAATTAGGTTTTCAGGCCCATAAGTTGTTAGATGAAATTACCCTTCAACGGCAGAAATCTGAACACAGAAGATATGTCGTGTCGCGCGGTGGCATTGTGGTCACGCAGTGGTGGCATGGGTAACGCGATTTCTTGTGATGTTGCACGGCTCTTCTGCCTCTCCTACACGAGTCGGGCGTCATTTGGCGCTAGTAGCACCACCTTCTGGTCTACCGGTTCGGGTCGTGCACTCCAGGTGTTAGTCGCACCCCTCTCTAACTTCACGACGCGGGGCGCGCGCCTGTGGTTGCTGGCCGCGCCACCTCCTGTATGATCGGTGCGTGTCACGTGCCTCTGGCCGCACGAGTAGCGCCACTTCCTTGGTGCTCAGCGTTAGCAGCCTATCATGTGGTTGTGTGACACTACCTTCTTCATGCTCGGTTTAGCGTCTTGTCCATCCCATTGACCATCTTAAGCTCCCTTAACCTAACTTCTCACAATTCCTTCGTTTTTACGTCAGTTTTCTTTATATTGACTCAACTCACTCTAAAACTTGAAAAAACACAAAATCATTTGAAATAGACAAAAAGCTCAAGAACTTGGCAATTTATCTTGAGTAATCAAGGGTAAAATATAGATGCTTTAGACACTTATCACCTCTATCAAGATTTTCACCCTTAAGTTATAATATTACATTCTGAGCACCAACTTAATCAAGTCTTACAATTTATATATCCAAACTAATGAATACTATGAATCTAGTCCTATATATGCCCTTATTTAGATTTCGACCCCTATAGTTAAGATATTGCTTTTGCAGTTACATTCTGACACCAACCCTACCCAATTAAGACAAATATTTCTAACCATAAATCATTTCTTAATACTGTTTTAACCCCAAAGTTACGTAACATTTATAATTCAATACCCTAAGGTTACGGAATATAGTGCAAAAATTAGCATCAATCTTACTTATACGACTAGCATACATAACAAAAAAATACAAAAGGTTCCATGCAACAAAATATATATAAATATATATATATGTATATATATATATATATAATTCATCAACTCATGCAAACTTGAACACGAAAATTCATGCATACTCAACAAATTACACATCAAAATGATGATTATGAGGCGTAGATCACTTACCTCTATTTGTTTTTTTATTTTCTCTTGAATACGCTAGTTAGTGGTATGAAGAAAAATTATCTTTCCCTTCTGGCGGTTTTTCTTCTTCCAACTTCCTTATTATTCAGTAAAGATGAAATTTCATCCCCATTAGTTTCGTCGCTATTAGGGGGGTTTGTTGTTATGAAGCTAGAAATGACTGCATCTACGCTTCAAATTTATGTAACAATAATTATTTTCTTATAGTTACATTATTACATTAATATATCAAGCTGTAAAACAACAAAAGGGACCGTTTGTAATATCTTAAAATTTCAGGGTTTGATTCTGTAACTTTTTAAACTTCAGAAAAGTTTTTACAGTGCAATTATAGTACTTAAATATATTTTTGTAGCTTTGCTTGTGCACTCTTTCCAAATCCCAGAATATAAAAGTAACTCTTCATTACCAAATGCAAATATTGTTGCTTAACCAAATTAACCCCGTCGGCAGTGGATCACGCGCAAATCCATAAAATTTTGTTAGACCAAGTATATCAGTCCTTTGGATGCTTGTCGAACCTTTGCAGCATTCGTTTTCTTTCCATGTTCCGTGCTCATGGTCCTTGTCGTGGCGTAGCCAATTTTTGGCTCTTCACGCTTGTGAAAATCAAGTTTCCAAATTTCAAGTCAGTTTGAGGATGGTGTCTTCGTAATGATACCTACCTCATGTTGAAAGTCTCTTCATTTCACGAATTATATAAACTCTCTTCACGCGGCTACCTCACAAATTATGTACAGTTTGTACAAAAACTTCATAAAAAACACCAGTTAAGTTTTACAACGGTCTCGGTGAAAATCCCCAGTGCACTGTTATTTATTTCAATAATTTAAACTTGATTGAATAGTAACAAGCGCATAATCTATTTTAAAATCTCAACGGATATATTAATTTAACAAAATGCTTCTATGAGCATATAAACATGGTTATGAATTATCAAAAGAAAAAAACATGAATATGAACATTAACTGAAGATCTTACGAATCCAGAAACAAAACACTAATTATGCACGAGAACTGAACATTTGAACACAGAATAACCTCAGTATATTGTAGATTCTTGATCGGATGTTATTCTAGATTTAATAGTAAACTATTTAATATGTAGACGTACCAGAGAGATATTATGCATTTTCACAAGAAAAAGACGCTCTTCTTCAGCCTCAAACAAAATTGATTATGGATATGATCATGTTATGCAAGAAAAATCATATTTCCTTGAATATTTCTATGCAACCCTTATCTAATAGAACTGACATAAATTATGTGAAACACTAAAGTCATAATCATCATGAGATACCAAGCACAACGTTGAAATTTAGTCTTTGGACAAAAATAATAATTGCAAATGATACTCTCGCCTAAACTTTGGTTACAAGAGTGGCATATACTATTACTAACCCCCATTCTCCTGATCAAGATTAGCTGACCCGCTTAGCACTGTAATGTTTAAGATTAGAAACCATAAGTAAAAAGACATACAAACCTAATGAAAACAGTTGGTCGTTCTCGCTTTGGCCCTCTCTCAGTAGTAGATTAGAAAGAAATGCTTAAACAAGCGGAAAGTAAGTTACACTAAGGAGTGTTGATTGAACGAAGCAGATATAATCCTTGATTCATGGCCATGGGAAGGCATGTTGCATAATGAGGTCTCCCGTAGAGGGATCAAAGGATGCTTTGATTTCTGTTGAGGCAAAATCACCACCATCACTGACTCCCACAGGCTTGCTCAAAAGCTTCACAGCTTGCTTCCAGTATCTACTATCTGCAACATTAGGAGAGCACTAATCATTCGTATAGTTACTAAAGATCCATTAAGTTACAAAAATCTATCCTGAAAGTTTTGGCTTAGAAAATCTATCCTCTAAAACAATGGGATATAAAAAAATAGGAGACCTACTTGTAATGTCTTAGAAACACCAACTATGTCTTTGTGGTTAGAAAAACCTCAGGAGAGCCTATATCTGAAGTTTTTTTTCTTTTTTTCAATTTCAAGAGGCGTCACTAGAATCTTTCCAAAAAAAGGGTAATGTTTCTTTGACTAGACAAAATCTCAAAAAATTGTAGATATAGGCATTTAGTAGCGATTTATGACTTACATATCTCTTGTCAATCTAGTTCTGTGTGTAAGGATGGGAAAGGGGCTCCCGAGACTTGTATGCCAAAAAATGTGTCATTTACATGCTACTTCTAGATTTTTATCACGTCTAATCAATACACGGTATATTAGCAGGGTGCGTTGAGGTGATATTAACCACTGAACTACTCCTAACTAACATACCTGGCCCTGTGGATAAAATGATATTATCCTCGGCATCCATGACCCAATCAATCCAAAGCACAAATCCATGGCACAAGCCAGATTCTCTAATTCGAAGCTGCAAGCAAATTGCAAATTTTGTCATAATGCCGCACAATTGGTACGATTTATAGGAGGTGTGACACTCTATAAGGGAAATGGACATAGTACCTTGGCTTTCCCAGAACATGGACTCATTGGTTTCGAAAAATCAAACTCCAGGATTGTAGTTATCTCACTGAGAATCTGAAAGGAGATTATCAACATAACTGTATCATGGGATCATAACATGTATAACCCACGGTGTAATTACAGAAACATCACATATGTTTGAATATCTAGATAAAATCCTTTGAAATTTGAAACAGAAAAACATTATAGATATTCTGATAGAGATCGACAACCAACACGAAGAACAAATGAAGAATTTGGAAAAGAGGAGAAGGAAAACAATTGCTCGGCAATTTAATAATCAATAATCATCAATAAACTGTCTTAGTAATAAAACCTCAGCTTTATATTTATAGGCCAAGTAACAAAAACATAAAAAAGCTAGAGTTCTTAATAAAAGCAACAAAATAACTTAGAATCTCAAACTTACCAAACTATTAAACCCTAACAACTAAACTACTAGAAAACAATATTTAATAAATTAGGAAATAATATCATATGAATACTCTAGATTTCTATCATATTCTTTTAAGGTCTGAATAATTAGAGAGAGAGCCCAATATTCCACATTGATTTTAACATTTTCGAAGCTTCAATGAGTTTCTTTGTAATTTTCAAACAGCAAGGGAGGTCTATGTAGTTACACAATTTCAGAGTGTATAGACGTAATTATTCATTATATCAGATACAGATTATACTTAAACTTCTGAATAGGAGAGAACTACCTTGCTCTCCCCACACTGCCACAGAAAAAAGGGTAGAAAAGGGCTGCCCTCTGTAACAGGTAAATCTCCACATGCCCCCAGTGCAGTATTGACCACAGAATGATCAAATCCTTCAATATCTTTCAGGCAACAACGGCTTCGCCAGAAGTCCTACAGATTGTTGTACCCTGTTATTCTTATAATTTTCCTCCAGTATAGAACCTTTACAGGCAAATTGAAGTAATTATTATCGTACGGGAAGGTACACTGCACAAGCTCTCAGCAATCCTCTACAAGGCATTACTAGCGCGTCTTCTGATAGAATGGAATGCAACAAAGTTCTATCCTTCCTACGAAAAAGGTTAATGGCGAAGAGAGCTGTGTAAGTTCCAAAATAGTTGTTCACCGAGAAGAAACAAAGCTTACAGGTTTCAGATAGAAGCACAAAGGAGGCAAGCCATATATTAGAGAAACTTTCATGCCCATGCTTGAGTCCAAGTTCAACTTGTATTAAATATTGAACGTCATATGACGCTCAACGAGCCTATCTTACAATCAAGCTAGGTTTAACCACCAAGAAAGAACTCGTCGTACACGAGTAGTTTGAGATTCAAAACCTTTTTACAATTTGGCTGCAAAATCAACAAAGAAATCCCTCTATATAAACCACAGAAGAGTCAAATCTGAACTTCTCCAGTAATTCAGATATTAAGCTATAAAACTCTGATTTAGTCCTTCGGTGATCATATATTGCTCTTTATTCTTTTGAATATCTATGTTTCAAATGGCAAACTGTTTCACAATTTCATAAGTATGAAGGTTACTCCTACATAAGCCACATATCATTGTTTATCACCTGATCTCGTCTAGTACTACCACACAATCAAAGTATTATACACATTCAAATTACACTGATTTTTTAAGCATGATGTCTCTAAGAGACAAACATTAACTACCAAATAACAATGTGACTCCACAATAAGTTACAGAACTACTTTGAGTGAAAGGTTAATGTACGCACAAAAGAATATTGTTTGTTCAATTGGGCAGCCTTTCTAAACTCTCCCTTATGATTTTGTAACATGAGGTTCACACCCTTACCCCGTACAAAGTCCTCTGGACTTTATCAATTTACTCAAGGCCTAAACTCATAGTTTAAAACTGATTCACTTTTTTTGATAAATGACCGACATGTTAATTTCTAATGTGAAAGCACAAGAGAGTGACTCAAGTTAGATAAGAAGGGGGATGTGATGTGCCACAATCCACAATAGAATGTTTACGTTGGAATTCCACACGCCCTCATTATGTGATTTCAAAATGTTCTTGACTAAATCATTTGTTGCTAATTCTTAGAGGTTAGCAAAATAATACAAAAAATGGATAAAATTAGAAAATAAGGGAAAAGTGAGGTGGCCCTACCAACTCCCCAGCACAATGCAAACCATAAGGTGAGTTTAAACATAATTTCATCGGTAGTTTTAGTATTAATTTCTAATGTTTATCTGAACTCTTAATTTCTACAACCTAACAAGAAGAACTGGTGATTAATGCGGAAGGGGCAACTGAGCTGCCACCATTTGATGTATGAACGCTTGGAAGTGAGGTGTACCTCACTTTTTCCTTCTGTATTAAGCACCATTTTCTTCTTCTTTGTAGAGTGTAAGAATCAAGAGTTAAGTTACGTATTAAGAATTAAAACCACATGTGACACTATATGGAAATTATGCGTAATCGGTACGGGGCTAAGAGCAACTCGTTTCTCCCTACTACAAATTTAACCCCCTTTTTTCTTCTTTTCTTTTTTTTTTTTTTTTGGCCAACCTATAAGAATTAATAGCTAATAGGTTTGGCATAAAAAATTGGAAATCACTTTTTGATGTTGTGTCAAATTCCATACTTAGGCTAAAAGTTGTGTAGTGGATTTGGTGGTTGGCACACCACTTCCTCTTCTTCTCTAATTCTAACCATCATATTCCTTACGCTAACCTATAGGACATAACAACAAATTTGTCATCCATAAACGAAGCGTCACATGTGAAATTATGCGTAACTAATCTTAGGTACAAAGGTAAGGGTGCAAACCACGTGTTTTGAAAGAATAGTGGTATGTTTAGAAAACTTAGAAAGGTGCGTAACTAATCTTAGGTACAAAGGTAAGGGTGCAAACCACGTGTTTTGAAAGAATAGTGGTATGTTTAGAAAACTTAGAAAGGTCGCCTAACTGAATGATGAAGTAGCCCTATGACAAACACATGCAAAAAACAGGAAGGTATCTCCGATGCAATATTCCATCTAAAACAACTATAAAATTGACCAAGGGGCACTTTGCCGATTTTGAAATAGATGAAGGGTGTCAAGTTAATATTTAAATTATAGGTGGCACATCACAGACGGAGTATATGATAAGAGTTTAACGCTCCTTATCCTAAGAAAAAATTGTTGATAGATTTCTTGTGAAAGTGGTAATGGAACTATAAAGATAGCCAAAGTTGAAATATAATCATGAAAGGCTTTTAGCTAGTGAAGAAGAATACACAAACACAAGCTTCATAACACCCGCTCTCAAATTGGTTTATTGGAGAGGGGGAAAAAGGAAGAAAAATCTGAGTGATTGTAGGTCTTTAGTTCATTTCTTTTTCTCAAAGTAGGCTTAAGCACGTTGGCACCAACTAAACGATGTCGATGGGACCAGCGAAAACCTAAACATAGGTCTTCACATATGGCATCCAAAATCAGCTACGTACTAATTGGCAATGTCCCAAATGGCTTCCGCTGCAACCTAATCTAATCTTCATTTCTCCCCAGGACAAGACAAGAAGGGATTTTAGCAACGACCCAAAAGTCCAAAATAAATGGTGAGTTCATTATCGGCCTATGTAGTGGGACCAAAGTCAACCTTAGCCCAACTTTAGATGATATCCAGAATTACTGCGCATGGTTTGAGATGCGATTTCAATCTCTCCGTACAATGTGACCTTCCTTATCATTTTCCTTAAGTTGTAGATTATTAATCTTCAATGCCAACTTCCACTTCTGCCATTTTTGCATAGTACTAAATACAAATTTCAACATATTATTACAACCCAATGTGACTAGATTAAAACTCATACCG
Organism: Linaria vulgaris; assembly: GCA_948329865.1. Classification (NCBI taxonomy): domain Eukaryota; kingdom Viridiplantae; phylum Streptophyta; class Magnoliopsida; order Lamiales; family Plantaginaceae; genus Linaria; species Linaria vulgaris. The sequence continues at coordinate 60,813,700 of OX415251.1, read as the reverse complement.
GTACACGACAGAGAATGAATTGAGAATTTCCCAATAAGACTTGAGATGTGACCTACGTCTCTCTATATGAAAAGGACTCCAATATCCCCTCAAAAATCCATTTAAAGAGAGCAATGAAAGGGCTTCTCTATTGTAGTATTATCCACATAGACGGTTGAGGTTGTGGAATATGCATAGATTGAGCTCGAGGACGTGCATTATTAGCATGTATCCATATCTTACTTAGTTGTGGATAAACTTTATGATTAACTGTAACAAATCAGTTCACTTGTCAGTGCAGGCCATTATATGGCGTGCAGCAAGAGGCAGACAATGTTGACATGGCTTCAAGTCTAACTGGGGTATTTGCAAGCTCGGCTAAAATTAAAATTGTACAAGAAAGGCTCTAGCTAGGTCTTGATTCACCAATTTGCTTAAATCCAAATTTTACACAAGCCAATTTGACTTAGTTGCAGTTTTTTCAGATGATGCATGGTACACATTGAGGTCAGAGATTGGCAACCTCAATCTCTAATGGCCTTTAATACACCAAATACCAATGAAGCATGAATAGATAGGAAACCACCAAACAATTTATTTGCCAAAAGACTGCTTTTGTCCATACTGAGAACTATTTTCAACCTACATTCAACATCACTTAAAAGATACTTGTACTCTGAACATAATGTGCTCTCTGACCTGGTCCAATAAGGAAATGAAAAAATGCCATGTTTCTGCTTTGGGTGGATAAGAAGCTTCACTAATGAATTATCAATCAAGTCTGACACTCGCTAATTCGTGGTTCACTCTTTCAAAAGGAAATTCTGGCTTCTGGACAACTCAAACTTTTGGACTGCCATAAACAGAAAGGCATACCTCAAGACAAATTGCTGATCATCCCGGGATAAAATAGGAGCAGCTGCTCTTAGAGCTATAGCTAAAAGGATGTTTCCAATTATATGGTATATCTTTATGTTTTTGTAAATATGATGGCACAATGTCAATCTTATTCCCTTTGGTGCTAGAAGCTCCAAGTCTAATAGACCAGGATAACAATATACATAGAAATCGATGTAATACCTACCAAAATCGCAGATTTTGCCAGGGAAGCATACTGTCATTTCCATAATAGAATGGCTCTGCAACAAATAAATTAATCTGCAGAAAAAATGTGCATTGAAGTGTTTAAGCCCAAGAGCTGGAGGGTCAAAAAAAGAGAGAGAATATTAAGGATACAAAAGAGTACACCATAAATCTGCACTGGAATAATCATTTCTTAACCTCAAAAGAACAGATGCACAACATCTATATATTAATTTTATTACCTTTCTCTGATGAGAGTCTTGTTCGATCAATAGCAAGTCCCTCATTCTTAGAATTTCTACGCGATCCATACTGTAACTATTTGCTGCTGCAACTGTTTGCAGATATTGTAAACCCTTCCTTCCAAGTCCAGGAAACAATGGAATCACATGTGAAGTCTTGGAAAGACAGGCAATAGCAATGGTCAAGAAAATGCTATCATCCGCAACTAAACACAGAGGAGATACTTTCTGATGCAGCTGAAATTTAAAAAGGAAAACTTAAGTCTTATATGAAATCTTGAGGTGAGAATGTAAAAGAGAAGTCAAAAGGTTTAATATACTTGAAGGTTTGAGGGATCAAGTTCAATAAACACAAGCCCTTCATGAAAGTCCAGAGCCCAGAAAGGCTGTGTAAGTTTTTAAAGCTTTCCAGCATGAAAACTGGATAATGATATTACTGTAGAGAAAAGTAGCCAAATGGATAGGTAGGGTTCATTGGCATATCTGAAACTCTAAGGAGATACAAACAGCTCTAGTTGAATCAACACCATGGCAGCATGAAATATATAAAAGTGGCCTTGAAACTCTTAAGAACATGTGGCTACCTTTAACTTTTGGCAAATCACTAGTACTATGCAACATATGAGAGGTGAAAAGGGAGATTAGGGAAATGAAATAACATAGTATTCAACCATAAAGGCAACCACAACATAGTATCCGACCATTTAGGGCAAGTCTTGCCGCCATGGTTAGTTGCCACACAGGTTCTAACAGGGGAACAGCGTCTTTGCAAGAATTTGCAAGAGTAAGGCTGCATGATACGAATACCCTTCCACCTCCTTAGAGCCAGGAGCACTTAGGGAATGGGGTATGCCATTTATAGTATCCAAGCATTAATGTCAATTAACGTAATTTGGAAACAACAGCTTCAACTTTAGTATTAATGACGCAAAAGCCACTTTCATGCCAAGAAAGGAAAACAAACTAAAAGTTATCTAAGTCAAGTGGTTAAAGAAACAGCATGGCCAACTCACCGTACTCATTAATTCAAGTGTTCCCTTTCTTGGCCTTTTGGCTAAGGATTAATTTTGCATAAAGAAAAATGGAAGGCCGAATGCAGAGATCAAACAAATGGGAAAACAAGGAATTGAAACACAATGAACCATTAAGATTTAAAGAGAAAGAGGGAAAAATATTCAAAGCAACTTTTAAGGGCTAAAATTCCTTCTGAGATGATTTCCTATTGCTATACTCTGTCCATCAACAATTGGGTGACTAATTTCATACACTACAAATTTAAACTATCAAATCCCGAGAACTTCATTTTCTCGGGAAAAAGATAGTCATACTATATATTATTTTTTTTATTACCTTTAAAATGTTTCAAACTAACTAAATGAATTGTTCAATAATGCTTTTGTATTGTTAATTTGACCACTTCCACAAAAGATAATCGTTTCTGGGTGGAGGTTTGGACAACAAGGAGATCGAAGAAAACATAGATGGAGGTCATACGAAAAGACATGAAGCTCGACCTAAATGAAGATATACTTCTCAACCTGGAGACGGAGGATTCATGTTCACAACTCGACGTGATTCATTTATGATTCATATAGTCTACTCCAATATATTGGGAGTACAGTCTTGGTTGTTCTTGTTATTGTTGTTGGAAAATGGACAACAAAAGAACTATGCCGTAAATGACGATATTGTTTCAATGATAGGAGAATCTTACAGCATTTTGAATGGCTTTAAGCATTAAACATCTCCAAACCCTATCTCCATATAATGCATTTCGTTCTGGTGATAAAAGAATCTGACAATCGGGAGTACATAAGTCAGGATGTCCAAGAACTTTCTCGTAATATGAATTCTTGAATTCATATGACATACTGGTTTCAGTATGAAGGGCAAGTATTAGAATCTCCTCATCTCTGGATACGGAGAGACCTGAACCAGGGGTTAACCAAACACTTTGTTTCCAATGGTCACACCAATTCCCAGACACTGCAGAAGCACAGCATATATATGAGAATAGGGTTATAATATATTATTCTTTTACATAAACCTCAATTTCTCAAAGGCTAACTTGATGGTACAACGAACTCTGGATAGAGCTGAGTCAAGATTAAAACAAGTTTATTACTCCTACCAATTATCCACTCTTCAGTTTATTTTGCAATTGGAAAAGAAACACCAGTATTTTACAGATTCATGACAACTAACTGGTAAGCTGCAAATACCACCAATGTGCTACGCCAAATCGGCTGACACCCTCCCAAGTAATTCTATTATTTATCTCCAATTAAGCTTTAAAACTTGCAAATAGTAACAATCCCTAGTTCGTTAAATGGATCAATAGTTCGCGCTTTTGGTTATTAAAAAAAAAGAATAATTTGATAAGTAACGCTTTTGATAAATTTAATTTCATTGTAATGTGTGTTTCTAGTTGGTATACTTTAAATATTTTGGTTTTTTTTTTCTTTTTCTGGAGCAATCTGATATACTTCATAATCATTATGGAACTCGTTGAAGCTTTGCTTTTATTGAGCTAAAACAGATATAATTTCACTTTGTTAAGAATCTCGCACAAAACTTTTACTTTGTAGAGATATTACCCACTAATATATAAAATGAGTACTATAATAAAAATTGAGCCCTACTCCGAACTTCAGTACATGTAGGTCAATGTGAATTGATCAGGGTGTGAATTACACTGACTAAATAATGATACACAAAATATTCTACTGTAGGTATTTCCAATTAGGAATAATGCAGGAATGAGTTTTCGCAATTTGATCAACAGTGAACTTACATTGGAGGGATGATTCTAACTCTTTCACAATAGAATGGCCGTTAATCCATGTTGGCTGTGTAGAGTAGAAGATTGTTCCTTCACTGTCAAGTTGGAGCAACCACCTGAAAGAGGACAATTACTGCATAACAGAACCTGATGATACATGAAAGATAGGTGACCAAGGTGCCAAATCTTGTACCACGAGATGATAGCATGCACTGTACCATCTTTAATAGCTTTTATGTGCAGCTTAGTTTCCCTAGAACTTTCTGGCCTTCTCCAAAAGTCAAAATCAAAAACTTTGAAGGGCTCCGAGAGCTGGATGCAAGCAACAGATGGAGTAGAATACATGCTAAATCACTTGGCCAACATACCACTTTTGTGCAAAGTATTATTTTATTAATAATCGTATGATCATACCAGTTTGCAGTCTTTCGCAATAGTATCGCAATGCATCGCGAATTGTTTCTTCTTGACACATAAAAGGTCGGCTATCTCACTTGGAGCAAGATGAATACCATCTGACACTTCAGCCTCTCTGTAAACTAAATCAAGCATCTCCTCGAAGTATTTGCACTCAACCAGCTGCTTAGAATTATGAAAATTAAAAATATGAGGACCTTATACAGAATATTAATATATGTACATGCTATAGAACGAAGATCAGTTGACACAGCACGTTATCAGTCAAATACATTTTAGCATGTAAGCTTTGAGTCAGCCCATTTCAGTTATTTTCTAACCGCTCAGTTAGCAAAAGTTTTAATGCAGAGAACGTGGTAGCTTTCAGCAAGAGAATCAAGAAATGTATTATACTGTGGAGGAAACAAGCAAAAGCACATTAGTCATATATAACATTCACTACCGAAGAGCAAAATATACAGCATTATATTCATCTCGTATAACATCGTCAAGTCCATTTATGCTATGGGTCTACTCTAAACACAAATATAAACATGTTCCACACACCCATATGAATAAATTCAATAGTTTGTTAAGCTAGAGACAGATACCCAGTGTCCATGTTAAATCTACTGCTGGTAGCTGTATCAATTACCTGAGCATAAGTAGTTGCCCTGTAAGGTACGGTTCGTGGATTTTGCACCAATAGCTTGTCATGTGCGTGTTGCAGAGTTGGAATCAGCCCTTCACCTAACAACTCTGAATCAAGGATCTCACTAACCTGCATAACCATATCATATACCTCTGGAAACAAATTAAATCTATGCGGTTACCAAAGCAATAAAGTATTGACCGTATTATTGTGCGCAACAAAAATGGACATATGGCCAAAGAACTGCGTAGTACTTGACTTGAAACATCAACATGGAAGCAATTGGGCTAGTTGGCAGTTTGGATAGAGACATTAAAGATCACAACATACGACTACACTCCTACTCTTAACTAATGAATACAAGGCTGTAAGACCCTTACTTTTTCCCTCGTTCACCTTAACGATTACGCAGGGTCAGTCAGAGAAATCTACGCTTGTGATCTTGTATATTTATCTTTGCCAACATCTTAATAAGTTCCTCCCACATCTTTTCGCAAAATTCAATGGGTATGAAGTCTTATCTTGTGTATTGGAAGAATTGACAATAGTCATGTCGAACTCACGGGCATATTTTTCTTACTATGCAGTTGAACAAATTTGAGGAAATGCATTCAAGTTATTTCCTACAGACACTAACAGTATCTGCAAACCCAAGTAGAAACCTTTAATTAAACTTTTGTGGTGGATTTGGTGGAGGAGATAGGTGTCACACCAGCTCCCCAAAAAGCTACGGAGTAATCCTTCACTCAGAAACCATCCCCCAGCCAAGGCGTGCACAAAATTTCACAAATTCATGTTTTACTAATTTCTGATTATAAGCCCTCATTATGAATAAACATTTGCAAAATTGTGGAATGTTTATATGCATAATAATTTCGTAATAGAAGTTTTCTTCACTATACGGCGCTTTTCTCCATTAAATACAGGAACACCTGAAGAAACGTGGATTATGAAGGTGAAACATGAATTGGTTGGTACTCACAAGAACATGAGCACGCGAAGGCAAGTCTATGCCAACTTCCAACTCATCTGACCTCTTGTTAATGACACGTATCTTCCCATCCATGGCATTGGCACGGAGGACCTTGCGCATCAGTTTAACCATGGGGAGGTACGACTCACAAGCAGTGACAATCCCCCCATTTGAATCAGCAAGACCCATTGCCCTAGCTGCCATCATTGATAGCAATCCAGTTCCAGAACTGCAAAAATAAAAATAGTTATCATTAAACAAATGCATTGCAACTGGAAATTAATTAGATTAACTCGGGAAGGTGTACCCAATATCAAGAACGTGGCAAGGTTCAGTGACAGTCTTATGAATGGCGTGACGGTATGCAGCGTTGCGACGAGTGTCGTTGAGCATGTCGAGATACGACGTCGTTGCGAGAAGAGCTTTGTTCGTTGTTTTCGGAGAATCCTCATCCTCCTCTTCGTCTTCAATAACCAGCCATTCGGAGTTTCCGGTGAGTGGATCGTATTTTAGCTGGAACATTTTACCGGCGGAAGAGGAGCTCATGCTTCTGACGGAATAGCAGGTTCGCCGGACTCGTGGTAGTGGGGAGTAGAGCAGCAGGGGTTTAAGGAGGGAAAGCATCACCCACTGCCACACCACATGTAAATGTAGTAAGCAATGGTCAAAATACAAATCCCTAAGTTCCTTTCCTTAAATTATTAGGTATTGCCCCTATACTTATGGTTAATTCTAATAAGTTAAGAAATTACTATGATGTCAACTTTTGGTTATATCACGTCATCGATACAACGGTTGTACATAATAACAATTTTATAAATATTTAAAAAAAAATCACTCCGAAATACAAAAAAGTAGGGCGAGAGTTTTCTCTTAAAAAAACTAATGCTTTTTTTTTTGCCTTTTTTGGTCAATTGACGGTTAGATTTTCTGGAAAATGTCTGCTATATTGAAGAATCTACTAAGCTAAACGCTTTGTCAAGATACAGCCCTTGTTTTGTGTTCATTTCAAAAAGATCTAAGAATTTTCATAAACCAGAAAAAATATTTGGTTTAGGACTTCTGAGACGGCCCAAAAGGCGTTGGAAATGGCCCAATTGTTGTCCCAAAACTCAGTTTTAAAATTAATTGAAAATTAGGCTATAATATAGGTTCACCTTTCTCCAATGTTATCAGGTGTGACAGCTTCCAAAAGGTGATGTAGCCGAAAAGCAATGTACTGTTCATTCAAAATTGCGCCAACGCTTCCTTCCAAAATTCTCCAGCTCAAGAATAACACCATTCAGCATCAAATTCAAAAATTATTCAATCCAAATATCAAAAATTCGAAATTCTTGGTTTCTCCTAATAATCTCCTATATATTAGAACCCCCACTCTCATTATTTCCATTGCAGCTTCCATTTTTAGTCAAGGTCAGTGAAATTGTTCCAGTTCTTACACATGATAATCTCATATTTATTGTTTTAGATGTTCATTACTTGTTATTAATATGAATTTTTTTTTGTGGTGCAGGTACCAGCAAATTCGTTCGTTGCCTGCAAATTCCAAGTGAAGGTATACTTTTGACCTCATCTCCTGTTGATTTATGTTGATATGTCAAATATCTTTGTTGTTATTGTTGTCCATGTTTCATGTATTTAGTGTGCGCATTCTCCTCTTATGTTCACATGAAGATATATGTGCTCAGTTAGTTACACTCATTACACGCACATAACATGTCCCATGAATCATTTATGCATAACTTTGAAACTTTTCTTAAACAATTGATCCCCAATGTATGTTGTTTCCTAGATCACCTATTATTCTCTTGGATTATGCCACCTTCATTATGTTAACTTATGTTGTTGTTCCTTGGTATTAAGAGATGTTCACGAACATAATAGAAGCCAACTAAAGATCTATACTTTTATGATGTGTGATTAAATGGATATATAAGTGTAGAGTAGCTTAAAACAGTTTGGCAGAATGATTTCTGATATCAATGTTGGATTGATATGGGCTTAACATCTACCTAACATTGCAACCAGAACACTTTGCAGTTTAATATATTATATTTTGAGTTCAAACATTTTCCCTGATGTCGTATTTGTGCTTACATACGACTGTTGAGTGTTACTAATTGGTCAAGTTAATTGAGGTTTAGATGGTTAATCATCGCGGTGCTAGGGTCGAAAGACCCAAAAACCGTCTGAAACGCTCTAAGAATCAAGATGCGTATTGGGGTGACGTAAACGAGCGTTTTTTCATCTAGCTTATATACCAGGAATTTGTGGCCGGTAATTTACTAGGGAGCACTTTCACCACCGGAACGGGAACGAACTGGTGTACGCCATGAGAGCAAACTGCCCGGTCAGGTTCGATTACACCGTTGACCAGCTCAAGGGCAAGTACAATATGCTAAAGGTCCTATGGAGGCACATTAAGCTAGGCAGGTCAAAGACTGGTGTTGGTGTTAACCCAGCGACTGGTAAGCTGGAATTCGACGACGAGCGTTGGGCGCAGTTCAACAAGGTAAAATATCAATCATCCTTTTCTTCAGCCTATATTTATAACGTTGAGAATTTTGAATGCAACCTCATCTGTTTATCGATTGATAATTTGTAGGAAGATCCCGCAGTTGTCCTAAGCTGCAGACATGGCTCTCCGGACTGGGAGTTGTTGGAGGAGATGTGGCACAACTCGGCTTCCACCGGCGACCTGACCCGCTATTATGGGCAGGGCGGTTCTAATTTTGAAGATGAGATCGTACAACTTGGTGATCCGGAGCAAGTTTCTGGCGGTAGCTCTGTGTTTGATCAGGACAGCCTTCCTGAAGATGGTGACACTACTTGATACACACAAGAAAATTCCCAGTATATGTCTAGTAGTTTGAATCCCCTAACGCCATTGTGCCTACGCGTCATGTGGTTAATATGACTCCTTCTCAGTTGGGTCTTGCAACCAGGCGCGCCCCAAGGAAACGTTCCGACAACCCTACGTCTAGAGGTGCTATACTAGACACTACTCTTAAGTGTTGGAATATGTTAAATGAGACAAAAGCGGCCAACATCATGCAGTCAACGTCCAAACAGATTGGTGAATGCATGTATGCATTGTACAAACTGGATATCGTGCTGAAATTGTTGTTCTTTGAAGCCATCAAGTGCTTGAAGGACAAAGAGACAATAATGTTTTTCATGAGGATTAGGGAAGAGGATCATCGCAAATGGGTGATGCGTCTGCCAGTTGAACAGCCTCTCGCCAACATGGAAACGGGTCCCTAGAGCAGCATCACCGTTTTGTGCATTCGAGGTCCAATCTTTTGTATTAGACTTGAAGTCTACGATGGGCCTCCCTGCAGACATCTTGGAATATTACCTTGTTATTTCCTTTTGTGTTGGATTGTAGCAGATGAAATTGTGAACTTTTTGTATGTGTTGACAACCGTTACTGGACTTTGCTTTTGCCTTTTTTCTATGAATGCATCGTGTTTGTTATGATATATTTTTTTATCAATTTCCGAGGACTAGACCAGTAAATAACGGTCCCCTTGTACGGTTATCATGGTTATCTTGATTCGTTGATATTTACAATTTGCAGAAAAGGATTTTGGCAGTGATAACATTGTGTCGACCTATACCGACCGAAGCAACGATGATAGCGACGATGGCCTTTCTGAATTCATGTTCATTGGTTTGTGTTTAGCCCCCGATTGGTTTTTTCCGAAGTGCCCTATGAATAACTCTGAACTGACGGGTTCGAGGTGGCTGATGGAACTATTACTTGGACACGACGATCGGTTCTTCGATGCTTTGCAGATGGATTGGGATACATTTTACTCGTTGCACGACGCGCTAAAGAACCATTACGGCATCACTGATTCACGGAACTCACATGTACAGTCCATGGAGGCACTTGCGATATTTATGTGGACTGTTGGGTTGAATCACAGATTTCGCGATTCGTGCGAGCGCTTCCAACACTCAACAGAACCCATTCACCGCCACGTGCGTAGGGTGATGAAGGCCATTTTAAACATGGTTGTAGACATGATTGTGCCACCCGACTTCAACGTTGTTCTTGACCGCATTCAAATCTCCATAACGTGATTGAGCATACTTTTGGTGTGCTGAAGATGCACTTCCCCGTTCTGAAGATGATGCCTAACTACAGTTTAAAACATCAGGCTAGGATTGTTATGGCATGTTGTACACTGCACAACTTCATCTGGAAGAATAGAGTCGACGACGATTTCTTGTTTGATTTTCACCCAGACGATGTGTACCGCGCGAGTAGCCTAATATCCCGCAGTCGGATTAACACCGTTCCTACAGAAGCAAGAGTAATGGATCGTAGGAGGGGTGAGATAGCACTGGCAATGTGGGACGACTATCACAATCAAAATAGAGCCATATGAGTTATAAATATAACATAACTTGTCGCCGGCCTTCGACCTGCTGCATATTTTGGATCGGGTTTAGCTACCCCCTTTCTATGGTCTTTATTTTTGAACATTGTGGCATATTGTATTTTGCTTTGCCACGATGTCCTTACATCTGTGGATGTTATCATTATTATTTGGTGTTTATAATTTCTATTTAAATCAAATCTACGTTGAGTTTAGCCCTTTCTACTCGGGTGTCCTCAGTAGAGTTGCAACAGTACTGGTTTCAATGTGTAAGAGATGTTAGTCCAACATCTGTTTTTCATGAAAATCAGTAACTTTATACAGCCCCTTTCAATTTTATTTCAACGTATATAAAGATTTATTTATTTTATTTTTATTGGGTAATCAAGCAATCCGATCCGATATATCTAAATACGACTTGTTATTGATATTATCATGCCGCGAGCTTGTTGACCATTTATTTCGAAATTCGTGTAAATTTCTTGATTGCCTTAAAACAATTTTGCAATGAACCAAGAGAGTACATTTAATTAACGATATAAGTTATACAAATGCATGATAGTAGTTATGTTTGTTGTTTGAAAAGAAGAAAAATATCTATATTTTAAGCCACAGTTATTAGAAAATATAAGTTTCAGTGGGTTACGTGAAAACAAAATATAAGTCATATTGACGCTTGGCTTCTAATATATATAAGGACCAAAAGAATTGGGACTTAATTCAAATTAAATGTAAACATAATCTAGCCGTTAATTAAATGAGGGAAATATAAACATAAACTATCTAAACCACTGTCATTCTTGCCATAAATTCCCCCACTCTCTCTCTCTCTCTCCTTCTCTAACTTCACACTTCGTGCCCTAATTTTTCTACAATTACAAATTCCATTTTTATTCTCTATTCTCAGCAAATTTCAACTCTCACTTCAAAATCTCTCTTTCTTTCTATATCTTTCAAATGGCTAGCAAAACCCCATTGGATACACTTGCGGATATAGCTTTGAACAAGGAAGGAACGAGCCCACCCGTAGGTTCTCGCGCACGCAGAACTAGTGCTCGGACATTAGCCACATCAAATACTAAATCAACTCGTGCAGGACAGTTGAAGACATCCCAAAAAGGTGAGGGAGTCTCTAATGTTCCCCCAACATCTGAGGCCAACCCCCTGGGTTTTGTTCCCTGTTAAATGTTGGTCAACCTAATCCTAGACGTGGTAGTGAAATTGATTCCCCTGGTGGGAGTAGAGCTGGTGCTCGTAAAATGAGTCACTCACCAATCCACATGAGGAAGGCAACCAAAGCAGCTGCGCTAGCAGATAAGCTGAGACTAGCCGCTATTGAGAGGCGAGCTAGGAAAATACCTGAGGTTCTTGAAAAAGTTAACCAGGTTGAGGTGAGGGAGGTTGCGGTGGAACACGTTGGGGTGGCTGCGGGTGAGTCCGAAGCTAGCACAATGCCAAATATGGGTGAGAATAGAGGTGAGTCTGGACGCTCTAAACGAGTGAAGTGTGCAGAGCAAAAGTCCGAAGGCAGGAGGAAAGGGAAAAGTGTTGTGGATGGGGAGGTTGAGGTGATGGATGATGAATCTACGGATATTGAAGAGGATAGGCAAAATGATGTTGAAAGTGTTTGGCCGATGAGAAGGCAGTAGCAAGCACAGTGTCAAAATCGGTCGTTAAAAAAGGTTCGTCTAAGAGATCTAAACGACTGAGTCGTGGAAAACCAAAGTCCGTTGCCGGGAGGAAAGGGAAAGATGTTGTGGTTGAGGAGGTTAAAGTGATGGAAGATGAAGATGATGATAAGGCAGAGGATAGTGAAAATGCCGAGGAAACTGTTGCAAACGTGTTGGACATGAAAATGTCGAGGAAACTATTGCAAACGTGTTGGACATGAAAATGCCCGCCTGTTTAATAATCTTCCACATATGCGTGCAATCTAAAATCGGATGAGGTTTGGAGAACTCGCGTAATGCAAAAGCAAGTTGTGCCTCGGTTTCGGCACACCAAAATTTGTTGTAGTGAAATGGATAACCAGAGTGGCGGTAGGTTTCCTAAGAATATGAATTGTATGTCGGTGGATTAAAACATAAACAAAAACTTTATATTCTATATTATTTGGCATTTGTTGCGAAAGTTATTTTCCATAATGAACACAATAGTGTACAAGTGCTATCCATGGTAGAACAAGTGGAGAATTCGAATGACATGATAAAATGACACAAAAGGTGTTTGGAGATTGAAGGGTATTCAAATGTGATGAGTATTTCGTATTTCGTTATCAAAGTACAAGGCAAGAGGAATAATAAACAAGCAGATTTTGCAATAGCTAGAGGATAATTGTATTTAAGACGTATTGCATGACATTGATCAATGGTGGTTGGGGTTATTGAAGGACAGATCCACTAATTAAATGCCACGCGGATATTTTATTTGCGTACACATCCCAGGCACATGCAAGTAGAAGTAAATAGCACGTGCCACTTTTTAACCCCCTTTAAGAATATTATATGTTATAAGTTGGCCCGTCGTGGGTTATAGTATATGCCAAAATTGCAATGATGCAAATCATTTTGTGCACATTGTTGCCCAAATGCGGATTAAACCATAATCAACTAGCGGGGGCCCCTACTTAGTGCTCGTATAATACTCATGAATAGGCTTTGCGTATATATTTTACAAGGATATGGTCGTGGGCAAACATATCATCAAACCATATGACCAACAATTTAAATCTGTAGTTAATAGGAAACGATGCCAACATTCGACCTATAAGAATTGCAAAACAATTAATGCAATTTTAGATTGGGTATAAACAAAGCGTAATAATGAACATGTATTTGTGTTGCCCTACAAATGAAATTTTTATTTGTGAAAAGCATTGTGTAATTTTCATTCAATGCACCTCGGTCTCATACTAGTAACGGATTAAACTACCAGCGCATGAAAGGAGGGTCCTGGTTTTAATGTTATCTAGAAGTTGGGCCAACATCCATCCCACATTGCGACAACAGCAGGTCCGCTTTCAAAATTAAGTTGGAATAATTTGTGTGTAATAGAAATGTCGGGCATGACTGCGGAAAAAAGTAATTGACCTACGAATATTCGTCATAACGTGTAATACGCATCAACGTCCCACTCGCCTATAGAAATGAGATAGTTTAATATATAGTATAGACAAAACATCGTTGGAAAATCTGTTTTATGTTGCTAACGTTTAATTAATATGATCAAAATTCCACACTTCCTATACTTCTAAAATTTCACATGAAAGAAATCAGAAATCTCGAAACGTATAGCGAAACCAAAAATTAATCAAGGTAAGTTCGAGTAGACCGATAATAGGGAGGCCCAATAATCCCTATAGTTACTCTCAATAATAGGTTGTGGTACGACACATTAACTTACACGAGTCAACGTGGATTGATAGTATCAGTAAATTATCAATATAAGAGGTCGCTGTTACATGAAAAAGTCATACAATTGAGGTCTAGAAGTACAACGTAGTTTTGGACTAATTTTTTTATATTATTATCATGCCATCGGCATATAATAAGTTATATTATAGAATCTATGTGGGAATTAATTAAACAGGTTTCGATGCTTACCCACATTTATTAAAAAAAAATCAATCTACCCGGATGAATGGATAATAAAGGAACGACGTATGGGGGTAACCTGATGGGACATGCAACTCCTTTTAAAATGCACCCACACCACATGATTGTGGGCTAAGACCCATATTACCAGTAATATTGCAAATCAAAAATTAGAGACTACGCAGCAATGGATCCGAAAGACAATGCCGAGTACAGGATCAACAACTTTGAGTATTGAGGAGGTAGCTCGGACCCTCTTATGCGAATTTTCACCAACATACATGTGATGTGGCCAATTTAAATGGCAGTTAACGCTATCCATACCGCGAAGAAGGTGCATTTAATTATATTATGTTTCATTTTATGCTACGTCAATTTTTTTTTAATTGGACTGGTGCTTATGTTGATCATATGACCATGTTAAAATATTGGCAGTCATGCAGAATGCGTACGATGGGAACCAACTTGGCTACATAAACACATTGTACTGCATTGCGAAAGAGGTTGACGTATCAACGCGACGTGGTGTCGGTGATGCCCTTAGCCGCGTTCACTTCATGCTATGCCATTCTCGTCCCTATCTCGGCATCATAATTTTTGATGTAATCGATCAATACTGGACATTGTGCAGGAGGTATGGAGACTTCCAGGAATACATTCGATCACCGGGCGTAACCTTCAAACCTATGACCAACCATGTTAGCGTATCCAAATCAGAGGTTCGAAAGAATGGCGTAGTGGTTACGACCTTGACACCAATTGAACTTAACTTAATAATATAGACGACATGGATTCATATTTTAACTTTATTTTTCACCATGTGTAGGATAACATGAGGAAGAAGTTCTTTTAGACTCATGGGTTGCCGCTTTACGCCTTAATGGAGTTCATTTTTGGGGAAAGAGATGTGCAGCCTCCAAAGAATTATTAAAATAGGACCATTATAGTCTGGCAATCGAGCAACATTTTGCGGCTTCATGGCCGATTTATATTATTATGATGCTCGAATATAATGGTACCTGCCGCATATAAAGTAGTTCCTAATATAGGCTGATCGCACCTATGTTTTTCTGATCAGAGAATCTAGTATGGCAACAGCATATTGAAACAACGTTATGTAATGTTTTGATTAATCCCACGACGATGGGATGAGAGTTGCGATTGAAAGAAACTTTTGACTTGTGAGTTGCCGCCCCTATTACAAATACCAACTTATTTAAGACGATCCGAAAGGAAACAAACTACTACACGGCCAACCTTGCAACAAAAGACAGGGAAATCAAAATAAATTTCATCGGCCTGGATAAAACTAGGACTTCAATTTTTAAAGGGATAATATAATCTCAACACACGACTAATTAAAACTGGCGCGGTAGTTAATAAAATGGTACAATAAATTAGGGAGATATAAGTAGGCATATTATCAAAGAAAATTCAACGATAAAATTGTTTTTCTGTATGCTTATATCGTAAGGCTTACACCAAGTGCATGACAAACACAAAAAATGGAGGTTTGTAATTTAGATGTGACGATAACAATCAATTTAGTTGACTTGTGTATTTAATTAGGTGGGAATGCTGCCAACACAGCAAAGTTAGTACTCTATTAACAAAGTTCATCGGTGGACTGGGGGATTCTCAATTATGGAGTATCCATAGCAATCCCGTCAATAGAGTTACAGGATTACATTAAAGAAATTACATGAAGAGTTGGATTCTACGTAATTAATAGTTACCATATTTTATATGTATCATATATGTAGTGGCAGTTGTGTGTAGTAATGGCAACACAACAGTATTATCATCAAAGTTGACTTTTGATTTTAAGATTATATAACGCATTCAACAGAGCCACTATATGCACGGTAGTTCGTACCCTTCTCTTGTCATCATTATTACTAGAAGAGCTTCAATAGAAACCAAGTGTGGTAAGGAACAACAGTAGGACAACTACGAGTACGGACAAGGCAGCTGCAACCCTCGGCAGGACGAATTCCCAAAAAAGGTACGCGAATAGACACATTTGCTAACGTATGTTTTTTAAAAGTTGAACTCTTCTCTTATTCTTGAACGAACCTGATCGCGAGCCTAAATAATTAGAATATTTTACCAAAACTCTTATGATATGAATAAATACAAGCAGCAACCGATGGGCGGGCCATATTTAATGTTCTTCGCATGAGTGGTTGCATTCATCGCAAACACCTGCATGTAATGCTCTTCGTTATGACCTCTGGACATGTTCAAAGATGCCTAAAACAGTCAACATCCGTGGGAAGGGAAAAAGGCAACACGTTCAAAAAACAGTTAAAAAAAAATAGTCCGGAAACATTCTGGTTTCAATGTTGGCGAGATGTTGGCCAAACATCGATATAACATTGTTTCCAGTAAACTTTACTTTGATCGAAAATATTGAATATATTTTTGAATTATGGTTATATATACCCAATTTTCGGTCGCTTTGAAATGTTAAACGTGGTTGGGGAAACGTTGATAATTCGTACAATGCGTTCCTTATGGTGGTGATTAATAAAGCCCTAACAAGATGGCATGCGCTTTTTAATGTGATCACGAATACAACAAATCCAGACCGGCTCTCAACTTAAATGGGAAGACCATCTATCTATTTACAAAGGTTTTTGGAACCGTTCATTGGACGAGAGCTACATAAGGACCTTACAAAGCGTAGCTAAAGAGATTGGCATTTCAACCCAGGACGATCTGGAAAGTGCTTTAGATCGCATCCACTTCATTCTATGCGAGATTCATCCACTAGCTGGAATAAACTATGTGTTAGTTTACAGACAGTACCAGACTATTTGGATGCGATACTAGGATTTTATGGAGTTCATAAACTTGCCCGGGGTAAGTTTCAACTGGCAAACAAAGCGGCTCAACATAACAAAAGAACACGAAATGTCCCACGGGTTGAAGGTGTGTAATGGCGGCCCGTATACTCATTTTGGTAAGTAAATTGTGTTGTACATGCTAGCGATGTCTACTCATGATTTGAAATAAACGTGCAGGAATACGCAGATAGGAAATTCTTCCGTAATTATAGGTTGCCGGACTACAATTTGATGGAATTCATATTCGGCGATAAATGCGCGTACATTGCCCTAGAGAAAATGGTAAGTCAGAGGCACAGATGGTACCAGGATCTGGAATTTGAGAAGGTCAAGACTGAATATGGCATGTATTATTCGGAATAGTTAATTTCGTATTGTGACTAATGAAACTCAATATATGAGTAATGGGATAATATCAAATATGTCTATTTTGTAATGTATGATAATATCAAATA
Source organism: Linaria vulgaris (assembly GCA_948329865.1). Taxonomy (NCBI): domain Eukaryota; kingdom Viridiplantae; phylum Streptophyta; class Magnoliopsida; order Lamiales; family Plantaginaceae; genus Linaria; species Linaria vulgaris. The sequence continues at coordinate 60,796,308 of OX415251.1, read as the reverse complement.
TGTGTGTTTTGTAACATATGAGTAATACTAAGACTTGAGAGTTGATTGCTGAGAGAGATGCAAATAAATTAAAAAAAATAACATAGAAGTTGATAGATGACTTGCCTTCGGTGGTTGTCGGAACTCGAACATCGATTGGGACAATATGAGAGCGATTATGGAGTGGTGATGGGCGAGGATTTAGTGGGTGGGGGTTAATGTGTGAGGTGTGTGTAACAATTAGTGGAATGAGCTGATTGTCGAGTAGTGTATTTAGTATAACTATGTTAAAAATGTTATAATTTAAGAATAATGCATATATTATATAAAACGTACTCATTCAAAAAGATATACACAAGCTTACCTATAGCTGAGTTTGGGTATTTGTCTGGGATCGAGAATGTTGACACATTAATTTTGTGTCTAATTAAATTAAATGACGGTAACTCTTAAGATGCAAGAAACACAAAATATATTTTATTTAATCTTAATATTTTGAGGGATTAAAATAAATATATTAATTAAATCTTAAGACAAGGAAATAATTGCTCATCAAATCTCAAGACATGAAAAGTCTTCTCCTCCAAGTCTCAATATTCAAGAGATGGAAAACATTATCCACCAAATCTCAACACAAGGAAATAATTCTCCACCAAGTCTCAATCTTTAAGAGATGGAAAAAAGATTCTCCTAGATAAAGTCTTCCATATCAAGGAATTGTAGACGCGATCACAACCGTTCATCTCATCAGGAGATTCTAATTGAGATTCACTCCACAACTATAAATAGAGGTGGTCTTGAAGAAGAAAAAACACACACACAAAATATTCACAAGTTGAAGAGGGAAAAGCTCTAAATTTTTCGCTCCACCAAATTCATCCATCTTCAAGCGTTCTTCGCGGCATTCAAGGTATCCTTCAACCATCTTCAAGTGTTCTTTGCGGCATTCAAGGTTTTTTCAACCATCTTCAAGGTGTTCTTCGTTAAGAACTCATTTCAATCCGCTATCAAGCCTCTAGTTCATCCAAAAACTATTTTTGAAGATCAAAATCAATACTAGAAAGATCAAAGCCCACACATTCAAAGAACTGAGGACGAAGATCATACCATCCTTCATCAAATCCTCAAGTCAAATCATTGTTCATCAAATCCCCAAGTCAAATCGGTGTTCATCAAATCCCCAAGTCAAATCGGTGTTCATCAAATCCCCAAGTCAAATCGGTGTCCATCAAATCCCCAAATCAAACCAGTGTTCATCAAATCCTCAAGTCAAATCCTCAAATCAAATCACCGTTTAATCCGAGATCAAGTCCAAGACCCTCAAATTAACGTTTCTCCAAGTTCAAATTATTTCAGTGAAGATCAAATTATTCGTCACCAAAATCAAGTCAAGTAAATCGTCAATTCAAGATCAAGCTCAAAGCCATTGGATTAACGTTCAGCTCAAATATATGTGTAAGAGATCAAAATCAAATCCACTCAACTTGAGAAAAGAATAAGAGGAATAATAGAGATTGCACCACAATTGTACTTTAAATTTATTCAAATTTATCTTGTAATCTTTTCTTGTCTTTTAATTTCAGAGATCAAGAAATTTGTGATTACAGAGATCTAGGACTTTCGATCGCGATCGGTATTCCGGATATTATTTTCTCCAAGATATTAATTTTTTTTATAGAAAGGAACGAGTGGTTTATTATGTTTCTTGTATTATGAACAATATTATTAAAATCGGTGCTGACCGGCCGGTCAAACCAGCCCTCGAACACTGCTCCGGGACGGCCAGTCATGCTAACCAGTGGCTGTTTTGAACCAGACTGGGCCGGTAACCTCCGACAGGCTAACCAGATTAAAAATAAAATAAAACAACAACAAAAGAATAAAGAAAAAGCTTGAGCCCTCAATTGCAATTTTCACTCCCACAATCAAATTCCCTCACGTACCTGATGACTCATGTACAACACATATATACAGATTACTTATTAAACCTCAAATTAAAAACTTAATTAAGGATGTCCGCTATCATCAAGTCGCCGCCGTCCGCTGCCGCTGCTTCTTTCCAGGTGAGGTATCTTCCCTTTTAAAAAAAAAAAAAACTAACTACATATTCATGTTTGATTTAAACTAAACCTGATATTAGTTTCCCTACTACTTGATTAAACTGTGCCCCCAAAAATTGTATGGTCTCAGTTCATGTCCAAATAAAAATTGTATTGGTCACAGTAGTTACTTGTTAGTGGTTGATATGTTTTTGATTTTTCATACATGTATGCAACTATGTAGTATATAATATATATGCACGCAAAGGTTAATTTTTCTAATTCTTAACTAGTAAATGAAGTTAAGAAGAAAAGAAAAAAAGTTGTTTCATGACTTCTTATGTTTCAATTATGTTACTTTTAGTTTTAACTTTTAATGCCACATTGATACAAAATAGGTTAACATTTATAATTTATTTACTATTATTGCATTTTTTTGTTTATTACTTTATTAAGTTTGAAATTGATACAGGTGATGGCCAGCAATACTTCAAATACACCTTAACAACCTCAAAGCAATGAAGAGGATCAACCAGCTAGTAATGTAAATCCTCGACGTCAGATTTATATAGCATGAAGACATTGTACTAAGTTACCGTCAACTAAGGGGAAGGGAATGATTCTCTGGTGTAATCATTGTGGTCACGTAATGTGTGGTGGAGGCATTAATCGCACGAAGCAACACCTTGCTGGAGTCCCAGGTAATGTGAAATGTCTATCGGTTACTCCTGATGTGCAGTTTGAAATTCTTGGAATGCTTAGAGAGATAGATAAGGCTAAGAAAAATAATAGACCATCTTTGTCACTTTTTGATGAAGAAGAAGAAACAGAAAATGCAACAGAAACATATGGTATTGCTAAGAAACAAAAAACAAGTGGTATAGTGAGTTTTGTGAAAGGACGAGGAAAGATAGACACTTCTCAACCTGGTATAAAGTTCAACCTACAAAGTAAAGAAATGATTAAGAATGTTGATATCGCTGTTATTAAATGCTGTGAATTCTCCACAGTTTGTAGAGACAATGAATAGAATATCAGTGATAGGTCCTGGGTATTCGGGTCCTAGCTATCATGCGTTGAGAGTTTCTTTGCTTCAAGAGGTTAAAGCTGAAGTAACTTTGTCTATTGATGCTCTTAGAAGTCAGTGGGTTGATAATGGTTGTACTATTATGGCTGGTGGTTGGACAGATAGGAGGCGTAGGTCTTTGATTAATTTTCTGGTCTCCTTGTTCTGCCCACTGCATAAACTTAATCTTGAAGGATGTTTCAGATCTTCGCAAAGTTAAGAGTTTAGCACATAATGCTACAAGATTAACAAGTTTTGTTTATAGCCGTAAATGGACTAATTCATGGTTAAAGCAACAATCTGGTGCGACTCGTTTTGACACTACATTTTTATCATTACAGAGTATATGTGAACGGTAAGATGTTTTGGCAAGAATGATGGTTGATCCGAGTTTTAAGAAATTTATGAAAGATGACAAGGGTGTAGAAGTTAGGAGACTTATTCTGGATCATGACTTTTGGAAAGATTGCAAGAAAATTGTGAAAGTTATGATTCCAATCATTAAATTATTGCGAATTTGTGATTCAAATAAGAAGCCTTTTATGGGTTTTATTTATGAGGGCATGTCGAGAGCAATAAATGGGGTAAAAGCGGTTTTGGAGGGTAAACAACATGAATATAAAGTGTATGTGGATATAATCAATGCACGATGGGGTAAAATGCTACGAAAAAATCTCCACGCGACAACTTATTGGTTGAATCCTCTTTTTCAGTATGGCGACAATAGTCCTGCTAATAATTATGCGGTTTTGACATGTGTATATGATGTGGTAGAGCTTTGTCCAACATCGGAGAATTTAATGAGGGAAATGACCATGTTTCGAGAGCGTGAATGAACATTTGGACGTGATACAACAAAAAAGAATTTAAAAGATACTCATCCATGTATTCTTATTATTTATATTGTATCATTGGTTAACTTTATATCTTTAATGTTAATAATTATGTACTGATTTTATTTTCTTTTAAGATGTATGGTGGAGTCTATTTGGTGGTGATGCGCCGAATTTGCAAAAAAATGTCGTTAAATTGTTAAGTCACACATCATCATCATCTGAGCGCAATTGGAGTGTGTTTGAGAGATTCATACCAAAAAGAAGAATAGCTTGGAGCATACAAGATTAAATGATTTGGTTTTTGTGCATTATAATTTGCGTTTGGAGAAACAATATATTTTTCTTATTTATGTTATTCTTTTATATTAAATTAAATTAAATTTATTATTTTTATTTGACGATGTTACTAACTTATTTAAGTTGGTATAATTTTATAAAAATGTGAAAAAGAAGTATTATGATCCAATTGATTATGAGTCTATTGATAAGGTGGAACCTTGTGTTATTGAAGAAGATGCAAGTGGTGAACCAGAACTTGATTATAATGAATTGGAAGAAATGCTCGGAGAAGGACAAGGAAATAATGAAGGTGCTTCTAGTTCTCAACCATCAATAGGTAATTATACTTTATAGTCAACATTTTTTCCTTTTAAGTTTCAACTTTCAATACTTTAAGCAATTCGCTCATATATTTTTCTGTTACTTTCTCTAGGCAATGGAGATGCAAATAGGGATATGGGGATATACGTTCATGATGATGATGTTTGAGTGGTTTTAATTTCAAGTGATATTGTTGGATTAAGCTAATTGAGGTTGTACTTTTTGAGATTTGTTTTACATATTATGACATTGCAATGTTCTTGGTACTTAGTTCGGATTTTGATATTGTTGGTTGGATTTAGTGATTTTATATTCAAGTTTTGGATGTTAAGAATGATATATTTTGGTGATTTGATGGTTATTGGTTTGACATTGTAAATGTGATGTGATTGTGGGTGTAGAGTTGTGTTTATTTATTATGAATTGGGAATTGAAAATGAATTTTGAAGGCAATAAATTATAATAATGAATATGTAAGTTTTGACACATTGACTGTGGTTGACTGGTCGGACAAGTGATTCGACCGATTCGAACCAATAAAACCAGTAACCAGTGAGTTGCCGAGTCGACGTCTGGTCCGGTATGAATTAGTTCAATTAACTTAACAAATTTATTACTTCATTTTGTTTTTGTAAGGAAATTATGCCTTTATTCTTGAAATAGTTATTTATTAGGTGAATAAGAAAAACTTAAAAAGAGGGGGATGGGGTGAAATCTAAGAATCTTTGAAATAATAGCAAATATAAATTCTGAATCGAGGAAAGGAAATGACATCGTCTTGTATCTTTTGTGAAATCTCCCGCTCTGCCACTACTACTACGCTCCTTCACCAGGTCAGTCTAGGGTTTCTTTCTTCCATTAATTTCATCGTGTCATACTTAAATATGTATGTATTGTATTTGCTGCAGGATGATAAGACCGTTGCATTTCAAGATATTAATCCTTCTGCATTCAGGTACCCCAATTTGAACTTATGAGCTCTTTCTTTTTCTTGTCATTTTTCTACTTGATTGCTTTTGTGTTGGAAAAAATGCGTGATGCCTGAGAAATCGGAACCCTTGGCAGGAAGGGACCAAACTGCACTGTATTGTGGTTGCAGTCATTGTTTGTTTTACCTCTTAGTGGTCTTTTTAGCTTCAAAATACTGATATGGTAAAACAGAGTTGTTATACAATTACAGTAATCGGTATCTACTTCTCGACAGAAACAATGTTCATTTCCATGGCCGAGTTTTTTTTCGATTGATAACAACAATCTGTATATGTCTGGTTAAGCATAATTTTATACATCTGGTTTGCATACAATGCTGCTCTCCTACATTTCTCAAACTAACAACACTCTGAAATTAGGCATTACTTGGTGATTCCAATTGAGCACATACCAACAGTCAATGATCTCCAGCGGAGAACCCAAGACTTTTCACTAGGTAACAAAAATATCACGATGCTTCTTGTAGCTACTAGGTAACAAGAATATCGTCATGCTTCTTGTAGCTACTAGCCACTAGGTAACAAGAATATCGTCATGCTTCTTGTTTGAGAATCTTGCTACATTTGTGGAAGTCATTATTTCCTATGGTTCATATAAATTCTTCTTGTAGTTAGTGACATGTTAAAGGTGGGCCAAAGTCTACTACAAAGAGATGCACCTCATGCCAAACATTACAGGTGTGTTGTCCTAATACACATAGTTAGTTGGGTATTCATTCTCTTCTCATCCAAAACACCATTTTCCCGCCCTTATTTCTCTTACTGAGCTTTCAATTGTTCCAAGCACAAGATCTAATTCTTTTGGTATATAATGCATTTTTAGACAAGAATGATTAACTATATACATATATATTAATTATAATGATCGTGTTGCCAACTTAAATCCTTGTAAATTTTTATCCAGTGTTTAACACTTCAAGATAATATACACTAGATATGAAAAATGAAAACATTTCAAGTTTGGACTGATTAACGAACTTCCATGAGTTCTAGAACCCCGATGAAGAACATTATCAGCTGGGGGCTTTATTCACAGTTCAAGTAAATTATGGATAAATCTTAGCTTTACATTATCTCAATTCACTACGAGACCTCTACGTAGGTGTTGATTCACATGGCATGAAAATGGAAACCCCACCAATCCATTCTTGAATATGCTCCCTTTTTTCTAGTTTTCCTTCTCCCATTTTCACCTCACACTGAAATATATTACCAAAACTTTGGGTTTTTCCGTGTTCTTAACCTTCAGTTGAACAAACAATTGGCTTAATGAGTATAGCTATATTTTAGGAATAGTCGACAGGGCTGCCTTATAGTATATTAATGTTTTCCTGACATCATATATATGCGGTTTATAGCCTTTTAATTAAATGAACTTGTGAAGTATGTTTATACTCAAGAGTGTTGCTCAATTGTCATTGAGTAGTAGAAGGAGCTGTCATTGAGTAGTAGAAGGAACTGACTTGCAGTTCTCACTGCTCCCATGATCAGATATGGCTTTCATCAGCCCCCATTCAACAGTGTCAATCATCTACATCTCCATTGTTTTGCACTTCCATTTACTCCCAGGTCAGCTCTGGATGTATGATAATTACACAACCGCTTCTCTTCTACGTTTCTAATATTGTCAGAAATTCTTAAAACCAGATGGAGGGGTATAAAATACTTGTCTTTAGGACCCCTTGGTGGATTCATTGATGCTGAAAAGTTGTTGGAGAGGATAAAGCCGTTACCGTCCCTGTAAATCGTTGATTTTTACTAGCGTTAATCGCTTTAAATCATAAATTGTGGGCAAGAGCTGACTGAGCATGTGTATTCAAGGATTCTAGTTTATGGTTACATATTTCTTGGTTCAACGGTCAATACTGTTGCTTCTGTATGAGCTAGCAAAATAAATTTTATAGTTGATCTTCTTGAAGTCATATGTCCTTTTCTTCTCTAATTATGATAAAGTATTGATTGATTTGATTTCCACTTTGTGTTTTTCTTTTAGTGCTTCTCCACTGTTTCTTGTCTAACAAGCAGTTGTTTTCCTTTCTCCATCTGCTCCTTATTGATATGATCTAGTCTTGTTTAGATCATGCCAGATTGTTTCATTGAGATGTGCAAATAATGATAATCAAGGAGTTAAATAAGAAAACAGTAGATTCAATTGTGTATTTGTGTTGGATAGCGTGTGGATTACAATACAATTCACGAGTCTTGCCATGATCCCCCACTCGATGAAAGAGCTTAACAAGCGGCGTTGCTATATTACTGGATCAGACTTCCGCTCATAATTCCAAGATTCCCCACTCCTGTCCCCTTGCGTAGATTGACCATCTTTAAAATTATGAAAGTTAATGTTACGAGTGATTAGGGGTGTTCGCAGGCGGGTTTTAGCGGGTTGTTGTCGAAAAAGACAACATACCCAACACTTGCGGGTTACCAATTTTTTCACCCGTGCGGTGGGTTTATTTTCAAGACCATGCGGATTGCGGTTTAGGCGGGTGGGGGCGGATTGGCGGGCGGTTTATGTTACACATCAAATCACAAAATAAAAGTTTTTAGTTTTTTCATGTTTTAAAACATACAAGTTAGATAGTAGAATAGTCTCATATTCTCGAATTAAAGAAATGTGCTCTCATTTTTTTCTCTTGTTTTTTTTATTTTTTTCATATGCTCATACTATATTCAAGTAAATTCATATAATAACGAATATTAAGTTTCATCTATACGTATATAAAGTTTTTCCCTCCATTTGCGTCTAATTATTAACTTGTCAAGTTATATGTATGAACTACAATGTTGTGTAGCTATCTTTATTATTTGACTAATAATGCACAACTATTTTTTTTATTTTTCATTTTTGTTATAATGTTTAGTGAAATAAACTAACATTTTTATTATTTTATTTCGTATGCGGGTGGGTGGACGAATGTATGCCATTCTTTTCAGTCGCAATACAAGTTACAAAAATAAAAATACGCGGGTGGCGGATTGAGCAGTTCGGATTTAGGCGGGTCGGGCGGGTGAGCGGGTTTATGAACACCCCTACGAGTAATTATTAGTGTAAGATATCTATATACTATTATATAAAGAAACCCATTGTGACACAAATCTTTTGATTTCCAACTTTAACCTTTGTGTTTTAGTTATATTCTAAAAATTTCTTATTAAATCCCCAAAATAGCCTTACAAATTAAGTTAGACTAATTAATTACATTACTAATTATAATTAATGACTTACTTTTCCCATAATTTGTTTTTCTTCCATTGTTCTACTCAGAATTTATTAGACATGTTATCTAGATAAATCTTCTTCTTTAACCCGCATAGAATGACATTGAAAAAAGAATTATGCTCGCGGGAACCGCGTGCTACATTTGCTAGTATTTATATAATAGTAATATTGTTAATTATATATTGGATTTTATGAAGTATGTATTTAAGTTAGTTTAGTCAAAGTCTAAATTTTGGGCTTATCTTTGTTGCACGAAGTTGTTATGAATGAGTCTACTGAGTGATTTGAGGAAGTTGTTAGATTTGTCTATTATAAATATATGCAGGTCATGTAATTTCGTTTTTAAGAAGATATTAATCAAAGTATTTGTTTCTTTCCATTGTTTTTCTTCTCTAATTATTTCTAGAATCTTGATTTTGCTCGAAATAAATCGCACCACTAACAAAATGGTGCTTTCATTCTTAAACTCACCTTCTTCTAAAATATATTCAAACACAAATTTTGTCATCCTAATCACTAACGCCGCCAATGGATAAAAACATGGATAAGTTTTTTGATACGGGCCAACATAATATCATTGGACCACTTATTAATTCAAGGCCCAATCGTGGGAAGATGAAGTCAACATGGTAAATTGATTATGAGTTAGTTCTATATTAGGAGTCTTATGTTAGTCTTAGATTAGGAATCTTTATTTAATTAGAGTAGTATTAGATTTCTATTTCCTTTAGTAGTCTAGGTTTATTTTGTCTAGGTTTATTAGTATAAATAGCCCAAGTCTTGTAATTTTTATTCATTCAAGAACAATAAAGTTTTAGTTAAATTTAATTATTTGTCTCTCTTCTCTCTCAATTAATTCTTGGAGCTCGTTCTAGCTCGAATAGAACCCTATCCCTAACAATTGGTGCTTTCATCTTTTGAACTCACTATTTCAAAAAAAAAAAAAAATTAATCTGTGCTTGTGCTCATGGCTCCTCGAAAGGATGGAATAGCTACGTCCGAAGATTCAAACCTCGCTGAGTCGGTTCGACAAATACAGTCAGATATGGCAGAGTTCAAAGCAACGACACAGTCAGATATGGCAGATTTAAAAGCAACATCAGCAAAAGTTGATTCCATGTTCCAGATGCTGGCTGAGTTGAAAACAGCCATGGACCAAAATCGGAATACCACTGCCCCAATAGGACCACAACATCAATCATATCAGGTTCATAGCCCATCCCATTCTCAAGCTTTTAATTCATATGCGCCTAGCACTGAGTCGCTGCCAAAGCCCCCTAAGGTGCATCTGCCCTCCTTTGATGGCTCCAACCCTAGGGATTGGGTTGCACAAGCCCAACACTATTTTAGACTTTACCATGTTCCGCCCGAACATCGTATTTCGCATATTTCATTCTATATGCAGGGGACAACGCTCAGTTGGTTTAATTGGATGACAAATAATGAGATGATCAGTACATGGGAAGCGTTTGTTCAAGATTTATTCTCACGGTTTGACCCATCTTCTTTTGAGAATCATCAAGCAGAGCTCTTCAAATTGCAACAAGTGGGTTCCGTAATGGATTATCAAAAGGAGTTTGAACAACTTTCTAACTTTGTCACAGGTTTGTCTCATGAGGCCCGTATGAATTGTTTTATTTCGGGTCTGAGGTCTGATATTCGTAATGAGTTGGCTGTTATGAAGCCACACTCTATGTATCATGCAGTTGGTTTGGCTAAATTGTTTGAAAAGAAAATTTTTGAGAACAAAACTCAATTTGTGGCTAGCCCACACATGAATTCCTCTATAAGTCTGCCTAATCCATCACTTGCACCCCAAAATAAGCCACCTTTACCCGTTCGCCGATTGTCGCCAAGTGAGATGCAAGAACGACGTTTGAAAGGCCTTTGTTTTAATTGTGACGAGAAATTTGGCCTAAACCACAGATGTAAGTCCCCACAATTTCTAATGCTTCTTGAGGATGAGGGTTTGCAACATGCATCTTCAAGACTCAACCAAGGCTTTTTACCACTAGTCGAGGACGGATCGGGCCGAGAAGATCAGACCTTGGGCCTCGAGGACAAGGCCTCTTTTTCAGAGGTGGGCATTGATACGGGCCAACATAATATCATTGGACCACTTATTAATTCAAGGCCCAATCGTGGGAAGATGAAGTCAACATGGTAAATTGATTATGAGTTAGTTCTATATTAGGAGTCTTATGTTAGTCTTAGATTAGGAATCTTTATTTAATTAGAGTAGTATTAGATTTCTATTTCCTTTAGTAGTCTAGGTTTATTAGTATAAATAGCCCAAGTCTTGTAATTTTTATTCATTCAAGAACAATAAAGTTTTAGTTAAATTTAATTATTTGTCTCTCTTCTCTCTCAATTAATTCTTGGAGCTCGTTCTAGCTCGAATAGAACCCTATCCCTAACATTTTTCTCCAAAATGATGGTAATTTTGGAAGAAATGAAAATCCAAAATGAAAGTGTTTCTCGTGGCCTTGGTAGGATCTCTTCTAAATTGTCAAAAATCGAGAAAAGTTTATGGGCACGTTCGTCAAAATCGCGGATACAAAGTCTAGTTCCTCCCACACCACCAACGCTGCCACCACCTTCTCCATCACCGTATCTCCCGAATGTTAACAAAACTTCCATCAAAGTCATTTTCCACCAAATCTAAACTAATACCACACTTATGTTGCCACGTTTTTGTCAAAATTGGCAGCGAAACAACACTTTAGATGCGTCCTACCATATTCTTTCACCTCATCAATGTTAATTTCACAAATTTTGGCACTTGTATAATTAACACTAATATTGACAGAACAAGTATTGAAAGAAAAAACTTTGATTGGAAGAAGTGAAAGAAAAAAGAAAGAAGAAAGACAAAGCTGAGTACCTTTTCAAAAGACGAGTCAAAGATTCGAAGGTTGTCGTTGGAAAGCTCATTTGGCCTTGAGGACAAGGTCATTTTCAAGGGAAAAGAAATATTACGAGTGATTTTTAGTATACGATATATTTATATAATAGTAATATTGTTTATTATTAGTTAATTATATATTGGATTTAATACGTGTTAAGTTATTTTAGTCAAAGTCTAATTTCAAGCTTATCTCTGTTGCATGGTGTTGTTATGGGTGAGTCCACTTGGAGTGATTTTAAGAAGTTGTTAGATTTGTCTATTATAAATATATGCACGTCATGCATTTTTTTTAAAGATATTAATTGAAGTATTTGTTTTTTACCATTCATTTTCTTCTCTAATTATTTCTAGGAGCTTGATCTTGCTCGAAATAAATTGAACCTTAACCACTTTCCGAAATGGATGAAAATTCAGCATTTGAATCTCAGTAAGGTTATGGTACTTTTATGTTGTTACTTCTTTTGTTATCATTTATTCTTTGTAGAGGTTTAATTTGTTTCTATGCAGCTAATTTACACCTTTTTTTTTTTGGTTGAGAAACGCAGCAAAATTACAATTACCTCTAGATATGATTGATGGGTTTATGCCTTTATGGAGACATTACTCGCTAGATTGAGAAGTTACAGCTTGGAGCTTAAGAAAGCCTACTGCTATCCTTTCACTTCATTGGGCTTAGACATATATTGCTAGTAAAATGATGTCTTGAGATAATGTCTTAATTTGGAGGAAATGTGATTTTATTAAGAGAAAAAGTTAAATTTCCACATTGATAGTAAAATGATATGATATTAATATAAAATTATCACAAGTCATGAGTTTTGTTACGTGAATCTTGGTCCCTTTTAGGAATGTAATTCCAACTTTCATAATTCAGATGACTCTGAATTCTAACAATAACAACCGTGTAAGAGCACGTTTGCTTCCCCTTCAGAATAATTTGAGCTTCAAAGTTAGCATATACTTAATCCCGTGACATTTAGTAAATATCATGTTTCGTATAAATAAATCTCGCAGCCTAAATTGCGCATTACTGGTTAATATTGTGTTTGTTTACTGGTTAATAAGGTAGGACATTTAGTATTATTCTCTTTCTTACCCTTCACTTATCAAATCTAAATATCACACCTATCATTTCTCCTCTTCACTTCACGCTCACCATTCACCACACCTCCTCTATTCCACATACCCTAAATCCCCAATATCAACAATCTTCTACTACAAAGATGCTAATATACTCAACCTTAAATCAAAATTCTCTGGTTAATTGGAGAAAAAACACAAAGAAAAAATAAATATTATGTTTACACACTGTTCATCGTTGCGCAAGATTCCTAACGAAGAGATGGAACGAAAGCTCAAAATATGAGAGATGAAATTTAATTTTTAGCTTGAAATTGGAAGTAGGTGGGAGACTATGGGTCAAAGTAAGGGTAATTTCGGGTTTTGTGTGTGGCTTAAATATCCAAGATGGAGTCGGGGGTGGCGATTGCAAATCGCAAGACAAGGGCTTCCTGGCCCATTTTTTGGTGGCTATGGGTTATGTAATAAGCACATGCAAACGTTAGATTACGCCCTCATTATTAATTAATTTCGGCTGAACTAGGCAAGCAAACGTGCTCTAAGTGTAACTGCTAACAAGGGGGTATTTGTTATCCCAAACACAAAGTAGAGGTAGTTTGTGTAATTTCCCAAAGAGGAGGGGTAGTTTGTGTAATTTACCTATAGTTAAGGGGTACTTTAATGAGGCACGAATCATTCGCTCACCTCCACAAATGTTCTCCTACACTAGTCTCCTACATCTTTTCTTTTTCTTTGAACGGTAATACTGCATTTGTATTAAGAATAAATAGAGCTAAAATAACGCCCAAATAACCAATGTCAAACACCCAAAAAATGCAAACAGAACCACACTAAACTACGACAAACATAAGATTACTCGGCTCCATAAATTTCACATTTGCCACCCGTGCGATATCATGTGCCAAAGAATTCCCCTCTATGTTCAAAAAAAAAAAAGAATTCGCCTCTCTACCAATCAACTGAATCGAGAACCCCCCCACGGCGGCTCAAACAAGCGTAGAAAATCCGCAACAATGTTTACGTATGTGGCGTTCGTTTGTGTCTGATGTATGATATCATGTATTATGTAGAGATAGTCCCTTCGAACACCACCTTATCCCACTGCATGCCAACCGCCAATCGAATCGCCCAAAGAGCTGCAAGCGCCTCAACACTTGCTTGATCCATCAACGTCAAATAGTTACGCTGTACTCTTGCAACGATTGATCCTCCATGGTCACGAACCACTATCCCGATCCCAATTTCCCCCGCTTCCTCGAATATGGTACCATCAAAATTTATCTTGTACCACCCTGCCCGTGGCGGCATCCAAACGTTGGAGTTCAAAGGGGCCACCTGTGTCAGACTATATACCACCTCGCGCCAAGTCCGCGCATATGCCATTGCAAATTCCGCAATTTCTACCGGAGTGCGTGGACGATCGCCAACTAAAATCGTATTCCTGTTACTCCACATCGCTCAACAAAGCGTGATTGCTTCCACGACTCGCTCTTTTCCAGTTGCCTTCAACAACTGAATGCACCAATCCAACAAACTCTCACCCTCGCGAATCATAGAATATGACGGAAAAAAAGCCAATGCCCAAACTTGTTGAGCAACCGAACAAGAAAAGAAAATGTGCTACGTTATTTCCTCCTCCATACCGCACGTCACACAATTAGCTAACTCACAGACCTTGCGCTTCATTAAATTTGGTCGTGTAGGTAAGATATCCGAGCAAGCACTCCACCAAAACATTTTAATTTTACTTGCACAACGTAAATCCCAAATCTTCTTCCATTGCGCATGCTTGCTGGAACTTGCGGCCTGCATATCTCCCTTAACGAGCAGCCCTTGCGCCATTATTAAGTGATAAGCGCTTCATACCGTAAATCTCCCGCTACGTTCATAATGCCAAACCATACAGTCCACATTCCCCGCACTACCCAAGGGAATAGAAAGGATTTCTTTCACATCCATCTCCCAAAAAATATCCCGCACCAGATCCACGTCCCACCACCCCGACGGCGTATCAATAAGCTCTCTAACTCGCATCAAGTTCGTATTCGCGGGCTTCGGTGTAATTGGACGGAACGTACTCGGCCGGGGAAGCCATGCGTCGTCCCATATCAAAATTAGTTCACCGTTTCCCACTCGCCAACACATACCTCGTTTAATCACCAGAATAGCCTCGCATATTCCCCGCCACGAGAACGAAGGAGTGCTGCCCGTGCGCGCATCAAGTAAGGAAGAATTCAGAAAATATTTTACTTTAAGAAGGCGACTAACCAAAATCTTCGGATTTTGGAATATACGCCAAGCTTGCTTTGCAAGCAACGCTAAATTAAAAGCCTTGAGATTCCGAAAGCCAAGTCCTCCCTCCTCTTGCTTCCGACACATCATCTCCCACGCAAGCCAATGTATTTTATTTTGTGTGCCACTTCCCCACCAATAGTTGCTGATAATTGACACAATCTCCCTTAAAAGACCACCCGGAAGTCGAAACACACTCATCACAAAAGCCGGGATAGACTCGATGACCGCTTTAATCAAAACTTCCTGCCCCTACCCGATAATGTTTTACCCTTATATTCTTGTTCCCGTTTCCAAACTCTCTCTCGGATAAAATCAAATAACTCCTTCTTCGACTTGCCAATAACCGACAGAAGTCCCAAATATTTTTCATGTTGATCCGCGATCGTAACTCCCAATGTCGTTCCCACTCTTGTGCCCAATCCACTACCGTGTTCTTACTAAACACCATGACGATTTATCGAGGTTTATTTTTTGCCTTGATGCACTCTCGTACCGTGTCAAAATATCCCGGATCCCAAGGGCTGCCTCACAAAAAAAGAATGGACAGTTGACGGAAGGCCCTAACGGGAGAAGCGAGATTTGTTTGTTTCTGAAATTTGGAAACTCTTCCAATCTCTCCGAAAATCTCGGTCAAGTTCCCTTCTGTTCTTTGAAGCAATGGATGTTGAATGCTCAAAAATGGAAAGAAAATCACGTGCAATAACAATAAATCAAAGGAAAACGAGAAAAAAAAGAAAAAAAACAAAAGCCTTCAGTTGATGAACTGAACACTGACTAGTTTTCGAGCACGAATTCCGACGAAGCTACTGCAATTCTATTGAATTTATCTCAGAATTGCGTCAAATTCATGGTAAGTTCACCCTATTGAACTGAATTGCCTGGATCTTATTGATTAAAAGAATCATTCGTTATTGTCCTCAGTGTGTTTGACGTAATTCCCGACTGAACTACATGTTTGATAATTAATTCTTTTTGGTTCATAACCAATTCTGTTGGTTTGTTCTTTGTAGTGTGTTATCTTTAATCGAAAAAGAATGATGCATTTATGTTCCTTATTGATATAGATGTTACTACGTTCATTGGCCTGGAGTCATTACTTCAGAACTTTTTTCGAGTTTCACCCCAGTTGTTATAACTGAGCTCTGTTTTGAGTCTGTATGACAGTATAAAATATGTGCTATGTTTTGAGTTTCTGTAAGCTGTGTGAGTATGATGTAAGCTACATCCCTGCTTTGTTCATGGAAATTTTTAACAAGCAAAACAAATAAAAATATAGGTGTTACCTTCATTTGCATAGTATTGGAGCTCATCATTATGAAATTCAATTTCCTTAGTTGGTCCAAAATAGCAGACACAACTTACTGTTATTAGTTAGAGAATTTAATTACTGTTTAGGAAAATCATCAAAAGATTTCACATTGATATTAAGTATTCAAATATAAAATCAAACTAACAACAAATGCTTTGAAGTTATATGTGAAGCTTGTTAAAACAATTATATAACACATAATTTTTCATTCTGCAGGCAACCGACAGACGTATCAATATAGAAGATGATATCACTTCGAGACGTAGGTTGGATTTTGAAATTGTTGACGAAAACCAGGGAGTAGAAGATAACAGTAATATAGATGATGATGGGGAAAAGCTTATACAAGTCTGTCACACAACCATATCAAATGAAAAAATCCTAAAAATTGGCCTGGAATTCGATACCGAAGATGATGCTTATAATTTCTATAAAAACTACGCAGAAGCTGCTGGATTTAGTATCCGAAGACATGTAGCTCATAAATCAGGTGGGAGGATTTTATATAGAATTTACCAATGTTCTTGTGAAGGTTAAAGGAAAGTGGATAAAAGAGATGCGACTATTAGATCCCACCGTCCACAGACAAGATACGGTTGCCAATGAATCTCAATGTGTGTCAAACTGGTAGATACAAGATTTCAAAATTTATCGCTGCACATAACGACTACAGTTTAGTTAGTCCAGACAAGTCGCATATGTTGAGATCTCACAAGAACAGGAAGGTAACATGTATACATGCATTGCAAGCTGATGATATAGATAGTTCTGGGATTAAACCAAAAGCTAGATTTGAGTTAAAGGCAAAACAAGTGGGTGGAAGAGAGAATGTTGGTATCATTTTTGAAGATTACAAGAACTATTTACGATCGACAAGAACGCGAGAAATGGAAATTGATGATACTGGGGAGTTCTTAAATACTTACAAGAAAGATAGTCAGAAGATTCCAATTTCTTTTATGCTATTCAAATCGACAAAGGTCACTTGATAGCAAATATATTTTGGGCAGATGCACGAATGAGGTCGGATTTCATTTACTTTGGTGATGTGCTATCCTTTGACACAACCCTTAGAAAGAATAAAGAAGATCGTCTGTTTGTTCTCTTTGTTGAGGTGAACCATCATAGATAAATGGCGATATAGAGATGGATGCGACGCGTGGTCGCAAGAGGGCTATGTCGAATAACGTGTGTACCGAGGTGGGTGCTTGACCATTTTGTGTGATGGGTTGATGGGCAAGAGGGCCCATAATAAAACAGGGACAAATATGTCTTAACAATGAGTAGTGTAGAACATGAGGAGGTTGTTCTCTGCACGAGGCCGCCATGGCCCCAAAAGCGTTACTGCTAGAGACAAATTGGACCGCTTGGGGTCTTGTATGTGCAGTGTTTGCATGTATTATTGTGATTATAGCTTGCGATTGTGTATACATGATTATTTATGGAAATCAGGTTCTTACCAACCTTGCATTAGGTTGACAGGTGATTGAGAGACTCAGGGTCACCGATGAGAGCGCTCTTTATTGCTTATTATGATTTTACCCTCATAATAATTTGGGAAATGTGAAAATATTTGAATGTTCTACCCCGGCCATAGCGTGGCTGTGTCTCGCGTTGGAGAGGTGGGTACGTAACCAACTCAAACTTTGTAGGTACCTCTTGAGTTATTCGAGTACTTTATTAGATGTAACACAACCGATTCTTGTTATACCTTGTGAGGTAGGATCTATGATAACATGTTGAGTACGCCTTACAACATAAATACCATGCAGGGTATATTGCATTGTACCATGAGGGGTAAACAATTCGGATACCGCGCAAGGTATGTTTCACTATACCCTAATTAGGCAGTTTTCTAGCTGACGCTATTGTAGAGTGTAGCTTCGAGCATAAAAGAGGGTTTCAACTTTGTTATATTCTTAGGGGTTGCTCGTCTCTTAAATTTTGAAGCGTGATCTTCGAACAACCGTGCCTTAATCCAACTTTTGTAGTGAGCCATTCTAGCTTGCAAAGTGGCTAATCAATCGATAGTAAAATGTTTGAAGTCAAACAAGGTTGCATCGAGAGCAAAAATCATATGAAACATCAATTGGAAAAGTTAAAGCCCGTCATAGTGGACTGGAGGCTCCCAAGGCCAATGTTTGTAAAAGACGGTTTACGTCCATATCACTTATATGTCCAAGGCGAGATGTCAACATTCTCTCCAATGTAACTTAAATTTGTCAATCTTCAAAGAGGATAAGATAGATAATGAGCGAGAAGTCATCGTAAGGAAGGATTTTGGCTATAGTAAATGTAAAAATGATGAATGCGATGATGGATGCATAGTTCTTGGCATTCTTAGGTTCGCGCCTAGTGCGTATTAGATCGCTTGCTTGCGCTACTAAGGGTGTAGGTTGGTTACCCTTAGTTTACGCTGATGTATAGCATATTATGCTGCTTGGAATGATCTTTTGGCTAACACTTCTTGTGCTTTAGAGAGATTTTATTTAATCAATGTATCTCCATTTATTTGAACAATGGTTGTTCATTTTGAACCTTGCATATATATCTTATTGTCGTAGTGGTACTATTTGAAGATCTCATTAGCGATGATAGTTTACCGTTGGTGTCAGCTTCATTTAGAAATTGACAATACCTTAAAGGGTAAAGTCATATCGTACCATCTAGAGTGGGTTACTTTTGAATCGATTGACCAGTATGAGTAAGATGTTAACCCTCATAGTGGATATACATGTTGTAATCACTACGACTGCAACTTGTTTTAGAATTTGGTATTTTTCTTGACTCGCGTCTCGCACGTGATAATGAGCGTGTTTCTCGTTGTAATTTTAGTCCTAGTACGGTGACAGATGTAACGCCAATGTCATAAAATTATGGTATGAATAATTTATTCATTTAATCATGTTATCGCGCTATTTTTTAGCGTCTAGCAGTATTCTACCATTATATAGGTGTTACCTTCAGTTTATTATAATTATGCAGAGCAGGCGTCTAGCTAACTGCTTGACCTTTGCGTCCCCGGTCCAGATTTAGATGAGGTATTTGGCGACGATTATGTGCCCTTGAGAGTCGGGGTCTCATTTTAGTGCTTTACTGCGCCTTAAAAGACAGGGTACTGCATAGGTACTTGTTTTTGTGCCGTATGAGGCGGGGATACCACATAGGTACTAGTCGTTGTGCCTTAAGAGGCGGGTTACCCTGCTGGCACTTGGTGCTGTAATCTGGTTCGTCTTTGTTCATTTTTGACTGGATTAATACAAGCGTGTCATCTCATATTTGTGCGCAAATTTTTGCGATTTGGTGTCTCAAAGTAACTTATTTATTTGTAATATATAAATGAATACTATGTAAGGAATCATGTATTTGATTGTTGTTATTTCAATTAGCATACCTCGTGGGTGCATGATTCATTGTCATTTAAGGTAGGGTACCGCGTATGTACATGTTTGATTGCCGTTTTAGGCAGGGTACCACGTAGGTACGTATGTCTTTGCTGTTATAGGCATCGTACAACGTAGGTACATATTTATTTGCATTTTAGGTTTGGTGCCGATTAGGTAAATATTACTGTACCAATTTAGGCATGAAACTGTATAGGTAGACGTTGCTCTGCCATTTCTATCATGTTACCGTGTAGGTAGATGTGACTCTTGCCATTTCTAGCATGTTTTCATAAAGGTACATGTTACTCTTGTCATTTAAGGCATAATACCATATAGGTAGTTGTTACTCTACCATTTCTGGCATTTTACCGTATAGGTAGATGTTCCTCTACAATTTCTGGCATTTTACCGTATTGGTAGAAGTGACGCTGCCATTTCTAGCATGTCTCGTTTGTATTAGCGATATTGTTCACTTCCTCATTTGAATTCATGAATAAAAGAGGGTTTCAGAGTCTATTTAAATATTTTCTGTCATATCCTGTAAGATAGTAAATAAACAAATTACCTGTTAAGGTATTCCTCTGTCGTATCCCGTAGGATAAGAGATACGTCCATAGTATAAGTAGTCAAGATGCCGTAACCTCTGTTGTTGTATAACCGTATCCACCATTAGGGTATATGGATATTTGTCGTTGTAAGCGATATGTGCTGAGGGCAAAGCCTCTATGCTATTTTACCAGCATCTTTGCCGTGGAGGCATATGGACAGTCGCCTTTTCAAGCGATATGTCATGAGGGCGATACCTTTGAGGGCGATACCTCTCTACTATTTTATCTGCATCTTTGCCGTGGAGACATGTGGACAGTCGCCTTTTCAAGCGATATGTCCTAAGAGCGATACCTCTAAGGACGATACCTCTCTGTTGTTTAATCAACATCTTTGCCGTGGAGGCATATGGACAATCGCCTTTTCAAGCGATATGTCTTGCGGGCGAAACCTCTTTGCTGACGTACTATCATTTTTCTCTTTATCCTCCTTATCTCGATGGATAGGGGATCCCTTTTTTTGTGTGTGTCCTCTTTATCTCGATGGATAAGGGATCTCTTCTTTTCCTTGTTTTTTTGATGAAGGATGCCTCCGTTCCTGTCATTTAAATGGATAACAGTATATATGCAAGGATATATCAATATAAAACTTTTAGATACATAACAACCAAGAAACGGATAGCATCCGATCTGACTACCCTTAGGATATGAGATACTCTTACCCTTTAAGGTATATTTCTGTCTTATCACGTAGGATATGTTCGCTCCTGCAATCAGTCTATTAATATGAAAGAGATATATATATATATATATATATATAGCATTCGCAAGATAAAGATTAATAATATATAGCGGCTGAAAACAGGGTAAATTATAGTTCGCGTAATACAGAGGAAAGGAAATTTAGAATATGGGCGATGCTGAATCCAGGATAATATCGAATTTGGGATTATATCGAATCTGAGATATCGAATCTGGGATTATGTCGAATTTGACTGATATCGAATCTGAGATTATATCGGAGATACGAGATATCAAGTGTACGTATATCAGGTAAGTTATGATATCAGGTATGATATCGGGCTTAAGAGATATCGAATATAGTCTCTATATCAGAAATGGTGTATATCGAAGGTGGATGTTTATATCGAAGGTGAGCTCGATATCGAAAATAGGCTCGGCATCAAAAATAGGCTTGACATCGAAAATAGGCTCGATATCAAAAATAGGTTCGACATAGCAAAGAGATTTCGATATCGAAAATAGGCTCGACATCGAAAAGAGATTTTGATATCGAAAATAGGCTCGATTCGTAGGTGAATAAGTATAACGTAATTAATTGCAGAATATGCAGGTGAATAATATAATGTAATTAATATAACTTATCTTGATTGGCAGAGCAGGGGTATTGGGTGCTCGATATGCTCCATAGTTTTGACGAATGTGGGTCAACCCAGAATCGTAAGAATGAGCTTCATGTAAGGCATATGTCCGATGGCGCACCAATCCGCTCTTGTTATCGATGAATTCGATTGAATTTTAAGGCTGCTGCGTGCTTGTTCCCAAGTACATTCCTGTGTGTTTCCTACAAACAGCGCTTTTGGTGCGTTATCGTCTGTTGGCTTGGCAGGATCACGAAACACTCCACATCATGCTAGTTCTAGAGCTCGGGATGCGAGGATCACATACGTGGTCTGTACTATATCGAATATTACATTCGATATACATATCGGGGGCCATCCCCGATATAGCTGAAGATGGGCTTAGCCCATGGGCCAACCCAATAGGGAATTTCCCATATCAATGGGATAAATAAATTCAGTAGTTAGCTTGTTAAATCACAACCTGGTTCATGCGTGTTGTGTGGGATATCTTGAAGAAAATCATTCCATTTTTTTAGGTGCTAATTTACTTCAAAATCTCGAGGTGATGCCCAAATCAATTGGTTATATTTGTTCGTCTGTTGCGATAATAAATTGCGCGTGTTATACGAAATAGACGATTAGCGAAAGAATTGTATCGATAATGGAATGCATTTTTTTTCTTCTTCAATTTTGCTTGCTCTTAGAAGTTGTGAGTGCATCACCTATCGATTTCTTTGAATCCACTGGTGAACCCATTGGAGTGGCTATTGGCCAAGGGTGACAATATGCCTGTCTTCATTTTCTTTCTTTTTGGTTCTTACTGAAATCTGATTGTATTATTTCATTTTTGAAATTCAATTCACCCTTTCGTTGCCCATCATCTAGAGAAACAACGTAAAAAGCAGCAAAAAAAATGAAAATTTGTGGGTTGCCTTCCATTAGCCTGCGGTAGGTAGGGGAGTACGAGGGGAGTTTTAACCAGGTGTGCATGAAAAATTCCACTTGACCTAATTACACCTGGTGACTATCTTTGCAAACCAAGTGTGTGTATTGTTAACTTTATAAACTGTGCTGGTTCGAGTTAAGCATGTGTGAGGCTCAAAGTAATAAAAAAAGATAAACTTAATAACTAAAATTGTGATAAGAATACTATGTGATGTTAGGCTAAGGCAGTGGCGGAGGGAAGGGAAGTGCAGTGGAGGCGGCTGCACCCCGTCACCCCAAGCTAATTGCTAAATTAGTATTATTATAACAGGTAAAAAAAATATAATCACCTTAATGCGTGTTATGTTACATCTCGTCTAATATTTTCACCCAAGTCATCCGACAATTGGCTCATCACTCCCATTACTTTTACTCATCTAATATTTTGAAATTTTATTTTGAATTCATAATTTGGTAATAGTGGATAATTATAAAGTTTAATGTATATGTACATGTCTAGAGTATTATTTTTGCCAAGAAAAAGAAAAACGCAAGACTACGAAAGAATGTTGACAAATAAATATGATTTTTACTATTAAAATATATACGTAATATAGAGTTTTGAATCTAAGCAATCTCTACTCAATTTTTTAATAGGCATATTTTATAATATAGTTTAACACATGTTTGTTATGTTAGACAAAATATGTGTATATATATATACACGTAAATAAAATACGTATCAAACATTTTATATGTTGAGACGTAAGCTCATCAATTTGCGGTGCAAAAGCCGTATATTTTTTGCTTGGGGTGCAAGCTCCATGAGAATTAAGACTTAAAAAGATACATACCGCATTTAGTATAATCTTGCCCCCTCTCCTCTAAATTTCTAGCTTCGCCCCTGAGCTAAGGCGTGGACTAATAGTGAAAAATATAATAATTTATGAGTTCTAGAGATACATGTATTAAATCCACTCATTTATTTATTTTTCCTGCGTCATTTATTATTTCACGACCTTGACATTTTTATAGGCTCTTTTGCTCTTTTCTTGCGTTTTTATTTGCGCAAGCTAAATTTCCAACCTATACTTCCATTGATTTTTGAGATGCACCCCCAAACTTAAAGTTTTCAATATGGTTATTTGTGCTCTCTATTATATTCATCATCCTTTGGATTTTTAGCCTTTCTTTTTGATTTATGATAGGCTCGTGTTTTTGTTTTTCACATTCATTTCTTATCCCTAATTTATTTTCTTTAGATTTAATACACCAATCTCTAGAAAATGGTAAGACATAATTCATCGGCTCAAGGGCATGTTAGTGTGGCTAAATAAAAAAAAGCTTCACAAGAAAATGCTTTAGCAGGGTACTCATGATTTATTTTATTTGTACGGAGTTTTGGGCTTGGAATGGTTCAAATGCAATCAGAAAAGATGGCCTAGTTCATTTTCTCAACATGTTTAAGTGTACAGTTATCTCAAATAACAATCAACAAATCACTTAAGATCCATAAATCACATGTTATTCACTATTTTTTCATGAACTAACAACACTTTTCTCATATTTTCTACACATGCAACATATTGATAGGTGTATATAAATTTAAAATATGATTTTGACAATATTACGCAAGATGTACTCATATCACTATATTTGAGTTTGTATCTCAAATTCGTACAATATTATGTATATATCATCATTGATCCATACTTAGCTTCAAACTTGAATCTAATGACTCGATCCTAAAAAAATGACTCTAGGATAAATATATGCATAGATAACAAAAAACCAAAGCTTTCCCACCCGCAACACAGAATCATACGATGCCCTAATCGTTAAAACATACAAATAAAACATAGATGAGTGTCCTGATCGAGAAAAAAGCTCAGAGGACGTTTGTTTGGCCGTTGGTGTCGGGGATTTCTTCATTTGTTAGCCTTCTTTCAATGTGCCTCACTTCCATCCATTGGTGATTGGTGGTATTCTGGAGTTACTCCTTGATCTGTTCCAATTTGTTCACTAACTCGGCGTTGTCTTTCAAAATTATGTCCTCCGCCTATTGAATTTGCTCTTTAAACGTCTTCAGTTTCTTTGGTGTGAGTGGTAGGACTTCTTCAATTGATGCAATAGATGAAGACTCGCGAGTATGGAAAGTCTTCTCGATTAATTGCCTCGCAATGTGATTGAAAGGATATGAATTTCGGTGGTAGATGTCCGTGTCAAGCTCGGGAAAACCTTCTTCGAGACAAAATGCCATGATGAGTGACCCAAAATACACAAGTCGTGGGGACCGTCAGCTGTATGGTCTCCAATAGCTTTGAAGTGATCTCGCCAATGCTAGGAGTATCTCTTTTTTTTCATTGACATCATAATTTTAGCTTGTTCCCAAGAAAATCTTCCCTTATGATCTGGTGGAAGTATTTGTGAAATGGCGAACAAATATAACTCCTTGCATGTTACTTGTAAATATTCATAGAACGTCTCCAATTCTCCATATCCATTGCAGTGAAACGTAAGAGGGGGTAGTAAGAGAAACCATGAGACTCTATCAGCTATAAGCTTGTGCTGCAAATCATAATCCCAAAGTGCCATTTGATCCTCATGCAAGTTGTAAAATTTGTTGACTTCCTTCTCCGATATGTACACCTATCGTCCCCATAGCCAAACCATCCCGTTGCCCTCTTGATAATGTGCATAGTGTTCGCAAACCATGGTGTCGTTCACAATATCGGGCTGCTTTGACTAATACCTTCCTTAATCCCTGTACTAATGCCTCGTACTTTTTGAAAGTATTGTCACTAAGGAATTAATCTCTATAAAATGTTGGCTTGGCTACAGACAATCTAGATTCTTTCCTCGGTGTTCCCATCGCTGGATCAATGATGTAGTAACGTCTCGATGGCACGTTCTTCTATAAATAAATAAAGAAAATAAATGAATTGAGAAGCTATGGAAAAGAGAGAACAAGTCTTATGAATTATAAGAGAAGGATGAACCATGTTTGTGATTATTACTTCAATATATAGTGTAATAGACCTTAAACAAATATGGCAATTTCTAATAAGTTTTCTACTCTTCTATTAATTACAATCGCACTAGGAATAATTCACATGTCTTATGGATTTTAAATAATAAAAGAAGTAAAGTAATGTAGGAAAGGTAAGAAATAGAGATTGCTCAGCCAAATTCTGTAGATTTTCTGATTCCGCATGTCTCCTCTTTCCATACGAACTAATAAACAAGATTTCCAAGAAACAAAACACGTAGAACCTGATGGGTTGCTCACCATGTAGCACTGGTGCTGCAGACAGCGCCTCTGGGGTTGATCAACGCGACTTGTGCGACTCTCGGGCAAAGCAACACGGCAAACGACAATGCTACGTGGTCCACATGGATCTCAGTATAACCTGCGAGGCCAGTGCTGCTACGGTGCAGCTCGCGCAATGTCCATTTTGCACGTCATGTCTGATGGTCACCTGTCTCTCTACTTTATTTTCTTCATTCTTCTCATTTCATAGGATTGCTATTATGACTCAACAAAAATATTGTATAACTAAGAATCAAACTAAATGGAAAGACTCAAAATAAAACTTACTATGTGTCTCGCCTTCTACAAAGCGCTTAGTTTTACGTCGGTTAGCTCGATGCTATGGTGAAAAATTAGGGTTCTCGGGCGCACCATTTTCACCTTTGTCTTTTTCCTTGACTGCCTCCTTCTTTTTTCGTTTGTGATCTCCATTGGTAGGAGCCTTCATTTTGCCATTAATTATATCACTTACATTTGGTAGAAAAGGTGTGTCTTCATACTTTGCCAAAGTATCAAACAAATTTTGTGCCTTTTGAACTTGTAAGTTCATGAACTCTCCATTTTTTCAATTTATCCAAAGTGTGCTTTCCAATAAGATTCAAGTGGTGATAGAATATGCCGATGTGTCACATTGGTGTGAACACACTAGGAGGGCATAATCGTGTGATTATTGATAAAGCCTTCCTCCCCGATTAAAGCCTTATCGAGGTAATGATAACTCTTTCCATGCTCTTATTAATGAAGAACTGGATGCACGTGTTGATTGTGCAAAGGTTATTAATGTAGATGCTGTTTCGCCAAAGGAGCAAAGCCTTCCTGGCCGGTTAAAGCCTAGTCACGAGGTAATGATAACTCTTTGCATGCTCTTATTAATGAAGAACCAGATGCACGTGTTGATTGTGCAGAGGTTATTAATGTGGATGCTGTTTCTCCGAAGGGTGCGAGTTTAATTGATAAGGGTAAGGCGATGTTGGTTTCTAACGTGGTTATTGAAGAATTTAATACTTCAGCTAAATAATTGGTTGAGTGTGATGATATTATTGATGTTAGGGATAATTTTCTTATTGTTGAGTCGGTTACCTAGGGAAAAGATTTGTCTTCTAGTACTTCAATGGACGATGTTTTTAAGAATGTGACTGATTCTCGGGATGAACGTTCTGACTTGGAATGTAAAAGACATCTTGGCAAAGATGCCACAACGGATGATGAGATGATCCAGGACTCCACTGATGATCGGGGTCCTAACTCGGATTCAGAGTACTCCAGAAAGCATCGGCTTGTTTTGCCAAGTCTTCGTGATAACATTGAAATTAATTATGGTGATGATGAAAGTGAATACCTCTCGCTGGTGATATATAAAAACCCACCTCCGCCCTCTAAATCTCCGGCTAAAGAGGTGCAGGTTACAAAAGCTCCCAAGAAAAAAGCTCACAAATCGGTTGAAGGTCGTAACCTTCGAAGCCATGGGGGATCTTCTACACGTCGGGAATTATCTTGATTATATGTCTTCGTGCTATGTCCATAAGCTATTTATGTTGATTTTATTTAAACAGTATAATGTTATGCCATTTTTGTATGGCTTGCTTTTCCTACTCGGGTCAAGTGTTTAGACCAGTAGCTTTGTTGTTTCTTATTCTCGGTCAAGGTGTTGGGTACTACATCCTGACCGCACTTGTATAGTACATTATATTACTATAATAAAACCTTTACTCCCCCTATGAATATGACTTTTTGTATTAGATTCCCTCATACCAAACTCATGCGTCTGCCTTGAGCGAAATAGAAAACCAACGCTCGACAATGTTTACGTCGTCCTATCCAAAATCCTTGCACTTCATGGCCACTAACTTGGCGTGCGCATCAGGGGTCTTCTTCTAGGCCACCTCCAAATTTTATTGGCTCAATTAACTTGAACAAATCCAAGCCATACTTCCCTTGCATGACTTTTTGAAAATCGGTGTCATTTCTCACTTCTTTAACAATCTTTAGGTTGGCCATCTCTGGTGTGTCCTTGCCTTCAATTCCTTTGACCGACAAACCAAAGGGTATGCATATGCTACCATTTGTTCCTTTGTTGAGAGGTGCATGTAATTGATTGTTGAATGACTTCACGTGCAGTCCCAAATGTGAACAACAAATAGAAGATAGACTAGTGCTTTAACAAATAAATACAATGATTCTAACAAATCAATAATGTAACTCCCCGATAATGGCGCCAAAAACTTGAGGTGTGGGGAATCACATGTGATATAAGAAAACTAGTTAGCAATTAGAATGCTATAACTAATTTTATTTTTGCAAGTGCATGAGTCAAGTAATAATAAAATGGTAAGTATAGTTACGAACCAAGTATCGTGTTCCGAAAGAGTGGTGGATGAGTACTACTAGACCCACTTAAATGTAAAAGCACAAGTGGTTTCACGATT
Source organism: Linaria vulgaris (assembly GCA_948329865.1). Taxonomy (NCBI): domain Eukaryota; kingdom Viridiplantae; phylum Streptophyta; class Magnoliopsida; order Lamiales; family Plantaginaceae; genus Linaria; species Linaria vulgaris. Next base: position 60,768,029 of record OX415251.1, on the reverse strand, counting down.
GCTATCTTCTATTTTTGCAGGATGAATGTTATGTGAATGCAAAATGCATGAATATAGAAAAACTATGAATGCAGGTTTTGGTAGACAGTTTTGAATGCAAGAAACTAATGAACTAGAATGCAATGAACATAATGATAATGCAATGAGAATGGTTTTAATGCAAGAAAATAGTTGAATGAAAATGAAATTTATAACTAAATGAATGCATAGAAAACATATTATGAATGGATTGGAATGGAAGAAAACTAATTATTAACTATATGCAAAAGTAAAATAGCCAAATCAACCCAGTTGTCATAGTTTTAGAAAAGAGATTAAGTCTGCAATTCAATTAACTCATCCTTTCATGTTTATGTAACGAACATAACTAAGATTGATTCAGTGTGATCTAGGGGTTGCACATTGGATGCGTTAGCGTACCAAGGTCACAAACTACATGTATACATAATTAGCTTAACTCTACACTCTGGAGGTCCCATGGTAGTGCTTTCATTTATCAACGAGAATAGTACTAATCATGCATAATGAGAACTAATCAATCTCAAACACACATCAAACAAAAACAAGTAAACATATTCATAAGTCAGAGCTACTTCCTACTCCAAACACATAGTAGTTTAGCTACTCATAGTATTGAGTTCAACAACAAATAAATAATTCAATAACATAAACAAGAATAAAAGAGATAAGAAAAGCTTTTCAGATCCAGTAAAACGTTAACGCCTTGCTATCTTCTTGACTCATTCATGCTATTCTTCCTCATAAAATATTGACTCTCGAATATGAAGACAAAATTAGAACAAAGTTTTAATGGTGCTTTCTCCACTCTCTCTCTTATTTTCACAACTTTTTCACACTATAATATTAGACTATAGGTTGTAAAACCACTCTCTCTATGTGTAGAAAGCAATGCCTTAAGTGTTGGCCGTCCCCCTTTTTATATAGGCTAGGCGTGTTACCTTGGTTCAGAGGTAAGCCGTCACTTAAACATGTAAAAAGGATAGATTTGTCCTTGGGGACACGCAATGTGACAGATCGCGTGAGGGTTGTACGGCTCGCACTGGGTGTGCTACGATCTAAGTACGATGCATTGTAAATCAGGTGAGAAGGGTGATGTTTCATCAATACAATCATACTCGTCCGGTAAAGTCCGCCTAGCAGTGAAGTTACACGGAGTTGTATGAGGTGGATCACCTTTTCTTCTTTCATGGAGTAAAGGCTCTAGCTGTCCGGAGCATTATAACTTTTCTCTTTAAGATTCACGATTTTCATGTGATCTTGTTCGTGCCATTGATGCAACATAAACTGATGGTAATGGTTATGGTTGAGTTCTCCTACGATGAGGATGACGTCAATCCTCAAATGGTCCCGATATAGTGTAGGTTTTTTGTCCCATTGGGCTGGAATCTTGGGACGGACCCTCATACCAGCCAAGGTTTGTAACACGAATTGGTGGCAAAACTGGATTCCTCGCCAAGTTATCTATCACAACATTTATCAATTTCTCAAATTTGTTAGTGATATTGGGAGCACATCATTAAGTCGAGCATTTCATGTATGAGCATTTTATGCAGCGGAATTTGTCTTCTCTTCAGTATTCTGCTATTCAATATTTTGATATTCAACATTTTCTAGAATAGTTGACTAATAAGAGAATTATTATAGTGATTTGAGTTTCTAAATTCTTAATCTTTTGTACAATCCTTGTGGAAATTTTAGTTATTTTCGTATTATTTCATTGTTTTTGTAGTTTGAGTTGAGTCGGAGCAATACAATTCTTATTTGGAGGATTTCAACACTTTTTAGTAGTCAGGGGTAGTAGGACCGTGGCGCTACCAACCACGCTAGTAAAGAAACCAAATAATATAATGCAGGACGAGTAAGAGCAAGATCACAAGAGAATGCTGGGGAAACAGAGAGGCGCGCGATCAGAGGCGCATCGGCCGTGGCACGCGATCATGACGAAAAATGGGTCATCATCAGAAACTCTAAAACGAAGCCCAAAAGCCAAGTTATCTCTGACAATATTCATCAATTTCTCCAATTTTGTGGTGCTATTGGGAGCACATTAATACGTCGAGCATTTCCTGTATGAATATTTTAAGCAGCGAAGTTTATCTAATCTTCAATATTCTGTTATTCAATATTTTTATATTCAACATCTTATGGAGTAGTTGACTGATAAGAGAATTATTATAATGATTTGAGTCCTAATTTCTTGTGCTTTTGTACAATCCTTGTAGCAAATTTAATTAATTTTGTATTAATTTGTTGTTTTTGTAGTTTGAGTCGAGTTGGAGCAAAACAACGCTTATTTGGAGGATTTCAACACTTTTTGGTAGTAAGGGACAGTAAAGCCGTGACGCTACCAACCACGCTAGTAAAGAAACCATAAAACAGAACACATGGCGAGCAAGAGTAAGATCGCAGGAGAACGCCAGAGAGTTATAGAGGCGCGCGATCAGGACGAAAAATGGGGCATCGCAAGAAACCCTAAAACAAAGCCCAAAAGTCAAGAAAAACTATAAATAAGGGGCTACGTTTAGCAGCTAGGGTACCACTTTTACACAAAAAAACTATTTTCTCGCTGTTACAACACATTTTACAAGAGCATTCTAGGGTTGGAAGAACAAAATCTCTACCGTTTGTAGGACTACAATCATAGTTGAGGGAGAAAGGGAACAAGAGGAATCCTCAATCAGCGTAGTGGAAAGCAGTAGGGAGATCAGAAGTTTAATCTTTACTTGTCTTATTGAGTAATTTATGATGAATTGTTGTGATTTGAATATGGATATGAGTAGCCAATCCTCTCAGTATCTGAGGGAGGATGTAGTTAATTTCATATGGATGCATCTTGAACCTATGTTTTGATTTAGTTTATTGATGATTTGTTTTTGTTGGATATTATTTGCTGCTTATGCTGTTTGATGTATGCGTTTCTATGAGGGCAGAGTAGTGACATTGAACAATCTCGTATTATGTTGAATTATGCATAGGAGATTGTTAATGCAATACTTGCATAGTAGATCATGCTGATATATCTTTAGACCTTCGACATTAGCGTGTTCGTGGAGTTTAAATCATAGTTTGTAATTCTAATTCACTTCTGAAAGTATGGATCCTATGGCATGGTGAACTTCTTGTGAGGGGAGAGTGCTTAACTGCCTGACATCATTAGGGATTAGAGGATTTTTTAGTACATCGAAAGGTGGCTAACTTATTACGTCATCGCGTAAACAATACAAGCATCAATAGATAGAGTCTTGCATACAAGTCATTGGCATTTTGCCTATGAAATACACGCATCTGAGATTAATGAAGTCTGTCTCTTAGATACCTTTTAATTAATATGTTTTACAACTTTAGACATCAATCAATCAATCAATTAAATTCAGTTTTAGTTAGTTAGATAGTTTCAGTTTTTTTACAAATCTTTCCAACTGCAATCTTTAGTTAATCTTACTTTAACATTCCCGTTTAGATCTTTAGTTGTTAGTTAGTTAATTAATATTGGTTGTCTTTATTTATTTAACAATAAAAGCAAAAATTAATTTATTTAGTGTGCAACAATATTATGCTAAATTACAAATATCTACTCTCTTGGGATTCGATACTTGGATAGTAACTATACTTTCCATTTTATTATTACTTGACTCATATACCTGTGATCATGCATGATTGAATAATAACACGTAGTTGAATTATGCACCAAGTTTTTGGCGCTGTTGCCGGGGAGTAACGGTATATTAGTTAGCAATTTTTACTATTGTTATTATGTGGGAAACACTTACTCCTTCATTATTATTTTAGGTACCAGTAGTGCATGACACGAAGAGACACCGTGACACCATTACTATTTGATCATGAGATAGAAAACCTACAGACGTAAGCAAAACAAAACAAGAAGCATGTCGAATGTTGAAGACAGAGCAACTGCACCAAGAGCAACACCAAATGGACAACAAACAGAAGGAAACATTGGTCAACACTTGGGAGGAGGATATTTCATTCGACCTACAAGACAAGAAGTCTTGCCAACATTTGAAGGCACTGTATCTTTTATTGTTACAACTGAGGATCATGAACTAATCAAGTAAGCTATATTCTTTATGATCGTCCAAAATCAATTCGGGGGAGGAATTACTGAAGATCCAATGACACATCTTAAAGACTTTATTAGGACGTGTAAAGTATTTCAACTCTGATCTGATTCCCCGAAATTGAAATTATTTCCATTTTCTTTGAATGGGGGAGCTTAGAGGTGGCTGAATCAACTACCAAATAACATCACAACATCAGAGTAGATGACACAACTATTCTTACAACAATTTTGTCCACCGGCAAAGACAACAAAGATGAGGAGTGAGATAGTTAATTTCGGACAAATGGATGCAGAATCATTGTCTAAAGCATGTGAATGATTCAAAGGCTTGACGAAGCGGTGTCCACAACACAACTTCACAAACGAGGTGCTTCTCCAACAATTTTAATGTGTACTAAAAATAGTTTGGAAAAATACACTAGATGTGAGTTCAGGAGGGGGATTCATGCAAAGGACCAACAAGGACTCGTTTGCTCTATTAGAGATAATTGCACCAACCATCTCAAAATGGAATATAGACCGGGGTCCAAGCAAGAGAACAATGGAGGTTAACAAGATCGACACTATTACTCAACTATCTGCACAAGTGGACGTCATCAAAACCAAATTGATACATATGAATGCAAGCTCACCAATAATGATATGCAACAATTGTGGAGAAAATCACCCAACCAATGAGTGCAAATGAGTAAATGCAGACGTGCATGAAGAAGTTAACTATGCTGATAACTACTCGAGGCAAAACAATCCATATCCGAACAGTTACAACCCAGGAACAAGAAATCACCATAATTTTTCTTGGGGAGGCAAACAAAAGCAATAACAAGGAGCAGTTCTGAAGCCAATGAGATTTCATTCAACCGAAAAGAAAATGATCTTGAGGAAACTTTACATAATTATATGACGAAGACTGATGCAAGAATGGAGAAAATAGTGGAGATATGTTAGAACACCGACAACTCATTGAGGAACATTGAAAAACAACTCGGCCTAATTGAAAACCAGTTAAGTACTCGACCTACTAAAACACTGCCTAGCAATGCAGAGACAAATCCGAGGGAACAAGTTAACATGGTCTCAACTGAAAAAGATATTTTGAGCAAAGTTTCAGGGCTAGTGGTGAAGGCGAACTATCCATCAATTCCATATCCTTCCACTACAAGAAAAAAGGGTCATTCGCGACCGCCCGGGCGGTCGCGAATGACCCATTTCCGGTCGCGGATGACCTCGGTCGTGGAGGTCATCCGTGACCGCTCGGCGGTCACGGCAGTCATCCGCGACCGCCGAGCGGTCACGGTAGTCATCCGCGACCGTCGAGCGGTCACGGATGACCCCGGGCTCATCCGCGACCGCCCAGCGGTCACGGCAGTCATCCGTGACCGCTCGGCGGTCGCGGATGACCCTGTGGTCACCCGCGACGGCTCGGCGGTCGCGGGCAACACCGCGACCGCCCGGCTCGGCGGTCGCGGTGTTTCCCGTGACCGCCTGGCGATCACGGATGACCCCGATGTCATCCGCGACGGCTCGGCGGTCGCGGCAACCACCGCGACCGCCTGGCGGTCACGGATGACCCCGAGGTCATCCGCGACAGCTCGGCGGTCGCGACAACCACCGCGACCGCCTGGCGGTCACGGAGATTATTCAAGTCATCCGTGACCGCCCGGCGGTCACGAATGACATTAAACGAAATAAAAAAAATATTCCGGTAAAATACCGGAATAAATATTTGTTTTTTGCGAATATAATTTATGGTTGGACGGTTTTTTTATATAAACATCATTTAAGAGAATGATTTGTGTTATAAGTAAAGAAAAGAAGAAAATAAAAGAGTTGGTGTTTTGTTTTTTGGAGATATAAAGAAAGAGGAGAAGAAAAATTGTTGGTGTTTTGTTTTTTGAAGATATATGAAAAGAGGAGAAGAAAAATTGTTGGTGTTTATGTTTTGGATTGAGAAATGAGGAAAGAAGGAGAAAGTGTTGAGTTTCTTAGAGAAGATAATGTGAGTGTAATGAAAATTAATGGGTGGAATGGTGGGTATATATAGAATTTTAGTGAAAATTTTGAATTTTCAAAAAATTTGAATTTCCCCCAATTCCAAGGTCTTTCGCGACCGCCGGGCCGTCGCGAAAGACCTTGGAATTGGGGGGAAATTCAATTTTTTTGAAAATTCAAAATTTTCACCATGAATGTTATTCGTGACCGCCGGGCGGTCACGAATGACCCTCATTCGCGACCGCCCAACGGTCACGAAAGACCCTTATTCGAAAATCAAATTTTCTTTTATGAATATTATTCGTGACCGCTGGGCGGTCACGAATGAGGGTCTTTCGTGACCGCTCAGCGGTCACGAACCTAGTTCGTGACCGTTGAAAGACCCTCATTCGTGACCGCCCAGCGGTCACGAATAAGTTTCATTCAAAAGTTTTGATTTTCGTTTGTTTAATTAAGGTGCGATGTTTGTTAAATTGATAAAATACTTACTACTAAGTAAATTAAAAGAGAGTTTATCACAAAATTACACATTACATCTAAAACAACTTAGTGTATATGATGATTAGTTGTAGAACATAAAATAAGTTATTCGTTCATAACTCGCCTAATCACATCTAATTCGCTATTTTAATATGTTAATTACTAATGTTGTACTAATTTATTACTTCAATTCACATGTAGTAATGAGACTTATTGTTAAAAATCATAAACACATCAAGATGAATCCATAAAATTAAATTTTCTTTTATGAATGTTATTCGTGACCGCTGGGCGGTCACGAATGAGGGTCTTTCGTGACCGCCCAGCGGTCACGAAACCTACTTGTGGTCACGAAACCTACTTCGTGACCGCCCAACGGTCACGAACATACTTCGTGACCGCTGGGCGGTCACGAAAGACCCTTATTCGTGACCGCCCAGCGGTCACGAATAAGTTTCATTCAAAAGTTTTGGTTTTCGTTTGTTTAATTAAGGTGCGATGTTTGTTAAATTGATAAAATACTTACTACTAAGTAAATTAAAAGAGAGTTTATCACAAAATTACACATTACATCTAAAACAACTAAGTGTATATGATGATTAGTTGTAGAACATAAAATAGGTTATTCGTTCATAACTCGCCTAATCACATTTAATTCGCTATTTTAATATGTTAATTACTAATGTTGTACTAATTTATTACTTCAATTTACATGTAGTAATGAGACTTATTGTTAAAAATCATAAACACATCAAGATGAATCCATAAAATCAAATTTTCTTTTATGAATATTATTCGTGACCGCTGGGCGGTCACGAATGAGGGTTTTTCGTGACCGCCCAACGGTCACGAATGCCAACGGCTAGTTGGCATTCGCGACCGCCCGGCGGTCACGAACTGCCAGATTTTCATTTATAAATATCCTTTCCCTTACTTTCCTAATTCACAACAATCTTCACCATTTCTCTTAAGGTATTCTCGTTTTTTCATTTAGATGGTCAACTATATTTTTAAATACTAAATATTGGTATGATATGTTAACTTGTTTATTCATTTCTTGATAGATATTGGCGTAAACACATCGAGGGTACTCGTAGAGAACACAAGATTCTTGAAGATCGTTTTTTTACGCTTCAAGAAGTAAGTTGATCAATTTATCACTCTACAACCTTATCGTGCATGATAATTGTTACATTTTAAATTGTTAATTATTAATTGTTTGTAGTATTAATTGTAATTAATTATTTCCTTTAAAATTTACATCTTAGATAAATAATGGACTATCAAGTAGATAGGAATTGGATGTACGATAGATTCGAGAGCAGTGGTTATTTGCGAGATAGTTTTGTGGTTGGGGTTCGCACATTCATAGAATTTGCTTCGCGACATGATGGCTATTTAGATCTAGGGGGGCGTATTAGGTGCCCGTGCAAAAAATGTAACAATTCAAAGTTTTTTGATCGATACCAAGTCCGTGATCATCTTCATAAGTCGGGATTTACGCCTGGATATTTTGAGTGGGTTTTGCATGGAGAGCAGTTTACCACCACTTCTATGACGTTTATCGACGAACCTCTCGGCCCATCACACGCCAATATTCCTGACAGCCCTATTCGTGCTGACGATTCGTTTAGACAGATGGTCGTGGATGCATATGGAGGCCGATTTGATGAGGACGCTGTGCGTAACGAGGATCCGAATCCCGATGCGAGAGATTTCTATGACTTGATGCGTCTAGGTCAGGTGAAGATGCACCCTAAGAAGAGCAAAACCGTCCTGCAGTGGATTGGAGAGTGGGTGAATTACAAAACTATTCACAAGGCGAGTAACATCGTTTCTGACCATTTTTTAAAGATGTCTAAAGATGGGTTCGACCCTGAGATTGAGAAGTTGTTACCTAAAGACACGAAAGGGATGCATAAGATGGAGCGAACCTTGGGGTTAGGGTACGAGAAGATCGATGTTTGCACAAATCAGTGTTTTCTGTTTTACGGGTTTGCGGCGAGCAATGACTTCCTAAAATGCCCGATATGCGGGGTTGATAGATACGAGGAAGGTAGGAAGTCAAAGGTCGCAAAGAAGCATTTGTGGTATTTCCCCCTAGGTCCTCGTCTTCAGAGGATGTATTATACCGTAGGTACTGCAAAGCATATGACTTGGCATTTGAAGTGTCGAGAGGCTACAGATCGAATGATTCACCCGGCTTCCAGTGAGGCATGGCGACACTTTGATCGGACACATCCGGATTTTGCAGCTGAGCCTACGAACGTACGACTCGGCTTATGTACGGATGGATTCACACCGTATGGCTCATCTGGGAAAAACTACTCTTGTTGGCCAGTGATGGTAACCCCATATAACCTCCCCCCCGATCTTTGCATGAGGCAGGAGTTCATATTTTTGAGCCTTATCATTTCTGGTCCAGATAGTCCCGGGAAGAACTTGGATGTTTATCTTAGACCACTAATTAACGAGCTTAATGCTTTATGGAGCACTGGTTTGGAGACGTTTGATAGCTCAAGGAAGGAAAACTTTCAATTACGAGCGGCCCTAATGTGGACGATTAGCGATTTTCCAGCGTATGGAATGTTGTCTCAGTGGAGTACGCACGGGAAGTTAGCGTGCCCTAATTGCATGGGAGATACGAGTTCATTTACGTTGAAGAATGGTGGTAAACCGTGTCGGTTCGATTGCCATCGTCGTTTTTTGCCCAAAAATCATAGGTGGCAGCATGACAAGAATTCATTCAAAAAAGGGGAAAAGTCACTAGAAGAACCTATTTGCAGGAAAATGGGCGACGAAATGAGGGAAATTGTGGAGGGACTTGGGGATGTTGGTTTTGGGGCCAAAGTGAACAATCTACCGGGTTTTCATACGGATCATAATTGGCTGAGGAAGAGCATATTTTGGGAACTTCCCTATTGGTCCACAAACTTGATTCGTCACAATTTAGATGTCATACATTGTGAGAAGAACTTTTTCGATAACATCATCAACACAGTATTGGATGACTCTAAGACTAAGGACAAGATCAAGTCTAGACATGATTTGAAGATTTGGACTATCCGTGAAGAGCTATTTTTAGAACAATCACGAGGAGGCGCATATGTGAAGCCAAGGGCAACCTATTGTCTCAAGCGGGATGAAAAGGTCAAGGTCTTGAAATGGTTGGGCGGTCTAAAATTTCCGGACGGATACGCGTCAAATTTGGGACGATGCGTACAAAAGCAACAACATAGGCTCTTTGGTATGAAGAGTCATGATTGTCACGTCTTCATGCAGAGATTGATTCCCATTGCTTTTCGCGACTTCCTGCCCACCAACATTTGGGAAACATTGGTGGAGATTAGTTTATTCTTCCGGGCAATTTGTGCGTCAGAGGTTTCGGCCACCGATATGAGAAGTCTTGAGGAATCCATTATAGTCACGATGTGCAAGCTTGAGAGGATATTCCCTCCTTCCTTCTTCGATTCTATGGAGCATTTGGCCATACACCTACCATATGAGGCTAAAGTAGGCGGCCCGGTTCACTACAGATGGATGTATCCATTCGAGAGGTACACAATGTTTAATGAGTTTAATTCGCTACTGTTATTCTATATGTTATTGACTTTTCGGTATTCCCAGGCGTATGTTTGATTTTAAAAAGTCAGTGATGAAAAAAGCAAGGGTAGAAGGATGCATAGCGAATTCCTACCTCCTTTCAGAGCTATCCAATATGTGTGCACAATATCTAGGTATCTCCGCGAGTACTAGATATAACCGTCTCAATAGGAACGAGACTTTTGAGAGTTCAGAGTGGGATGATGAGCTGATGTTATTTCGAAAGAAAGGGAAGGCCCTTGGGCCACTAAACAAGAAGAGGCGGTTGTCGTCCGAAGAGTTGGAGCAAATTGAACTATACACGCTTCTTAATTGTGAAGAGCTGGATGGATGGGTCGAGTAAGTCAATATTCTTTATTTTACGTGCAAACACTCTTTATTAAGGATAACTTGTATGTATCACGTATTTCTAACTTATTTTGTGTGTAACTCATAGGTTGTTTATTGAGGAGGAGTGTAATGGACTTACTCCCATGGAGGTACAAAAGAAGAGAAACTGCGAGTATGTGGCATGGTTCAAGCAGACCTACTCGAGTGGCAAGTACATGACAGACGATCGTGTTAAGCCGTTGCTCGCAGGTCCTCTCAACTCAGTGTTATACTATGAAGGGTACATTGTGAATGGGTTCCGATTTCACACAGATATGCGTTTGGGCCCTAAGAAGAGTGATTGTAGTGGGGTTTATGTGGAGGGGGACATGGGAGGATCCCACGCCACCAACTTCTACGGGACATTGAACGAAATCATAGAGGTGGAATATTGGGGGCACAGAAGACCGCTATACATTGTATTCTTCAAGTGTAGGTGGTATGATATTAGAGCTCGAGGGACTCGTGTTCACGACACGTACAAACTCGTTGATATTAACCCACGATGGTCTCTCACAACCAACGAGCCTTTTATTTTTGCCAATCAGGCCCTTCAGTCGTACTACGCCCCGTATCCACAACTTACGAATGGTCGACCAGGTCAAAATGGATGGATGGCTGTATCTACTATACCGGCTAGGCACGTGATCGACATGTCGTCACTAAGTGATTCAAGCGACACAGAAACAGAAATAGGGATGCCAGCGGAAGTGTTCCAAGAGAACGCATCTGTAGGAATTAATATGTTCGTAGACTTTAGCGCATTTGATATGGATATACAATTGGGGCGGGCAAATGAGTCTGAGATCGTCGAAGATGTACAAGATAGAGGAGAAAAAGAAGCTGAAGAGGAAGACGAAGAAAGTGAAAACGTGGAGCTAAATAGTGATACTGAATAGTTCAAGTGTTTTGTAATAATTTAAAACATTACTTTGTGACGCACTTTATTTGTAACGATTTGGTAGTGTTGTAAAAGACATTACAATAATGAAAATTTAACAGTCAAACATTACAATAATGAAAATTTAACAGTCCAACAATACAATAATGAAAATTTAACAGTCCAACATTACAATAATGAAAATTTAACAATCCAACATTACAATAATGAAAATTTAACAGTACAACATTACAATAATGAAAATTTAACAGTCCAACATTACAATAATGAAAATACAACTAATCATCATCCGAACTATCATCCAACCCACATCCATTCCCGTCATCATCCTCCCCATCATCCTCCCCATCATCCTCCTCATCATCCTCACCACTCCCAACACCATCCTCAACACCCAGTTCCACATAATCGTCAGTCTGCAACGACGCCATAATATCATCGACATCGTCGTCATCATCGTCATCAGAGTACTCCTCGATATACGCAGGCCTATCGGAAGAACTGGGAGCAAATGGATCTGGCCTACGACGCGGCATACGAACCGGTGGAATCACAGCTCCGTTCCTACGTGCATGCCCCATGAATATAGAATCTGATATCGGTGGAAGGTCCACGTTCACCTTCTCATTAAGCAAGCATCTCCATAGCTCCATAGTGGCTTTCATATCAGTCATCCTTTGATCACTGCGATAGATAGTGCGGTCATTCTGTGTTTGTAATTCGTCGATGCAGGCCTGTGAATAATCTTCTTGTTTCCTGTATTTAATGCTGAACGCCTCCGGACGTGCATCCCTCGGCAAGCCTTTCGCCTTCCCCTTCTTCACAGGACCAAATGCCTCGGTCCAACAGTCGGGATCGAACACCGGGAGCTTAGCTGGGCGGGGATATCTTTCCCTCACTAGTTCCATGTACTTTTTTTGCATTAACATTTGAAAGAATCAGTACTTATATTGGAATAAATAATTTAAAAGGAGTATGCGGTTGAAATAACTTACATATTGCGCTTTCGCCACAACATCTACCCAAGTCCGCCGAGCTGGAACTCCTGTGTTACCGCCCGTCCCCTTCACCCGCTGTGTGTGACCACGTCTATAGGCCTCATCATATCGAATAGGGTCTTTTCGTGTTGGGTCCTCCTCAGCCTACACATTTCAAGAAAGAGTACGTCAAAATTGTCTTACGCATATATTAAGATTACTTAATTACACCCATATTGTTAATTTTCATAATTCATACCAGTCGACGTCTGAGCTCCTCTAGGTCGCGGGATCCACCAAAAAAAGTGGGAGGTGCCTTCACCCCCTCCTTTGGCTCCTCGCCTCCTCTCCTATTTTTCTTAGACTTATGCGACAGCTCTTGATGATCCTCAGTGGCCCAATGCTTAATCGCCGCCGCCTCTAACCCGTCGTGCATCCAAGTTTTGTCTTTTCCGGCCCATTTCGGATCCACAACCCTCTCAAAGTATTGTTTCTTCGTGTTGTAAATCAAATTCTTATAACACAACTTCGCCTTCGTTTCGTAGGCCCGTTGTACTGCGTGTTTTTCTCTCTGACGAACACCATATATTTTCTGCCAATTAATAAAATTCGATTTATGAATATATTAAATTAAATAATATGATATAGTTGTGAAATAATTCCTCACCGTAAATTTAACAAACATTTTGCCTCGCACAGTTTCGGGCATCGTCAAGTAGGTAGGCCAGAACTCCTTCATGAACAGTCTGATCAACTCCGTGATCGTAGTCGCAACCTCGTTGCTAGAGGGGTTCATAAACAGGCCACGAGGACACAATTTAATGATCTGCCTTTGTTTCGCGTCATTGGGTTGTTGTGCACCTTTGGAGGTGCCTCTAGGTGGGCGCTGTTGCGTGACATTGAATACTCCCGATGCTGGAGTATCACTCGGCCTCTCGCTCGGGCCAGCTCCGGTGGAACCAGCGGAAGATGGTGCTCTAGCCCTAGATCCAGATGCAGTCGGTGCGGCATCGGGCACGTCAGCGGCATCAAAAGAAAGTCAGCGCTGTAGTAAAGGCGTCAACGATGTAGACGCGTTGGGGATTGCGGCATCGCAACTACGACCGCCACGTGTGATAACTATACGAGGTCCAAGACTACCTCGCCCACTAGCAGTAGGGGGAACATCGGGAACATCAGGAACATCCGCATCATCAGTAACATCAGAAACATTTGAACATTGTTGACCACTGCCAACCCGACGACGACGACTGCCTGCCATATCGAATATATGCTAGAAAACTACGAGAAATTATCTAAGTTAGATGATTCAAAGAGATTCTCTAAAATTCAGTCGTTACTAAGTTATAAAGATTCCTTAAAGATCATTTGTACTAAGTTACAAAGAACCCCTAAAGATTATTTGTTCTAATATATAAAGATTTTGTAAAGGCATTATTTCTAAGTTATAAAGTTCCCTAAAGGCGTTATTTCTACAAAAAAACATTAACCAATAATTTGACATGCATTTAAACTAATAGTTTAACATTAAATTACCGCAACGAATAATAATACATTAAATTACCTAAACTAACAATTTAATATTAAATAAAGATTCTCTAAATGCATCATTTCTAAGTTATAAAGTTCCCTAAAGATCATTTGTACTAAGTTATAAAGAACCCCTAAAGATTATTTGTTCTAATATATAAAGATTCTCTAAAGGCATTATTTCTAAGTTATAAATTCCCTAAAGGCACTATTCCTAAATTATAAAGATTTCCTAAATGCATTATTTCTAAGTTTGACATTAATAAAAATAAACTTATAATTAAACAATTAAAACTATTACTAAAACATTAAATATAAAACATAATTAAAAAACATAATTAAAAAACATAATTAAAAAACTAGAAAGATAAATATTTAAGAGAGAGAGAGGAGAGAACTTACAAAGGTAAGGAATGAGAGAGGGAGGAGGTAAGGAATGAGAGAGGAGGAGGGGGGTTTATATAGAAAACCCCCCACTCATCCGCGACCGTCCAGCGGTCGCGGATGCCACTCATCCGCGACCGTCCAGCGGTCGCGGACGCCACTAGGCGGGCCATAGGCGGGAAGTTTCCCGCCTATGGATTCTCGTGACCGCTGGGCGGTCACGAGAATTATGTCCGTGACCGCTCAGCGGTCACGGGGCTATCCGTGACCGCTGGGCGGTCACGGCGTTGTTTACCGTGACCGCTCGGCGGTCACGGTGGCATCCGCGACCGCCGGGCGGTCATGGTGGCATCCGCGACCGCTGGGCGGTCACGGATGCTCGTGACCGCCCGGCGGTCATGAGCCGGCGGTCACGAATGACCCCGGATTCTTGTAGTGTTCGAGAATTCATCGCGCGGAACAATTTGCATGGTTTTCAAAAATCCACCGGGATCAATGACACTTGAAGAAGCAGTGAGAAAAGTACAGAAATATGCTAAGTATTTGGGAGACACAAGAGTAGTCAAGAAAAATATGGATGAGATGGGGATTCACAAAGTCTTTACACTTCAAGAAATTGAAGGACTGCCAACAAAGCTTAAAGATCCATGGAGTTTTACTATAACTTGCACTACTATTGATAATTTGCTTGAACATTCTCTATGTGATTTAGGCTCTAGTATAAATCTCATGCGATATACTATTTATGAACGCCTAAAATTACGCACTTTACGAGCAACTAACCTAACAATTCAACTTGCTGATAAGAGTATTAATTATCCTAAGTGGGTAATAGAAGATGTTATGGTTAAGATTGGTAAATTTAGTTTTTCGACTGATTTTGTGGTTATTGACATGAGTAAAAAGTATAAATTTCCATTAATTTTGAGAAGACCATTCTTAGCAACTGCTAATCCTTTGGTTTATATAAGTGAAGGAATTGTCACTTTGAAAGTTAACAATGAGCATGTTAGTTTTAAAGTTGAAAAAAAGGGTTTACCCAAAGGAACCAACAATCAAGAAGCTAGCTAGGGGAAAAACTTTGGCGCATCCATTTAACCATGATGGAACGATTGAGACACCTTAGACTTAGTAGCGTCGGGTTAGACGACGTAAAAGATAAGCATTGTTTGGGAGGCAACCCAATTTTTTTTATAGTTTTCGAGTCATTATTTCTATTGTTATTTAATTTTTCAGTTTTGATTCTTCTATAGGGAAAAATTGGGAATGAGCATGAGGAAGTTTGAATTATACAAGATAAAAATGAGTCAGATTTTTGACGAAAATCTAACAACAATAGTTTTTCAAACAGGGGAGGCGCGATGTGGCACATAGCGCGTGCATATCCCACGTGCCTCTGGAATTTTGGGCGATGCATAATTTTCGCACTGTGACCGCAGAACCTACTAGAAAAGATAAAGAACAAATTTTGAACGGGGCTTGATCGCGCCTGATGCGCGATGGGAGGCGCAATGTGCTGATCGCGTGCCAGCGTCAAAATGATTTTTATACACTGCTGATACGAGAATAAGTTTCCTTACTTATTTACTATATTTTATTTGTTATTCTGAGATATTATATATTAGCATGTTGCCTGAATGTATTCACTTTGTGAGGGAATGTTTCCTTAGTTTTGAATTTACTTATATGGTCGAATTTTAGTCCATCTGTACCTATATGTATTACTATAATATTTATATAGGTGAATTCAGAGTTTAGGTCATTATCCCTCCACACAAGTTAAAACCTCGAGTTGTTCTTCTTCATTATTATTCTCTTTTCTCTTCTACACTTAGTCTACTTACTCAAACACCATGACAATGCAGAAAAACACTAACACCTTAGGGACGTTTCAAGTTCCGATGAGGAGGACTCACCACCATCATCTCCACGCGCCCAACCATGCAAGAAAAAGACCAAGGATGATGCACCAACAAAGAAGCAAAAACTCATGAAGAAAGCATTCATCACTAAGAGAGGTTTTGACGTTTTTCACGACAAAATCAAAGACATGGGGTGGAAGACGTTTGCTAAACAACCAGGAGAAGTTAAAAAAACCATGGTGATTGAATTCTTTACAAACGAAACTGCACCAATAACAAGACCAATTTCATTAAGAGGGAAAAGAAAAATGTACATATCTTCGCAAAGATTATCCATGAATATTATAAGTTAGACTTGAAGAAGATTGCAGAAGGGGAGCACCAGAAACAAATCGGCTATGTCATAAGAAGCATTGAAGAACGTGGTCATCCCATACACCATTGTTCGATAGCCGAATTCAACTAATCCTTTTATCCTTTATAATAAACTGGTGCGAGACTATAAGGCTTGGTATAATTTCAATATTTTACAAATTGCACCTACTAACCACATAACAGATGCACATTGGGACAGAGTAAAATATTTGACATGGATACGCGATGGAATCCATATGGATGTGGGGAAAGAAATTATGAATTTGACTATCACTTTTGCTACAGGAAGAACATCCGGAGCTATCCCACATAGAGAGCTGATCAGAAGGATTTTTAGAGTAGCGGGAGTTCCGGTTAAACAATCCGACGAGAAGGAATTTACTGAAGATATCATCACAAGGAAGCAGGAATAAACTTGCGATCCTTGTAATAGATCAAATAACTCGTCGATATGAGGTAGATGATACTTATTTTTTACGGTAACACTATTAAGACTGCGATAGTCAATACACAGTCATAGTGTCCCATCTTTCTTTTTAACAAACAAGAGGTGCACCACAGGGTGACGTACTCGGCCGTATAAATCCTTGTTTCAGAAGATCTTGCAACTGGATTTTTAACTCCTTTAATTCTGCCAGAGCCATACGGTATGTAGTTTTTGAAATAAGTGTGGTATTCTGACAGTAACTCAATAACGAACTCTATCTCTCGATCAGGAGGGAGGGAATCTAATTCTTCAGAGAATACCTCTAGATATTCCTTAGCCACATGTACGTTTTCTAGCTTATCTGTATCTTTGGGTTTATTTATTAGATAAGTTACAAATCCAAAAGCCCCAGCTCGAATGAATCTTTTAGCTTCAACAAATGAGATACTAGAAATTGAAGTGGGCTATGGAAAATGATCCAAGGCAACAATTTTACCCAACTTTATCTCTTTAGTATAAAAATTTACCTCAGCTCGGCATTTGTACAAGCAATTCATTCCTAAGATTACGTCGTACTTGTTCATTGGAAACTGTATTAGATTACCGGGATACTTAATCCCATTTATCAGGATCAGACATTCTTTATACATGATATCAGTTACCAAATGAGCACCCACTGATGTGCTTATCTCAATTAAGTATGGTAAACACTCACTTTGAAGAGATAAAGGCGCAATAAAAGAATGGGTAGCTTCGGGATCATATAAAACTTTCCCGACTTGGTCAAGTATTAGAATGTTACCTTCAACTACTGCATTGGGTCAACCTCCTCTTCAGTTGCTTCTACAACGTATGCACGGGCTTGAATTTTTGGCTTCCCAGATTGCGATGAATCAATTGGAGTCGAATTCACTCTTTTAGGGCAATCCTTAATAAGGTGTTGATCACTACCACATACACTGCATCTTCCATGCTTCTTCTATCATGCTGCCTCGTTATGGTTCGGATTTCCACAGAACATACAAGGCCCTTTTGGAGATGCATTTGCCTGAGACAATGGAGCTTGTTGTGCAGAGTTGATTGGTTTGGTTTAGTTGTTGCGAGGTTGCTTATTACCATGGCTAAATTTTCTTTCACCTTGAAGGTTTCCATCATTTGATCGGTTCATTTTTACCCTCTCTTCAATCATCACAAGTTATTTTATCTCGGCTTCCACACGAAGTGCCTTTTCTACCGCCACATCATAGGTAGTTAAATCGACTGAAATCACTGCCCAACGGATTTCTAATTTTGGCCCTTGAATAAACTTTCTTACCCTTCATTCTTCGTCTCCCAGATAGTGTGGCGCGTATTGAATTAACCGAGTAATTTAGCCTCATATTGAGAAACAGTCATCAATCCTTGGATTAAATCCAAGAATTCCTTCTCTCGACGAGTTTGCACCACTTGAGGAATATGCTTATTGTAGAACTCTTTGACAAAGGATTCCAAGTGCATGGAGTTTCATCATTCTTCAATCGTTGATCTAATATGCGCCACCAGTAACGTGCATCATCCTCGAGGAAAAAAGCGGCAAAATTGACTTTTTTCTCTTCAGTATAATTGGTAACACCAAAGATATTTTCCATATCTTCGATCCAAGATTTAGCTATGCGGTCATCAGGCTCCCCTACAAACTTAGGCGGTTGAAGGCGAATGAACCTTTCAAATTGTTGGTCTTCTGAGTTCGAATTTGTCCTATCTGCATTTGCTTGAGCAATTTGCATAAGTTAGTTTTGCATCATTACATACATCGGCGGAACAGGTTGGCCATGCTGTGGATGCATTTGCGTTTTCGTTGTTTGACCATTATTGGTGTTGTTGGGGTCAGAGGACTCGTCGTTGCTATTTTGTGGTGTCAAGTGTCCTATTCCTCCCATGTTGTTCCTTCCCTCGAGGCTAGTCATTCTACATTAGATTTATACATGAGATTCGTTTATTTTATATAGTTCTGATCATAAAATATTCTTGCTTAAATAATAAGATAATTAGTTCACAATATTACCACACTTTATTTTACATATTTTCACACTTGCACATAAGTCACATATTACAAAGGGAGTTTAAGTTATTAGGCATCATACAGTAAGACAAATATAATATTATACACGACTTATAAGTACTACGTGTACTAGTACACTTCTTAGGTATCTAAGGACCGTAGAGCCATTCACACGTTCATATTTTCGTTAGGGTTCTCTAAGAGCCAGGTGCTGGGATCTTCCTCGGGTTCCTCTTTTGGCTCTTCCTCAGGTTCCTCTTCTGGTTCTTCTTCAGGACTTATGATACGATATCCACCAATGATGAATGGTATTCGTATACTAAACATAGGATCGTTATCTTCAGGTTGTTTGTATGGAACATCGACCCGTTGCCTTAGTACAAATAGGAACCTTGGTATGGAGACCGCGACCCACTACTTGATACAAAACACGAACCTTGGTGTAATGAAGGCGCCACAAACGGTTATGGAGGGTGCCGTTTGATAAGTCGGATGTGAACGCCACAAACGAGGGTGATGAACCCGTTTGATAAGTTCAGAAATAGTTCTTCAAAGAACCAAAGATAATAAAATCTCACAAAGTTTATAAATATGATAAGTGTTGTCTTACAATGAAAATGGTCTTCCTAATTTATAGGAGAGACAAACTTGGTCACTAAGAAAACAACTTATGACCTTCCAACAACTTCTAGGAAAAGAAAACACATTAACTAGGCTAGAAAATGATGAAAGAGAATTCTAGAAAAAGAAAATACATAAATTAGACTAGGAAATGATGAAAGAGTGGTCAAAATTCGTCTTTGACTTTTGACTATGTTTTAAAAGGTCACTTGGATCAGATTTGACCATCTTTGTTGCTCATTTGGGCATCCTTTATCATTATGGACCCAAACTTGGTTAATTAGCCCATAAAGAGGTGGTCTCATCTTCTTAGCAAGCCCTCTTGTGATTGACCCATTCAAAGCTCATTTGGGCCTCCTTTATCATTATGGACCCAAACTTGGTTAATTAGCCCATAAAGAGGTGGTCTCATCTTCTTAGCAAGCCCTCTTGTGATTGACCCATTCAAAGTGCAAATTTGGTCCATTCTTGTGACATCCTTTTCATTTGAATTCTTGTAATATTCCTCAATTGTCACCGTGTCCGTATTTGCATCATTCCCCTCCTCTTGAAAAGGATTTGTCCTCAAATATGTATCACCTGCATTAAAAGGACTCAAATCAGACACATTGAAAGTAGCACTAACATTATACTCACCAGGAAGATCCAACTTGTAAGCATTGTCATTGATGCGCTCAATCACTTGAAAAGGTCCATCTCCTCTTGGCAATAATTTGGAACGTCTCTTTTCGGGAAACCTTTCCTTTCTCATGTGCAACCAAACCCAATCTCCCGGTTTAAAGATCATCTTTCGATGCCCCTTGTTTGCTTGCTTGGCATATTGTTGAGTTCTCTTTTCAATATTGAGCCTTGTTTTCTCATGTATCTGCTTAACAAAATTAGCCGTTTTCTTGCCATCTAAATTCACATACTCAGAAGTAGGTAATGGAGTTAAGTCCAATGGTGTCAAAGGATTAAAACCATAAACAATTTCAAATGGTGAGAATTTAGAAGCAGAATGCACAGTTCTATTGTAAGCAAATTCAATATGTGGTAGACAATCTTCCCAAGTCTTAATGTTCTTCTTTATAATTGCCCTCAATAGCATAGACAAAGTCCTATTTACTACTTCAGTTTGACCATCGGTTTGTGGGTGACAAGTAATAGAAAACAACAACTTTGTACCTAACTTACACCACAAGGTCTTCCAAAAGTAACTCAAAAACTTTGTATCTCTATCCGAAACAATGGTTCTTGGCATACCATGCAATCTCACAATTTCTTTAAAGAACAAATCAGCAATGTGAGAAGAATCATCGGTTTTGTGACATGGAATAAAATGTACCATTTTAGAAAATATATTCGCAACCACAAAAACAGAATCCCTACCATGTTTTGTTCTTGGCAATCCCAACACAAAATCCATAGAAATATCAATCCAAGGTGTAGTAGGAATTGGTAAAGGAGTATCCAAACCGTGATTTTGCACTTTGGACTTAGCTTGTTTACAAGTGATGCATCTGCCACATGTTATTTCAACATCCCTTTTCATATGTGGCCAAAAGAAATGTTCTTGCAGAATTGCTAAGGTCTTTGCAACGCCAAAGTGTCCCATTAGTCCTCCTCCATGAGCTTCATGCACAAGTAATTCCCTCAAAGAACAATTAGGCACACAAAGTTTGTTTTCTCTAAACAAAAATCCATCTTGCCTAAAGAACTTACCACTAGCATGCTTTTCACAATCTTGATACTCAACATGCAAATCAGAATCATCCCTATACAAATCCTTGATGTACTCAAAACCAAGCAACTTCGAATCAAGAGTAGAAAGTAAAGCATACCTTCGAGAAAGGGCATCGGCAACCACATTCTCCTTACCTTGCTTCTATCGAATGACATAAGGAAATGTTTCAATGAATTCTACCCATCGTGCATGCCTCTTATTCAGCTTGTGTTGGTCCTTCAAATTGTTCAAATATTCATGATCCGTGTGAATCACAAACTCCTTAGGCCAAAGGTAGTGCTGCCATGTGTTTAAGGCCCGAACCAAAGCATACAACTCCTTGTCATAAGTTGGATAATTCAAGGCTGCTCCTCTTAGTTTTTCACTGAAGTAAGCTATGGGCTTCCCATATTGCATAAGAACAGCACCTATTCCAATTCCT
The DNA here is from genome assembly GCA_948329865.1 of Linaria vulgaris. NCBI lineage: Eukaryota > Viridiplantae > Streptophyta > Magnoliopsida > Lamiales > Plantaginaceae > Linaria > Linaria vulgaris. The sequence goes on along the minus strand of OX415251.1, from coordinate 60,746,221 downwards.
GAAGCATAACACTCAATTTCAAAAGTTTTAGAAAAGTTGGGCAAAGTAAGTAAATGAGCATTAGTTAACTTTTCTTTAAGTAATTGAAAAGCCTTTTCTTGTTCCTCTCCCCACTTGAATCCAACGTTTTTCTTTATCACTTTGGTGATTGGTGCAGCTATGGTGTTAAAATCTTTCACAAATCGTCGGTAAAAGCTTGCCAATCCATGAAAACTTTGAACATTTCCCACACTTGTTTCAATGTTGACCAACGATTGGCTTAACATCCATCTAGCATTGGTTCCAGAACATCTTACAAATATTGTGGCGAGAGACATGATTCTGGTTTCAATGTTGACCCGCGATTAGCTTAACATCCATCCAACATTGCTTCCAGAACTTCTTTCAATTATTGTGGCGAGAGTCAGGATTCTGGTTTCAATGTTGACCAGCAATTGGCTTAACATCCATCCAACATTGCTTCCAGAACATATTACTCCTTCAGTCCCAATGATCTTACTTTTTTCCACACTTGTTGGACTAGGCCATTCTTGTATTGCCTTGACTTTCTCCTCATCAACACGTATACCCTGTGAACTTACAATAAATTCTAGAAACACAAGATTATCCGTGCAAAAAGTACACTTTTTCAAGTTAGCAAACAACACTTGTTTTCTTAGAACATCCAAAACAAGTTTCAAATGTCTAACATGACTATTCAAGTTCTTGCTAGACACGAGAGTATCATCAAACCAAACAACTAGGAATTTCCTAATAAAAGCATGGTTCATCAATCGCATGAAAGTACTAAATGCATTAGTAAAATCAAAAAGCATCACTATCCATTTAAACAAACAAATTGTTTCTATAATAATGCTTCTCCATTAATCTCTCTCTTTCATTGTGATTTGATGATAACCACTACCCAAATCAACTTTCATAACCACACAAGATTCATGCCTTTTAGTTAAAATATAATCCAAAGTAAGTATGGGTCCATGATACTTTACCATAATTCGGATTGCTTTCCATTTGATGCACATCCTATGAAAACAAGGCAAATTGGGCGGTATATCATAGGGAAAGAGACCATCATATCCCTGCAAGAGAAATGCCTTTGAACTTGGCAATGAAGAAATTTCTTTGTTAGTTCTCAAAAATACTCCACTTTCCAACTCATTTTCTTTTGAAAAAACACTCTCTTGTCTTCTCTCTATTTTTCTCTCATTTGCCAAAACCTCAACTTCTTTTTTGTTGACAACTCTCTGTTTTTCACTCACATCTTTTTGAGTACTCTCTTTTTTTATCTCATTTGCCAAAGCTTCAAACTCTTTTTTGTTGGCAACTTTGTTTTTTTCACTCTCTTCTTTTTGAACACTCTCATTTTTTTTGTTCATTTTCTTTCTTTTGAAATCTCACTTGATCATCAAAAACTTCTTTTGGTGTTAAAGGAACGAGAGTGATTTTCCTCTCATTGTGAACAAAAGAATACTTGTTTGTAAAGCCATTGTGGTTAACTTTACGATCAAACTGCCATGGACGCCCCAAAAGTATATGTCCGGCTTGCATTGGAACTACATCGCACATAACTTCATCTGTGTACTTCCCAATGTTGAATGAAATCATCACTTGCTTGTCAACTTCCACATTAGCACAATCGTTGAACCAATGAAGCTTGTATGGTTGTGGATGTTTCACCGTAGACAACCCAAGTTTTTCAACGAGCGTGGTGCTAGCAATATTGGTGCAACTTCCGCCATCAATTATCACACTACACACCTTTTCACAAACATGACATCTAGTTCGAAAGATGTTCTCTCGTTGATCGTTGTCCTCATCATTCAATTGTGCATTTAAAACTCTTCGTGTATCCTAAGTGTAATCGGCATAAAGAGCACTTTCTTCTTGATATTTAGACATGATAACCTGCAAAGAAATGTTAGAAAGAAAAAAAACCTCACAACACTCTCTTACGTGTTTACTCACAAGTTTTTTTTTCACTCAAAATATATCACTCGTGTATCACTCAAATATATTGGCTTTTTCCCTCTAATAATCTCACGCTCACTGCCTTTTTCCACTCGTATATTCTCAAAAGGTTCTTCTCGAACTAAATCGAACGGAATCAAACAAAGTTGTATCAACCTCGAGTAACAAATCAAACCCAAATATTTTTTTTTTCTCACAAGTACACCAAAGGTATTTCCCAACACGAAATCAGCAACAAAAGAAATAAAGTTGATACTTCAATTTCTTTTCTTTTCCTCTTTTCTTTTCTTTTTTTTGTACCACTATTTTTTTCCCTTTTTTTTCTTGGTACTCTTTTCTTTTCTTTTCTTTTTCTTTTTTTTTCGACCTTTTTTTTCTTTTTTTTGTGTCTCTTTTTTTTCTTCTTCTTTTTTTTTTGCTAAGAAATAAAAAACACAAACTAAAGATAGATGTTTTTGGTAATCCGAAGATTAAACCAAGAACAGATAGGACCTGAAAGATAAAACCTTTGCTCTAGATACCAAATGATACGATATCCACCAATGATGAATGTTATTCGTATGCTAAACGTAGGATCGTTATCTTCAGGTTGTTTGTATGGAACCTCAACCCGTTGCCTTAGTACAAATAGGAACCTTGGTATGGAGACCGCGACCCACTACTTGATACAAAACACGAACCTTGGTATAATGAAGACGCCACAAACGGTTATGTAGGGTGTCGTTTGATAAGTCAGATTTGAACGCCACAAACGAGGGTGATGAACCCGTTTGATAAGTTCAGAAATAGTTCTTCAAAGAACCAAAGAGAATAAAATCTCACAAAGTTTATAAATATGATAAGTGTTGTCTTACAATGAAAATGGTCTTCCTAATTTATAGGAGAGACAAACTTGGTCACTAAGAAAACAACTTATGACATTCCAACAACTTCTAGGAAAAGAAAACACATTAACTAGGCTAGGAAATGATGAAAGAGACTTCTAGAAAAAGAAAATACATAAATTAGACTAGGAAATGATGAAAGAGTGGTCAAAACTCGTCTTTGACTTTTGACCATGTTTTAAAAGGTCACTTGGATCAGATTTGACCATCTTTGTTGCTCATTTGGGCCTCCTTTATCATTATGGACCCAAACTTGGTTAATTGGCCCATAAAGAGGTGGTCTCATCTTCTTAGCAAGCCCTCTTGTGATTGACCCATTCAAAGCTCATTTGGGCCTCCTTTATCATTATGGACCCAAACTTGGTTAATTAGCCCATAAAGAGGTGGTCTCATCTTCTTAGCAAGCCCTCTTGTGATTGACCCTTTCAAAGTGCAAATTTGGTCCATTCTTGTGACATCTTTTTCATTTGAATTCTTGTAATATTCCTCAATTGTCACCGTGTCCGTATTTGCATCAACTTACATGTATCCATGTCGAGCCATCAACGTGCGGTATACCCTACCATCCATAGCCTCCCTAGGTACCCTATTTACAAAATTAGCAGGAAAAACATTCATGGATAATGGCTCTCCTCTTTCCATAACCGCTCCATATACATGTGAGATTATATCATCAATAATATTAATTTCTTAGATTAACCAATCCTTAATATTTGGATCTAGTGGTAATGGGCTCAAAGAAAAAAATATGCCAGCTAGGATTTGTCCAAGTTGGTGTAAATGATTCATACCATATTCGTGCATCATTTGTTGATGGATTATCATTCTCTTGTTTTCAACTTCTAGGTGTGTGATATACGAGTTACGATATTCTCTATACATAATTAATTCTCCCTGTAGAATGTGATTCTCCCTACGTAGTGCCTGGTTTTCAACGGACATCTCAATCAAGTGATGATTTAGTTCAGATGCCGAAAATCTTGCACTGTCCCTTTCCTGTAAGATACGATCTCGATCATCCTCTAAATCTTTAACTACCCGGTCAGGATAGTGTCCAATTAGCCCTGCCCCAGTTAAATGATGTGTGTGCGCTGGGTCATCTCTACGAACATATAACGGTTCAGGATGACCATTTGTCAATGGTAGACCATCTGCGTACAAGTTATTATGTTCCTCCATCTTCGCCAAAATACCTAAGATTTAATTCACAATGATATATCAATATTTTTAACACATCAATATTTTTATTCTTATTACGTATATATATACACACACACACACACACACACACACACACACACACATATATATATATATACATATATTCCAAAAGCATGTATCGACTCTGATACCGCTATTGTGAGGTCCCAAACTCTAAAGTCTCGTTTAGGTCCCCAAATAGGATTTGCAGATTTCCAATTCGAACCTTAAAGCTACCTCAGAGAGGTTTACTAAAATGGAACCATAATAAAGCCAAATACAAACTTATTTATTACAACGGAAGCTTTCAAGATTTATAGAGTTTATTATTACAATCCACACGAAATTCAAATCACTGAATACGTAATAAAACACACACTTATTGGGGATTTATTTTTATCGTCACACACTTTTGATTTATTTAAATTCTCACATGTCCACAATAGTTTAATCCATCCGCCTTACTAAGCTTTGCTTATTTTGAGGATTGGACAGAGAAAACGATAAGAGATGTAACTCTTTGGTGACTTAGTGAGATTTTTAGTAACAATACTAGATGTAACAAATATATGAAATTTGATATGGTATGAAAAGAAAACATTAGAACTGAGAGGTAAAGAATATCAAACGAACAATGAGATAATGAACTCGTGCATTTCATCTAACAGATTCCACCTTATTTCATCCAATATACTACCTTTTACCTCCCAACGAGAAGCGACCTCGCAAATAGATCAAGAGACATGCTCGAGTACATGTCAAACTAGCATGCAGTTACATCCAACTCCTGACTGCAAGGGACATCTAGATAAATGGGTATCGAGCAAATTTACTTAAATCGACAACCATTGCTGCCCAGCAGTAAACCGTCTCAATCCCTGGGCCCAACTTTCCAAAGGCGTTCCAACGGGTATAACAGATAAACAATAAGCTAGTAACCAAGATAATGTTCATTGCTTTTGAGACACATGTTCGGAACATAGTTCGTTGCTCGCTGCACTGTTCAAGAACCAACATGTGGATTATCATATTGGAGAATTTATTGTAATTATAAAAAGGATTAAGTATTCACGGTCCAAAAATATTTCAACAGTAAGCAAAAGGATTAGGTTACGAAATGAGTTCATAAAATAAAACGATTTTGTTGAAAGAATAAGTTGTTCTCCATTTAGAACCAAAAATCACAAGTACTCAGTCCAAGTTCCTCTGTCCGAGTGCCAAACAAGGCTTAAAAGTATTAAAATCTCACATGCTACAGTAACTTCGTGTTGGGGAAATTCCGCGCCGTCTCCTAAATAAATTTAAATGCGTTAATAAGTTAAAAACAATAATTAACTTTTATAGTTTGTTATTTTTTTTCTCGTATGACCTTATCTTTGATTACAACCAAGTCAAGAAATAGAAATAGGACAAATAATCACATTTATCTCGGTTCTCGCGATTTCACCGTAAGGTTATTAGTTTCTTAATAAAATACATGTATAAACTATTTAGGCATAATTATTTTATTTTAAGGTTAATTATTAGTTATAAACTCTTTATTTTAACATGAGATTCATATCTAATAATTTATAGAATTTTCTAGGCTTACTACTTATTAACAATACATATTGTTACATGTATAAGGAGTCACAAAGATATAATTTCGTAGAATTAATTTAAGATGAAGCATTAATTATTAACTTAGAAACAAGGTTATATAATCAGGTTATAACTTAGATCATAACACAATTTCACACTTTGATTTGGAATTAAGGAGAAATTAAGTATGGATATATTTCCTACAACATGTAATTAAAAGAAAAATCATAATTAATACCTATACTTGATTAAAACTTATAATAAATGGGTTTTAACATATTTTCATAACTTTATTAACTACTACATATGATCAATTTTAAAATTAGATCATTATGCATAGATTAATTTGAAGAATCAAAAGAGATACGCTATTTATGGCTGAAAATTGCAGCAAGCTTAAATTTACCTTTTATTGACTCTTCTAATCAATTGCAATTCCAAATATCTTTGAGGGCTTTCGTACTAAACACACTTAGGAAGATGTGTAAAGAGCAGTTTTACAAAATATTAAGCCTTGATATTTTTCTATATTTTTCAAGTTCAGGGGTAAAACTGGATTTTTTGGGTAAAATTAGAATTTGAGCTTTTTTCTCACAATTTTTGAGTTTAGGAACTTCTGAAAAACTTTTACATGAGTAGAGGACGATAATTAGGAGGACTTTGGTGAAGTAGTCATATGCAAACTCATAGAGATTTTTGGTGTGGAATTTTACAAAGAAATGACTTGTATTTATAGGTAAACTTACATGATTGAGGCACATAAATTATCAACTATTTAGATACTATTTAGATTATTATATTCAAGTAATATACTGCACTTTTCCAGAAGTTTCAACCAACTTTGATATAACAATTTTTTTAAATATATCTTATTAAAAATTATATGAAATTATTATTATGAAGACTTTTTCCTCCATTCTTTTAATGTTTGGGCCTATTCTGGTCCTTCATGTCTCCACTATTACTTCTTGGGGTCCTAATGAAGAAAAATCTGATTTCAATAGTTATTTATTTTTATTATTATTCTATCTAAATTTAAATTAACAGAATTAAATCAATATTTTAAAATATTTGGGGCTAAATAATGATTTTAAAAGATAAAGGGCAAAAAAGCAATTAACCAAATACTATTATTTTTTTCTTTAAAAATATCTATATGATACTTATATTCTTTTATGTATATATATATATATATTTATATATACTAGGAAAATTTAGAGATGTTACAGTATCCAAGCTTTGTTGTTGGGGTTGGCTGAATGTTTTCTGAAAGAACTAATACAAGAAATGAAAAGAAAATTAAGATGATAAATATTTTTTTTTTATTTTGTTTCGATCTCTTAGCATCAAAAGCAATTTTGTTTTTTGGTAATTCTTATGCCAAAATAGGTTCTTTGCTAATTTTTAACATCAAAGAGATTTTTTTTGCTAGTTTGTTATCATTAAACGGTTGATTTTTGTGGATTTCTTCATATCAAAAGACATTTTATGCTAATTTTCTAACACCGAAAGATTTTTTTGGCTAGTTCTTTAACATCAAAGGAGTTTTTTGCTGATTTTTTTAAATTAAAAGAGAATGTTTTACAAATTTCTTAACATTAAAAGGAGATTTTTGCTTACTAGAATAACATTTGAGGTTATATTATAATTAAACATAACATATAGCTTTTTTTCAATTTCACAGTTTTAGATATATAATGAAATTGTTGGATCGGAACTTGATACTTGTCGCACAATGTTAACCCTTCGATGTTAGTCTAACACTGATCAGCTCTTCCAATGTTAAGCTGATGTTGGACTCTCGATGTTATCTTAACATCCGTTTAACAGCAGTTAATCGTTAGCACAAATCTACTTGACAGAGAATATAACGCAGCGGATAAATAAAGAACACAAGTAGGTGTAATTTTAAGAAGATAATATATTAATATGATCTTCCGAGCCGTAGGCAAAATAACCCGTTAAAGTTTTAACAAAAGTCGTTCTCTCAATTTTCAAGCTCCTCACTCTCAAATTAATCGAACTAAGCAAAGCACACAAGAATTGCTTCGACTATCTCTAAAAGCTCCTCACTGTTAGATCTATTCTAACAACTCACAAACTTTGCTAAAGCAACACAAAGACACTCGACTATAAGGATTTCCTCACAGGAGACTTTTGCTCTTGTCTTCGTATCTTTTTTTTGATGCCCAACATGCCTATTTATAGTGTAGTCTTCCTTGATGGCCAAGACATGTTGTGCACGTTTTTGATTGCTATTAGATCTCCTTGTATGACTCTAATTTCGTTCATGACAAGTCTCCTTCAATAGGGAAATGTTTCCTTGTCTAACTTGAAGTTAATGGAAAGGTTTCCTTTTTTAACTAGAAGTATTCAATGGAAAGGTTTCCTTCTTTGACTAGAAGTCTTCTAAGGAAAAAACTCCTTCTCCATCTTGTAGTCTTCTATAGAAAGAATCCTACTACAAGTAATCTTCATTCCTTCTTGCAATTCACACGCCATGATCTTTCCATTGCACCGCACACAACTTTCCTTCTTTAATTATGGAAAGTTCTTGTTTGGAAACTTCTCTTTGAATGACAACTTCTCTTTAAGGAAATAGATCCTTCCTTGAAGTCTCTTGACCTGAAGCATAAACAAATACCAACTACAACTCGTGGATCTAAGTTAGTAAGTGAATAAAGGCAAAACACAATTATAGCAATAAATCCCGAATGTGCAGTTTTTCTGTGTTCAATGTTATCCTAACATTGTTGATCTAACATTGACAAAATACTTGCACTTTCAATCTCCCCATTTTTGCCTTTCTTCACAAAACCAAACCTATTCACTATTCATATTATGCACATGGCTCCAACAACACAACATCATTAATATCTTAAGCTACTCCCCCTTAATATGACACTATTGACCAAGTAGCATTAAGATACTGATAAGAATACACAACGAGTTAAACATCACAATTACAAGCATAATTAAACATGCATTAACTGTATAAGAATTGTAGAACCAGTAGAATAAACATGAAGATCAAATGGCTTACTTCTCGCCCTTTTTGTGAGGAAAGCAAAATCTTGACGAATCACTTCATAGGATAAAGTTTTATAGCTCTTTCTTTAGCAGCTATTTCCATTTCTCTCTCTAAGAACTTTATCATCCACTTTTTCTTAAAATCCTCCATAGCCACAGTCTTATCTCCTAACAGGAAATTAAAGTTAGCCTCAATTGTAGATATTACCTCAAGTGTTACCTCCGATGTTGAGTCAACATTGTTCTCCAGCGATGTTGTCGTAACAACTAGCTCAGACTCAGCATCATCAGACTTCTCAGAACCTTCTTCCTTATCCTCTTGATCTCAACGATTTCATCGTCACCATTCTCAGTTTCCAAATCCTTTTCCTCAGAACCATATTTTTCTTCTTCACCACTTCATCTTCATTCTCTACCTCTCTGTCCTCCTTCTCTTTCTCATTCTCCTTATCACCTTGCAATCAACCAGCAACATCAACATCTCTTTTTCTTTATAAGTACCAGTGGCATAACACTGCTCCCCCTTAATGCAAGCTATCAAACTCAACGTTGGCATAACATTGACATCTATCAATGTTGTCATAACATCAGACTGTATCAATGTTAACTTAACATTGAATCTAGAATGTTGTTCTAACATTGACGTTTATTAATGTTGTCGTAACATTGAAACCAGAATGTACCTGCACAAGAATTTACAAAAACCAGCAATAAAACCACCATTATCACCCACATTAGTCTCTCTAGCAACTAACATGTTCTCCCCCTCAATCAAATCAGCTTTCTCTGCAAAATGTTCCTCAAGCACTGTCTCCTCAACTGTGTTTGAAGTACCAACAAAAAAAACACCTTGTTCCCCAGTTTTAACTTGTTTTGTCTCAGCAACAATGTCTATAATGAGGGTTTTACCTACGAGAAAGAACTATAGGAGTAGGGGTGGGGTTATATTCTTGATTCACCATACCACGGGCCATAATCAAGATCAGAGATGCATGCCAAGGATTTCAAAAACAATTGGAAGTGAAAATTCATAGTATTTCAGAGAATTGGGCACAAAGAGATTAGAGATTTAGAATCACAAGTGAAAAGAAGTAATGAGCGGTTTCATAAAATAAATCATGCATAATTACCGCTTGTTGAGACAACAAGTGACACCGAGTTACTTCACACATGACCAGAGCAGTTCACAAAAAAAACTTATGAGTCATAATGTTAAACCTGGATGTTGAGACAACATGCTTACAGACTGATGTTGGCACAACATTGACACCTGTTCTGAATCAACATTGGTTCTTGTGAATGTGAAGGTATTGAGCGTACCCTCCAGATATTTTCAATTAAAAGCATGAGCTAGATCTGAAAACACATATCTGAAACTTAAGACATTAGAAAATTAGTACCACAGATATATCAGACCTGTACATGGAAAGGAGAGTTAGTTAACAGAAAATCCAACATTTTGTGTATGAAGTAAATTAAAAGGAGTTAATCTACTTCCAAGTCATAACAAGAGACAACGTAGTGTGTCACCGCAACTGAATCACCCAAAATATATGCCTTCACATGATAACATAACTATTTCTCCCTCTTAAGCTCAAACCAACACAGACACATCAAGGAAAGAGTGAATGAATGCAAGCCTAAGTGAAATGCAGAATACAGAATGTTATGTTAACATTAGTAGATGGTAACCATGGAGTATCAGCTTTATAGACTAGGAGCAGATCATATCAATTCAAATCTTTATCAAGTATCATAAACTCTTTTTGAACTAAAACTGAAGAATGTTACAAAAGGATAATATCATCACTGAATGAGGGCAGCACAAGACACCACACACCCCAGTAACACTATTATCAGCTACAGATTAGGCAAGTACAAAGGAATTGAATGAAGACAATACACTTATCATATACTTCATCACCCCAACTCCTTATGCATACTTGTTGACCAACCTGTTTACAAGAGAAACACCAAGTGATCAATGCTACTGAATGTAAGGCAGTCGAAACTCCAAACATCCCAGTAGAAAGGATCACTATCATGCATTTCCTTGGCTAAATATAACAGAAACATGAAAATCAACACAACTGAATCACACTGAAGCTCTCAACATCATGTACCCCAACTTCTTTTCATGTTCTGTTTAACCTAAACATGGATAAGTCACAACTGAATAACACCAAAGTAGTGAACTCTGTGCATCCCAGCTTCTCCTGGTGTTAGGTTAACATTCTCAGGCTAATAACAGAGTTTTTACTTTACAAAACTTTTGACATGAACCTGTCCACCAGTAAACATAGCTAATAATCCTGGTCAACCACACAAACCAATAATAACAAACATTCATGAAGACAAACAAGAACAAAATATAAATCAATTAGAAAAATCTAATGCAATCCTAGACACCACAAACAGACTATGGTGTTAGCCAGTGGTGTTATGGCAACACCGGAATGCAACACTGAATCACAGAACATTCAAGACGAGAGTCTTCCTCAAATTGAAGAACCTCTCGCTATCTAATGACATCTTAAACATATCAACTAACTGATTGTTGGTCTCTAAGTGATCAATGTTTATAACCTTGTCATCTACCAGATTTCTCAAGAAATGATGCATAAAAATTGTATGCTTTGTTCTAGAATGATGGACCAGATTTCCTGATATGCTAATGGTACTAAGGTTATCACTAAACAACAACAATGTGTCACTTTTTATCTCATAATCATGCAACATGTGTTTAAGCCATATAAAACGGGTAACACAGCTGCGAGCTGCAAATTCAACAGTTGATAATGACACACAATTATGTTTCTTGCTATAACATGAAAAAGGATTATTTCCCAAATAAAAACAACCCCAACATGTAGATTTTCTATCAGCTAAATCTCCAGCCCATTCAAAATCATCAAAACCAACAAGGTTTGTATTTGTATCATATGTATACCAAATGCTCAAGTCTACAGTACCAGATATATGCTTCAGTATTAGCTTCACATCAATTAAGAGAAAAGCTTTAGGTTCAGCGTAATACCTTGTACAAACACAAACACAAACCGAGTTCATAATATATGGGCAAGTGATGGATAGATATATCAAGCTTGTGTCTCCCTTTCCAATCACCAAAGTAGAAGACATTTGAGTCTTGCTCGACTTTGACTCCTCCAAACCAATCATGCTCATCTCATCCTTCTTTTGCTTAACTTTCAAACCCAAGAAGAGATCCAGTTCACTAATCACGCTCATCACTAATGTACCTGCCAAAGCCTCAACAAACTTGTCTAGAGTAGACTTGTTAGTATAAACAAAGACAATGTCATCAGCAGATCTTTGAGCTAAACAATTATCAGAATATGTGGCAGACATGCAAACACTCAACATTATCATATCTCTAAAATTTACCCTTTTCTTGTTGTGTGTTTTGATGTCATTAATGATTTGAACCATAACCTGAGATGTAGGATGATTACTATGGGTCCTATCAGTTGTATCCCTCCAAACATCTTGAACTTGAACCTTCTCATTGTAGAATTTTGACTGCTCTACTGTTGTGTCAACATCAGGACTAGTCGATGTTGGCATAACATCAGCTTCTGGTTCATGTTCATGTTCTGGTTCTGCAAGTGATGTTGGTATAACACTGTCCGGAGTCAATGTTAACCTAACATCAGAATCCACTAGACTTGGCACAACAGCCTCTAACTCAGCTGCAACACTTGGCAAACCATCAAAAACCACATATACAGATTATTGAACAATATTTAATCTTGGATCAAACATCCTAATAATAATATTGGTCAAATAATAGCCATAAAAGATGCATTCTTTAATTTTTGGATCATATTTACTCAAAATATCTTTGTCATTTAAAGTATAGCAAACATATCCAAATTCATGAAAATGAGCAAGATCATATTTCTTCCCTTTCATCATCTCATAAGAAGTCATGGGAATAGAGAATTTATGAATATTTTCATTAAACACACATAAGCGAGAGAATGACCTATTTTCAAATTCTCTATCATGATTTGACCAAATATTACCAAAAGAAGCATCATGTAAATTATCAATACTAGCATGCAATGTTCTAAAGGTATTAAGAGCTTCTGATTTTTCATTGAAAGATTTAATCAAAGTATATCCAGAAAAAGCATTCATAATCACACAATCATATTGTTTACCCCCAACTCTATTTACTTCAATAAGACCTAAGAGATCCATATGAAGTAGATGAAAACAATTAGAGGTACTTGTAACCTGTTCATCCACTTGGATTGGATTATGAGTAGCTTTGGTCACCTTACCTTTCAAGCAATCATAACAGACCATCTTCCCAGTACCCAAGAGATAGGGAATGCCTCTCACGGTTTCAAGTTTCACCACTTTGCCCATATTCTTGTTGTGCATGTGTCCAAGTCTCTTGTTCTTGGCAATTGAATAGTCCACCTTTGTTTGAAAGAAAGTCACTTGATCCCTCGCCAAGTAGTTGTCTTCAACCCTCTTACATGTTAAAGCACACACATTTGCACAATCAGATACATCACAAGAATCTTTATCATACCTTACCAATAAGTCATCATCACACAATTGACTGATGCTTATATGGTTTTCACAAAATCCAACCAACAACATATCATCCTTCAAGAGTGGGGATCCATCAACGTTCAACACTTCTTTCCGAATGATTCTTCCTTTACTTCCATCTTCATAGGTGAAGGTTCCAGTGGTTAGTGGTGCACACTTCTTCAAATTGGATTTGCTTTCTTTCCAATCATGTGTCTTAAGTAGTGTTAAGGCAATACAATCTGTTCCCAATGTTAAAGTAACATTGGTTATCCAGTGTTGTCTTAACATCATGTATAACCGTATCAAATCATATTTGTAACTAGTTATATGCCTCAAACATCCACTATCAGTGTACCACTTACCTGCAAGGTTAGTATGCACAGTAGGAAAGATAATATTGCAAACAATATAAGCTTTAGGCAACCAAAGTCTAGTGTTTCTCATCCCATTATTCTGCTCAGCAATGTTGGAACTGAATGTTAAGGTAACATTGGAATAACTAGTATCAACATTGGAATGTTCAAATTCTAGTGTTGGCTTAACACCAACATCAACATTGCATGAATCCCTATTTCGTTCAACTATTTTCTTTTTAAGAGACTTTCTGTATTTATAACAATATGGTTTAAAGTGTCCAAATTGAAAACAATATTGACAAATATAAACCATTTTCTTAGATTCTCTAGAAAGTACCTTTGCCTTTTCAAAACCAGGAATAGTGGATTCAACATAATTTGTGGAGTGAGTAACTTGACTTTGATATCCTAAACCAGAACTACCATCATTGCCTAAACATAAAACTTCATCAAGTTTGTAAGTACCTGTATTCCTCTTGGCAATGGTATGTTCAACAATTCCCAGCTTAGAAGTTACCTTTTCTATTTCATCATCTTTTCTATCCAAACTAACCTCAAGTTGAGTGATTGTAGCCTTCAAGCTTTCATTATCTTCAATATCCTTCTCAATTCTACTCCACTTGTCTTTCTCCTTGAGCAGGTCTTGGTAGATGATCTTCAGTTTATCAAGAAACTCTTCTTGAATCAATTTACCTTCAAGGACACTATCATCTTCCAAACCTATAGAATCATGGAAATACTCAAAGTCAGAATCATCATCAAACTCATCATAATCAGAAATCAAACATTCAGAGTTTTCTAAACAAATGGTTTCATCCCAATTGTCAACAAAAATCTACTGGACTGGTGTTGTCTTCTGGATGTTAACATAATATCGAGCTGTCTGGATGTTGGCAGAACACCAAGCATTGACACCAGCGGTTTGTCCACCTTCGCACACACGGTTGTTTGAGTTTCTTCAATCGTTGGCACCTGTCCATCACCATATTCTTCAAAACCTGTCTCATCATTATCATCTACACAAACCAAGAACTCCCTTTTGTTCTAAGGTTGTTACCACATTCAGAAGCAAAATGGCCCCAACCTTTACATTCATAACATTGAATCTTTTTGAGATGTGTATCATTATGAGGAGTAGGTTTACAAGAATATTTGGTCATCTCTTCAGAGAAATCTTTCTTTAGATCAGCAAGAATATTTTTATCACATAGACTAAGCTTATTAAACTTTTCAATCACAGTTTCATTATAAGCTTGAATTTCTTCTTCATCATCTACTTTTTCAAGATTCATCTCAAATTCTTTCAGAGTGCTAAGTAGGGCATGAAAGTCTAAAGTGTCCACATCCCTAGCTTCTTGCATAGCAATCACCTCAAATTTCTTAGAAAGAGTTCTCACAGCTTTGTACGCCAGTTGCTTAGTAGACAGGGACTCACCTAAGTCTTGAATTTCATTAGCAAGATCCATGAGTTTCTCAAAATAAGCAGTAATACTTTCATCTTCCCCCATTGTTAAATTAACAAATTTGCTCAAAAACATGCATAGCTTAGTCTTTTTAGTGCATACATCACCTTCACAATGATTTTGTAAGATATCCCAAGCATGCTTTGCAGTTGAACAATTTTTAATTAACTTAAACATGTGACTATCAACCAAACAAAATATGGTATTTAGAGCTTTTTCATTGAAGAAAGCGTTACTTAGCTCAGTTTGAGTCCACTCTGATTTTGGCTTAGGAACAACATCATGATCTTCATCTGGATCTACAGTGCCATGAAAGTAATCAAAGTTAGATTCATCAATAATAGACAAGGAATCATAATTAATACAAGAATTATATTTATTCCAAATTCTAAAGAAAAACTCATGTTCTGGTGTTGGATCCTGGATGTTAGAGTAACATTGAGATCCGTGGCAATTCTGGGAGTCTTCTTTTGTCTAGTAAGTATGAGCGAGTAGCGCAGCTGTATGAATCTCATCTGATTGTCCTTCGACCACAGTACGTGATCCATAATTGAAATCCTCACCATCATTATTTTGAGAATTTGAGGCTAATAATAAAAGATCTTCATCTGGAGCACACATAGGGACTGCATACCCTTAGATCACCGTCTTCCAAGATCGCCAACCGAATGATTTAATGAGTGCATGAATTCTAACCTTCCAATAAGAATACTTGGATCCATCCAAGACAAGCAGTTTCTTGTTGTTCGGATTCTCGGTTGTCCATCCTTTAATATCAAATCCAAACACCAGTGAAGTCGGTGCTTGGCTCTGATGCCAATTGAAATTGTTGGATCGGAACATGATACTTGTCGCACAGTGTTAACCCTTCGATGTTAGTCTAACACTGATCAGCTCTTCCAATGTTAAGCTGATGTTGGACTCTCGATGTTATCTTAACATCCGTTTAACAGCAGTTAATCGTTAGCACAAATCTACTTGACAGAGAATATAATGCATCGGATAAATAAAGAACACAAGTAGATGTAATTTTAAGAAGATAATATATTAATATGATCTTCCGAGCCGTAGGCAAAATAACATGTTAAGGTTTTAACAAAAGTCGTGCTCTCAATTTTCAAGCTCCTCACTCTCAAATTAATCGAACTAAGCAAAGCACACAAGAATTGCTTCGACTATCTCTAAAAGCTCCTCACTCTTAGATCTATTCTAACAACTCACAAACTTTGCTAAAGCAAGACAAAGACACTCGACTATAAATATTTCCTCACGGAAGATTTTCGCTCTTGTCTACGTATCTTTTTCTTGATGCCCAACATGCGTATTTATAGTGTAGTCTTCCTTGATGGCCAAGACATATTGTGCACTTTTTTGATAGCTATTAGATCTCCTTGTATGACTCTAATTTCGTTCATTACAAGTCTCCTTCAATAGGGAAAGGTTTCCTTGTCTAACTTGAAGTTAATGGAAAGGTTTCCTTCTTTAACCAGAAGTCTTCAATGGAAAGGTTTCCTTCTTTGACTAGAAGTCTTCTAAGGAAAAATTCCTTCTCCATCTTGTTGTCTTCTATAGAAAGAATCCTACTACAAGTAATCTTCATTCCTTCTTGCAATTCACACGCCATGATCTTTCCATTGCACCGCACACAACTTTCCTTCTTTAATTATGGAAAGTTCTTCTTTGGAAATTTCTCTTTGAATGGCAACTTTTCTTTAAGGAAATAGATCCTCCCTTAAAGTCTCTTGACCTGAAGCACATACAAATACCAACTACAACTCGTGGATCTAAGTTAGTAAGTGAATAAAGGCAAAACACAATTATAGCAATAAATCCCGAATGTGCAGTTTTTCTGTGTTCAATGTTATCCTAACATTGTTGATCTAACATTGACAAAATACTTGCACTTTCATATAATAATAAAAAAATATCAAAATTTAGGGGGGGTTGAAGTCCGCCCAAGCACCGCCCTAGATACGCCCCTGATTGGAAGTATCTCATTTAAAAAATAGTTAGTCGAAGAAATTGCTTCGCCCACATGTTCCGGGATAATCCATAATTTTATAACATTGTATCAATTCCATCTTTTCTAAGAGTAGGACTCTTTTTAAGAGTCTTGCATGATTCAAACACGAGGAGATAAATAAGCATACTATGCTGTCACGTTTCAAAACTCACATCAGCGAAGTTTTCTCATTTTTCAATATAGCTCATAGGAACAGTCGATAGTCCGACCAGTCATTCGTGAAGGATAGGTTTTTAGCATCAAATTAAAACTAGAAGCTTTTTGAGCGTTTGAGAATTGATATCAGTAATTACCATATCCGTATCTTTTTTCTCTAGACATATCAGGTATTTGTCTCATCTCCCGTGATTTATGATTTCACGTAAGATTATCTTACTAGTTGAAAAATGAGACAATTTACTCTTAATCTATTATATAACTTTTTCTGAAATATAGAAATACTTTATGAAAGCGAACTAGATTAGTATAACAACAAAGCATTGAAACGGGAACATCCAACTTTGTTCTCAAAATCTCTATTTTTGTTTCCTTTGGCCTTTAGAAACGAAAAATTCTATTTTGGTCTTATTTTGTCACGGTAATAGAATACGGTAAAATAGTACAATTGAAATATAAATAACCAAAATAACCGTAATCCAATAAATTGAACGGACTAACTTTGTCCGGAACACCTACTATCTATTACAGACCTTGAATTGCTTTAGATATCCCAATAAGACAAATTTACATGCGCATCGAATTCTGAACGCTCGATGTGCGCCTCGAATGGTGTTGATTCGATGCTGAGCTTATTCAATAATCGCTGATTCGATGTGAGTATATCAAATCACTAAGATTTGATGTTGTCGTGACTCGAATTGGTTTGATTCGATGTCAGATTGTAACAATAGTGTTGGTGTCGAATGCAGTGAGGCATCGAACGAATGTGCGTACCGAATAGGCTCGTTCGATGTGGTAATAGTTGGACTCGGGTTTGATCGACCTCTGGAAGATCAATGGTCGAGCTATATATAGGCTCCGTCATGCGGGATCCACTGACAACTGTGGAATGCGCATCGAATCATGCTGATTCGATGCGCGTATCGAATAACGCTTGTTCGGTATGCTATTGGGCCAGCCCAATAACTGTGCTGGGCCAATCCTGAAATTCCCCAATCACATAGTCCCCCCAGTTTGGGAGACGCTGTCATTTAGATAGCGATTTCCAACTTTGATAGACCTCGCATTATATTTTTGTGGGGCGTGGGAACTTGTATTGCTCTCAAGTGATTGCGGAGAGCATGTTATTTTGATAATTCGATGGTACCGCATCGAACGGCTACAGTTTGACGCGTGTTGGCACCGGCATCAAATTTGACGAATTCGATGCGCACACATCGAACGGTATGTATTCGATGTGGTCACGGTGTTTGGCGGTGCATGGGCCTATATAAGGGCTACATTCCACGTCAATTTTGTCTTCTTCCCCAAAAGCAGTTTTTTGTTCACTTTTTAACCGCATCGAACGCTGTCCGTTCGATACAGTCAGACACATCGAATTTTGCAGACTCGATGGGCGTTTGATTTTATTCGGTCACCGCAACCCATATATTATTCGTCATTTTCTTGATATGGCACGTACTAAGTCTAAAAATCGAAGTAAACCTGTGGTGTCGCCCGAGAATATTTATGATTCTCGGAAAAGGAACGAGGAATATGATCCCTCCGATGTTGGCCCGTCTGCGGGCAATAATGCTTTAGAAGATAATCCAAGCAACACTGTCAGAAATGAACCTGCGACTGCAGCCCCTGGCAATCTCTTTGATAATTGGGGTGCGGGTCATTCTGATATGTCTCCAGTAGATCGTTCTACGATGAGACTCGGTGGTGTTAGCGCTGGTACTCGGGTACCCATTGTGAGTGATTTTGAACGTCACGAACATGCTGTCCCACGGAGATTGGTGTTGACGCCAATTGCTACTAGTGGACGTATAAAAGTTGGGACTAATTGTCAGATTTGAATAATGGAAGATATTGATGCTGAAGATGAGAGAATTGCTGCCAAGTTGGCTAGATTCAATGCGTCTCATCCCACGTTCAGGAATGAGCGAAACATCAATGAAGCGGGCTCCTCCCATTCAGAGAGTGAGGACTGGTACGCCTCCGCTAAAAGGAAAATGGCAAAGGAAGAATCTGCTCACGAGGCTCAGGACATACCTCCGCCTCCACTTAGGCGTCCTCGACCTTCAGGGAACCTGAGACCGGCCCCTCCAGGGAGACTTGTCAATTATGATTTTTTCAATGACGAAAATTCAGAATCACTGAGCACCACACTGGGCAGGTATAGGTTAAGAGAGGAGCAAGCAGGAGAGATAATGGAGAGTATATGGCCTCAGTTGGATCGCCAAGCCGTAATAAATCGGCTAGGATATCAAGATTTGGCCCACTTTGGGCGCTTATTTTTTGTTGTCGTTATTTTAGCAGTATTTTGGCTATGCAGGGATTATAGTGGTTTAGCTGAGGTGCAGAGCCAACATAATGTTGTCATCGATAATCTACGTGCTAACATCCGTAGCGGGGATTATAGCCGCCGCAATGCACTGAAGCGCGCTAGAGAGGCAGAACAAATAGCGTCTAAAGCCGCACACGGAGTACATGATGCCGAAGTTAAGGCTAAGAAATCTGAAGAGAATGCTGAAGCACTGCGTGCTGAAATAATCGTGCTAAAAAAAGAGAATGATTTCCTGAAGTGTGATAATTGTTCTCTTAAAGCGTCGAATGTTGACGCGAAAAATGCCATTGCCAATTTGCATCGTCGAATTCAACATTTTGGGTCTGAGGATTATAAATGTTACATTGTCCAAAATTTTATGCAGAGTAACATTTATAAATTTCTCGAATTACTCCGCGGTGCTGTAGACATGAAATATGGTATGGAACTTGACGTCGACCCTCAGAGAGGGTTTTCATAAAGGTATGCTTGATGCCAATCGTAATTCGAGAATGGAGATCCCAGAGGCCAGTGGTGATGATAATGCCGATTTACATACCCCTAGGCCTGGTGATTCATTTTATGCCGTGTGGCGCGATCGTAAAAACCAAAATGTGACAGGCTCAAGCTCTTTGAAATCGAGCTCTTCTCTGACGCATAAAGGAAAAGATAAATGCGTTCCTAACACTAGTTTGAGCGATTCCGAGAGTATCAAGAAGGCTCTTCACGACGCTTTTGGTTTGAGTGACGATGAAGCAGATTTGCCTCCAAAAACGTCCAGGTCCACGATTTTCTTGCAGAGTCCCCCAAAGATGTCAGGTTTTGAAAGCGTTCCTACCACGGCCACGGATAAAAGAAGTAAGGCGAAAACCGTACCAAAGATTTCTAGTCCAACAAGGGTCTTGCCAAGTGGAACGTATCCTTCTCAAGATGACAGAGTTTTTGTGCTGGAAAGTAATGTGCCTGATCAATCATTTAATGCTCATAATCTGATTTCTCCGTGCAGATATCAGCTTGACGATCCAACTGAAAGAATTGAAGTCGATTTGCCCGATAATTGTGCTCAAACGGATGAATTGATTCTTACAAGGGATCAAATTCATGATAATTGTGCCAATTTTGCGCGTTCAGTGGGTGTGATCCTTCGTCAAGAGTCCTCCTAGTCTTCGAGTGAGTAACTATATTTAGGTTACATTATTTTGACGATATTAGGCCTTTTGTTTTGTATAGAGTCTTTGTAACTCTTTTGCCGTAGTTTTTGATATAAAACTAATTCTGCTGGTTGATATCATAATCCTTGATTTACGTTTTACTCGCATACTGTTCTTTCCGACGCATTCCAAGGCATGTTTTCTCATCCATTTGTTTGCTGTTTATTTAACCTTTATTTTATGTTTGATAATGGTTTTTGATGTCATTGTGCATATCCGTTATAACGATTGTGCTTGTCATGATAAGTATGAGCATTTTGGTACCTACCGTTAGGGTTATTATGCTATACCTGAGAAATTTTTTCACTTTGGCCTCTTATTTCGCCGTTATTATATCCAAAACGTGCATGAGGGGTTGGACCACTTTGGGCCTTCTTATCCCACCGTCATGTTCTTCCGTCTGGCATGAGGGGTTGGACCACTTTGGGCCTTCTTATCCCACCGTCATGTTCTTTCGCCTCGCATGAGGGGTTGGACCAATTTGGACCTTCTTATCCCACCGTCATGTTCTTCCGTCTGGCATGAGGGGTTGGACCACTTCGGGCCTTCTTATCCCATCGTCATGTTCTTTCGCCTGACATGAGGGGTTGGACCACTTTGGGCCTTCTTATCCCACACCACGTTCTTCCGCCTGACATGAGGGGTTGGACCACTTTGGGCCTTCTTATCCCACCGTCATGTTCTTCCGCCTGGCATGAGGTGTTGGATCACTTTGGGCATGCTTATCCCACCGTCATGTTCTTCTGTCGGGCATGAGGGGTTGGACCACTTTGGGCCTTCTTATCCCACCGTCATGTTCTTCTGTGTGGCATGAGGGGTTGAACCACTGTGGGCCTTCTTATCCCACCTTCATGTTCACCTACGTCATTTGACGGATAAAAACTTGTAGTTAGTAACTCAAAAAGAATTGATAACGATTGAAGTGTATTTATCAGAACATCTGATGAAATTTATTCAACTTTATGCATAATAGCGCCTAAGATGTTGCACATTCCATGGACGCTTCTGTTGAACCCCTTTTAGAGATTCCAAATAATAGTACCCTCGTGAACTTGCTCGTATGACTCTGAAAGGCCCTTCCCATTACGGTTCAAGCTTTCCGATATGTTGTTTTGTTGCAATGTTTCTCAGGACCAAATCTCTTACTTCAAAATTTCTGAATTGAATCCTTTTATCATAGCTTTTGGCCATTGCTGCTTTAAAAGCAACAGTACGTTGATACGCATCATCCATTGGCAATCCTTTCATATCCAGATCCATTTGTCTTAACTAGGCCGATTGCTCTGGATCGTAATCAGTAATCCTGCGCGTTGGCATACCTATCTCTGCAGGTAAAACAGCTTCGGTGCAATATACAAGAACAAACGGGGTCTCCCCCGTGGATGTTCTTGGAGTCGTTCTATACGCCCATAATATTCCTTGAAGCACTTCCGGCCATGTTTTTCATGTGCTTCTCACCCTCCTTTCGAGATAATCTTTCAATGTTTTGTTAGTGGATTCTGTTTGACCACTGGACTGCGGATGATACACTAAGGTCAGATTGTGTGATATTTTTAATTTCGCGAACCATGATTTAATCTCCTTTCCACTGAATTGCGTGCCGTTGTCACGTACAATTGACCTCAGAATTCCAAAATGACATATGATGTATTTCCAGATAAACTTGATCATATTCTTTTCTGTGATTGACGACATAGCTTCTGCCTCAACCCATTTAGTATAATACTCAACAGCCACTACTAAATATCGTTTTTGTCCTTTGGCTGACGGAAAAGGTCCCACAATATCAATTCCCCACTAATCAAATGGACATGCCAC
Organism: Linaria vulgaris; assembly: GCA_948329865.1. Lineage (NCBI taxonomy): Eukaryota > Viridiplantae > Streptophyta > Magnoliopsida > Lamiales > Plantaginaceae > Linaria > Linaria vulgaris. The sequence continues at coordinate 60,723,648 of OX415251.1, read as the reverse complement.
GTCGATGGGTTGTAGCTGGCGTGCCGGTCTATGAATGAGACGAGCGTGGTATTGGCAGCTGTCACATTTCCTCGAGAAAGATGTCTCATCTTTTAGTAGAGTTGGCCAATAATATCCTTGACGCAATATCCGTTGAGCTAAAGCTCGTCCCCCGAAGTGATTTCCACAACAACCTACATGGATCTCTTCCATGACATATTCAGCTTGAGTTGGAGTCAAACATCTCAACAGTGGTCCTTCGAAAGATCTTTTGTATAACTCTCCATTGCTGATAGTAAATCTATATGCCTTATATCGCATTCTGCGCTGTGCATTCGGATCTGCCAGGAGAATGCCATACTAAAGATAAATCATAATCTCGTCCTTCCAAGAGGGGTCTTCTTGTATTGCCAATATAAACTCCACTCGTGCTTCCATGGTAATATATTTTGATATCACAATCGAAGGTTTATCAGCAACCATAAGTGTGATTCGCTTCTCCACCAGAATCTCCGAAGAACTCACGAATTTAGAAAGCGCATCTGCCTTTGCATTGTCGTCCCTAGGGATCTAAGTAATGTCAAAGAATTTGAAGTTCTTTACCAATTCTTTTACCTTTGCGGCATACAACTTCATTGTTTCCTCACGCGTCTCGTACCTTTCTGAAAAATGATTTGCCACCAAAAGCGAGTCGGTGAATATGTCCAGATGTTCAATGTTGCGTTTGAGTGTGCCATTTTGATACCGACAATAATTGCTTCATACTCGGCTTCGTTATTCGTTACCATGTAATTCAAACTAATAGCAAATTCAAATTCTCTTTGCTCCGGGGACAGAAAATGGATTCCAATTCCTCCTCCGTGAGTGGTTGTAGATCCATCCGTGTGTAATATCCATGTTGTGGTTGCCCTGCTGGTTCCAGCTTGGTTTGATATAGAAAAGATACAACTTGCGGTCTCGGTTACACTGTTTTCCAGAGTCTCGGCCATGAAATTTGCTAAAACATGTGCTTTAATTGCAATTCGCGGCTTAAAATCCAATCCGAATTCACTGAGCTCAATTGCCCATTTCACCAATCGGCCAGAGGTTTCAGGCCTCACCAACACTTGCTTCAACGGTTTGTCTGTTACCACAGTGATTGGGTGAGATTGAAAATATGGTTTCAATTTTCGAGCCGCAATAACAATTGCTAATGCGAACAACTCTATTTCCAAGTAATTCCTCTCTGCCCCCTGCAGTACTCTACTCACATAATGAATGGGTAATTGCTTAGTTCCCTTTTGCTTGAGTAATATTGTACTGATTGCGTGCGTGGATACTGCTAAATATAGATACAACATTTCATTTTCCTCCGGTTTGGCTAACAACGGCGGGCTCACCAACTAATTCTTCATTTGTCTAAAAGCCTCTTCACACTTAGGCGTCCAAATGAAATCTTTGCTCCGTTTCATCACTTTAAAGAAAGGAAGATTCTTTTATGCAGATGTCGATATAAATCTTCCCAAAGCTCTTAAACGGCCCACCAGATATTGAACATCCCTCACTATTCTTGGTGATGGTAGATCCAATACTGCATTTATTTTGTCAAGGTTGGCTTCAATTCCTCTTTCATTTATCACATAACCTCGAAACTTTCCCGCTGTTACCCCAAAAGTGCATTTTTTGGGGTTTAATTTCATTCTGTAGGTTCTCATGAGTCATGATAGTGAAAACCTCATCCAAATGTCGCACATGCTCCTTGGATTTGAGACTCTTTACCAGCATATCGGCAATATACACTTCCATTAACTTTCCAATTTGATGGTAAAACATTTTAGCTACCAGCCTTTGAAATGTTGCTCCTGCATTCTTAAATCCGAATGACATTACACTATAACAATACACTCCGGTATCCGTGACAAATTATGTCTTGCTCTGATCCTGCACTGCCATTAAAATTTGATGAAACCCACTTTTCGCATCTATCATGCTTAGCAACGCACATCCTGCCGTCGAATTGACAAGTAGGTCTATCCGAGGCAATGGAAAAGGATCCCTTGGGCAATGCTTGTTTAAGTCTGTATAATCCACACACATTCTCCATATAGCTTCTTTTTTCACAATCATTCTGAGAACCTTATAGCATAAATATGCCGTGCTGCTAAAAGTTCTTGTACCTCTTTTTCGGCGGCTTCATTCTTTTCTTTGCTAAAATTTTACTTATTTTGTCGTATCGATTTTGCTCTCTTGTCTACATTCAAGCGATGTACTATGATCCTAGAGTCTATCCTGAGAAGATCGGAATCGGACCATGCAAAAATATATGAATCACGCCGGAGACAGTCCACCAAGGCCGCCTCTATTATCCGGTCCATTCCTGCTCCAATTTTTATTATTTTCTCGGTGCTTTCCGTAAACAGCTGCACAATCTTGAACTCCCCTAAAGGCTTCATCTTACATTCTTGCCATTGTTTTAACAATTGACTTTCTACTTTATTTCGCGCCTACTCTTTAGGCTCAAATCGCTTTTGACTATGATCTGTCTACGTTTTGGTCTTCTTCTCTGTTTCCCTTTTTTCAACCGCATACATGCGCCGTTTATTTGTTATCCTAGCTGCTTATACCTAAAGTAATGTAAACGGTGTTCCCACAGACAGCGCCAATATTTTGATCTTATTTCGTCACGGTAATAGAACACGGTAAAATAGTACAATTGAAATATAAATAACCAAAATAACGTTAATCCAATAAAATGAACGGACTAACTCTGTCCGGAACACCTACTATCTATTACATACCTTGAATTGCTTTAGATATCCTAATAAGACAAATTTACATGCGCATCGAATTCTGAACGTTCGATGTGCGCCTCGAATGGTGCTGATTCGATGCTGAGCTTATTCAATAATCGCTGATTCGATGTGAGTATATCGAATCACTAAGATTCGATGTTGTCGTGAGTCGAATTGGATTGATTCGATGTCAAATTGTAACAATAGTGTTGGTGTCGAATGCAGTGAGGCATCGAACGAATGTGCGTATCGAATAGGCTCGTTCGATGTGGTAATAGTTGGACTCGGGTTCGATCCGCCTCTGGAAGATCAAGGGTCGAGCTATATATAGGCTCCGTCCCGCGGGACCCATTGACAACTATGGAATGCACATCGAATCATGCTGATTTGATGCACGTATAGAATAACGCTTGTTCGATACGCTGTTGGGCCGACCCAATAACTGTGCTAGGCCAATCCTGAAATTCGCCTATCAAATTCGATTCTTGTTTTTCATTTTGAAAGTATAGTTGCCATTTTTTCGAAACAAAAACTTTCGTTCCAGTTACCAATTAGGGGAACAATGTTTTTTGTATCAAGCTGAAAAGGAAAAGTTATGTTCCCATGTTTAAAAATGGGAACGAAATAGTATTGCGGCACAACCACATTTTAAGAGTCCACGTCCTGATTGCTAGCATATCTGTTTTCAGACCCGGACTGGACCATCCGGTCCGACCGATCTGGCCGGGAACCGGTGCCTTCACCGGTCCGGGTCGGCCCTAAAAATGGGCTGCTAAGGAGTTGCAGCTGAACCAGTGACTCGGACCGGTTCGGCCGGAGAACCGGTCGCCCAGTTCGGTCTTGCGAATTGGTGTGGCCGGGTGTAAAAAAAAAAATTTGTTGCTGCAATACTGCCGGTTCTAAATAAAGGAAGAAAGAGAAGAAAGAGAAAAAAAAGAAGTGAATTGAACGGCTACAATTGGTATGAGAAGAAAGAAAGAGAAGAAAGAGAAAAAGAAAAAGAAAAGAAAGAGAAGAGAGAAGAAAGAAAGGGTGCAATTGGTATGAGAAGAAGGAAAGAGAAGAAAGAGAAAGAGAAAAAGAGAAGAAAGAGATGAGAGAAGAAAGAAAGGGACGGCTGCACCTTTGTTTTTAAATGGTAAATTAGGTTATTAGGTTACAAACTTAATATTTATCAAGAAGTTGGGCCCTGAAGCTGGCCCAAATAACTACTAAACCCATTATCAACTAAATAAGCTATTATTTATTTAAGAAAATGTACTATATAATAATTAAACCTCATATATAATATATATATATATATAATATTTTTTCGTAAAAGGTAAAAAACAAATAGCCTTTCATATTAAAATTTTCGATAAACATACATATTATGTTCAATAGTATCATGCCTACAAATATTAAATATTTGTTTTGTGTGCAACTTTGCATGTAACATGTAGTTTTGAAGTTGAGCAACTGGTCGTTGACTAAAGTCAACAAACCGGTCAAACCAGTGGTCAGATCGGTCCGACCTGCTGATCCGCTACCGAGTAGTTTCACCGGTTCTGTGACCGGACCGGGTCTAAAAACACTGGTTAGCATTGTAGGTGAATATATAGTGCGGTCGCCGATTGGAGTGATATTTATCTTTTTGGAGTAAAGTAGAGCTTATACTTGGTATGTACCGGGAGAAAGGAGAAGACAATAATGCACGATATAGAGGACAACTTATACTCGGTAAGTTGGTATGGACCGCGAGAGCCGAGAAAGAACAAGACAACTAATACAAGACTAATATTGAGTACTAATAATAATGAATCTCCACCTAGAAAATAAAGAAACTTTCCGTTAATCATTGGAGTTTGGAGGTTTTTAAAGCCACCAAACATCCGTTGCTAACTCGTTTTGAGTCTTTTCTTTTCCGCGGTACAAAATTCCAATGGTTGATATCGGACGAAAACACTTCCCTAATCCCTACCATATTAATATAGTATACAACTGTATAGAGTGTATAGCTGTAATGCTATTATTAATCCCTTTTATATATTTCCAAATCTTATATGCGTATTTGGTGAAAGTTGTCTTAATTTGTCTTATGCTGCAAGATAAATTTCACCTTCTCATGGAAACTTTGTTAATAGAAAGTGCATTACTAAATACTAAATACTAAATACTTGCACCAAATACTTGCAACATAACACCGCTCCGTTCATTAATAAATGGCTTAGTGTTATTGCCAAAGCAGAAATTATTGCTGCCAGATCAATTATTAGTGTATTCCTAGGTTACTCTTTATAATTAAGGAATGCATCAATCAAAACCTTTATATACTCAATAATATATTTCTCTGTCAATTAAGCTTCCTAATTATAGTAGATAGCAAGCTAATTCCTCTCTCCATGATATGAGTATTTCTCGTATTGAGTCGTTCCATGGGCCAGGTTTATATTTTACCTGTGTCGGTGATCATCTCCGAAATACATATCGAATGTACCTTCGATATGGTACAGCTCACGTGTTTATTACGTGAGTAGTTCCCGCATCCCGATGCCGATAAATATCCGCATTCCGATAATCAATGTAAGCTTTAATTATCCGCAATTACTGTACACCTATATCGAACATACCCGATATACGTTCAACACAATCTCCGATATATAACACTGACTTATCATTCGACTTCATAACCGACGTCACACCATCTTCGACGTGGAAGGCATCCGATATCATCTCCGATATACATACGATATTATCCCCAATATACATTCGACATCCGCCATTACATCTAACGTCAGTTCGACGTATTTCGGACCAAGCCTACTCAGCACTAGCATTAGTTTAAGTAGGTTTAGTTTAGTGATAGACTCGTTGTACCGCACATGTCACCTACCTCATTATATAAATACGATCTATTGCTAAATTACTCCATATCTAGCCGAATATGTAATTTATGTATAACCTCTTACCACACTTTTTTTAATTTCTTTACAACAAATTATTCCAATTAGAAATTTCACAAATCAATCTTCAATTTTGACAAACCACAAATTACAATAACGTTGTTTTGGCAATCTTACAGAGTAAAAAATAAATTTTCTAACGTCGTCAACAATAAATAGTAATTAATATTGATGACTCTTATTGCAATAGTAAGTGCTTGTCCCTTATTATTTACATCTATGAAGTTACGTGTATTATAAACTAAAGTCAATGTATCGTTAAAAACCTAATAGAAAAGAAATATGTTATGACGTAGATTGACAAAATAGAAAATAAATACAAAATAGCAATTTATCATTTTTATATATTGATGAGAACTGCGTTATATAAGTATTAATATTAAAAAAACTGCGTTATAAGTAATTATAAGTATTCATATTAGCTTGCTAATTACTATTATTAGGCAGCTTAAATTGATAGAGAAATAATATTATCTATACTATTATATAAAGAAAGGCAAACTATGACACCAAACTTTTGATTTCCGATTTTAGCCTTAGAGTTTTAGTGTTGTAACAATATTTGATTATTAAGTTCCTAATATAGTTCTAATGTGAGTAGAATCATTAACTACAATAATTATAGTGATTGGGGATTTAGTTTTCTAAAATTTAGAACTTTCTATATAAATTCCATATCCTTATATATATATATATATATCTAATCATTACTTATTTAAGTTATTTTCTTCATCATATTAATTAAAATAAATTATTAATCATACGAAGAACGCGTGCCACCATTTCTAGTTCGATTTATAAGGAATTTGATTGATGCATTTCTTAATTATTAAGGGTAAATTAGAAATACACTAAAAACTGCTCTAGCAACAATAATTTCAGTTTTAGCAATATTGCTAGCCTTAATAAATGATTTTTCTTTCTAGGTGTTTTTACATGCTCCGCATTAACTATGTTACATAATCCGCCTACCATCCATAATGTTAGTCGCGAACTGACAAATTCAGTGCGTGTGCACCGACTTAAGAACAATTAAGAATCCTTAGTTCGCGAACTAAGAAAAATTAATTATCAAACAAAGAGTTATTACTTAATTCATGCGTTTTTTGTCAATATATATTGTGAATTGTGTGAGGTTTATGAATTATTTATTTTTTGCGATAAAGAGGAGAAAGAGAAAACCTTGTAGGTCAAGACAAATAAGAAAGAAAATAATAAATAAATATGACTAAATACATTAAAATTCTTATCTCAGTTAATAAATGAATCACAAACTAAATTGAGAACATTTTAATTCAATTAATCACACATTTCTTTGATTTATTACATGAATATATAAAATTGGACCCAAAAATATTTGAACTTGTAAGTAATTAATCATGTAATATTCAATTTTTTGATATTTAACCGACACACTCAATTTATGTATTTTAAATTTGGTGCACTGGAGCACTCGATCCCTCACGCACTTGGCCACATACTCATATTAGGTCGACATTCTTGACCCCAACAAATCTTACTGGACGTTGCCAATATTCCTTAAGAAAATAAAGCGAACTCTAAATTTTAATCATTCACTTTGATACTTGTATTTTTATTTTAATTACTAATAGAAAAGGAAAAATTCATGGGGCTTCCCCTTAAAAAATCGAAATAACATTGTTCCGTTCATTAATAAATGATTGTTATAACATAACAAATATATATATATATATATATATATATATATATATATTTGGCAACATGTGCCAAACCGGGTGAACAACTTGTCCAAGCTAAATAAAAGAGCGGCTGCAAAAGAGTGGCTGCAAAGGGCAGTGCTTGAGAGCCCATCTCGCAAACCTGTTCGCCTCACGATATGTTTAGGAGAGGAACATGGTGTAAAAACGTCATTCCAAACTCCATATCTCATGGAGCAGGGCCAATGTCTCAACTGAAGTTGGTGGGCCCAGTGGGTGGGTCAATTTGCCAAAAACAAATTCTAAATTCATCTCAATAAGGAGCGTTGGAATCGAAAGTAATAAAGAAAATATCACGAAGTTCAGCTACATTATTGGTGCTGCGTCCTGTCGCTTTGGAAAAGGATCTAACTACTATACCTGCAAAATCAAACAACACGCCGCTGATACCTATAGGTTCAGGATTGCCCAATGTCGAGCCATCGGTTTTGAATTTAATGACACCCAAAGGGGAGGAAACCAACGAATGGGAAGATGGTCCCGTAAAGTACAGGAAATGAGTGCAATGATCCGAAAGGAGGAGATGGGTTGCTCAGAAAGAAGAGTTCATTTCGGGCCCGCCACAAGGCCCTGCAGCCAATAAGGATGTATTCCGGGTCAGGGAGGCGAGTTAAGTGAGGGATTATGTTCGTCCCAAGTGGGGGGGGGGGGGGGGGGGTTTAAAAAGGGGATGCCTGGTGGACTTTGGAGAAGAGAGGGCATTCAGCAAACAAATGAGTTGTAGGTTTTCAACTGAATGGCATAAGGGACACAGCTCAGAGACGGGTATATGTCGACTTTGAAGGAAGTCTCTAGTTGCCATGACCTCGTGGCCCAAGAACCAGCCATAGAATCAAATGTGGGGCATAACCCGCGAGCGCCAAAAGATGTGCCAGAAAAGGCTGGGTTGTAGGGGGCCGTATGCAGTTGTTGCGAGCTAACTATTAATAGATTTAATAGTGAAGTGGCCTCTAAGATCCCAGGCCCAGAAATTGGTGCCCGAGACGTCGATGGTGGGAATGGGAATCCTGCGATTGTGGTCCAATTAATGTTGCAGAAGAAAAGGTCTCAAAATAGAGAAGTCCCACGAAGCGGGTGGCATATATATCTGAAATGCTAAATGAAAGGAGGGGAGTCAAGAGGGATGGGATAAAATCGGTGATGGTGAAATTACCAAGCAATCGAGAGGGCGGTAAGTTGATTGAGGCACAATTTCGTACTACTCATCGAGTAGAGTATAAAAGCATTGGGAAGAGGCGAGACACATATTTCCACATTGACTAGCATGGGAGGGCAAATGAGCCGTGATGGAATGTCAGTTTGTGAAGTATTTAGCATGCATAACCTGGCACCAAAGAGAGGCGGAGTTGTGAAGTAAGCACCACCCATGCTTTATCATGATTAGGCGGTTGAGCTGCTCGAGGTAGCGGAGGCCTAGCCCTCCCCAAGTGAGGGGCTGGCAGACGGCTTGCCAAGGAACATGGCCCTTACGATGCCCCTGAGCGTTTGCATTACAAAAGGACTTGGAGAGCTTGCTGAAGGTAGTGAAAACCGCACGGGATAAGTACCGCACATACCAAACTATGATAAAATGAATAAAGTGCTCAATTATATGGTCAAAGAAATAGGGTCGTAGTCGGCCCTGCCAAATTGGGATGCCTAGGTACCGGTTGGGAGTGGCCATTATTTCCATGTTGAGGAATTGGAGGATTGCATCCTGACAAGCAGAAGGGATGTATGGGGAGAAGAGAACTCGAGGCCTATCATAACTCACCTCCAGGCCCACCATAACATGAAAGGAGTTAAGAAAGTGGAGTAGGAGTTGAAAGGTACCCTGGTGATCTGCACAAAATATGAAGCAGTCATTGGCAAAGTTGAGAATGGGAATATGAGGTCCTAGATTGCTTGCGTGCACCGCTCGAAAGTGTCCGGACTCGGTCGCCGAAACAAAAGCAGCAATGAGCAGCTCTATGTAGAGAATTAAAAAATATGGGGAAAGATGATCTCACTGCCAGATGCCCCGAGAGGGGTGCCATCCTATTGAAGCTAGAACCAAATCAAAGGCCCAAGAACGCACTCATTCTAACGGCGTGCCTTTTGCAGGTCGGGCAAAGGCTGATGCCAGCACTGGTCCCTTTGAAACTGATAGATATGAACTCCTAACTCACTAGCTCAAGACTCAGATGTAACGACTGCCCCGCTGTCTTCGACATGGACCCGGTGAAATTGAATTCTCCGTGAAGATACTCATCCCACGTACGGTTCGGAGGCCGAGCTTCTTTTAAAGGGATTTTGGGGAGTAGCTCTCGATTTCGATTATTAGGCCTTTTTGGGCCAACCATCCATTAACCGCGACATTGAAATTGACCATTTGGATGCATTCCATGATCCACCTGATGAGGGTGGGAAGAAAGTGGAAATGGATTAAAGTGAATTCAATGAATTATCAATTGACATGGTTGTAGGCTTTAAAAGATCGATCTTGACTGCCAAGAGACCCAGTCGTCTGCGTCAGCGGGTGTTGATCGTATGGAAAAGCTATTGGGCAATGAGGACGTTGTTAGAGATGTTGCGGTTTGGAAGAAATACGTTCTGGTATGGGGAGACAAGAGAACTCGTAGTAGGACAGAGTCTTGCAACTAGCCATTTAGAAATGATTTTGTAGCTGACATTGCACAGGCTGGGGAAGTTTGGGGTTTTCCCTTTTTTGGGATCAAGACGATAGTGGTTTAATTAATATCAGGTGGCATGTGGCAACCAAAGAAGAGGTCATGTGTTGGTAGAAGTGGTCGCTAAGCTCATCGAGCCCGGGGCCTTAGTTGGGCCGTTACTAAAAATGGCCTTACAGATTTCAAAACCATCTATAGCCCGAGTAAGAGAGTGCTGAAAGCTAGGTCCAGAGAGAAGAGTGGAGAAATGGAATTGGGTGGAAGAAATATGGGCGAGGAGAAAGGGTTTGGAACAAAATGTTGAATTTGCAAGAATCTCCTACGTGCGGTGGTACTAGGCTCCGGAAGCAAAGGTGATCCCCTAGATGAGGTTGTTGTGGCGGAGGTGGGACGCGAAGGCATGATAATATTTAATGTTATTACCGCCATCCAATATCCACCACTCGCGAGATCGCTAGGTCTCACGGATAGATTGCTCCACCATGAAGGTTTGTTGAACATTATTAGTAATTAAATGTGGCGGGATGTTAGCGAGGGTGGTATATTAAGAGAGTCAATTTGCAAGTCAAGGTTACCATAGTGCATGATCTTCACTTACGGGACGCCGTTGTAAATCTTCCAAAATTAGTAGAAAAGGGTGTTCTAGATCCGAACGACCACCCCTAGAAAGATAGGGTCAAGGTCCCACGTCATCTCATATCGAAACGGGCTAGTCGAGGGTGCCAAGGGGAAAGAAGTTCCAAAAATATGGAAGAGTGACCAGAGGTATGGGAGGCGAGGTGCCGGACCCGGGCTATAAAATAAGAATTAACCCAAGAAAGGTTAGAAAATAGTTGATTCAGACATTTACAAATAAAATCTTGACTGATTCGTCAGTTCGTCCAGGTGAATGGGTGTCCAGAAAAGTCAATGTTCGAAAGGCCACAAGATTTTAATACAAGAATGAAAACGAGTAACATACGACCAATTTTTGGGGCGACCTCCATGTTTCTCATGTTGGTGTAGTATAACATTAAAATCACCAACTAATAACCAAGGTAAAGAAACCGTGCATGCATAATATATAAGGGAATCCCAAACCTAATCATGTTTGATGGGTTTTGGTGGGTCGTAGAGGGCACTTAGTTAGAATGTCTAATCGGTGTGGAATGTGACCTCCATGTGGATTACCCGCGAGTTATGTGTGAGTGTTTGTAGCATGACCTGCTACGCGTGGAAGATAATACAAATACCACCGAAAAATCCAAGGGGTGGAATCATAACTCGACCATCGAAGGGGAGCTGGCGAGGGCCTGCTCCCCTTGACAACGTGTTTCGAGCAGAATCAAAATGGCCGAATTGTGTTGACGGTTCAACGCAAGAGCAAAGGGCATGAATTCTAACCAGCTAGAACCGTGAGCATTCCAATTTATTATCATTGATGAGTGAATTATTATAGCAAATTTGAGTACTTGATTTCTTATAATTTTACATATTTTTGAGGCAAATTTACTTGTTTTAGTATTGTTTTATTGTTTTTGTAATTTTAGTCGAGTCGGACGCACACGATGCTTATATGGAAGATTTCAGCACTATTTAGTGATACGAGGTAGTAGCGTTAGGGTCATACCAATCGCGCCACTATCATGATGAAAATAGAACGCATCGCAAGCAAGAGTAGTACTTCAGGATGACGCTGGAGAGACTAGAACTGGCGTGATTGCACTGCGATGGAATGGAGATTGCGCCTGTTAAGCGTGGCGGGGGCAGAAAAGTCCTTTTATATTAATTAATATAAATTAGGTTACGTTTGTTCAAGAAATTAGGGCATAAAGACTTTCCTATAATTAGAGGAGGAGGACCAAGGAGTTAAACACAGCTTACAAGAGGTATCCTACACCACTTACAAAATTTTACAAAAGCATTCTAGAGTTGAAGAGAGGAAACCTACCGTTCGAGGCACTACAATCATTGTTGAGGGGGAGGTGAACAAAATGAGTCAACAATCAAAGTAAAGGAAAGCATCAAAGAGTCAAAGGGGACCACACGTCGAAATCTCACTGAGACCAAGAGTTTAATCTTTTCTTTTCTTTCTTGCATAAATGAATTATTGTGATGTTTATGTGACTATGAGTAGCTAATCCTCTTAGTGTCTGAGAGAATATGAAGTTAATCTCATATGGATGCACCTTGAACCTATGTTTTGATTAAGTTTATTGATGAATATGTTTTCTTGGATATTATTTGTTGCTTATGCTACTTGGTATGTTTAGCACACGCGTTTCTATAAATCAGAGGAGTGATGTTGAACAATCTTGTATTACATTGAAGTATGCATAGGAGATTGTTAATGCAACACTAGCATAGTAGATCAGGCAGATAAATCTCTAGACCTTCGATATTAATGTGTATCGTGGAATCTATATCGTAATTAGTAACTCTAATTCACTTCTAAAATAATCTACATTGTGAACGTTTGGTGAGGGAAAAGTGCTTAATGACCAGACATCATTAGGGATTAGGGGGTTCTTTAGTACATACGAAAGATGGCTAATTTATCACGTCAACTCGTAAACAAAATAATAATCAATAGAAATAAGCTTGCATAGAGGTCCTTGGAATTTTGTCTATGAAATACACACGTCCGAGATTAATGAAATTGATCTCTTAGGTATATTTTACTTAAATCTATTTTACAACCTTAGATATCATCCAATCAATCAATTAAATTATGTCTTAGTTAGTTTAGCTTTAGTCAATAATCTCTTCATCGACAATCTTTAGTTAATTAGTAGTTAATCTTAATTCTGAATTCTAGTTTAGATCATTAGAGTAATAAGTAGTTAATAATCTTTCTATTTCCTTCTTAAGGAATCAAAGCAAAATCACCCAGTGTTCAACAATACAATTGTTATAATTCAAGTACGTACTCTCAGGAGATTTGATACTTGGTCAGTTATACTTACTTACCACTTTATATTACTTGACTCGTATTATTATCGCATAAGAGTAGTTTACACATGCATCAATCATCATGTATAAAGGTGGGGGTTGCGGAGAAGCGACACCTTTGTCTTGGGCAGAAGTTGTCAAGTTTTATAGCTCTTTTGCCGTTTGCCAAAGGCTCGGCGGTAGGAACTGAGTTGATGAGATGATGGTCATACTCAATGTGGCCGTCTGCATGTATTGTTAGCACCCGGGCAAGGCTGGGAATGTTGTTGGGTAGGTGTGTCTCGATGCGATAGGCCTGGATCGCGGTGTCTTCCGACGACATGGTGAAAGGGAAGTGGGTCGCAGTCAGTCATGGTGTACATGGTCATCTGTTTCATATCACTATCTCCAAAAGTGAGCCACACAGAGATTATGAGGTCCTCGATGAGGAAGGTGACATGTCAACAAGGCCGACAGACCCATTAGTTGGGTCGAGCAAGTATGCAGTTGCATCAGAGGCCAGAGATGGATCTGTTTTAGCCCTAGGCGAGGGTGGGGTGGTAGTCGAAGTGGTAGGTTGTAATGCCCCAAACCAAGCACCCTGCTAGGCTTCAAGAGCCCTTGCTACAAAATTCATTAGAGAACACCTCGCTTCTTCTTTAAAAGCTGCAGTTATCCCAAAATAACGCATAGCAGAAGCTAGTGTCCAAAAGCTCCATATCAATATCTGCAGTTGTGAAATTTCCTTAGTGATATTTAACTAGGCTTGTCCCATACAATGAGCTCTAAACTCTTCACATGTGAACCTGTAATAGAAACATGAAAATATAAACTTATTTTGAAAAGCAATTTTCTGCAATCATATTTTGAAAAAAATATATATTGGGGAAAATGCTGGTGCATTAAATCTCACTGAGTCCTCAATGTTGGGTTAACATTGGAAACAAAAACTTTCTAACATTCTGTATATGAAATTGTGAAAATTATATTTTTGCCCTTATTCACGTACTAACTGAGTTCCACGAGTTGTAGTTAGTAATTTTATGTGATCCACGTTTAGAGTCTTCAAGGATGTATCTATTTTTGTAAATAAAAGTTGCCATTCAAAAAGAATTTTCCAAAGAAGAACTTTTCATAATTAAATAAGGAAAAATGTGGGCATCGCAATGGAAAGATCAAGGTGTGTAAAGTGCAAGAAGAAAAGAAGATTACGGGCAATAGGATTCTTTCATATAAGACTACAAGATGAAAAATGATTCTTCCCTTATAAGACTTCAATTCAAAGAAGGAAATCTTTCCATTGAGGACTTCTAGTTGGACAAGGAAACCTTTCCTTATTGAAGAAGACTTGCTCATAAACAAAATTAGAGTCAGACAAGGAGATCTAAAGCACTCCAAAAATTTTGCACAACATATCTTGGACATCAAGGAAGACTACATTATAAATAGGCATGTTGGGCATCAAGAATAAGACACGAAGACAAGAGAAAAAATCTCTCGTGAGTAAATTATGTCTTTGTCTTGTTTTTCCAAGTTTTTGTTTAGAAAATTAAGTTAAGTTTTAGAGTTAAGGAGCTTTACTTCTAAGAAGTTACATCCTTAGTTGCTTGGTTGTGTTCGAACTACTTGAGAGTTGAGAGAACAACCTTTGTTTAAATCATTATTTCGATAGTGGTTATTTCGCCTAAGGCTCGGAAGATTATGCTCATATATAATCTTCTTAGAATTACTTGTGTTCTTTACTTTTCACTACGTTATATTCTCTATCAAGTAGATTGGTGCTAACGTTAACTAATGTTAAACGGATGTTAAGATAACACCGAGTCCAATGTTATCATAACATTGAAAAAAAGAGTATGAAGTCCAGATCCAACAATTTCATTAACTAATTCAAAGATTTATATACGACATCGCTGTAAAAATATTCGTCTTAGTAAAATAATAACTCATTTCTCATAATTTTGGGAAAATCAAAATTATTTAACAATATGGAGGGTCACATAAGCGGCGTTTCGGTCCTCAGGGGCTCAAAACATGCATATTGATGAAGATTTATAGGGCTCGCGATAGAGGAGTGCAAAATAGACGGCGCCAGTTTGGTCACCAATATCTAGGGCCTGCATCGAACGATGGCTATCTAGTTGGTGCAAATAGTTAAAGGTCAATTATGAGCTATCAAGCCAAGTCTCTTGTATGTGCTTAGTAGTACTAACATGGGGTTGGCTTGCGCAGGTTTGGCCATGCGAGATGTTCGTTGGGGCTGATGTAGCTTGGCGCCAACATGGCGCTAAAGTTTGGGGGTGGGAGGAGGCGGTTGGATAATGGTCGCGGCAGTAGTGGTGGTCAAGATGGTGGTGGGAGACATGGGTAGTGGTGGGAGTTGCAAAAGTGATAGCAACGATATTGCAGAAAGGAGCGGAAGTGGTGGTGGAGGCGGTGGGGCTAGAGAGGGTGGTGTAGGGCGTTGGTGGGTGGCAGCGGGAGACGTGGGGGATGAGTTATGGAGGTGGTGGGCAGAGGGTCTGGTGGAAGTGTCAATGGCGTGTTGTCGGCGACGACAGATGGGATGAAAGGGAGTGGTAGGAGGTGGGTTGGAGGTGGTGGTGAGTGGTGGTAGGGGGCTTGGGGGCGGGGGAGGAAAATGGGGTGGGGTGGGGAGTTATAAGGCAGGGAGGTAAGGGTGCGGGGTGGATGGGTGGGAGGGTAGGTGGGATGAGGGGGTGGGGGTGGAGGCTGAGAGGGTAGGTGGGATGCGAAGGAAGGGTTGTGGCACCGCACGGTGCCGTACGGACACGTGGCAGCCCCGATTGATGCATGGCGTGCATGCTCGCCATGTGTCCCTATGTTAGCCACGTGTCACAATGAGTGACACGCAGGAAACGTGTCACCTAATGGTGACACGTGTGGACAAGTGGGTCATCGTTGGCGCCACGTTAGGAATTGTTGTGGGCTTGTCGGATGAGACGGCCACACTGTTGTGACACGTGTCAACCTGGTGCGACACATGTCCGGTGGGGGCCGAGCAGTCACCTCTTGTCCCTACCAGTGTTGATGTGGTGTCACAACATCCATTGTTGTCGATGTGGCAGTACTATTTGCCATGTAACAATGTGCGCTTTCGGTCGATCGGCTTTCGAAGTGGTACAGACGCGAAAATGAATTCCAAAAGTGGAATTGGATTTCGGTCGCAGTCGCCTACTGTGCGAGGATGAGGCAAGATGGGACTAGAGGGTTTCGGGACCTAAACGGGGTGTAGAAGTCCCGATGGTCGAGTAAGAAGGGAACTAGGGCGAGGCATATTCCGATGGGCTGAAGTTGGGTTACCTTGGGCATGAACAGGTTAAGGGCATGCGGAGGCGGTGAGTGGGAGGAGGTGTCGGGCCACTAGGATGACGAGATGATGGACACCTAGCCGTTAGAGGTAGCAGGTGTTGCCAGGGCGGTTGTCGTGGTGCATATGGCGCATGTATGGCCGAACAACCACAATTGAGGTCACCTACGTGTCACCAAAGTATTGCTAAGTAATAATATTGATAGTATTGCTAAATGCTAATATGGCCTTCCTTATCAGTCTCTACGTGTCACCAAATGAAGATTGTTTTGTCATTATGTGACAAGTGGACGGTTTTGGTCCAATAATGACACTCCAAACTTATGACAGTATCTCTCCTTTTCTCAAATGTACTCAATAATAGCCCTAGTCGACATTTTTGTAACTTTTTTAGCTACAATACAGACACAGTAGGTCAAATTCTTTTTTCAACTTTAATCGGCTTTCTTCCTTGCTTTCAATGAAACAGCTGGCTATCAAAATTTCCCATACGTCCACAGTTCCACTTAACAATGTGATGGGTACCTAAAATCCAAGATACAAATTAAAACTTGGAGTTTGGCAAAAGACCCTAAATTATTCTCCATAGAAAATAAATAGACATGATGCTTCATGCGGGCTGTGGCTCCAAAAAATGGAAGCACCACAACCACACCCTGAAAACTCTTGTAATGTATTTTTGATATTTAATTACCGAGGCCCAGTCTTAAATTATCCTTTTATGTAACTTTAAAATTATCGTTTTAGTACTTTCTCCATATTTTTGGTGAATTAAAGTATATACAAGAAAAACACATACACGATATTTAGATTAGTAACTTTATTTTAATTTGAATTTTTGATAAAATAAAGTATAAAATGAAGCATATACTACTAACAATGCATATAAGTTACAAAGGCAATAATGTCTTTTATGAAATATTAAAGTCTATACAGGGGCGGAGCCAGAGGGTGCGAGCAGGGGCACCCGCTCCCCCAGCCTCGATCCCACCTCCTAGTATATATGTGTATATATATAATTATTGTATGCATGTATGATATATAAATATATATGTGATCTATTAAATATATATATGTGATATTAATGCATACGAAACAGGAAATATATGATTTATTCTGTAGGAATAATTATATTTAAGTAGCAACGTGAAAAAAGGAATTTGGAGATATTATATATCTTGTCAGTCTTATATATAGATATATTACCTTAATGATAGGAGTTAGTTTTGATTTTAGGAGTTGATTACTCCATAATTTGATTAATTGTGAGAAGTTTGTCACAATTATTTTCCTTTATCTGAATGATTAAACATGATTTTTTGTGCGTCTTTATTTGTTTCCTAATTAATTTTACAATTATTTATTTATGTGATTTGCATAATCGAAAAAAACATACGTAGTAGTAAAATAAAAATCTCACGATCTTATATGTTTCGTGAAGGTAAACAAATCTATACTACTTGGAAAAAAAGGTGTATATCGCTAGATCAAAACAATTATATCGCTCGTTCAAACGTTTCGCCCCCCCTAAGCGAAATTCCTGGCTCCGCCCCTGAGTCTATATAAGGTTGACCCTCGTAAGATTGCAAGAATAATTCATGAGGATTCATGATCATGGGATAGTCGCATTGTTTAAATTGCCCCATTCAAATAAACTAGTTTAAACTTTACATAGCTGATGCACTTTACGTAGCTGATGCACGCAATTTGACGCATATGATGGCTATCCGTCGAACCCGCTCGTGCGAGGGAAAAAAGCCTATTTTTCACTATTGATAGTTGACCGATTATGTGCTTTATTAACTGCATTAAAGGTTGAATCACGACCAAAACATAATTTAATATTTTCAACTGGGGGACTCTTGATGATGCATAATCTGCCACACTCTCTAAGAGGAACGAAAAAATAGGCACCCTACAAAAATTATTCACCGTTTTGCAGAGAGATACGTCCAGGCCACGACCACTCTTACCCTGTCCGGGCTTTGGAGAAGGTACCCTTGAGTCACGACTAGTAAACACCCTCCAAGGGTACACGGTCTGAACACTCGGAGAAGGCACCCCAGACCCCGACCAACACATCTTAAAGGGATACGGTGAGACCTCAAAGGCTTGGACACGCTCCCCCCCCCCCCCAACGACCTGACGCCCACCTGAATACAGGTACCCACAAGGAACAACCTTGGACCCCCCCGAGGAAACAATGTTCCCTTGAATATTCTAGATTTCTCAAACTCCCGAGGTGATATGGGCATTTCCCACATGTTGGGCCAGGCCCAAACCAGGCCCATTTTGGAGCACATCGGGGATTACTTTCGATGTCATATCGGTAATCATCACCGATACAGTATTGTGGTCCCCGGATCCCGAGGTCTATAAATACGTGGTGCCCGGATCCCAAAACAAGTAATTTATTACCCGGTCGCCACATCGAAATACATCACCGATGTCATTTTCGACATCTAATTCGATATAGTCACTACAGCATACGCCTACGACACGTCATAACACACCATCGCTGATCTCACATCGGGGCTCATCCTCGACGTCACATCGAAGGCAATCACCGACGTCCTTTCGATCTATCTACCGATATTCCACTCCCATCCAAGCATCAAGGCGTTGCTTCGAGGTGTTCCGGACCAAGTTTACACGAGACACGTAGTGTAGGCCTAATTTGAGATAGACTCGTTGTATTGCTAGACCATACACTTGTAACCGACACTCGTATATATATAAAACGATCTATTGCCAAATCACGAGGAACCATCACCAACACTTAGCCCAAAATTGAGGAAGCAGAAGCACATAATAAACATTAAGGACACGAGTGAATACAAAAAGTCAAGACCTACTAAAATATTGACCGAAGGAAGAAGCTAACATCAAAGAGTAGCCCTCGGGTCTCACCCAAGGCAGACGACCCACAAGAGCGACCCGATCGTTCAGGCCGACCATGACCCACGACTCTACTCGGAAGACACGCCATTCATCATCAACTCACCCTACATCCCAACCACCCTAATAATGAGAAAATACCGTGCCTCATTGGTCCAACTCATTCATTAGGGCAGAAAGCAGCAAACCTTATTGGTGTAGATCAATGATTGGGGCAGATCGATCCTCATGCATTGGCTCAGTACCACCGCGGAAGGAGAAATTATTATATACATCCGATGTATATACAACCGATGATTGAGATTAAAAGGAGATCCCTAAATTGTAGGAATAACTAGCTAACACCACATCCCCACCGTGCATTGGTAGTGGATGCACATACAATGGCTGCACCAAATAATCTCTCCCACCGAAGACCATTGGAGCAGATATCATCATTGCCCGCTCAGACGGACTGTCCGCTGTTGACCACCCCTAACAAACGGCCCCCATTGGTGCAGTAGACCTTCACGCCATTGGTCACCAGCACCCCATGTAGTAAGGATGGCAAGACCGGCCCCCATTGGCCAAAGACCCCTGGGACTAACACTATAAATAGTCCTCCATTTTCAGCAAGAAGACAACAAGCTCAAGTTCAACTACAAACAAAAAATACATTATTCTCTGCAATAGCAGCATAAAAACACTCTCCACAATCTAGCACTTTATTATACTTAGAATTTATCGCATTCTTCTAGCTCTCACTCGTGTTTTTCACAAGACCCTCTTGTACTTCGCTCAAAGTCCTTAATAAATCATTGTGCCTCATTTCCTCAAATTCGAGACTGGTGTTCCGAACAAAAATACTTGAGTAACAATATCCCCAAATATCCCTACCATACGGGCCCGGACGATATTACCTCACCAACAACGATAAGCTTCATTTCATATCTCCATCTCCTACAAATAAGAAACATTTATTCAACATAAATAAGACAATCGGCATTATTTCATGCTTCATTTATTATAATAAGGCGCTATTTATTCAAAATAAAGAGGAAGTTTGCCTCATTTAATACATCATCTCTTATAAATAAGAAACTTCACAGCTTTACAACTTCTTCTCTCTTGGACTACGACATGACTAGATTCCTCCTTTGGGTACGTAGGGAGTTTGGATTCTTCCTCCAATCTAGTAATCAATTTTAAAAAAAAAATCTAATGTTACTACCTTTTCTATAGAAAAGATTCTCGTCTCGCTATCTCAAATACACGTCGTTGGTCTACATCTTGGGTCAGGAATAAGTGTTCTAATAGATTCTATCGATATTCTCATTGTAATCCTTCTATGTTAATTGAGAAAACGATATAAATATCTATTTTTAAGTAAAACACAATTCTGACTGTATGAGAGACTGGAAATTCACCCGCTATATGGGATGAACATGTTATAAATTTAGAATCATATAGAAATATCTTACCAATTCTTTTTTCACAAATAAAGAAGTGGTTTGTCATTTTAGTTGTATGGAAAAAACCCTCAATAGTCATTATATTGTGAATTTGCAACTGCATGCCAAATTGCAAATAGTTGTTCAACCCAAAGCTGTACAGGTTATAAAACAATTACACCAACATGATTTGAAAAGATTGTTACCCACTATAATAATGTAGGTGAGTGGATTTAAGACAACTAATAAAAAATGGCCAAAATAACCACTTTTAACCGTCGTGGAGAAAATGGAAGACGAAAGCATCACAATGGAGGAAAATTTGATGCCAATCCCGCTGAAACCACCAGAATTCTCCTTTCTGACGATCTCTAAGCATTATAGCACTAATACAGGGATTTCTGGAACTAGAAATCAGAAATGACTTCGACAGTAAAATGATTCTTCAGGCCTTAAACCTAGGGAACCGACTAATGACAACAACAATATTTATACTAACTTGTCCAAATCCAGTTATGCAAGTATAGTTAAACAACCAACTATGCATGATGATGTTTGGATTAATGAAGATAGAACAATGGAGGAACGCAAGATGATTGATGTGAAGGAAGCAGATGAGTTCATTACTTTCAAACAAATCCGCACAAGGCACGAACTTCGAGATCGTATGAAACAAGAATGGGAGGACACAATCATCATTCAAATCCTAGGAAGACCTTGGTACTACACTGTTCTTTAGACAAGGTTGAACCTGATGTGAAAGTTACATAATGATTTTGAACTAGTTGATCTAGGCTATGGGTGTTACTATATGAAGGGCCTCTCAGCAAGTAAAAAGGTGATGATCCTCACACAAGGACCATGGAAATTTGCAGGAAGTTTCCTACAAATCAGGAAGAGGTCTCCCAACTTTCGTGCAGACAAAGATGTTATTGAAAGTACTATTACATGTGTAAGGATTCATAATTTACCTATTGAGTATCTTAGAGAATCCATAGTCCAGTTACTAGTAAGTGAAATAGGTCATCCAATTAAGATAGATGGCAACACCTATAATGTAGGTAGAGGGAATTATGCTAGGTTTTGTGTTTAGATTAAAATAGATAAGCACTGGATGTTGGAATATGGATTGATGATAAAGTGTATCAAGTTGTTTATGAGAACATATTTTCTTTTATGTCATTGTGGTAGAATTGGTTATACTAAAGAGGCATGCAAGACAAACGAAGTATCAAAGAAGGATATGGAAACTGAGGGGGATACTTTTGACACTTTGAGAAGGATCACCTCACTTATGGGAAGGAAATCTGGTTGATTGATTAGGCTAAGAGTAAGAAATATGACAATTGGATGTTAGTTAATAGGAATAGAAAGAGCCATATTGTTCCTAAAACTAACATAGCCAGGAAGAGTAACATGGCTCAGAAAGAAGTTCAGGACAAATCTGTAAGAGGAAAGGAGACTGTTAATCCAGCTAATGGGACTCCGACAACCTACAACATGGGGCAATAACCAATGTTTTTAGAACCGGGCCAAACGTCGAACCGATAACATCACTGGTTACTGGTTTTAGTGGTCGAACTGGTCGAACCACTGGTCCGACCGGTACAACACAATATATTATAAAAATCATAAATATATATAAAATATATCTTGCTATATAATTTTGTTACTATCAATTTTAGAAAACGAGAAGTTATAAATTTGTTTCTTCACTCTTAATTGGTATGTTTCTAATCATAAAACTCATATTTTAATTCATTTAGTTAATTTGTTATTTAAAATAAATAAAATTAAATTAAAGTATTTGATTAACATATAATAATTAAAAGATTAAACTACGCATATATTGGTTAAAGTTTAAGCAAATATGCATAATATTTCATGAATTCTAATTATTAAAGTGTTTGGAGAAAAATTATACTTGTCTAAGAACATCTACTATATAGAAGAAAATAACATAACAAAGATGCTTTTATAATATAATATTACTAAGTTATAAAAATAATACCATAATATATTTATTTTATATGAGAAAAGTATATTCTAGCTATTTAATCTATATATTAATAAGTGTGAATACTACTAATTCTATTGTAGATCAATTGGTTAAAGCATCTAATATTTACTTACAGGTCCACGGTTCAACTCAACTACCATGAAAAATTTAAATTTTTATGAAGTAATATACAAACCAGTTCAACCATTACCAAACTGGGTCACCGACTCCCGGTTCTTGACCGGTTCTTACCAGGTTTGATCGGTTCTATATCTCAATCGGTTATGTATCTCAATCGGAACGGCCAAGCTACCGGTCACCAGTTAAACTGGTTCGACCGACCGGTCCGGTCCAATTTTTATAACACTGGCGACAAGGGAAGAGAATTTTACCAGATTCTCTGAATCTTAGTCTTAGGAGGAACATGGGTAAAATAACTAGACTTTTAGTTACTATAACCAAAAGACAACAGTTCAACTATGAGTAAAGTGAAGGGTCCAGGCAATTGCAATTCCTTTGAACTACTCACAATAAAAAAATACATCTGAACCTGGAGAGTGCAGTAATTGTGAGACATAAACTATTGTGAATGGAAATCAACGTGGAGAACGGGCTAGCAGTGGAGTTTTCGGAGGACATCTGGGGGTTTGCAACATTCCACGGCTAGTTTGTAGGCCCTTCATGGATATCCCTAATAGAGACTTGGGAGATAATTCATCAAGTAACACAAATTCCAGGGAATGTGTGGGAACTGAAAACAGAAGTTCATAGAGTGAATCAAGAGAACGACAACCACATATGGTGGCACATGTTTGAATTGACAGCATGGGAGAAGAGGAGACATAGACCACTAACTCTAGAGATGTTGCTGCAACTGGTTGCAACATGGATAGGGATTCCAGTTGAGAATCCAATCCATCCAGCTCACCTGTTTAATTCCAACATGAAGGTGATGTTATGGAATTGCCAGGGAGCAGGTGATGATGTGTTTGGAAGTATGATCACTAGCCTACAATGATCTTTATTCTGGGAACCATGGTAAGTGATGATCAAACCTGGGATATAGTGCCTTACTTGGGCTATAACTGCTATGAAATTGCCCCTACAATTTGAATGATGGGGGGAATTTGAATGCTATTGTATGATTATTATGTGCAAGTGGAGATAACCTATACTGATTACCAGGCCAATCATGCCATAATCAGACCTAACCATCTGGATAGATGGAGACTGAGTGGAGTGTATGCTCAGCCAATGAAGTCAGTAAAGGTTCTGGTTTTTTATGATCTTGTTCAGAGGTTCTCTCATGATCCTCTTCCTTGGTTAGTTACTAGGGACTTCAATGAGATCAGCTATGCTCATGAACAACAAGGAGGCAGGGTGAGAATTGTCAACAGATTACAGTTCTTTAATAACTTCAAAGAGGATTTTAATTTGATTGACTTGGGTTATGTTGGTCATAAATTCACTTGGAGTAACAAAAGAAAGAATGGTGGCTTGATTAAATCAAGGCTGGATAGAGCCTTTGCTAATCAAGAGTGGATGGATCAATTTCCTGACTATATTGTTGAGAATCTCACAAGAACTCAATCTGATCACAACCACATTGCAACTCTATGTCAAGGAAGAGCATGCACTATTGGCAAACGCCCCTTCAGATTTGAATCCATGTGGTTTACCAATAAAGAATGCTCATTTCTGCTTTAAAAATTCTGGATTGACAAACCAGATATCATGGAAGCTATATCTTAGGTACCAAGGGTGATGGAGCCTTCAAATAAGGAGGAATTCTGGAAAATATTCAGAAGGAAAAAAATGTTGAGAGCTAGACTGGGAAGGATCCAGAAAGCTCCCAGTAATACACCTAATCCAGCAATGTGTCAACTTGAAGAGAACTTGCTTCAAGAGTTTAGTGTTGTCTTCAAACAGGAGGAAATACTCTGGCACCAAAAATCTAGAACCCAGTGGATTAAGGAAGGTGATAGAAACAGCAGATTCTTTCACCGCTCCACTTTAATCAGAAGGAAAACGAACAAGATCATTAAGTTGAAGATTGAGGGCCAGTGGGAGGAAAATGAAGAGAGCCTTCAACATCATACACGGAACTACTATATCAAACTCTATTTAGGTGATAGTCCTACACTAAGCTTTGTTCAAGATCATTCTTTACCAGTTTCTAACCTGCAAATGAAACTTGATAGGAAGGATACACTAGTTCTTATCACAGAATATAAAAAAAAGGAGATCAAGAATACCATATTCTAAATGCACCGCCTGAAAGCTCTAGGTGGTTTCTACCATAACTGTTGGACCTCGATGGGGGACGCAATTTTCAGGTTTGCAAAGGATGCTTTTTGATAATAGTTGTTTTGATCATAAAATATGTGAAGCCTTTCTGTGTCTAATTCCTAAGGTGTTCAGTCCAGAAAGCATTAACCAGTACCGACCTATATCCCTATGCAATGTTCTGTATAAGTTTATCACTAAATGCATTACTACTAGATTGAGAGGTCTCATGATAAAGCTTTTGGCTCCTACTCAGTCCAATTTTATCAAGGGTAGGAGTACCCATGATAACATTTTTGTTTTGCAAGAGGTTTTGCACTCTCTTAGAACTAAACAGAAAAATAAAACTGGCTGCATGATTATGAAATTAGACATGGAGAAAGCCTATGATAAGGTTAACTGGTCTTTTTTGGAAGAAACTCTAAGGGCTTTTGAGTTCCCTGATAAGCTGCTGGATCTTATTGTGTTTTATGTGAAGGGGGCATCCACTAGAATGATGTGGAATGGTTCTCTTCTTGAAGCCTTTCACTGCCAGTGTGGATTAAGACAAGGAGACCCTCTCTCCCCTTACCTTTTTGTCTTGTGTGCTGAGAGGTTGTCATACTTAATCAATGAGGAAGTTAACAGAGGAAAATGGAGTCTTGTAGTGCGATGTAGAGCATGCCCTAAGCTATCTCATCTATTCTTTGCAGATGACTTAATTTTGATGGGTAAGGCTACTGTGAACAATGCACATGTCATTAAAAGAGCTCTTGATAAATTTTGTACTGCTTCTGGTCTAAAACTGAGCACTCAGAAATCTAAGATATTCTTCTCTAAGACTCATGGGGCATGTATCAAGAGACAGATTAGTAATCTGCTTGGATTTCCACAGACTTGCAACCTAGGAAAATATCTAAGAGTGAAATTGATCCATGGAAGAATCACCAGAGAAAATTTTATGGATATTATGGACAGAGTGTTAGGCATATTTGACACTTGGAAAGGCAAATTGCTATCCACAGCAGGTAGGGAGACTTTGATTGGTTATGTTTTCATAATCTTTACCAGTCTACACCATGCAATCAGCTTGGCTCCCTAAAAACATTTGTGATAGACTGGATAGACTCAACATAGATTTTCTATGGTCTAATGATTTCACTAAAAGGAAAATACATCTGGTTAACTGGAACCAGGTAACCAAGCAAAAGAAAGATGGAGGTCTTGGCATCAGAGTTTCAAGAACAAGTGATGAATCTTTACTAGCCAAACTTGCATGGAAGATCTTGACTTGAGAAGATAATATCTGGAATGGTTTGATTAGGCCAAGTATCTGAAAGATCAAACAGTGTCTACTTATAAACAGAAGGCTACTGACAGTCCTGCTTGGAAAGGTATTCTGAGGTGTATGGAATTGATGGTGCCTTTCCCGAGATGGAAAATAGGAAATGGCACTAAAATTTCAATGTGGTATGATTACTGGAGAGGTTGTGGTAGACTCTGTGATGAGGATATTGCTATTCATCATAATGACAAAGGCCTTACATTAAGAGATGTTATTAATGAGATGGGAGAATGGAGACTTGAGACTATTCGAACTGCACTCTCACAAGATATTATTCAGGACATTTCTAAGAGACAAGTCATTTTATCTGAGGTGGAAGATAGAGTTCTCTGGAATGAAACATCCACTGGAGTGATCACCCGCAGTTCAGCTTACAAATGCTTTCAGAGAAGACATGCTACAGATCATAGAGGGTTGATCAATCACTACTAGAAAACTTGGCTATAGTGACACCCAAAAATGTCCCCAAAAAGACTATATAGTCACACTTTATCTTTAGTGACGCCTGCCTAGAGTGTCACATAGGTAACTGTGATTAAAAGTTGTAGTGACGCCTTTAGCGTCACAATATGTTCATTTAGTGACACTTCCTACTGTGTATAAAACAATTAATGTGACATTTTCCAGGGTGATAATAAGTATTTCTAGTGACATTTTCCAGCCTGACATTAACCACTATTAGTCACACTTTAAGTGTGACATAAACTTTCTCGAGAAAATTGTTGAATGTACCCTTTTCCAGTGAAAATTTAGAAAATCAATATATTTTTTATAAATAAAACAATATATTAGTAAAAATAAAAACAATATTCTTGTTCTAGAATTAATTTCACTAAAACATCAATTACCCCAATATCCAATATAATACAACCAAATTAGAATTATACAATGTTCAAAGCGACAAACCAAAATGGTCAAAACGCCTATCTAGTTAAAAAAATGAAACAAAGTAAAAGTGGTCAAGATAACACCCTTATCCCTTTCCAAACAACTTCTTCATTCTATTCATAAAAAAAAAAAAAAAAAAAAAAAAAAAAAAAAAAAAAAAACTTCTTCATTCCCAGTAACAAGATCAAGAAACCTCTGCAGATTCCCAGCAACAAAATTAATAAACCTCCCTTGTTCCTTCTCCAGCAACAAATTGATAAATCTCTGCAAATTAAAACATAAAAAAGAACACAAAAAGCGCAAAATTCCAGTGAATCAACTCATACAATATAAAGATGCCAACAAGTTTAACTTTAACTTAATCATGTAATAATAGCGCTAACTCATCATGTAATATAACAATAACAGATAATGACCCTATTTCCAATTCAAATCCACCTCCTTGTAATGATAAATTTCACATTCTATCGCTCCCGTGTTCAATGCATTTCTTGACCTCATTAATCTTATCTTCTAATGCAAACAAAGTCAAGAATCTAGAACATGATGCTTTCCTCTAATACACCATATAGTAAGTCTCTGAGTGCTAATCAATCAAGAAAAAGAAAAAGACACTGGACAATGTTCAAGACATCGATTTTTCAATGTTTCATGGCATAATGACTAGAAGCCATCAAGTTCAAGTTCATACAGAGCCAAGCAGGTAAAAAATCTTAATTTTCGGACAAATTTATAAAAGCAGAGAAAATTCATTACCTCAGTTTTTTTGCAGTACAAATTCATAGGGATCAACCTCAACCTGCAAGACATAGTCAGAATCAGGTTCTGTGGCATCGAAGAAAAATAGGCAGACTAACAAAAGAATGATAAGGTTCTATTTTTTACAAAAACCAGCATTACCATCAAATGTGTATGATACAAATATCTAATATATCAAACTCTTTCAATTTTAGTCAACCTTGAACGTAGCTACTTGGCAGCATTGAGAAGGACAGCGCATATTAGTTCGGAAGGGTTTTGAACTTTTGAAGTGAGTGCTTGTGCAAACTTCAGAATTAGGATTCTCCTACTTGTCGTCTGACGCGACGTAAAATGTGGCATCTAATACTAAACTTTGGGAAAAAAAAAGCTCGAATAGAGAAAAAAAATCTCATACAGACAACAATTTCCTGGATACGTATGCACTACCTGCTTCAATAAGTGCTCAGCTGTATTAGCATTCTGACAAGTGAATTCACCAAATATGATGATCTTGGTCATCAACAAGGGCATATAGCATCAACTGTTAGAACTTATTATACAGGGCAATATGATTGTGAGATATGAGTCTATTGATGGTCAAATAAATCAAAGATATTCAGGATTGGTGTCAAATCAAATCACAAAACCTGTATAGTCAAAACCATATCCAGCTTGTGGCTGGTCACTATAACCAAATCCTATCCAATCAGGCGAAAAACAGTGAAAACCGCATCTGCGAGAGAAAAACAACAAGGACAAGGGAACTGTTACCAAAGAATTCAGTAGCTTGAACAGCAGAATGTAACATTTTTCATCTGATGAATAGGTAAAACTTTATTTATTCATTCTTGTAGCACTGGCAATCAAAACAGAGTCCATAAGCACGACTCATATTCTAAAATGACTATCAATACCTGAGACATAACAACTATATAGATGTAGGAGTGAGTCGAGGAAGCTCCAAGGAAATCCGAAAAGTTCAATGGATACACAGAGCAGTACAAGATCTGCAGTTCCAGTATATTTAATAATTTCATACATTCCTCAGAATTTAAATCTCATTATACATCTGCTCTCAAAAAAAAAAAAACTCATTTACATCTTGAAAATTGCACATATGGAAACCGCAAATGAACATCAACTAGCATCTCAGACCAAAGAAACAAACCATAACTCATAATATACTTTGTTGTACTAGCAGAAAATTGTAACAACAAAAGAACATTTATAAAACAGGCCATTCTTTACATGCAAGAAGAAGGCACAACGTTATTAATTATACAACTCAGCAACACTTCGATAGTCAAATACCAACTGAGTAACCAGAACTCATGGCAGCTAACTCAGCGAAAAGTTTGAAGATACGTAAGCATATAGATATCAAACATATATTTATACCTCCCTAAAGATTCGATTCTTCCCAACAGCAACGACTGTCTGGCAATGCAATGAATCAGCTCGACAAGCCCTGCATTGGCAACATCACCAAATGCTCAAAGAAGTAGAAATGTCATTTGTTTATATAAAGTAGAAGTGAATACAGATGAATTCTCTTACACAACACTCCTGCTGCACAATATATACTTTCAAGTCCGTAGGTTTGTTTGATGACCATGAATACTAAAAATTCATCATAACCAAAAAGACTGGCTTGTATAAACAATGGCGTTAAACAGAAAAATCCACGCATAACCATTACTATAAATCGGGGAACTAACAATGAAAGGTAGTTCACAAGTTATGGACCAATTATGCCCACCTAGAGTAAATTCCAACTAGCGTAAAACCTTGTCAAGGCAATTTTCCACAATTATTAAAAGCATTCAATGCTATGTCAAGAAAATTTCACAATTTGAAAATTATTCATCATACTTAAAAAGGGAGTTGCAACTCTTAGAGAAATTGCTCTGAGAAAGTAATACAAATATGAGACAAATTTCATAATATTTGCACTTAGTGATGTTGATTAGAATACATTGGTGATATGCCAGAGTATACTTACAGATCTGGAGTAAGCAAACCTACCTCCGAAGCCTGCAAAACAAGATTATCACAAGTGGCTAAAGTACTTAATAATTTGAGTTACGTTCATGAGAGAAACGACTCGGTTTTGGAATTGAGATTCACCTTTGAATACTCATCTGTCATTTCTAAGTATTACGCGGCGTAGCGGAGGGTGGCAGTGCTGGTGGACGTGATCTCGATTTTGATGCAGCAACAGAATTTCGCAGCGGCTTCAAAACACTTCGATCTGCACGGGAGTTTCGAAATTGACGTGAAACTGTTCGCCATCTCCTCCTCGTTTTTTTTTTCACGTTCTTCCAGTTGAATTTGTCGAGTTCATGTTGACTGTCAGTGAAATCGCAATAGAGGAATCTCCGAAAGGAACGGAAACTGCGGCGGCAAGGGCAATCAAAAGGAGCGGGGGATGAAGCGAGCTAGACGAGCTGCAGCGGCGAGTACGAGGAGTGACGACAGCGAGTAAGACGAGTGGCGGCAATGGCGGAGAGAGAGACGAGCGGCGACGACGGCGGAGAGAGAGAGACGAGCGGCAGAGAAGGCAGAGAGAGAGACGAGCAGCGGCGAAGGCGGAGAGAAAGACGAGCAGCGTCGACGGCGAAGAGAAAGACGAGCAGCGTCGACGGTGAAGAGAAAGACGAGCGGCAGCGACGGCGATTAGGGTTTTGTGGCTTTCCTCGGAGACAATTTTCGTTTTCCACTATTTTCAAAAGAAAAAGTTGAATTAATAAAATGTTCACATTAGGCTTAACTGTTTAATAACTTACAAATCTCGATGATAATTTCACACTTTTAGGTATGATTAGAAGTGCGTTAAAAATGTGATTATAAGTGTCATGTTGTCACAGTTTTAGTTAGCGTCACTTAAAGTCCGTGTAATTAGCAGGTTTTTCTAGTAGTGAATGCTCAGTGGATTTGATCAATGTTCATGACATATTAGCTACTAATCTGAACTCAGAGAGGGTTGAACTCAGAGAGGGTTGATCAATGTTCAGCTTACACACTTCAGCATTTCCCGTGGCTTCTAGTTCAGAACATATTAGCTACTAATCTGATGCGGTACATGAGACAGTTCTCTTTGACTGCTATGTGCTCTCTCTTTGATGATCCCAAAGAATCTGGTATTCATCTGTTGAGGCACTGCAAATAAGCAAGAGCGATCTGGACTATGATCATTGAATCTGAGGATCTTCACGAATTTGACTCACTATTTGATGATGAATGGTTGAGAGCCAACATGGAGAAGCTGGAGATCAGAGATATGCTAAAACCAATTGATAACTGGAAATGGATGTTCCTTGCTACTTTATGGACTTGTTGGAAGCACATGAATGCAAGGATGTTTCACAAACAGGAGGAATCAGTTCAAGGCATGATATTTCATATTAAGCAGTTATCTTATGATCTTTTCCAGGGCAGGAGGAAGAACAAAGCAGGATCCAAGTATGTGCAATGGAAAAAACCAACTAAGGGATGGTTTAAACTTAATGTAGATGGTGGGATCAACTTGATGATGAATACAAGCTCAACTGCAGGACTCTTGATGTCAGATGATGGCTCCTAGCTTCAATACGCAAATGAATGCACCTACTGTTGATGCAGTGGAGCTAATCGCTCTTAGAAAAGGATTGGAGTTGGCTTGGGAACAAAGGATCAATAATATTGAAACGAAACCGATTTCTTGATGATCTTTATACTTGTGAATGGGGAGTGTGAACCACTACAAGCTTTTAAATCATTGGTGGAGGATTGTACAAGACTACTTCATACGCCATTAAACTCTATATTTCAATAGATTCCAAGAACAACAAATAAAGTTGATGATGCTCTAGATTGTTTTAGTAAAGATAACAATGTAGGGGATATCCTTTGGGATAAGCCTCCATCAAGTGTTATTTCTAGCTTAGTTTCTAAGGACATGTAGTATGTCTACTGTTTCCTCTTTATTATCAAAACCATCGAAGTACATCCTAGATACAACATACAACATTAATCATATAGCCAAAACAAGAAATGTTGATGCCAAATCAAAATCTTAAAATTTTCCAATTTACCATTGTTGTTCAAACGCTATAAAAGTAACTGTTCAAATTTTCTTGACCTAAAAAACAGCCCCCTATTTAATTTTTCTTAATACACTTCCATCATTAATATCATTCTTAATCAGATGTAAGAATCTTTGTCATAATTGACGCGCCTTATATTCCATTCCTTTTATGGCTCCAACTAATTTACGTCAGATTTTATTATTAAACAGACATGAACATGATTTTTTTATGAATGTAACTCTTTCAAGTTATGCATAAGGTTTAACTAAAAGTATCCACAAGGTCTTAATTATAAAGTCGGTAGTTATCCAAAATTCATAATTATTTAATAGGGGGAATTGTTAAATGTGACCCATATTTTTTTTACCACCAATATGTTTTTGGGCAAGAGTATTACCCCGTATCTCTTGCATTTCGATGCTAAAAGTGTCATTTTGTCTTATTTGGGCTTTTTGCACACGTGGTTGCCACATCACTTAATGCCATGTAAGAGAAGCCTTCTTGCGTGGATATTAGAAACAAGGAGAATTGCCAAATTTGCGCCACATCTTTTAACTTTTGGCGAAAACGTCCAATATGTTTTCAGGTCAGTTTTCAGGTCAGAGTCTTACTCTGTATCTATGGCACTTTGGTGCTAAAAGTGCCATATTGCCCTTATTCGGCTCTTTGCATGTGTGGTTGTCACATTGCTATGTAAGGGAAGTCTTATTAGGTGGATATTAGAAAAATAATCTCAATATTTGTAATTAGCAAAATTTTACTTTTGTTCTATTTAGTTACAATAGTGCACCCATAAGTATTTTTAAGTACTATTATATTGTGTTAATAGCAAAAACTACCCATGTGGCATTTTTTTAGTTATGTATTTAAAACAATTAATGAATCAATTCTTAAAAGATAACTTTTAGTTTTGAAAAACAAATCATTTGGCTCTCAATATTCTTGAAACTTATATTATATTCGAAAAAGATTAATTAACATTTTCTTATGCATTTATATTTTTCTAAAATATAAAACATTAATACAAAAAAGCAAAATTGTTTTTTTGAAAGCAAAAGGATAAACTATCATCATCTTACGTAACATCACTTTTGGGGGGTTGGGGGAGAATTTTAGGGAGAAGATGGCCGGTTTTTCAGTTTACTTTTTAACCATGAAATGATTAACAAAGATTTTGTTTATTTTTTTTTTTTGGGAATTATACTTAAAAGTTTTAACAAAACCATACATACGTTACTAGACATGTGTTAATTACTTTTTTTGTGCATTAATATTATTGTATTAGTTTAAGGATATAAAATATTTACAATATTCTTTTGAGTATAATACACATAGTAGAAATTAAATAGTTTCTCTTTTGAGAATATTAAGAATGAAACAGCGTTCTTTTTATTTTTGCTTTTTTTATTATATACTAGCAACCGGGTGCACGCGGGGACCGCGTGCAACGTTTTGTGTGGTATAAAAAGTAATATGGTGAAAGAAGCTCCTTGTGTACATAATTAAGTTTCTAATACTTAACTAAAGAATATCTGCATCACATATTAATCGTATATTTTTCACAAAGTGTTGTAATCCGTTAATACAATTTTAATATCACACGCACACTCAACATATTAAGAATTTAATAAAGTATGATATTGTGTAAACAACTTTAATTTATTGCGAAAAACTTAAATTAGAAGAAGAAAATTCTGAACAATAACTTGAAGTTTTGCATAAAACAATATCCCAACATTAGTTTATGTACATGAAGTTGAACTTTTTGAAAATTAAAAGCCAAAGATTACAACCCCAAAGTATATAGATGTGTCATGCATTGTTGTAAAAATGGATTGGCAATGTTGAATTCTCCATCACATGGAAAAACCAAAATATTGAAATTGCCCATTTTCTCAAATTTTTTATGTTTCTCAAGGAAATTCTCTTATCCATTCTCTTCATTAGTTTTAAATGTGTGCGTAGAACATATAATATCAAGAACTAAATCACAACCATAAGAAAAAAGAAATAAATCACAACATGAAAAAAAAAGAACTAAATTGCAAATTTCAGCGATACTACAATTAAAAATATACTATTGTTAATTATTTGTGTAAAATTTAAATCATACACACAAAAGTTATTAATATTTGTTAACAGGTTTGGAATAATACCTGATTAACCGATTTATTTATGAGTTCGGAACGCCGTTATCCGTGGTTCAAAGAAAGTAAATGACTATTAGGGAAAATTACGAAAATATCCTTCCTTTATTCACTGGACTTCTTACTCCCGAGGGTCATAAATATGATCTTATGATTTTTTCCGAGTGAGTTTATGTGTATTTTCCATTCTTTTTTCTTGTTCCCCCCTTTCTCATCTTTCCTAATTTTCCCTTATATAGGTATGGGAGGGTGTTTGTGTCACTATGCATGCGCTGCATGTGTTACAAGTGTAATGTTGCATGTATTACAAGTGTCCTTCTATAAGATAAGGTATATCTTGTTGACAAGGCGCTGACTAGGCTGATCCTTATCTTGTCCGAGGGCTGCGGGGAGTTCCGAGGGGTTGCTTCTTCTGTTTTCTTCTCTTTGAGGGACCGAGTCTTCTATTTTCTTTTCTCCGAGGGGCTGGATTTCATGAGGAGGTTCACTAGTTGAAGTGAAGTGGGAGTCCGAGGAGGTTTCTGTTCCGGGGATAGTTATTTTCTCATCGGCTTCTTTGGTAAGGTTCTCTGAGAGGCAGATTTGTTTCTTCATGCTCGTGAGAGGGGCTCCGAGAGCATCAGTATGCATGTAAGGCTATATTCTTGTATATGGATCCCCGTAGTATGGGTTCCGAGCGTTTCTTGTCGTCGTAAGAGTAGTGGCTCCTTCGGGAATCATTCTCCGAGGGCTTCCTATCTCTGGCTGAGTAACCTTCTTGGCTTGGGCCTTCGGGGTAAATGACTTTAGTGAGTGGTGCTTTCAGTAGGACGTTGCTTTGTGGATTTAGCCCTCGGGATGATAACTCCGAGGGCTTTGGGAGTGTTCAGCAAGGAAGTATTCTCGTATAGCGGTCCCTCTTGGCGCAGTGATGGATATCAGAGTCGCGTGGATCCATCGGGTTTACTCTTTTTCCGATGCCACGTTGATATCTTATTTTTATTCATCTTGACTTTTCAAGGGACGCTTGAATGTCCACTCGGATGTCACGTCGTACCCTAGTAGGATATGTGAGTTCCGAGGGACTCTATTATCTCTTCGGGTGCCACGTCATACCATAGTAGGGTATGTGACATACGAGAGTGACGATATTTTCGCCCTTGGGATTAATCCCTAATTTAAGGGTTAATCTTTTGCTTAACTTGTATAATCGCTTATTTATTTTTTAGGGTTAACACTAGCCCCCCCAAATTTCGATCGTTCTCGTAGAGACGAGTGAAATTTTATTTCGTGGCCTTAATAGGGCAAAAGGGGCTTTTTCTTTATTTTTTGGTGATTTTTCCGAGAGGATTGGAATTTCTCCATTTTTTATGATTCACGGGGGTATTATATGTATATAAATATACTTGAAATACCGTGAAGTAAAATTACCGTTATGTTCTTGGGAAGCAGCGGTTCAGATGAAGAGTTACCTTTATAACAGCTCTTTCTAGCCGCTGGATGTATTAAATGACATTCATTCATCCGTCCGTTAATCTGCAGTAACGGCTAGCGCGTGGAGTGACACGTTGCTTCCTGAGTGGAGACGTGGGGCGTGGGGGACGGGGCACGTCTTTAATGGCGGTCCGCTTATAAATACCCCCGTTCGTACTCTTTTTTTTTTCATTCTCTTCACCAAGTCTTTACGCTTCCAATTCTCTCTACTCTTCTAATTCTCTCCAGCAGAAAAGAGGGATTTTTACTTCTCTTAAAATTTTCGCTTTTTCTTCCCTTTATTAATTCCCTAAAATTCCTTCTCTCTTCCCAAAAGAAGATGGCTTCCTCTGCCAATACGTCTTCTGCCGCCACTGCTTCTGTTGATGTTCCCTTTTCTTCTGCGACTACGGCTCCCCTCGTGGGACCTGCTGCCGCCACTCGCAAAAAAAGAGTTGCTGTCGCCGAAGGGGGTGGCGCCGCCTCCGCGAAGAAAGCTAGGGTTTCGAAGTCAAAGAAACCCCCCGTCCGTGACTTCTCTAAAATTGAGAATGTTCGGTCCGTTGTCACATACGAGCAGGTTATGGAGTTGTTCCGGGTTACGGGGACGGCTATGAAGAATGTGACGGTTCACATTCCCTCGGAAAATCAGAGGGCATGTTACCCTCCCACGGGTATGCTCACCGTGTATTTCGCGCAGGTGAATTACGGGTGGCGTTTCTTTATGCCAACTTTTTTCTGCGAGGTTTTCAAGATTTGTGGAATTTGTCCGAGTCAGCTGGTGCCCAATGGCTACGCCGCCCTCTGTATCTACGTGTTTTGGTGTTCTGTCAAGGGTTACGAGTGCAATGTGGACCACTTCCTTTCTATTTTCGATGTGGGAGTGTCGCCCGGGGGATACCCCTTTTATCACGTCCACCACCGGGATCACTCGGCTAACTCCACGAAGAGGATTTTGGGCGCGACGATCAGCTCACACGGCATTTGGAAGGACAAATTCTTTTATGTGAAGCCCGTCCGAGGGAAGTGGGATGTGCCCTTCAAGTGGGGGGAGGGTGTGACTCCAATTCACACCCTAGCTGAAGATGTGGTGCTTTCTCCAGTGATTGCCCAACACGCTCTAATGGAGTCAGAAGATTTTTTGTGGTTGTTCGATAGGGTCGGGCTTCATCATGTGGTGGTTACTGATGACAGGGTGAAGAAACCACTTTCTGTCGGGATGCATATAGCAGCTTTCAATAAGTTTTTCCTCTTTTTCTTTTTAGTACTTATTTTTCCGAATAGGTTTTTTGTATTTTCCATTGTTTATACTGACTTGCTTGTGTGTGATGTAGATGAGGTCATGGCCAGATATTACCTAGCACCAGGGGTTGAGGAAGTAACCCCTAGCGCTCGTAGCGAAGCTTCCGAGGGGGGAGACCACGAGGGAGTAGAGGCACAGTCCGAGGAGAAGGATGGGATGGATACAGAGGCCGAGAAAGTTTATGAAAACATCCCATCTCCCTCCGAGGATGTTGGGGGAGCACCTTTGGAGGTTATTCCGTTGCGGCAGGTGGCTCCCTTGTCTGTTCTGACTTGGAGGTCTGCTTCCGAGTCCAACACTGGCAGTCTTCCGAGGAGCTCGCA
Organism: Linaria vulgaris; assembly: GCA_948329865.1. Taxonomy (NCBI): domain Eukaryota; kingdom Viridiplantae; phylum Streptophyta; class Magnoliopsida; order Lamiales; family Plantaginaceae; genus Linaria; species Linaria vulgaris. Next base: position 60,686,470 of record OX415251.1, on the reverse strand, counting down.
GGGAGTGCAATCTTCGAGGGCTGAAGAAGAAGAGTTTTCGTCTCCGGGTCCGGATGTGGTTTTGGTCTCTTCTCGGGATCCCTCGCCCATCATTCCTGATCCTTCCCCTACTCGTCCTCGTAAGTTTCTTTCTTTTTTCTGCTTCCATTCAAATTTTGTTATCATTATTTGACTACGTGCTTTGCTCTCGTAGATGTAGATAAGGGAAAAGCCCCTATATTTCCGGGTGCGGATTTGTTCGCTCAATTACTTCATCAGGACTCGGAGGAGCCATCCGAGGGAATCGGCCAAGGTCCTGCGGATTTATTGAAGGATTTGGAGGCGAAGAGGGAGGTGTGGGATATTTTGCTCCGGGGAGAGGGTCCCTCAGCCACTTCAAAAGTTCCTGAAGCGGTTATGACGGAGGCGGTGGCCGCGACTCCCGCTACCGCTATTCCTTCTCCGATAGGAGATCTCCCGAAGAGGGTTCCTCTGCGGAGGTCAGCTTCCGAGGGAGATTTTTCATCTCAAGTACCCGAGAAGAAGCCTTCGACTGTAGGGGAGGCATACCACGAGATCCTCCACTTCTTCGGATCTTCTCTTACTGCGCCCGCGGAGGGGTATCAATTTTTGCGGGCCAGTATGGTCTGGATGGAAACCATCGTAAGTGCTTGTCCTCCGGTTGTTTTATTTTTAGGTAATTTTTCCCACATTCTTCCTTATATTTCTTGTCTTGTCATGCAGTCCAGGAAGACTCGGGAGGTTATTACTGCAGTAGAGCAGCGCCATTCGAGGGAGGTGGTTGAAATAGGATCCCTCCGAGGGCAGGTGACTTCTCTTCTGGCCCAACTCTATGAGGCCGAATCAATGAGGGATGTTTTTCGGACGAAGTTGGAAGCCAGTGACTTCGCTTGGAGGGAAGATCAGAGAGCCAAGGAAGTGATGCGGCTCACTTTGCAGAGGATGCAGTCGGCTTACGACAAACTGGAGGCGTCCGAGGGGACTGTTCAGGCTCAGTTGACTCTTCTGGAGAAGGAGAAGGTGGAGTCCGAGGAGATTCTTCATGCTCGGGTGGAAGTTTTGGAGAAGGAGAAATCGGAGTGGTTGGAGCGAGAACAGGAGCTTCAATCTCGGGTCAAGGAGTTGGTGGATTTGAAGATAGCCAAGGTAGTGCCACAGGAGGAGGTGCAAGCCCGGATTGACGAGGTCGTTCGGTATGCAGCAACGGAGGAGGAGCGCCAATATGCTTCCTTGTCCGCTCGGGAGTCCCTTGGGCATATGCTATGGGGATGGCTAGAGTGTGCCACTGTAGCCCGTGGAGTGATGCCCTCGGGGGCAAATTTTGGCGGCATTTTTGATGTCAAGAAGCTTGCCAAGCCGTCTCCCGAGCAGGTTCAGAGCCTTCTTGAAATGTATGATGCGGTGATGACGCCCAGGAGCTCCCCTGCTCCTCCTCCGAATGTGTCCAATCTTGGTGTTACTGGCTCGAGTGGAGTTTTGCCTCCGAGTTCCTCTGTTAGTCTCCTCGGGGGGTCTGCTATTAATCCGCCCCCGCCCCCCTCCGAGTACAGGGATTTAGAATAGGATTCCTTCTTTCTCCTTTCTCTCTCTTTTTTTTTCTTTCTTGCTTTTGTAAACTTTTCCGAGAGCTTCTCGGACTTATGAATGAACAATTTGTCCTATTCCTTTCTTCCTATTTTGTCTTATTTGTCCACTAGCTTGAGATAGTAATAAACTATTAGCATGCTTATATATAAAACTTATTCCCTTTAATCTTCTTCAAAAAGGTAAGCTAAAGACAAAATCCTTTATTTGCTGACTAAGCACATAGCTTAGCAGGACGTGTCAAATTATATGCATGCTTAAGAGTTATTTATCCTAATTAAGGACACCCATTAGCACGTGTCATGCCTCTAGGAGTGGGTGGGACAGCTCCAGCTTCTTTCAATGGGATTAGCTTATCGCATATAATATGCTAACAGTAATATTTATACTCATCAATAATATCTATCTTACTTTAGCAGATAAATCATTTTAATTTCTTCCTTTAGAAATCTATTCTCGCAGGACTTAGTGTTTGTTTTCGTAGTTGTATTCAATACTTTTTCTTCGACTTTTGTATAAGAATAAATGGAGAACTTACTATTAAAGATGATGCCACCACATCACAGGCATGGGGGGTCCACATCATCAGATAGTTCTTCTCGGAGTCGTGCCCGAGTTGTCCATGGATCCCAGGTTTATAGTGCGTCCTCGGAAAGTTCTTCCCCGGGGCAGCGGAATAGGCTGGTTGAGAATCAAGTGACCATTGGGACAAGCTCATCTTCAAGGGTGGGGAATAGGTCATCGTACACGGATTCTCGAAGGATGGACCATATAAGGGATGTGTTCTTGGGTAGAGAACCGTATTCTCTTGCTGATGAGCGTTCTGTATTTAACTTAATACCTTTGAGCCCCTCAAGGCTGATAGGTCGGGGACGGGTTGGTTCCGCCGTTAGTACTGTGTATGGAGAGTCTCTAGTAACTCTTTTTACAGAATTCAATCTGAATTTCGATGATTTTGACGTGATTGTGCCCTCTCCATATCAGAGAGCATATGATCCTCCTCCTGGATTCTTAACTGTCTATTGTGACCAAATGCACTGTGGACTACGGGTGTTTTTTCACCCTTTTCTTCGATCGCTCTTCCAGTACTGGCAAATCTGTCTGAGCCAGTTAACACCCAACTCGTATCGCCTTTTAGTGGGATACGTTTTATGCTGCGAGCTCCTTAACCTTCCCCTGTCCCCGTATCGGGTGGGGGCAATTTTCATCATTCGGCCTTGTTCGGACGGAGTCCCCCTTTTCAGCCTGGCCTATCGGGACGTCGAAAAAGCCTTCACTGGTACATCCAGTCCTCGCACTCGTAGGGGGGACTGGAGGCGGAGGTTTTTCTTCATCCGTTCGAAAGGCCATTCGGTCCGATCGTGGGGAGTGCCCATCCGATGGGGCTTGGGAGGCTTGGGATATGTTTCGCCCATATCCGAGACGTTGGGGCGGGAATGGGAGGAACTGAGTCATTCCGGGTTATTTTCTGGCTCGTACGATATTACCGACCTGCTTGCGTGTCCTGAAGCTCTTATTCTGGCAGGTCTTCAAGAGGGAATGAGGAGAGAGAACTCGCCAATTCGTCCTCTTCATGGCAACTTCTATTTCCGTAAGTCTGTAGACTTGTCGACTTCTCTTTTATCAACCTGTGTGCCCTCGAAATCATCATATATTCTATACTTGTCTATAGGTGCTGAGATGGCGGCTTTTTCTATAGATCCATTTAATGGTGTTTTTTTGGGGCGAGCTCTGCACGGTATGCGGCGGGCGTCGGAGGGCGCTTCCGATACCTTAGTGGCGGTTAAGAGGGCTGACTCTTCCTCGGAGAGACAGGAATCGGAGGGTTCGCCCGTGGCAGCCCCCCCAGTGAGCTTTGTGATTCCTCCTAAGGTAGAAAACCCGGTTACGGCTCTTTCTCCGATAGATTACCCAGTGCCTCCTTTGGTGTCGCAACCATTTTCTCGGATTTCTGATATCGTTAATACTGTGGAAGGAGGTCCCGAGCGCATACCCGTGTCATTGGCCGGAGGGAATCCTCCTCCCGTGGGCTCCTCTCCTCCGGGTGCTGACCCAGGGTTTTCTCCCCTCGGAGAGGTATCAGGGTTTTGCCGAAATTTTCTTAGCGGTCTACTGAATGTTACGGATTGTGAGCTCATGAGGACCCTTCCTTCCTCTCGTCTTCAGGATTTAGTTTACAAAAACCTGTGTGAGGTAAATGCTCATTTTATTTGCAAATTTTGGTTACTTACCTTTTATTTCTTCGGTAGTGATTCCTTCGTCTCCATTCAGATTTATATGGTGCTAGATGCCATCGGATCTCGGGGGTGTTCCTCTTCAGATCCTGGCCTGGTATATCGCCGTCGGGACGAGTTAGAACATGGTTTGTTGGAGGCTCAAACGGAGATTTCCCGTTTGCAGGAAGAGCATGAAGCTGTTAAAGCGATTCACGAGATGGTCCTTCGGATTGAGAGGGATAAGTCTTGGGAGGTGGAGCGCCAGTTAATGCTAGAGAGGACCCGGGTGACGAGTTTTCAGGCGAGTTTGGAGGAGTAGAAGGGTCAGCTTCGCTACTCCGATGAGCAATTACTGCAGACGATTCGGGAACGGGATGCGGTAACTCATCGGGTGCTGGAGATTACTCGTGCCCACGACGTTGCTTTGGTGATGGCCCGGGTCCGGGCTGTTTTGGATATTGCGGGTCCTTCATCTTTGAGGGAGTCTTTACAAAAGGAGATGTGTGATCTGGTCCGCATCGGGTATCAACTTGGTACGGATGCGGTTCAAACATTGCCAGAGTGCCCCGGGGACTTGGTCATTCCCGAGCTTAATCTTCATCCCATATTTCCTGGAGATAGTCCCGTAGCATCCGAGGGCGTGTTATTGGCGGATCCAATAACCCTATCCGAGGAGCAGCGTCGTCGCCTTATCCGAGAAGGGAAGCGTCCTTTGCGAGAGGAGTAGTTTGTAGTAGATAGTATTTGACTTGTAGTAGGTGGTCTTTTGGGGTCCGATGACTGTTTATCTATAGTAGATGGCTCCTCGGGGTTAGGTTGCTTGTAATGATTTCCTGTGTAAGGCTACCATTTTTGTTTTGTAAACCTATGTACCCTATCGGATTCGAATGTATCGTAACCATCTATTTATGAACAAACAGTTTTATTTATGCAACAATGATGACGTTACATCAAGCATAGTATCTTCTAAGATTGAAGGAATTCCACGTATTGCGAAGAGTGGCGCCTTCGGAGTTGGCAAGTAGATAGGTTGCGGGTCCGATAATTCCCGCTATCTTGTAGGGTCCTTCCCATCGGGGTTCAAGCTTACCTACGTTTTTGGAGGCTCCGACCCGTTTTAGCACTAAATCACCCACTTGAAAAGTCCTAAGCTTTATCTTGGCGTTATAGTATCGTGCCATCCGAGTTTTGTATTCCTCAGCCCGAACGGCGGCTTGGATTCTTCTCTCTTCCAGGAGATCAAGGGCCAGGGCTAAGTTAGCACTATTGGCCACTTCTTCGTATTCTTTGACTCGCCAACTCTCGATCGAGACTTCGTAGGGTACCACTGCTTCACAACCATAAGATAGGCTGAAAGGGGTTTCGCCTGTGGCGGTATTTTATGTGGTCCGATAGGCCCATAATATACCGGGTATTTCTTCAACCCATTTGTCTTTGTGCCAGTCGAGTCGGGCCTTCATATTTTTCAGGAGAGTGCGATTAGTTCTCTCAACTTGTCCGTTGGCTTGAGGATATCCCACCGAAGCAAAACGGTGCTTAATCTCCCAATGATCACACCACTTTTCTAACCCTTGGTCAGTAAATTGCAGGCCGTTGTCACTTACCAGGCTCCGAGGGACCCCAAAATGGCACAGAATGTTCCTCCATAAGAAGTTAATGACCGCCCCTGCAGTTATTCGTGCTAAGGGCTCCGCCTCCACCCATTTGGTGAAGTAGTCTACTGCCACGAGTAGGAACTTCTTTTGACCAGCATCGGGAATAAGTGGACCTACTATGTCTATTCCCCATTTGGCGAAAGGACATGCGGTCAGATGGGGTTCCCATGGAGCCGCTGGCTGGTAAACCCGAGGGGCATAAGCTTCGCATGACTTGCACTTTTCCGCGTGGTTTTTGCAATCTTTGACCATCGTGGGCCAATAATAACCCTGCCGGATTATCCGTCCGACCATGCTTCCGCCACTGGTATGGCTGCCACACACCCCTTCGTGAGTTTCCGTCAGGACAAGTTGAGCCTCCTCTTCATTTAAACATCGGGCATGAGGGTAAGAGTACGTCCTTCGGAATAGTATTCCGTCTTTAAGGAAATACCGGATGGTCTTCTTAGACATCATCCGTCGGACAGATTTGTCCTCGGAGCATCCTTCAGGATCTTGCAAGTATGCTTTAATGGGCGTTATCCAGCTTATCGGAGGATTTGTCGTGGTGACGCTCACCTCTTCAGGTTCAGTCCTCTCTGATTCGCTCATATGTAACAGAGCGATTTTCCGAGTACGAATGATGGTCAATTGTGCAGCCATTTTGGACAAGGCATCGGCTTCCTGGTTATCCCCTCGGGGAATCTGCACTAATTGATACTCATCAAATCACGCTTTGGCCCGATGGACTACTCGAAGATAACTCTGCATCCTCTCTTCTTTGGCTTCATAGGTGCCCTGAACTTGCTGGACAATTAACTGAGAGTCGCTATGCAGGCGGACTTTTCGTATTCCGCCTTCCCGAGCGAGCCTCATTCCGATAAGGAGGGCTTCATATTCGGCTTCGTTGTTGGATACGGGGTAATCAATTCTAACCGCGAAATGTAGCGCCTCCTCCTCGGCTTCCGTGTTAATCAAGATTACTCTGGCTCCGCCATGTGTATTTACGGAGGAACCGTCCACGTAGACATGCCACAGAGGTTCTTTCCTTTCAACTCCGATTCCTGTAAGTTCTACTACAAAGTCTGCTAGCACCTGGGCCTTGATGGAAGGTCTCGGGGCATAGGAGATATCATACTCCGTTAGCTCGACGGCCCATTTTATCAGTCTCCCCGAGGTCTCGGGTTTGTTGAGAATTGCCCGTAGAGGGTGCTTAGTCAGGACAGTGATCGGGTGGGAGAGAAAATACGGGCGTAATCTACGCGTCGTGGTAACCAAAGTGAGTACAAGTTTTTCTATCAGAGTATACCTGGTTTCCGCTCCGAGAAGAGTTTTGCTAACGTAGTAGACCGGATGATGCTCCTCATCGTGCTCTTTGACCAATACCGCTCCGATAGCCTCCTCTCCTACGGACAGGTACACGAAAAGTTCTTCCTGGGGCGAAGGTTTGACCAGCAAGGGTGGTCTTACCATATAGCTTTTTAATTCCTGGAGAGCTTCTTCACATCGTAAGGTCCACTGGAATTCTTTGATATTCCGAAGGATTTTAAAGAACGGGAGTCCTTTCTCTGCTGACTTGGAGACAAATCGGCTGAGGGAGGCCATTCGCCCGGTCAGTTTTTGCACGTCCTTTATGGATTTCGGAGTTGGTAACCCAATAATTGCTTCGGCTTTCTCGGGGTTAACTTCTATTCCCTTCTCGGTAACCATGAATCCCAAAAATTTTCCTCCTCGGATACCGAAGGAGCATTTCCTAGGGTTTACCTTCATTCCAAAGCGATCCATGATAGCCAGTGTTTTTCGCAAGTCTTCGGGAAGATCTTTCACGGAACGACTTTTGATGACCGTGTCGTCTACATATACTTCCACAGTTCTTCCGATGAGCCCCGCAAACATGAGGTTCACCAATCGTTGGTATGTAGCTCCTGCGTTCTTAAGTCCGAAGGGCATGACTAGATAACAAAAGGTACCTGCATCCGTAATGAAGCTGGTTTTGTCCTGGTCCGGGAATGCCATCGGGATTTGATTGTATCCTTGGTCCCCATCTAGAGTCGACAAGAGTGCACAACCAGCGGTAGAGTCGACCAATTGGTCTATGCTTGGTAAGGGATAGCAGTCCTTTGGGCAAGCATCATTGAGATCGGTGAAGTCAACGCACATCCTCCATCTTCCTCCCGACTTAGGGACCAAGACCACGTTAGCCAGCCATTCGGGATACACGACCTCTCGGATTTGTCTTAAGCTGAGAAGCCGTTGGATTTCTGATCGGATAATCTTGTTGCGTTCGGGCCACATTTTTCTCTTCTTTTGTTGAATGGGTTTGGCCCCCGGCCTTACATTAAGGAAGTGTTGGCATACCTTATTGCTGATTCGTCCGGGGGGACCTCCTTCCCATGCGAAAAGGTGACAAAATTCCTTTAGAATGGATACCAGTTGGGCCTCCAACTCAGGTTCCATATTAGTGCCCATTTTGATCGCCCTAGCGGGATTTCCTTCCACGAGTTCTATCATCTTGAGCTCTTCAATGGGTTGGACTCGGGCTTCTTCTACTTTCCATTTTTTTCTACTATCCGAGGGGTTCTCGTCCTCTTCGGGGAGTAGGGCATTCATTCGGCATTCTCTGGCTCTAGCTTGATTTCCTCGGACTTCTCCGATGCCTGCCAAGGTAGGAAATTTTACCTTGAGGTGGAGGGTAGAGGGAATCGCTTCGAATGACCGAATGGAGGGTCTTCCGCATATGGCGTTGTATGTCCTTGACGAAGCCTCCACCACCCAAAATTTGGTGGGTTCCGTTCTTCGTAGGGCTCCTTCTCCCCACGACATTGGCAGGGTCACGGTTCCGAGGGTGTTACAGGCTTCGCCAGAGAAGCCTACTAGAGGGACTTCAGCCACCTCCAGTTGCTCCTTCTTCAATCCCATGGCTAGATAAGTGGGAAAAAACAAGACATCCACAGAGCTGCCCGTATCTATGAGGATACACTGAATCCTAAATCCGTAGATAGTAGCTTCAATTACCAAAGGATCTTCGTGGGGGTAGACTATACCTTTCAGGTCTTCGGGTCCGAAAGTAATATTTGGTAATCTGGCCCCTTGGGCGGAGCATACCGGAAGCCCTTGTCCCGCTCGTCTGGCTTCTTTGAGATATTTTGTCTTCTTACCCTGGGGTATTCTGGAAATATCTCCTCCCTCTATCATGTTGATCGTCCGTCCCGAGGAAGGGTTGACCTCGTACGTGTCGGGAGGAGGAGGTAAGTTCCGATACCCTGCGGTCCTTTCCCGTGATCGCCGCGGAGACGCGGCAGTTCTTTCTCGAGGGGATCTTTGACGCTTTCTGATCCTTTCTTGGGACCTCCGGCGATGTTCCGAGGTTTGTTCTCGTGACTGTCGGTGGAGAGTATCTTCTTCCCCGTCATGTCCTTCTCGGGGCCTCTTCCATACATGCGCTTTGGGCTCTCCGGGATTATTTCTTTTCAGGTAGTTATGCAGATATCCTGCTTCCAGGAGGCGAAGTATCTCCTTTCGCAGGGTAGTACACTCCTCGGTAGTGTGTCCATAAGTTTTATAGAATTTACAGTACTTACCCGTATTCTTATCTTTGTTGGGAAATTTGGCAGGCTGGGGCCAACGCACTTCTTCATTGCCCCGCATTACGTTGAGTACTTCCACAGGAGCTAGGGTCATCGGAGGAAGGGGCACGGGTTTAAGGAATTTCTTGACCGTCTCCCCGTTGTCCTTCCGAGGGAGTGGTTTTCCTTCTTTGCCCTTTTCTTTGGTCTTAGTTTCCTTTTCCTTCTACTCGTGACGCTCATTGTCATCCTGCTCTAACCCTCTCTTTGTATGATCAGCCTCTTCCATCAGAATATGAGTCTCAGCTTGTTGCATGAGTTCATTCATGTCCGTGACATGATTCCCCATCAGGTATCGGAAGAACTCTCCCGCTCGGAGTCCCTGTGTCAGAATATCGGCCATAATGGTTGGGCTGACAATCGGAACATCCAGCGCTTCGTCCGTGAAGCATTTTATATATTCCCGAAGGGATTCATCCTTTCGTTGTTTGATGGTAAAAAGATGAGTGGCCGATTTGGGATATCTACGATTACAGGCGAAGTGGCGTATAAACAAGTGAGCCAATCGGTCAAAGTTGACCACTGAATTGGGAGGGAGATGGGTAAACCAGGATTGGGCTCGTCCTCTGAGGGTAACGGGGAACACTCGACATAGAACATAGTCGGGGGCAGACAATAGATCCATTCCTGCCAAATATTGGTGTATATGATCTTGCGGATCTCTCCCATCGGCTTCTCCTGTATATAATGGCACATTAATAGGCCGCATTCCTGAAGGAATCGGAGCAGAAGCTATTTCGGGAATGAAAGGAGATGTCTTAAACGTCGGATCTTCCTTGGGTCCTACAGTCCTCTTGAGATCTCCTACTTCCTTTCGTAGATCTTCAAGGATTCCCCATAAGGTTGGCTCTCCGTTGAGAGTGATAATAGGGGGGGCCGATATACGGGGAGGGACCTTTCTTCCCTTTGGATTATCCTCGGAGTCTCCAGATGATCATAACGTCTTGGCGTCCTCCGAGGAGTTCCCTGGTACCACGAGATTAGGGTAGGGCATTGTGCCCCTCTTGCATAAACTTCGCCTTCTTCCGAGGGGTAATCTCCTCGGGGCGGAAATCCTGGGACCGTTTCCAAGGGACTCTCGAATTCTTGGTGATTAACTCGAGTGGTGGCTTCCACTAGTCTTTCAAAAACGGATCGGGGAACATTGATGAAATCCCTTTCGTCGGAACGGCGATTCGCTACGGTTTCCTCTGAATTGTCCAGATGGGGCGGGTGGATTTCACTGTGAAACAAATTTTCCATAGTTGGTTTGCTTTCTTGAGCACGCTCGAGGACAACTTCTATGGCGTTCCCACAGACGGCGCCATTTTGTTAACAGGTTTGGAATAATACCCGATTAACCGATTTATTTATGAGTTCGGAACGCCGTTATCCGTGGTTCAAAGAAAGTAAATGACTATTAGGGAAAATTACGAAAATATCCTTCCTTTATTCACTGGACTTCTTACTCCCGAGGGTCATAAATATGATCTTATGATTTTTTCCGAGTGAGTTTATGTGTATTTTCCGTTCTTTTTTCTTATTCCCCCCTTTCTCATCTTTCCTAATTTTCCCTTATATAGGTATGGGAGGGTGTTTGTGTCACTATGCATGCGCTGCATGTGTTACAAGTGTAATGTTGCATGTATTACAAGTGTCCTTCTATAAGATAAGGTATATCTTGTTGACAAGGCGCTGACTAGGCTGATCCTTATCTTGTCCGAGGGCTGCGGGGAGTTCCGAGGGGTTGCTTCTTCTGTTTTCTTCTCTTTGAGGGACTGAGTCTTCTGTTTTCTTTTCTCCGAGGGGCTGGATTTCATGAGGAGGTTCACTAGTTGAAGTGAAGTGGGTGTCCGAGGAGGTTTCTGTTCCGGGGATAGTTATTTTCTCATCGGCTTCTTTGGTAAGGTTCTCCGAGAGGCAGATTTGTTTCTTCATGCTCGTGAGAGGCGCTCTGAGAGCATCAGTATGCATGTAAGGCTGTATTCTTGTATATGGATCCCCGTAGTATGGGTTCCGAGCGTTTCTTGTCGTCGTAAGAGTAGTGGCTCCTTCGGGAATCATTCTCCGAGGGCTTCCTATCTCTGGCTGAGTAACCTTCTTGTCTTGGGCCTTCGGGGTAAATGACTTTAGTGAGTGGTGCTTTGAGTAGGACGTTGCTTTGTGGATTTAGCCCTCGGGATGATAACTCCGAGGGCTTTGGGAGTGTTCAGCAAGGAAGTATTCTCGTATAGTGGTCCCTCTTGGCGCAGTGATGGATATCAGAGTCACGTGGATCCATCGGGTTTACTCTTTTTCCGATGCCACGTTGATATCTTATTTTTATTCATCTTGACTTTCCAAGGGACGCTTGAATGTCCACTCGGATGTCACGTCGTACCCTAGTAGGATATGTGAGTTCCGAGGGACTCTATTATCTCTTCGGGTGACACGTCATACCGTAGTAGGGTATGTGACATACGAGAGTGACGATATTATCGCCCTTGGGATTAATCCCTAATTTAAGGGTTAATCTTTTGCTTAACTTGTATAATCCCTTATTTATTTTTTAGGGTTAACAATATTAATATAAACCGATCTCTCGTTTTTAAGATACAAATACAAAAGCCACGAACATGCATGCTTGGTTCTAAAATCTAGAATATCTAGAAGCTAAGTCTATCAAGAAAAAAAATCAACAAACATATTGAAATAGCAAACAAATGCACTAATACAAAATAATATAAAGGACAGAATTTAGGGATACCACAAATCTAAAATGTCATTTATTTATATGAGAATTTTTTGCCATCTCTCTTTTTGTATGGCATTGAACGATTGGATAAGCTAGTACAAACTACAGTAATGAACAAATTCAGTTGTTATACACTGTAAATAAAATCATACCCGGTTCATCTCTACACTGAAAAAAGAAAGATTCACATAGAGAAATTTTTTAAACAGTGATAAAATTGAGAATAATATTAGTACGTGTAAAAAAATAAACAAACAAAATAGTCATGTATTATACAAATTAAACGTCCTTCATATTTTTAAATAACTAATGAACGTACCTTTTTTTATTAATCTCCATCAGAAAAATACACCTATAATACATGCAAAAAATATGAGTGTTAGTAATCCTTTTGAAAAACAAAACAAAAAATGTAATGTTTATAACGTACCTACTAATTATATACCTTCATAAAAAGCAATTAAAGTAATAAGCCTTAGTACTTCAAAAATATAAAAATTCACAAACGTGGATGGTTCCAAAATCTAGTTTCTGTTGATATACTCAATCTTTTAAATCATCAGGAATTGTGCAATTAAAAATATTTTTGATTCGGCTCCATGTTATTTGCTACAGTAATACTTGTTTCATTAGAACTGACTTACAAAAAAAAAATTGCAAATCGTTTTTACCATTTGAAAGTCAAATTCTGGAATCTCCACTGCCCCCAGAGCCATCTGCATGTATATTGTATAATCACACACAATAAGTAAAAAAGGATAATAGTTAGGACAATAAATTAAATCATGTTTGCTTGAAAGACAACCCGATTAATTAATTGGAATTGAACCTCATATTACTTAAGAAACTAGGGGAGAAAACAAATGAAATACAGAGATTTAAACTGAAGTAACGGTTCCTTGATTGATGGAGAGTTTTAAGGATAGTGGAATTCAAATTTTAAACTTTATCCAAATTTGAAATTCCATAGCAATTGGCCGTAAGGTAGAAAATGTGGGAGCAGTTTTGGTCCAATTGGTCCATGGTCTGCTAACTTCCATTTTGTGAGACAAATACCTCTTCCTTTATAATAATAATAGATTTTGGGGGTGTAAGTGCATTTTTCAAAATAATATTACTGATTTTTAATTTTACTCTTTTTAAGTACAATGCAAGTGATGGAAAAACCCAAAAATTGGCTATATTCGACATGGCGAGCGATGTGAGAGTCACATGTACAAGATGATCGGAATAAGGACAAAGACACTTTCAACATCAAAATGTAAGAGATACAACAAGGCAAGACTCTAATCTGAAAATATATTGGACCTTTTCGTTAAAAATAAAAAGATACGGGCACATTTGACAATTCTCCCTTTTGTAATATCCACCTAAGAAGGCTTCCTTCAAATGGCAAGCAACGTGGCCGCACCCGCACGTGTGTTAAAAGACTGAATAAGGGCAAAATAGCACTATAGATATCGGGCAAAGCCCTGCCTCCAAGTGTTATTAGGTATTTTCGTAAAAAGTAAAAAGATACATACCAATTTGGCAATTCTTCCTATGAAGGGGGTATTTTACGAAGGCCCAGAACAGCATTCTCGGCCGGCTCAATCAAGAAAGGTCCAATAAGTCCAATATCGAACGATGAATATTCGGTCGATACCTAAAGGTCGAATCAAGCCAATTCGATCTATGTGATTTGAAGACAGTACGGACCCCACGGGACGAGATCTATAAATACCCCATCCCCCAACATTAACGAACAGATTAAATACTTAACGCATACACATATCGATCGAATTTAGTGATTCGATCCTCATCCCGATTGGATCTTCCACCAAATTCTATACTTGTCTCGATTCGATCACCTAAAAGGTTCGATCTTATCAATCAGGCCAGCACAATCGAATCGTACCCATTCGAGGTTCAACATCGTCGAACCAAGATTATTCGAGGCTCATCAGATTCGACATTGAGCAAAATCAAACCACTACAGTTCGAGATTCGTGAATCGAACGCCCATCATTCGATCCATCCACCTGTTTATCTTACTAGGTTATCTAAACTAATTTTATACTTGTAATACGCAATAGGTATTCCGTACCAAGCTAGTCTGTACCTTGTAATAGATTAGCATTATTTTGGCATAGTCAGGCCCATTGTAATAATTATCAGGTGTATTGTAACCCGAACGAAATAAGACCAAAATATTGGCGTTGTCTGTGGGAACACCGTTTAAATTGCGTTTAGAGTTAAGTAACTAGGACGATGAAGAGATGGAGCGTTCCATTAGGTGGAGTAGTCAAAGCAAAAAAGAAAACTATAACAAGCAAAGATGAGAACAGAAAGAGGCCCGAACCTCACGAGCAAGGTCGGGAGAAACTAGAGAATCAACTAGTGATTTGGTGGGAAGAATGCAAAATGGAGCCACTTGGGGAGTTCAAAATTGTTCAGCTATTCAGAGAAAGCACATAAAAAGTCATAAAGATCATAGCAGCTATGAGCTTTGAGATATAGGCTGCATTGGTAGATTGTCTCAGACAGAATGCTGACATTTTTGCTTGAACTAATTTTGCTTTGCACGAGATAGATCCCAAAATAATAGTACACCAGTTGAATGAGGAAAAAAATGCGAAGCCGGTCAGGCAAAAGAAACCAAAGATTAGCAAAGAAAAAAATAAATGGCCGAAAATAAAGTTCAAGAGCTTTTGGTTGCCCGACATATTTGCGCGTTAAGATTTTCAGAATGGTTGAGCAACGTTATGTTGGTTCTGAAAAAGGAAGCAACCTGGAGAATGTGCGTGGATTACACTGATCTAAACAAGCATTGCCCAAGAGATCCATTTCCTCTACACATTATTTGTTACTAGATTCGACTATAGGATGCGCATTACTGAGTATGATGGATACCAGGAGAGGGTTTTACCAGATCTTCATGGCGGTGGGTGATCAGGGCAAAACGACATTTGTAACTGACACATGAGTATATTGCTATAGATTGATGCCTTTCGGCCTCAAGAACACCGGAGAACATGTCCGTCATTTGGATGAAGCATTTGCCATCATGAGAGCATACATGATGAAGTTGAACCCAAAGAAATGCACATTTGGAGTGACCGCAGGTAAGTTCTTGGGGTATGTAGTGAAAGGGAGGGGAATATAGACGAACCCCGATAAAATCAGGGTAGTATTAGAATTGCCCTCACCAAGAACAGTGAATGACGTACAGTGTTTGGTTGGCCGTGTGACAACATTAGGCAGATTCATATCGACTTCGGCAGAAAAGAATCTACCTTTCTTTAAGGTTCTGAGAAAGAGTAAAGACTTCATCTGGGCGCCAGAGTGTGAGGAGGCTTTACAGCAAATGACGAGATATTTGGTTAGTCCCCAGCTCCTGGCCAGGCCAGAAGAGAATGAGATGTTGTACTTGTATTTGACCATGTCTTTGCATGCCATCAGTACGGTTTTAATAAAGGAAAAAGGAGCTCAACAGCTACCCATACATTATGTGAGCAGAGTTCAACAAGGCGCCGAGAGGAACTATTTGGAGATTCACTCTAGCAAAAGTAGCCACTGCGCGAAAGTTATGGCCATATTTCCAATCTCACCCGATCAAGATTGTTACACATAAGCCATTGAAGCAGGTGCTGGCGAGACCTGAGACCTCCGATAAATTGGTCAAATGGGCGATTGAACTTAGTGAATTCGGCCCTGAATTCCGGCTCCAGACTTCCATCAAAGCACAGGCATTGGCAGATTTCATGGCAGAAACTCTGGGCAATAGTGTGGTAGCATCCACGAATTACATCTATTCAATCTTACATCAAGCAAGTACTAGTAGAGCTACCACTACATGGATAGTGCATACCGATGGTTCTGCCACGAGCCACTGAGGAGAATTAGAATCCATCTGCTCTCTCATAATCGATGGGAATTCGAATTCGCCATTAGTTTAAACTACATGGTGACCAATAACGAAGCTGAATATAAAGCTATGATAGTAGGGATAAGCCTGGCATTAACGCTCATCATAGAACACTTGGATATGTCCACGGATTCTTTGCTAGTAGAAAATCATTTCTCGGGTAAATACGATACAAGAGAGGAGACGATGAAATTGTATGCTGCAAAGGTTAAGATGCTGGCAAAGCGTTTCAATTTCTTCGATATCTCCCAAATTCCACGAGAGGAGAACAGCAAGGCCGATGCATTGTCTAGGTTCGTTAGTTCTTCATAAGTCCCAGTCAAGAAGCGAGTCACACTTTTAGCAACTGACAGGCCATCAGTCGGGATTTCGAAATATAACCACACTATGGAAAGAGTTGAATACATATTGCCGATCGGGGAGGATCCATCTTGAAAAGATGAGATCATGACTTATTTGGCGGATGGAATATTACCTACGAACCCAAAAACACGTCGTAGAATGCGTTACAAGGCTCACATGTCCACAATTCACAATGGAGAACTATACAAACGATCATTCGAAGGCCCACTGCTCTGTTGTTTGACTCCACCCCATGTTGATTACGTCTTGAGAGATATCTATGTGAGAAGTTACGGCAATCATTTAGGGGGAAAAGCATTGGCCCAACGAATTTTGTGCCAAGGATACTACTGGCTGACTTTACTGAAAGACACCACGGCTTTATCGCGTTGTTGCGATAGTTGGTAGTACCACGCTCGCTTAATTCATAGGACTGCGCAGCCGCTGCAACCTCTTGATGTAGCGTGTGCCTATTCAATCAGTGGGGATTTGACATTGAGGGCCAGAAGAGATTTCTGGTAGTGGTCGTGGAATATCACACCAAATAGGTAGAGGCTGAGGCCATGTCAGCCATAATAGAGAAGAATATGATCGAGTTCATATGGAAAAATATTATCTGTCGATTTGGAATTCCCAGATATATGGTATGCAATAACGATCAACAATTCATTGGCAAGGAAATCAAATCCTGGTTTGCAGAATTACAGATTTCCATAATATGACTTATGTCTATCATCCTCAGTCGAACGGACAAGTGGAATCAACTAATAAAACACTAAAAGATTATCTTGAGAGGAGATTGAGAGATACCGGAAAAATCTAGACATATGAGCCTCATGGATACTATGGGCTTATAAAACGACGTCCACAACATGGTAGACACCTTTTGTTTTAGTATATGGGACGGAGGACGTTCTACTGGTCGAGATTGGAATGCCTACGCACAGGATACACGACTACGACCCGGAGCAGTCGGCCCGTTTGCGCCAGATGGATCTGGATATGATAGTCTCTACAAGGGAGGATGCCTATCAACGCACCGTGGCATTTAAGGCATCCATGGCCAAAAGTTGTGACAAAAGGGTCCAATTCAGAAATTTTGTAGTGGGAGACTTGGTTCTGAAGAGTATCGCGACAAAACAACATATCAGGAAGTTAGAACCAAAATGGGAAAGACCGTACAAGGTTATACAAGTTAGTTTGCAAGGATATTACTATCTCGATACTATGCAAGGTTGCAAGCTTACGCGCCCATGGAACGTACAACATTTGAGACGCTATAATGCGTAGGCGTTGATAGGTATAGCGGGTCGGAGCAATATCAAAGTGTGTGAACTACGAAAACTTGAGTCTAGCACAACATCCGGGAAACGTAGGCTCCACAGTAAGAAACTGAGCTCAGCCCCATCTTCAATTAAAAATAAAAATCTTTATCTTGGCTAACACTGCAGGAAGAGTCACTATGGAGTGACACCACCAAACCTATGGAGCAGGAAGGAGGCCGAGTGAACCACAACATTCAAGATAGACACTCGGCCCTAAAGAGGTCGAATGTCAATCCCGTGCCTCATTTCGCACAGACCGCAAAAAGCGTCATACAGGTAGAATATCCGGCCCCAAATAGGTCGAATGCCAGTCCCGTGCCTCATTGCGCATAGACCGTGAAAAATGTCAAGTCAGAAGCACATTTGGCCCCAAAGCGGTCGAATGCCAATCTCGTGCCTCATTGCGCATGGACCGCAAAAAGCGTCATACCGGAAACACATTCGGCCCCAAAGAGGTCGAATGCCAATCCCGTGAATCATTCCGCATCGACCACAAAAAGCGTCATGCCAGAAGCACATTCGACCCCAAAGAGGTCGAATGCCAATCTCGTGCCTCATTCCGCATAGACCGCGAAAAGTGTCATGCTGGAAGTACATTAGGTCCCAAGAGGTCAAATGCCAATCCAACTTCTCATTCAGCAAAGACAGCGAAAAGCATCATGCTGGACGTACATTCGGGCCAAAGAGGTCGAACAGAAGCCCAACTTCTCATTCAGCAAAGACCGCAAAAAGCGTCATGCCAAATGCACATTCGGCCCAAAGAGGTCAATCGCGAAAATAAAAATCATGGAAAGTGTGCTTGGTCTAAAAGTGGATTGAGGTGAATCTAATGAGAACAACACAATGTATTTATTCATAGAATAAGCTAGAGTAATAACCACAATGGATCAGCAGAACTATATATTAAAGTATTGGTCAAACTAAGCTATGATATTAGCCATAAAATCGGCTTCTCAAAGAACGTCATTACAAAAGTGATATCAGGATATACAAAAAACAAAGGCCTAATATCATCAAAACTATATGTTCACCTATACACTACTCTCCCGATGACTGGGAGACTCTGAACGCAAAACAAGACCAAGGGACCATGCATAGTTGGCACAAATTTTCTGAATTTGATTCTCGGTGAGCACGAGTTCATTCGATTGGTCCCATCCTTATGGTAATCTAAGCTCCTCCTGTTCAGAAACACCGCTGAAGTGTCCCCCAAGCTAGTAAATGATGGGAGAGATTAGATTAATCTCATTAAGAGCATGGCCGATAACTTTGAGATGCGATGAAGTTTCAATGCCACACAATGGATTAACTTCAATCGGCGGGTTTGGATTAAATACACCACTCTTCGTCACAAACAAAGGACCATGCTCCTTCTGTGGCATAGCATCTGGAGGATCACGATGAGCAGAAATTCCGCTAGGCTCAGCAACAAACTCCACTACTTTCTCTACCTGAGACTCACTTTCTACCACAAGAGACAGATTCATTTCGTCATCACTGTTGCCGAAAGCAGCATGAAGGGCGTCCCTCACTCCGACTAGATAAACTTGAGGTTCGTCCACACCGCCAATATCTGCAGTTTCTTGTCTTGTTGGCGGCACGAGATCAGGCATAGCCACAATAGGAACATAATTACCGCACCATTCCTCCCATAGACGAAAGAAAGGGTCACATACCCTTGGGGCAGAAAACTCCTCCGCATTTTCGTCATCAACCCTGGGAGTCTACATTCCAGGACCACGGCTAACATCAAGCATATCTTTGCGAAAACCTTTTTTCACAAACCCAAGATAGTCAACTTGATCAACTCCAAGTTCCATACCGAATTTTAGGTCAACAGCGCCTTGTCGTAGTTCGAGCCAACGATACACACCACTATTCATGAAAGATCTAGCCAACGAGGCGTGGTTCGATATTCCCATAAGAATCCCTGAAGATCGTCTATCCAACTTTTGCCTGTGGCATGGAGTCGTTGTTCCAAGTATTCTTTCAAAGTTTTGTTCGCAGACTCGACTTGTCCATTTGCATGTGGGTGTGCAACTGCCGCAAATCGTTGGGTAATTTTCAATTCCTTTCACCATGCCGCCATTTCCTTTCCACAAACTGTGTGATTATCAAAAACCAAGTGCCCTTGGGATCCCGAAGCGACAAATGATATTCTTCCTGATAAATTCGATCATATTATTTTCGGTGAAGGTCACAAGTGCCTCTTCTTCCAGATAATATTGGATGATATGTCTTGTGGATGTCGGGTATGATATCGGTTGTACGGATGTCGGATGTAATATGATATCGAACGCGCTGGGAGATGCCGAATATATCTATATATATCGAAACAATATGTATACGGGTGTAAGGATATTGGAATATATGGATATTCGATATTTGTGTGTAGGTGACGCAACGATTAATGAATTTGCCTTGCTATGTGAAGCGGGGTTATATATATGCCTCGAAGGTGGGGACCAGTTACGCCAATCCTGAGACAAGCAGTACCATATCGAATGTGCATATTCGATATAAAACTCTATATCGGGTATCCCCTATGTATGATAGATTAACAAATAGTTGGTCTCGCCCCGCCCCAGTTATTTTGTTGGATCGGTGCATATATCGAAATACCCATGTTAGTACACCTCGCATATTTTTGTACCATACAAGAGGCTATGGTGAATACCATTTTTTAGAGTTGGCGCAGTAAAGGTCTAGTATTCGGAATTCAAAATGGAGAATCAAAGTTAGGAAGAGGATTTGATATGGATATAATAATAGAAATGAAGGGCATGGTTTCCTTCAGTATCTCTAAGCCTACCAACTCCAACTCGTCCCTTGCCCCCTTTAAAAACCTTCCTCAACTCGTCCACTCAATTCTTCTTGTCCGCACGCACAAAACACACACACTCACTTGTACATAATAAACTCACCAAACTCGTTTTTCATTTTTAATTTCCTCCTCGAAGCGATGCCGTCCCCTGTTTTGTTCCACTTTCTTCTTCTTCTTCTTCTTCTTCTCTTCCTCTGCTTCACTCAGTTTTCCATCATAGTAAATTCCAGTTTACTTCTCCCCTTAACCCACTCTCTCTCACAAATACAATTCAATACTACTCACCATCTCCTGAAATCTTCCTCGTCCCGCTCCGCCGCTCGGTTCCACCGCCACCGCCACCGTCATCAAGTGTCCCTCCCTCTGTCCCCCGGCAGCGACTACACACTCTCCTTCTCAATTGCTTCCCAAACAATCTCCCTCTACATGGACACAGGCAGCGACGTCGTTTGGCTTCCTTGCCACCCTTTCCAATGCATCCTCTGCGACGGCAAATACTCTCCCTCTGCCATCCCCCACCCCGCCCCGCTCAACATCTCCTTTTCCTCAACCACCACGCCAGCTTCCTGCAAATCAGCCGCCTGCTCCGCCGTTCACTCCTCCCTCCCTTCGTCCGACCTCTGCGCCATCGCCAATTGCCCCCTCGAAGACATCGAGATTTCTGACTGCAAATCCTTCCATTGTCCTCCTTTCTACTACGCTTATGGCGACGGAAGCTTCGTCGCTAAACTCTACCAAGATGCTCTCTCCATTCCCATGTCCAACCCCGACCTCAAACTCCCCAAATTCACCTTCGGCTGCGCTCACACCTCACTCGGTGAGCCTATTGGTGTCGCCGGTTTTGGCCGCGGCCCGCTTTCTTTGCCTGCTCAGCTGGCCGCCGTGTCTCCGGATATCGGTAACTACTTCTCTTATTGCTTGGTGTCGCACTCGTTTGACAAGTCCCGCGTTCGTAGTCCGAGTCCTCTCCTGCTGGGTCGCTACGTGAGGAACAAAAAAGAACAACTAACTAGTAGTAGTACTAATGAAAAAGTTGTTTACTACAGCTACACTCCTATGCTGCATAATCCCAAGCACCCGTACTTTTACTGCGTTGGTTTGGAGGCTGTATCAATCGGAAACGTGAGACTTCGGGCCCCCAAGAGTTTGACGACCGTTGATCAAAGAGGCAACGGCGGGATGGTGGTGGATTCCGGGACCACTTTCAGTATGCTGCCTAGTAAGCTGTATAATTCGGTGATGAGTGAGTTTGACGCCAAAGTCGGCTCGGTTTATAAAAGGGCCACTGGTGTTGAGGAGCGAACCGGCCTCAGCCCCTGTTATTATGGAAAACTTGGGGACAAATTCTTCAGCAATGTGCCGCACTTGGTGTTGCATTTTCTTGGGAACTCGACGGTATCGATGCCAAGGAAGAATTATTTTTACGAGTTTTTTGACGGCAATGCGAAGCGGAGAGTGGGTTGCGTGATGCTCATGGACGGTGGCGATGAGGCGGAAGCCGATGGTGGCCCCGCGGGATTGCTTGGGAACTACCAACAACAGGGTTTTGAAGTGGTTTATGACTTGGGGCAAAACAGGGTCGGCTTTGCCAGGCGCAAGTGCTCATCTTTGTGGGATGCTTTGAAATAAAAAGTCAACTCAACTTTCGTTTGACTTTTGGCAAAAGTGTGAACAAAGGGTGTTCGTTTGATCAGTGGTCGGGTGTTCGTTTGGATTTAATCGGTCTGGGGTTGATGAATTTTTGTTATTTTACTTTTTGGATGGCTTGAATAAGAGAATGGCTGGGGATGCGAAGCAAAATGAAGTGAAGGACATTATCCGGGGATAAAAGCTGTAAATTTGTAAATTGCTTTTCTTTTCTTTTTTTATGTGTAGATAAATATCTCAAAGAAATAAAGAGTTATTGTAACTTATTTTATTTTAAAATCTTACAGAAAGTGTTTGCAATAAATGCATGACAGCATGACGCAGGTTCACTTTCATAAAGGGTCAATGATGTGGCAATGGGATAAATAGCGTGAAGTTGGATGAACTGTTATTTTTTTATTTTTTTAACACAAGCAAATTTTATTTATACTGCAACAAAAACGTAGTGATGTTATTATAAGGCGAGTTGGAAACAGAGTTGGCGCGACAGATGCGAAAAAGGGTGTCCATGTCACATAAAAAGGGTGTCGCATCGGGTAATCTAACGAGGCTCGGTTGTTACCTCATCGAGCCACCACCAATATTCTTGTTCTCGGGGTAGGTACAGACAACGTTCAACTGGCAAAATTGCTCCATAGGCTCCAACTGTCATGCAGGAGTCGTTGCATCTCTACCAAGGGCAGCAGTTCCCACATTTGGGAAATGCAATCAAACACGAAATCATAGTCGATCTCAATGATCAGTTTAGAGACGGACAATTATGAGACATAAAGCACTCCTTGGTGCACAGCTCGAAGTTCAACGATAATGTTAGTGGTTGTTCCAGCGACCACGGAGAACGACCCAACTACGGGTTACCCAATGATGAACCATCACAGTTAAGTTTTATGAACTAAACACTATTTTTCTTTTAGCTAATATTTCACTTTTTTTGGTTTTCCGATACTATGTATGAGCTTGTCAACTGATGAGTTAATCATGCTTGTTTATGCATAATATGGGATATATATTTTGGGCCGGCCCAAACTAACTAAAATCTGGAGCATGTCGAGTATCCACACTCGATATAAGGTCACCTCAACGGTTGATATTCGACGTACCCTCGATATAGTCCTAAAATCTGGGGATTGTTTCGCATTCTGATGGCTATAAATACCGCTGCCTTAGATACCGAGACACTCATTAATTACTCTCTCCCATCTGTTCTACCTACATCGAGCATTCATCCTCGACATCCAGACTCGATGTTAGCCAGCGCTCAATATTATCCATCCTCGACATCATCCGAACTCGACGTTATCCTTCCTCGACGTCACCCAACATTCGACATCCTCTACAATCGACGTCTTGCAAACTCGACAGATGGAATCCTCAATACATGTATGACTAAACTCAGTGGAGTCAATATTTAGCTTAGGAATGAGTGCATGCTATAGTGACTAGTCCTAGTCAACTGTATAGGTGTTCCGGACAAAGTTATTCTAGAATTTGTATAAGTTATAGATTAACATCGTTCTGTATAAGTTCTCTTATTCTTGTGTACCCCAGCCGAATTTGTATTGAATTAATACACATGATAAAAGTGTCTCCATCCTAACTTAAATAGACTGATTCGTATGGCAAGTAGCCTTAAATCTTTTCAATAATTTAGTCGTGCAATCTTTTGGTAGGCACCAAGGTTGCACATATACGGATACGAGAATCCGTATCCGTAGGATACGAATACGTGAATACGAGTTTTTTAAAATTTACAAGATACGATACGTGTAGGATACTTCGGATATTTAATATTAATAAATAATAATTATATAAATATATAACTAAAAAATGTCAAATGATATATTATATCATATGTAATCACTTGCAAAATTAAGTAAACACAATAAAAAAAATATAAACATACATAAAAGATTCCTAATAGCCATAGTCAATTCATATAAGCTCAAAAACTTAAAATACTAAGGGTTAAATGTTAAATACATTAAACATGGTCAACAACAAAAGTTAAAGAGTTTAAAGATGAATTAAACATGTAGACCACCCATTCGCAAATTTCGCACCCCTCATTTTTCTTTTTTCTTTTTTTGTTTTGGTCAAAATGATGAGGGTAACACGGCTTCCCAAGTATATTTCGATGGAAATTGTAATTTAGTATTTTAATTGTAAGTTTATTATGTTAGACAGCTATATATTTGAGAAAATTATAAATTGGTCTCGATACGTATCGGATACTTATCTGATACTCGTATCTATATTTTTTAATTAATTTTAATTCAAGATACTCCAGTTGGCGTATCGGATACGTATCCTGCGCATATCCGTGTCCGATACATATCCGGAGCTGATCGAGCACTTTTTTTGAGTATTCGTGCATCCTAGGTAGGCACTCAAATGGGCCATATTAGGAAAAGAGAACTTACCAGAAGTTAATGAGGTTGTTCTAAGAATTTTAATATCTATTTTTAACTGCGAAGACATCATATATTAATGTAAACAACAATTTTAATATAGGTTAAAGAAGAACGAGAAAGATGAGTAACAACAAAATTATAATTAAAAAAAAAATAAGTTAAATTTGTATCAAGTTGCGCATGTCTCATATATTGTGTACTGAAAACAACTTCTAACATTTCAATGAATATGTGGAAGCTGCAGTAGATGTTACGTACCTGACTTGGCAAACAAGTCAGCGATCAGATTTATTTCTTTGTAGCAACTTTTCCTCGTGACACTAGTGAATCCCATAATGCTTGTATTGATCTCCCTCAACAATCTCAAAAGCTAACGACCCTCAAATTGATGGATGCCATATTTAGAGACTGCAATTAATTGCACATACAGTCAAGGCCCCATGTGAATAAGAGGCAAATGCCAATTTTGTTGGTTCTTTCTCTTCTAAATTAATTATATTAAATAACCTTGTGTGTTTACTTTGTACTGTATAAATAGAACCATGTCTCACTTTTCTCTATAGTCATTCCACTTTACCTCCACGAATAAATTTTATAATTTATCATTTTGACAATATAATTAATATCATAATTAGATATAAGAAACATATAATTTTTGATAATCCATATACGACGTA
Source organism: Linaria vulgaris (assembly GCA_948329865.1). Lineage (NCBI taxonomy): Eukaryota > Viridiplantae > Streptophyta > Magnoliopsida > Lamiales > Plantaginaceae > Linaria > Linaria vulgaris. Next base: position 60,661,564 of record OX415251.1, on the reverse strand, counting down.
GAGGGTTAAAATAGAGTTTACACTTTGAAAGGACGATTCACCTAGTCAAAACAAAAATAAACAAAAGTAGGATACACCAAGCGAAAGAGCTTCGTATGGGAGAAGAAATCAACAATAGCAGGCGAGGCGAGAGTGGCCCACCTTGTACAAAGAGAGCATTCAGCCTTGTATCAACTCCACAGAGACTTAACCTCGCGTCATGCATGTCCAACTCTAACCTCATACGAAGGCTTATAATACTTTAATGGAACTGACAATAGTCGGTGTCCTAATACGACTATTGAAGACCGAATGACACCATTATTCGCATTATTTGAGCATCATTATAGCACCATACTGCATTTATATCACAAACAACTCAAGTTCAAGAGAATTACGAAGTTCATGAAGTGTTGACCCAAATTAACACGAGACAGCACCAACACATAAATGGAGGAGACGTGTCAACCAATAAGAGGGCATAGTTCATGTTATTTGTCTATATAAAACGAGTTTGATTAATTTTTAATGGAAGAGTCAACACAAATTCTACAAGTATTAACAATATACATACAAAAATTTATTCTTACTACATTCCTTAATTATTTCAAGGAAAAGTCTTCCAAAGCTCTTATATTTATCCTGATAATTCTTGTTAATCCCCATTACTAGTTTGGTGTGATCAAAATTAGCGAGGTCTATGGGAACGCTAAGTATCTTTGAGTAACCACAGGTAAAAAAGAACAAACTTAAAAAAAACAAAATCACTTTGCCATTGACCATCAACGTCATCCATTCAAAATTGTCAGCATAACTTACGACGTCCACAAAATCTCTCTCTCTCTCACACACACACACTAGGAGAGTGAGGCATTAGTACAACAAGAAATGAGCTTCAACACCAATTTGGGATCATTAAATCAAGTCAAGAGAACTACTTTAACAACATGCTAAGAATAGTAGCTGAAGAACGTGCTAGATCGGTGTTAGAGAAAAGCGAGAAGCGAACATCATCACCATAAAACTTATTTTCAATAGAGTTCCCAAGTATTTACCCCCTCCAGCTGCCCATTATTACACATGATACCTATCAAAGGCTAGCCCTCAGTAGGAGTCTCCTTATTGGTACCCTCAGAAGGAAGAAGTGGGCCGACTCAGAGACTCGATATCCCCAGACAACCCCCATTAGAACTAGAAGACTAGTAAGGAACCGATACAAGAAATTTAAGCAGGAGAATCTCAACCACATAGGCATCAGAGGGAAGAATCCCTATAGTACCAAGGGACAATCCTAAAGAATACATTTAGGGGGTAGTTGAGGCGTTACAACAACAAGGATAAGTTTGTAGCAAGGCAGAGTTCTTTCATACTCGAGACTGCAACTCGGACAATCATGGTAGAAATGAGGCCCACCAACCTACCACCTTACTTAAGAGAAATAAATTGAAGAGATCCACATGACCAAGGGGAATCTTTCCTTTCCTCCATGCATTAGGTGGCTAAACCCGGTGTTATGCAGAGTCTTCCAAACCACATTATAAAGAAGAGCTCAAGCTTGGTTCTCATGATTATCAACATGATCTATTACCCACTTAAGATAACTCAGCAACGCTTTTATACACCAAGATGATGTTATATCGGCTGACACCCCGGAAAGGTAATTCAGAGATAAAGATCAAGTGAGTAATTTTTGAGACGCTGACCCCAACCTGAGAGAAATGTATTATTTTTTATCTTAAGTGGAGAGAGAGAGAGAGAGAGAGAGAGAGAGCGAGCGAGGGAGGGGAGAGAGAGAGAGAGGGGGAGCAAGTTACAAGGGGATGGGCGTTATTGGTGATGGGGGGAGCTAGCTGGGATCACCAAATACAATGCTATGAAAGACAAAGTTGCTTATTAGTGCTAAAAGATATGGAAGTGTCTAGTCCCCTTTTGCCAAATTCGCTTACTATTTATAGTGGCTTCAAGGGCACTTTTGACAAATTAAGGATTTTCTTCAATATTCATCTTCTGTTAGAGGAAACCAATCGGGTGATGTCATCCTCTGCAAGGAGGACCTATAAGATGAGACCTTCTTCCGCCAATAACCATCTTCTACAGGAAGGACCAATCGGATGATTCATTCTTCCGCCAATAGCCATCTTTCAAAGAGGGACCAATTAGATGAGGTCTTATTCTGATTTTTTGATTTATTGTAGGTGGTTGGAGGTTAGCCTAATAACTTGTTGTGAAACGCTCTCCCTCTTAGTAGCTTCTTTTCTCATTTGCTCTTCTTCAAATGTTCTTCGAGCATCTGGTGTTAATGGTACCTTCTACGTCAGGGATGAGTGTAACTCCTAGATAGATTGTTACGGGTAACTTTTGGAGGAAGATATGGATAGTGAAATCCTTGGAGTACGACTTGGGGATGTTTTCTTGATTACTTCTCTTAGGGAGGCCTTCCTCTAAGGGTCCCTCAAATGATGCTATGAGATATTCTATTTGAGGGGCAGTGCGGGATAGTTCTTCGAGATAGAGGTCAGAGGTTTGACCCTATGTAACCTCGTAAGGTGTGATTGGCCATTTCCTTTGAGGAGTTGATGGGGCATAGCCTTAATAGGCGTAACATGATGTTATAGGCGAGGTTGAATAGCATAGAATGTGCAGAGTTGATCAGGCGTAGCCTAAGAAAGCGTAACCCGATACTATTCAGTAGGCAAATAGCATAGCCTATGGAAGTTGATGGGGTGTAGCCTAAGAAAGCATAACTCGATGCTATACAATAGGCGGGTTAAATGGCCTTAGAGTATTTCTCGAGTTGCCTTTACCCGAAACAATGAGATTTTTTAGTGTCTTTAGGCGTAAAAGATTGTATGGAATGTCAAGCATCGCCATAATGGTCCCAATTTCAAATAGCCGAGAGCAAGCCGAAGCATTCGCAGAAGACTCTGTCGCACCCAAAAATGCAAGAGAATAAGAAGGAATGCAAGCAGGAACAGCCATTTTTGACAGAAGAGACAGACATAAACACAAAAATGCAGGAGAATCTTGGAGAAATGAAGAATGGACATGGGAGCAAGAAAACGTTGTTTTGGGATCTTAAAAATATGCACCCACTAAGGACAAAAAGTTAGCTCACACGACCATCCCGCTCCTCCCAAAAATTTATCGTCTGGATCAAACCATGTGTCGCAAATGCGGGAAATGAGGAAAACAAAGGGACATCCCACTCGCGCATTATGCACTTAATAACGAAGACACATTCTTCACACTAAAAATGCAAAGGACGAACAAGAAACATTAAAAGCCTCCCCCAGCAAAAGGAGTCGCATATCATCCGCGTCGTAACTCATGAAGCAGCAGATTTGTGGGACATCTGATAATGAATAAATACACTAGACTTGTAAAAGACCGGAATACCCCCAAAGAGGGCCTTTACAAAGGTCCTTAGTAAATGGTATCAATTAGAGCCTCGTATATCAAAGAGGGGGTTGAGAGTTTGCCCACCTCCGAAGGATCACCGACACTTATACGGACCCCAAAGAAAGTCCATTTGGAGAAAGGTCACGCGTATTATAAAGGAACGTTAGACTTAATTAGTACAAGGTCTCCTTAATCTTACGGTTGACCCACATTAAAACACTGTCAGTAGATCCATCCACCACGAAGCAACACCAATAAGCACCCATTCTCCCCATTAATGGAGGACATGTTGCCATTCCTGCATGTATAAGCGGGATCCTATAAATAGAAGGATAAATCGTCATTGTAAACGAGCTTAGATTGAGACACACACTTGTACTCTATATTCACATTAAAAGCAATATATTCCCCTTTTTTATTCAGTTATCTATCTATTTTACACGTAATGAATCTTAGTAATTCGAAGATACTCCCTCGTATAAGCTCTCATATTCATACACTTTCTCTCTAAGAATCATGGGAATTGCGTTTCAAACCACAACCGATAGATAAGAAATTACCCAAACCCATTTCATTTCATGTTATAAATTATATTTTGATATATAGCAAGAACTTGGATGATCAAGTTGAACATTTGAAGCTTGTTTTTTTTGTCCTAAGGAAAGAAAGATTATTTGCTAATTATAAAAAGTGTACATTTTTTATGGATACTCTTGTATTTCTAAGATTTGTTATGAATACACAAAGTATATGTGATAGAGAGAAAGTTAAGGCAATACAAGAGTGCCCTATTTCAACATGTGTGTGAAATGTTCTGAAAATGTGTGGAACGAGATTGGTACGACTTTGTAACTCAACTAATGTTGACGCCGAGTGTTGAGCCAACACTGATATTACTCAGTGTTGTCCTAACACCTACTGACAGAGTATGATATATATAGTAACGGAATTAAAGAACACATTTGGTAATTTTAAGTAGATTATATGAATATAATATGCCGAGTCTTACGGCAAAATAATCACTAAGTTAATAGTGATCTTACAAAATACAACTGATTACGGTTAAAGGATTTCACTCCTTTAAATTTAGCTACTTAGACCTATTAACGCTATAGCTGTTAGGGATAGGGTTCTATTCAAGCTAGAACGAGCTCCAAGAATTATTTAGGAAGAAGAGAGACTAAAATTAAGATAACTAAAGTTTTACTTATTTTCTGAATGAATAAAAGTTACAAGACTTGGACTATTTATACTAATAAACCTAGACTACTAAAGGAAATAGAAATCTAATACTACTCTAATTAAATAAAGATTCATAATCTAAGACTAACATAAGACTCCTAATATAAGAATAACATAACTTAATAAACTAATTTCCTAATTAGTAAATCCTACGGCCTTCATCTTGGGTCGTATCAATCCTTCCCCCTTAACAGGGTCTTGTCCTCAAGACCTTTTTCCGTTTTCTCCAATTCATAGTCACTATGCCTTTATAACCAGCATGAAAAACCATGAGATTGTTGTTATGGCTCACCATCTTTGAAGTGCTTGTATCCTGTGCAAGAAAAAACAAGGCTCTTTTAGTTTTAATTTCCCCGTTGACGTTGAATCTCAGTATTGCCACGTTGGTCTTAAGTTTTGTGGCCTCCTTTGGTTTTTCAAAGAAAACTTCAAAATCAAGATCTTGAGTGTTGCAGATCGTGGACAACGACGGCGATGTGGGTGGCGGTGGAGGCGGTGATTGTAGTGGTGGGGGATTTTGTGAACGTGCACTCAAATCTCTTTTAATCATTGACTGCATGAGGAAATTCGTGTGCGCAATAACCTTCTCCAAATCAGTTTGCCTAGCCGTCAGTATTTGCATCATAGATTCAAAACGTTGGTTGTGGGCCGCGGCAAAGTTGACATCTTCCGATGAGGTTGATCCTTCCTTTCGGGGAGGCACGATCACAAGAGAGCAATGAAAGCACCAATTGTTAGGGATAGGGTTCTATTCGAGCTAGAACGAGCTCCAAGAATTATTTAGGAAGAAGAGAGACTAAAATTAAGATAACTAAAGTTTTACTTATTTTCTGAATGAATAAAAGTTACAAGACTTGGACTATTTATACTAATAAATCTAGACTACTAAAGGAAATAGAAATCTAATACTACTCTAATTAAATAAAGACTCCTAATCTAAGACTAACATAAGACTCCTAATATAAGAATAACATAACTTAATAAACTAATTTCCTAATTAGTAAACCCTACGGCCTTCATCTTGGGCCGTATCAATAGCTCTAATTCACTAAACATAGACTCAGTAAAACAAAACAATAACACTTGACTCTATTGATAAATTCTCTTAGAATTATTAGCTCTTGTCTTGTCATTTCTTGATGTCCTCCATGCCTTTTATAGGTTCTTTTATCTTGTGGACTAAGGCATGATAGACACGATTGGATTGCTCTTGAATTTACTTGATAATCTCAGACTATTCTTTGATCTGCTGATCTTCATCAGATTTCAGAATCTTTTTTGATCTTATCTTCATCAATTTTGGAAGCTTTCCTACTTGAATCAGACTTCTCCAATTGAAGAACTGTTCTCTAGGTCAAAATCCTCTTTTCTAATCTTCAAAAACCTTCCATCTTGGTGGGGGTATTTTAGGAGGCCCAAAAGTGAATTAGGATGGCCTACCCCGAAAAGGCCCAAAAATAAGAGTATCGAATTGGGCCAGTTCGACTGTTTTGGGACAGTTCGATTATTATTTCCCACACGCAATGCGGGTTTTGCGGTATATACCCTGTTTCCCGATATTCACACCACGCATTAATTACTGTTCACCTACCGCTATCGATCGAATCAAGTTGTTCAATAGTTATCCAATTTGATTGTTGTTCGGTTTGACTATTCTGCCAGCTTATTCGATAGTTAACCCTCGAATTCCCTCGTTCGAGAGTTATTAGTGTCAGGCCAAGGTCGGTTCAGCAGTTTGCCGATTCGATACTTTAGAGGCCTCGAACCACACCAATTCGATAGTTCGGCAGATTCGATCGTACATGTGCATCGAACCACTTCAGTTCAACTATTTGCTGATCGAGGTTTATTTGTCATTTTAGCTTAGTTACGTGTATTAGGTGTTCTGGACCAAGCTATTCTTTTCCTTGTAATCGATTAGCATTATTTTGGTTAAATCAGACCCATTGTAACGATCATTCTGGTGTATTGTAACCCAGACGAAATAAGACCAAAATACATATTTATCTGCAAATTCGTTCAACTTATCACCAGAGTATCTTCCTTCATTATCTTACAATTCTATCACCTTTATCTTTTAGATATTCTTCTTTTGATAAGCCAGCCACTTGGACTCTTGATTTAGCCTTATCCTGAAATATAAACAAGATAAACTACAACTGTGAAACTAGATTAGTTCGTGAATAAAGGCAAAATAAATATTATAATATAAAAACGATCGTGCATTATTTGATATTAATCTCAATGTTGGGTTAACATTCTTTACCAGAATGTTGGACCAACATTTCGCTCCAACACCTATACTTACATGTTCAAAGTTTTCACGGATTGGCAAGCTTTTACCAACCATCTGTGAAAGATTTTAGTACTATGTAGTCGCACAAATCATGTAAGCGATAAAGAAGAATGTTGGATTCAATTTGGGAGAGGAACAAGAAAGAGCATTTTAATTTCTCAAATAAAAGTTGACCAATGCTCATTTGCTTACCAAACTTTTTTAAAACTTTGAATTGAGTTTGATTCTTTGGGAATATGAATAGGAGTTTTTTTTCTTGCAAGATGGAAACCCAATAACTAACTTCATTGTAAAGCTAAGAGGGGCATTTTTGAACTACCCAATGTACAAAAATAAGTTTTTGCGCTTTGGTTTGAGCCTTAAACACATGACGACACTACCTTTGTCATAGGGGAATTGTGATTTGCACGGATCATGCATGTTCAAAGCACCTAAAGGGACAACACAAGCTTACTAAAAGAGATTTGCGGTGGGTAAGGTTCATTGAAACATTATTGTACCTCATTCAGTCTAAAAAAGGTAAGGAGGATGTGGTTGTTGATGCCTTTTCTCGGAGGTATGTTTTACTTTGTGCTCTTGATTTAAAATAACTAAGTTTTTGTACTTCAGGAAATTGTATAAGGATGATCATGATTTCCAAGTTGAGTATCAAAATTGTGAAATACATGCTAGTGGTAAGTTTTTTAGGCGACATAGATTTTTGTTTCGAGAAAATAAACTTTGTGTGCCTAATTGTTCTTTGAATGGTTCACTTGTGTAAGAAGATCTTTGAGGAGGGTTAATGGGATAGTTTGGCATTGCAAAAACCATAGCAACTCTACAATAACATTTCTTTTGGCTACATATGAAGAGGGAAGTTGAAAGGACATGCAGTAGATGCCTTACTTGTAGACAATCTAAGTCCAAAGTGCGAAATCGTGGTTTCTAACTCCTTTACCGATTCCTAACACCTTGGATTAGTCTTCGGAATTTTGTATTGGGGTTGCCAAGAACCAGACATGGTAGCGATTCAAATTTAACATAAAAAATATACAAAACACTAGAATATATAGTCTACCACACAACAAAAGTGTGCGTTCTGATTTAAATTCTTACTATTTGAGATTGTTTATGAGTTCAATCCCTTGAAACCATTGTATTTAGCTCCATTACTTATATATGAGTATGTGAATTTAGATGGCAAGAAAGAAATCAATTTTGTTAAGCAAATACATGACAAGTCAAGGCTCAAAATTGAAAAGAGAACTCAAACATATGCAAAGCAAACCAACAAGAGTCATTGACAGTTGATCTTTGAACCAGAGGATTGAGCTTGGTTGCACATGAGAAAGGAAAGATTTGGCAAAACTAAGTGTTTTGAATTGTTACTAAAAGGAGACAAATAATTTCAAGTGATTAAGCCCATCAATGAAAATGCTTACAAGCTGGATCTTCCTGGTGAGTATAATGTCAGTAATACTGTAAATATTTTTAATTCAAGTCCTTTTGGTGTTGGTTATACAGATTTGAGAAAAAACATTTCCAAGAGCAAGGGAATGATAAAAACTAGGACACGTTCGCATCAAAGAAGGACGATTGCATCGCTTTAATTAAAGATAATGTCTCAAGAATGGACCAAGTCCAGACTTTTAATGGTCCAAACACAATGGGACGTGCTAAGAAGATGAGAGCAACTCTTTATGGGTTAATCGAAGAGGCTTGGAAGAAGTCAAGCGTTACTAGTGTAATTGTTTGTTTTTTTTTTTTTTGCGTGCTGGCGTTTCTGAATATTTTTTTGGACGAATTATTACAAATGCCATGTAATTATGCCTCTTTTACAACAATGCCCAAAAGGTTTTTTGGCTTAAATAATGCCGGTATGTTTTTGTTTTTGTTTTTTGCAAAAAGTGCCCAATGACTCTTATTCAGACTTTTTTTTGGCTCATGTGGCTGCCACATCTGAAAAATATTAAAATTTTTATATTTTCTTACACATCCACTGTATAATTATAGAACCATAAAATTTAAAAACTACCCTTATAATCTTGAAATTATACTAGAGCACCCCAATATATATATATATATATATAAAGGAAGAAAATATATCATTATTAATTATTTTTCTTAACTTCTTTAATTTATATCTTAAAACAAACTATTAAGATTTATATTTATATCTTAAATTCATTAATATTGTACTATTTAAAAAACATGATAATACAATAAGTTTAGTTTTAAAAGTTTTTATAAAAAAGGAAAAGAAAAAGAGAAACAAAAATAAATAATAAATAATAATATTTTATTAATTAAACTAGACTTTTGTTTATTAATAATTATAAAAGAAAATTGATCTTCTTCACACTACCCCCCTTCCCTACCTGACACCCTAACGCGCCACCCCACCTCTACACCCCCACCTCTCACCACCATGCACCCTCGCTGGCAACACCACCCAAAATCCCACCTCACCCCCAGAAACTTTCGGGCACTTCACTGGAAAATCTGTTATGACCTAACCTCACCCGCAACAAGTTCCAACATTGTTACGGGTCTAGTTTATATTATTATATATGGGTGTAGCTAGCTTATATTATTATATATATTTATATTCAGTTATTATGCTAGTTGTATAATATTTTAGTTTATGATGATATATTAATTCTTATGTACGGTAGAATAGTTGTTATAGGAGTTACATTTCAATTAGTGTAGTAGTGGTAGTGGCTTAGTGGGTGGTTATGCTTATGCTATTATATGTAAGGACTGAACCGTGTACTTGTAATTAAGAAGAATGAAATTAAATTAGTTTTAGTTATTTTGTCTTTCTCATCTCCATTCTTAGGAGTTCCGTTCTCACTCGAAGTAGAACAAACCCGTTAGGATCTTAGATCCTAACAATGGTTCTTTCATCATTGAACTCGCCAAAGCCTTCCAAATTTGTTCAAACACATTCGTTCTCCTCATCATCGACTCCATCCATGACAAATAGATGAAATTGTGCCGAGCATCGCCAATTTCTTGAAGGATTTCATAGTTTTCTTACCGATATGAATATCCAATCGGTTGCTTGCAAAGCAACGACCAAGACTTTGAATCAGTTGGCAGAGGCATCCGCTCCACCACCACCACCAGTAACCTTGTCGCCTAATCTCACATCAAGGATGGAAGCGAAGTCAACAGAATATAGCAAAAACAATCTTACACCTAACAAAGTAAGTTTTGTTCCGTGTTATTTTCATGTACTTTATTTCACGAACACACGAAACATGCGACAAAACTTTAAGTTTCTCCAAAATTCTGAAGTCTGCAACAGTTCTCGCATTATTCTACAAGATTTTGGTAACAATTGTGGCGATATATTCTGGAAAGGATTGTTTAATTGGGAAAAAAAAATTAGAAAAGTATGTTGAGATTATTTCAAGTGGAAGAAATGCACTGGACCTTACATATCACAACATTTCCCTAAATCAAAGCGCAACAAATCTCAAGCCTTGAGGACAAGGCTTATGTGAGAGTGGAGCAATGTTACGGGTCTAGTTTATATTATTATATATGGTAATATGGATGTAGCTAGCTTATATTATTATATATATTTATATTTAGTTATTATGTTAGTTGTGTAATATTTTAATTTATGATGATATATTAATTCTTATGTACAGTAGAATAGTTGTTATAGGAGTTACATTTCAATTAGTGTAGTCGTGGTAGTGGCTTAGTGGGTGGTTATGCTTATGCTATTATATGTATGGATTGAACTGTGTACTTTTAATTAAGAAAAATGAAATTAAATTAGTTTTAGTTATTCTGTCTTTCTCATCTCCATTCTTAGGAGTTTCGTTCTCACTCGAAGTAGAACAAACCCGTTAGAATCTTAGATCCTAACAGACATTCAGCCCAACCTGTCGGAATCTCACCGAAAAACAAATTTTCAATCAACAACAACTCCTCAAGAGCCTCATCAAAAATGAATTTTCAATCAACGACGTCATCGTCGACTACCCCGCACTGGGAATCTCACCGCTTAATGAGTTCTTGTAAAACTCAAGTTGAACCAACCGAGTCAATTTGGTGGTGTGATTTGGGGATGAAGTGGGATTTTGGGTGGTGATGCATTTCTTTGGGGAGGGTGGGGGTGGGGGGTCAATTTGGTGGTGAGATGGGATGAGGTAGTATTTTAGGTGGTGATGGGGGGAGGAGAAGATGATGATTTTTTTTTTAAAACAAATTGATTAATTTAACTTTTATGGCAATACATAGTTATTTAAAAATATTTTTGAAAGAATTAAGTATATATTAAATTTAAGCAGTTTAGTTTTTAGAATATAGATATAAAAATTTAAGAAAATAAAGAATATACTTTTTCCCTTTATTTTTTTATATGTTTTGGGGTGCAAAGTGAAAAGTTAAAATTATAAGGGTAGTTTTAAAATTTTGTGGTTTTATAATTATACACTGGATGTGTAAAAAAATAAAAAATTTAAGATTTTTCATGTGGCAACGATGTGGCAGCCAAATCAGCAAAAAAAATCGAATAAGGGCCAAAGGCACTTTTGACGAAAAATCGAAAACATACCGGGCATATTTAAAGTCTGCAATTATTTTGGGCACTTTTGTAAAAGAGGCAAATTTACAGGGCATTTTTAGTCATTCGTCCTTTTTAATTCTCCTTCCTTACGCGTGAAAACGTGTTCTTTTCGTACATGCCGCGCTACAACAGCGCAACTTTGCGTTAGTTGCATTAGGTCGTTTCTCCGTCGCGCATGACGTCTTATTCCCTGGTGCGTCTCACGTTAGCTACAACTGCACCAGCGCGAGTCCCGCTTGGTCGCGTGGTGCAAACAGCGTTGCGTACTCTTATCTCTAACACCCTGTTGCGCCTTTCTTGGCGCTAAGCTAGGGCGCCTGTTTCTCCCAATTTTGCTATTGCTTTTCAGCCTATCTCTTCTTCTCCTTCTTCAATCTTGTTTCTTCGATTTAGCTCAAATTGTTTCACAAAGTATTACAACATACGATAGTATTTTCTTATTTCTCAAGATATGTTCTTCTAAGCATAGCACCATTATTTATACTATAGGTAGTCAACGATCCGCATAATGATCATTAAGAGGTATGTTTTAGGTTGGAGGTTACACATAGGGGTGGTCATAAACCCGTCCACCCGCCCGACCCGCCTAAACGCAACCCGCACAAACTGCCACCCGCATGTTTTTTTGTTTTTTTAACTTGTGCCACGGTTGAAAAAGATGGCAACCCGTCCTTGAGCCGGTGGATTGCGCATTGAGACGTCCACTCGCGCGCCATCCGTCCACCGGCATATGAAAGAAAATAAAAAATATACTAGTTCATTTCTCTAAACACTTCAATGAGAAAAGAAAGTAATTGTGTACTAGCAAAATAATAGAGATAACTACACAACACTCTAGTTCATCTATGACGTGAAAATATAATCATTTGATGCGTATTAAGGAAAGACTTTACATACATATAGTCGATAATAATAATGCATAAATTGAACTTGTTAATAGTATAAACATGCGAAAGAAAAAACAAGAAAAAGAATGAGAAGATATTTCTTAAATACGAATAATATATGATCATTGCGGCATATAATTGTGTGTTTTAAAACATGAATTATTTTTTATCATTTGTGATTTGATGTATAACATTACCCATCGATCCGCCCGCCACCCGCCTGCACCCGCCTAACCCACAACCTGCATGGTCATCAAAATAAATCTACCCGCCCGGTTGAAAAAATTGGTAAACCACAAACGTTGGGTATGATGTCTTTTCTTATGACAACCCGCCAAAATCCGACCGCGAACACCCCTAGTTACACAATTCAGTTAGTTTAATAGAATATATTTTGTTGTTTTGAAATTTATATCTCCAACAATACTTAGCTTTAATACTAGCATAATAGATGTTAATATTAGAATTAAACTATGTTTAATACAAATACAAAATTACACATCTATTAAACTGTGCAAGTGTGCATATTGATGCCTCTCGCTATAGGTTAGATACTTAACGTCGTGCAAGTAATTAGATCATTTGGGTGTTGTAGATAATAGAAATTTAATGCGCTATAATCAAGAAAATGTTACATTTTTAATTTAACGACTTTTTATACTACTCAAATTGTTGCATGAAATTGAATTTTATACATAGGGGACGGCAACAAGGTAGTTCCCATATCTTTTCTTTCCACACAAACTTTTAAAGTGTATAAGAAAAAAAATGCTAAATCTGGCTATAACATAACGTACATTTAGCTTTTGTCCTATGCTTTTTTGGTCCGGAAAAAGTCCTTTTTAACTCTTAAGAAAATGAGGTACATCCCCACTATGGACCTGAACGATATTGATCGTTACCATGTTATAGTTATGGGTCATTCTTCACAACTTTAATTTGTATAGAAGAATCAAATAAAATTACTCGAAATAGAAGTAGAAAGTTATTTATTGTCATGAAGATGATTGATTTTTTAGTTTTTCAATTTGAAATTGTTTTTGATATTCCTTAAAAAAAATTATTGTTAAGCATAGAAAAATTCATTTTTGGAATATTTGAATCCAAGTGTTCTAATAAACTTTCTAATATAGTCAAATAAATAATTTAGTTACATATATAGTGTAATGAATAAATAATCTTCCACTTTTAAATTTTTAGTGTTTTTTATTTTTTTAAGACAGTTGCAAAATTGTCATATAACATTAATATGTACATCATCTCTAGTTGAAATCCTAGGAGACAGCCACATTGGACTTGGATGGATACAAGACGAACAAACAAGGCCGAAGTTGGGCACATTAGTCATTAGCTCATTTTAAGATATAAAATTAATATATGAAAGTTGAAACTTACTAATGTGATATTTCTGCCTTTATAAAACTGCATTAACCATATACTAGCGTGTAAAGACAAATTACCATAGTTGATCAAGCAATGCGTTCTTAGATGACAAACCTTTGCATGCCTGACAGAGACTGCTACCTGAACACATTCTTCACAAAACTTTAACATTATTGAATAGTTATTACTACCTCCAACTCTCCAAGTGTACGCAAATAAGAACTTTCCTTCATGGACAAGTTATATTGCCATACATTACATTTATAAAATGCTACAGAAAACAAAAGTTACACAGAACCCCTCAAACTCCCAGATAATTGCTCTTCAAGCACACTGGGAAATATCAACAGGTAACAGAAAATCACGAAAGAATTAAAGAATATGGAACTTTGAGAAAAACTTGAAAATTCAAAGAATAGAACTAAAACTTTCAATAGGGTCGGATTCTCCAAGCATGGATGCCGCCTGGAAACAGTCAACGGCATCAGCTATACGTCCATCATTCTTGTGAACCATGCCTAAATGGTGCCAAGCTACGGAATTGGTGGGTTCAATCCTTAGTGCATCAGAGAGTAGAGTTCTTGCCACCGGCAACATATTGGATCCCATCTTAGACAGAAGGGCACCGATCAAAATCTTGGAAGGCACATACTTAGGCTCCAAAAGAAGGGCGTTGATATAAGCAGCCAAAGCTTCGGCAAAATGTCCTTGTCTTTCGTGCATGGCACCTAGTACAATAAATGACAGATATAAGAAATTTCCTTCAATAATAATGTGTTCATAATAAGCTATATGAAGTGTCAAATATACAAAGTTTTATCAGGATGGGTTATTACCACCATCCAACATTTGGAGAAACAAAGAACGTTATAGCATTAGTTAAGCCAAGTTAGAATCCTGACATTGAATGTTATTGTAGTTTATGTGCAATGATGAGAGTGTTTGACCAAATTCAACAACGCAATAGTGATTCACTCGAATTCTTTTAGCTACTAGCTTGCTCATAGCTGGCATTTCATAAATTTAACAAATAGCAACAAAACTATATCCATCAAAGAATGCCTATGAGGCATGAATACCTCAGTTATGATGACAAGGAGTAGTAATGTTTTCATTAAATGAACTCCAAATGACGTGTAAAATTTATGGGAAAATTGTGTTATCAAAAATCTGCACCAAACTCCCTCGAATTATTTTTTTAGCCTAATATCCCACTGTGTTTTAAAAAGAAATTGCACCAAACCCCCTTGTGTTACTTTGCACGTAACTCCTTCATGTTCTCAAAAACCCTACACCAAACACTCTCGTGTTATTATAAACTTGCACCAAACATCCCTCGTATTTTCAATAAAAATGCACAAAAACCCCTCACTTTACGAGAGTAAAATTGACAATTCTATTTAGTTAGGGAGTTTGGTGCATGGTTTTTAAAAACGTGGGGGAGTTCCGTGCAACATAAATAACACTAGGAGGTTTGGTGCAGGTTTCTTGAAACATGAGGAGATTTGGTGCAGTAAAGAATGAACCAAAGAAAATGGCTGTTCTAGTTCGGACGGCCGTTCTTGGTCCAAATATGAAGAAGCAACTGGTTTTGTCTTGGTCTATCCGTTTATGAAAACACGAGGTTTCGGGTAAAATAAATAACATGAGAGAATTTCGTGCAGGGTGCAGGTTTTGAATAATACGGGGGAGGGGGGTATGCATTTTTCCCTAACTTACTGAGTAGGCCATATAAAAATGAATATTGAGTTGCTAATTCACAAAGACTATATATTATATAATTTCCGAGTATAAAAAAAAAATGCCAAGCTTCTGAATGCGGAAGAATATTAGCTTTTATGGTGTTTCAAAAATAATAATGTAAAGAATCTATTTGTCTCTGAGAGAAACATAACTGATAACTTGTCAGTTGAGGTCCTATTATATATACATATAATTTGTTATCCACAGCTGAGGTGCATTTCCATTAAATATCTAGAAGATTAAGAAGGTTTTATGAACATGAACTCTTTATTGGATATTCATTATTCTATTCATATGTATATTCCTCGGATAAACCGATGAGCAAACAGGTTTCAGTGTAATATAGGACTGATTTGATATGGTAAAGCTGTGATGTTTCTCAGGCTGATTATGGACTTCTTTAAGTATTCGCCAACTGTGCCCTAATATAAGGACCAGTTTCCAAAGTGCTACTTTGGTTATTATTATAAACGTTGTTTCATTCACCAAAATAGCCAAGTTTTTAAGTGGGTATGTGTAAAGCTGAGGTGGTTTGACGTTCATTCTGGATTTGGAAAAGTTATATAGATACTAAAACATTGGTAGCCATTCATGAACTCTTGATTTGATTTTTTGGTCTTATATGTATTTTAACAAGTAATCTATAAATGGTGTTTGACTGGGCGAAAGTTTGACAAACATGATGTTTTTCCATCTTATAAACCAGTAACATGTATATATGACCGATACGGAAATTCTGTTAGTAACCAACAAAATGATAATTTGTCTTTGGAGGATCACACTGCTAAACCTCCGAGGATATAGAGATTTCATGAATACAAGAACTATGAAATTAGTTGGAAGTTGCCAATACCCTGGAAAATTTACATCACAACGAATTATCGGTTGACTGAATTCCTGAAAGAAGCAAGTGGAGTAAACTTCTAATTCAATCAACCTTCAACCAAATACTCTCCCTATCTATGTGTATGTCTAGCCCCATGCTCTTCCCCCTCATCAAATACACAGGTAGAAGAAGGGTCATATGTAAACGTTTTCATTTACACTTCCCAGTTTTTTTCCTAGAGTAGAACACATTAACCCCCCCAATCTATGGAGTGTTTTACATGTTGCCCTTTAACCTTTTTTATTTTAACAACTTCCTCCCCGACCTATCAAAAAAGGTGCGACTTGCCCCTAGGACAAATCTAATGCACGATCATGTAGATCAGTGTCCAAAATGCGTTGACAATGAACCGTTGACCAACGACATGGAAGACAAGTAGCACATTTTCAATAGATTAAGGGAGGGTGGGGGGAGTTGAAAAATATAATAGGTTGAGGGAAAACACGTAAAACACCCCATAATTTGACGTTTGACTTTTCTACCCATTTTCCTAAGATATTAGTATCAAAAGAGCATCTTCAGTTATAGGTTGCATAAGTGAATGAGTTTACCTTCTGTATGTAATGTTTCTGCAGAATACTCTTTCAGTGCTCTAGCTTTTCCTAAACATATCTCTGCATCCTTCCAGTGAGAAAGGCTTGCGTATAACTTGGCTAGTCCATGCCAAACTTCGTATTCATTTATTTTGTCATCATCCACCTATCAGAAAAGATACAATAATTCAATGACAGAGTTTAACTACAAAGACCCCATCATACCGCACCGAATATTCCTTACTATTCGTTCAAGTAGTTCAAGAATTACTATTAAGAATAAGGGATCAACTACAACGTAGACATCTATTAAATAAATCCTCACAATAGTAAATAGAGAACTGGAATAATATTTGACTAGCTGTGTACATAAAAGCAGAATCCAACCTGAGGTGCACTGCGAAGAGGTCCATAAGATTTTCGTTGGGCTTGTACCAAAGCAAGAAGATGAAGGAATGTATCAATCGCATCTTTGTGTTGTGACTGAGATATCTTAAGCTTTGCTTTCATCCTGAGCAGTGGCCCTTGGTCCCACTTTGAAGTTTCATCTAAAGCGGCATCAGTCACCACTTCAGCCTCCAAGAAACGTTGTTGGGCCGATAAAACTAATGCAAGAAATCTCCAACCTCTAATCATGGATCCTCCCGTTCTGTCTATGTACTGCTCAGCATATCGCTGAGCTGCATCCAGATTTCGATGCTCAGCATAATGAATCCCTAACTCAAATATAAGATCTGAGTTTTCACGCTCCAGGGCAACTGCACTGTCTAATGATTTTAGAGCTTCCGACTGAAGACGGGACCTCTCAAAGTCTGAAGATGAAATTTTTGCTTGCTTCCTCAAGCAAAGGCCCAACATACGGAGGCCAACACCTTTTAGATGTTCGTTTGATCCATGTGCATTAGCAATAGCCCTTTGAGCATATTTCACTCCCTCAGAAGCAAGAAACACGTCTTCACTGCATATTTTGGCAGCTAGAAGCAACGACATGACATCATCCGGTTCTTCATGCTGGTGTAGGGACTTTCTCAACAAATCTAAGGCAGATTTATTCTGTTCAGCCCCACAGAAGGATAATGCCAAAGTTTTCCATCGCTCAGTACGATGTATCACTCCAGGCATGACCTCTTCGAGTTGCTTGGCCAAAACCGAAGTTTGGCTGCACAGAGATAAAGCAAAAGTGAGGTGCTCTAACACTGAGGGGTCCCATTTAGTTTTACCAAGATAAGACTTTCTCATAAGAATCATCAAAAGTAAAATGGCCTCTTCAAGATTGTTTCTAGGTACAAATGAACCGTCAATTTGTACACCTAAACTGGGAGGGCTAGCCTCTACCCCGCTATACAACAACAATACGGCATATGCTTTTTGAATCCTTGCACAACAGTCATTATCAAGGTTCCATTGACTAAGCAATGCTCTGCGATATGCTAACATTGCTTTAGAATACGATCCAGCTTGCTTCCATAACTCTGGTAAGAGCTCAACAGCATGGCTAACTGTTTCCTGCAGTTTATTTTCTACCAGCACATCAGATATACCATCAGAGAATATCTTTTCAACTGCATCAAGCACACTTTCGCACTCCTGAGCGGCCTCTGCAAATATTCAACAATTACTAAATATATGCATGCCATTCTAAATATTAGGGACTAAAACTTTCATCAAATTTCTACATATTGCTTGATAAGAATTTTACCAGTTAATTTTCCCAGCTTATGAAGAGACCTGGCTTTCAAGTATATGGCTTCGAGCACAAGATTCGTAGAATGCTGTGAGACGACTTGAGCAGAATCATTGCGAGAGCGACTTTTCTTGGATGGTTGTTTGTCACTCAGCGAATGTTGCATCCTTTGTGTGGCTGCATGAAGATCAATGCCATCAAAGACCCGTAAAGCACCTTCAACATTTCCTCGTTGATACTCTAATTTCCCAAGAAGAGCTCTAGCTTCCTGAAAATAATTTGATAGAAGTGTCAATCTCGGCACATACCTTCAATCCATTCACGAAACATTTAGTAAATAGCAGTCAAATGTTCTACCAGTAGTGAGAGGTGAGAGTTATATAGTAACAGGATACGATAAAAATCAGATGCCAATACAGGTAAAGAAAGCAACCTCAAAGGCCAGGAAGAAATTAGACCTAGTTAAGAGATAATTACACTAATATGCCTGAGTCTAGGCCTAATTAATACGAGCCTGTCCCCTAGCTACTGCTAAAACGTGAACAGTTTGTTCAAAAGTAAACTCTTACTGTTTGCGCAGACCATGGAATGACAGAGAAAAAGAAAAGATGTATGATAAATGAATGGCAGAAGTACGCCTTTGAGGTCATGTGATCCATCAACAGTAGTATCTTAGTTACATTTGTAAGTATATAATAGATCTGAAACAGTAGCGTACGTATTCCCTCAACCCAGCTAGAAAACCCCACACCCTGCCTGTCCCATTAAATGGACGGTCCGGAGTAGTCAGAGGCTAAAATCCGTATACCAAGGGTGAAGTATAGTTATAACTTATAAGCATGAGAATGAATGAAAAAACAGCAATAAGAAAGAATTTAAAAGGACTTAAATCTTTAGTATTTCCACAGAAATATATTGCATGTACTGATTGTTCTTACAAACTAATAGTCGCAGCAAATGTAAACAGTGTGAGCAAATGCATGAACACAACAACAGTTGGAACGTTGTCATGTTATAGCAATTTAATCTTCATAAGAAAAAAATTAATTCGTAGATTCCTATTGTCTCATAGAAATTGTACAAGATGCGGCACAAAATAGAACCAACACAAAAGCAAAAAAAAAAAGTAGTTTAGATCAGTATAATACAAGAAAACCGAACTGATCCATTATGCAACTCAGAGGCCCGAGGTAATGAGAAACGCCAAAGCATTGATGTCCAGGAAACCATCTACAGAACTACTATGAAGAATATGTGATGCTTTTGTAACTGTGATAGATCAAGTAACAAATAGAATGTGTAATTCTTTAATGCTATATCGGTGACAAGTTATGTATGTATAAAGGGAAAGAAACTATTTAATCAGTCAAGTTGATACAAGAATATGAGATAATAACCTCAAAATTGAGGGATAAGCCATCCCTTAAAGCAGATTCAGCCTCTTGAATATTTCCCTCGTCGAGCTTTGCTTCAACGACGGTTGTCCTCATACAAACCCCATTAGCACTAAACTGGCGGACGGAAGGATCGCTCTCATATTCGACTAAGTCTGGTGATGATTCAGCTTCTGACATTTTGAAATCAACCCTCCTGTCCTTACTAGAAAGCACGAAAACAACAGCAACGCCCCATCATTTTTTATCTCCCCCCTACAAAATTAGTCATTCAAAATCAACATTGCAAAAAGTATATTTATTACAATTTCCTGTGGTAAAATCAATAATCCACACATACCCAGAAAGTTTGTGGATCCCAAAACAAATAGGTTTCCAATGGGAAGCAAGTAATTTTACAGGAATGGAAAAGTAAAAAAATAAATTAAAAAAATGGGATAAATGCAACTAACCAAAATTTAAATAGAAAGCTAGGTGATCTACATTAGATAAAGATCCAGAAGGAAAATGGAATAAAATGAATCAGATCATGAGAGTAAACGAACGATCCATTGATAAAAGAGAAGAAACTACATTAAGTTACCTCTCACAATACGGCCTCAGAAACACGTCCACTCAAATTGAGAGAGAGAGAGAGAGAGAGAGAGAGAGAGAGAGATTTTACCTACCCTTTTGGTGTGTGTTTCTTCTTCATCAATTAAGCATACATGGATCCTAAGTTCCTACTTTCACGTGAGCCCCGTCAAATAAAAAATACAAGGCTTCTTTCGGTAATTAAGTTACTAATAGTAAGTAATAACTAATAATAAGTATAGCGTTCCTAAAAAAACAACCAAGTCAAAAGATAACCTATTCGAAGTCAACGACTTCCTTTCCTCTTACATATTATTATTATAGTTTTTTGGCAAGCAGCACCCCTGTGATTTGGGAAACAGACAAGAAATCCCCCCGTGTTTTGAAAAGAGGCAAAAACAACCCCTGTGCTTTCAGAATCATAGCAAAATACCCCCTCCTCTGCGAAAGTGTTATGCACATGTCAAGGAATGAGAGTGGGGATCCTTTTTGAACCTGAATCATTCCAAAAGCTTTTGATACTTTTGTCTTTAACTTTAAAAAATTACATTTCTGACCCAACAAGTTTTATTTTGTTTAATCCTTTGTGAAACTTGAAAAATGGTATCAGGGCCAGTATTTATTTATTTAATGGAAACTCTTGTTACAAAATCATAATTTACTTTAAGAGAAGAGTATTTTACAAACATGAATAATCCAGCAATGGATGACATTTGGAAACACCATTTCCAGTTCTTTTTTAAAGGACCAAAAACTACAAGTATAAAGCATTTTATTGCTACTTTAACCAAGTGTATTGCCGTTCAAAAAACTTATATTGAACATCACGAGGTTCTATGTTGCGACTTAGAACAAGAAACATGCCCCATGAACAAGGCTAGACTCGAAGGAGTCAAGCGATTAAAAGATAGCCTTAAAAAGGCTAACAAGCAGAGTTTGATACTAAGCCTATAATGCCTGGTATCACTCTGGAACACGAGCTCGATCTTTTGATGCAAAAGCTTGAGGACCTGGCCAGACAAAGACCAATCAACATCCACAGCGTTCGAGCCCAGTACGTTGCGGTTAATGGTCTTACGGCGGAGATCGAAAGGATTAAGAGATTGATCATCGAAAGAAATAATAGATGAGCAATCTGGCACTGCCAAACTTCAATGAGCTCGAGACTGATAGCACCAAGCTATCTCAAGATCTCAGAGAAATTCAGAAGACAGTCCAGACATATGGTAACCGTCCATACCACATGCCCGAGCAACTTCAAGAACTCCAAGACAAGTTGGAAACCATGTCAAGGCGACAAAATGAGGTCTTGGAAAATCTGTTGGACGTTCAGCAGAGAATGAAGAATTTGGAATCACAACCCAATTCTTCAGGAAGAAAGCGAGGCGGATGGTTACCTCCATCTTATGGAACAGAGCCACTTCTACACCAGAAAGGCAAGACCGTAGAAGTAAAACGAGAGTTAACGGGAGGAGAAAAGATGAGAGCTTTATTAAGAGGAGAATCAGTTCCTCAGAAAAAGCCATGACTGATCGTATCCATCTTGACAAAGTCAACTTCGGTAATTTGCAAGATCTACATGACCTTGCAGAGTCATTTAATGGATTAAATCTGGTGGATCTCAAGACTCATCAGATAACTCAACATGCAGAGTCTTCCAGTCAGGCTCCACTAGCTGTACCGGAAAGTAGCGGAGTGAGCAATCCACAACAAGATGAGCACATGCCGCACCAAGGAGACTTTGTTCCCGGAGGAAATCTACATCCAGATTTCATAAGGCCCGGCATTACGAGATCTCGAAGGAGGCCAGACATAAGGGAAACACCATATGTCAAGTCCCAGCTCGACCCGATACACCCGTATGGGTTAATGCTCAATCTTGATACCCTTGATTTCAAAAACAGGGAGCTCTTGATTGACGATTGGGCCTCAGCAATGAGGATCGCAGCAGGAACCCTTGATCTCAACAAAGAAGCATTCATATTGCTACTTAATATGAGTCTGGAAGGGTCAGTCAAGATCGCATGGGAACAAACAGACCAGGGAACCAAAGAGGAAGTGGCGGCAGGAGAATCTATGAAAAATATCGTAGATAAAATGGCAAAAGTATTCAAGATACTTTTCATTGGAATTGGCTACTTCGAGGACTTAGAAGGAAACTTTGGAGGAGGCCGAGAGCAAGCCAGGAGATATGAAAGAGCGTTGTATAGTCTTGAGTTACACGACATATGTAACATAGACTTATACATAAAACTCTTCACCGAGTACAAGTGGAAGTCGAAGGTGAGTGATGACACGGCCATCCCACTGTTCTTCTCCAAAATCCCAAGTCCATGGAGGGAAATGCTGATAAAAGAATACGAACTTCCCCAAGGTATCGATACCGTGGCAAGACGTATGTCTTTCCTCAAGAGCAAACTTGCCGAATGGTGCCAAAAGGCAGTTGAGCTTAAAAATTACAAGAGGCTGCGAAGAGTCAACAAGAATGTTACTCTTTGTTGCGAAAACAACGACATACCAACAATTGTCGGAGGAACCAGAGAGCATAAGAAAAGAAAGAAATACCCTTATGCCAGAGAAGAAAGACGGGGCAAAGAAAGATCTTCCTGGAAACCCAGAAGATTTTGGTCCAAACAAAAGGCCCGAAGTTACAAATCAGGACATCGTTCAGGGCCAAGCCGTAGGCGACCAGCTACAAGCCGAGATAGATCCAATAGGATATCCACCAAGAGAACTTTCAAAAGGGCGCACACCAGGGCCAATGAAAGTTTCAAAGACTGCAATTGTTGGACATGCGGTGCTCCAGGCCACATCTCTACCGACTGCCCGCAAAACCAAAACTGAGGAGTCAAACGGTTCGAGGCTACGCCAGAAATCGAGGAAGCCATTTACTTTTAAGATCTTATTCAAGTATATCGGTTCGAGGACATCCCCTCAGACGAAAGCATATACGAAGAAGAAGAATACAACGATGAGTCTTCTGAATCCGAATCAGACTGAAGAAGAGGAAATCTTCCACCAGGAGATGCAAGAGGATATCTCGGGGTTTTTCTCACAGACGAGTATTTCACACAAAGCTCTGATGAGAATTATGAAAAAGGATCCAAAACTTCGCATTTATGACGGCTTCACAGTCGGCAAAATGGAAAGAGCCTTGACCCAGTTAAGTCTAAGGCAAAGGAAGCATCATATCATTTACAAGGTCACGGTGGGAGAGCTTGCAATCCCAATGGAGCTGACCAGTAATGTGATGGAAATGCAGCTAGTTCCCATGATGGAGATCAATGAGGAACTAAACAGACTCAACAGGGAGGTTGCCTAGAAGATGTCGTGGATCCATATTGGAGCCATAAGAATCTTACTTAAAGCAACTTTCAAAGAAGGCGTCAATTCCCCAATCGACATTGCAGTCTTAGATAGAAGAATTCAAAATCTGAGAGATGCATGTCTAGGAGGAATCTCCGGCAATTTATTCGCGGGAAAGGTGGCAATGTTTATCTATCCAAAGATTTCCTATAACCTGGAGGATCGAGACTTTGATAGAGCGTTAACCCTTCATCAAGACTTCAAAAATAAAGATCTAATGAAAGAAGGGAATAGACCATACTCTATTACATATAGCATCTCATACGCCCTCTCTAATACCCATTATTCGAAGGTATTTCAAAGAAAAAAGTTCGTTGAGATCCCAGAAATATTCGAGAAGGTTGCCCAAGCGGTCAAACCAGAGATTTCTGATCTACCCCATATCCAAGAGATGGACATGATCATAAGAGATCAGCCAGTGCTTAACCAAGTAGCTAGTCACAGGTTTGAGCAAAGGCGAGCTTCGTTCAGTGAAAACCGGATGATAAGCCAAAGGACAAGTCAAAGAATGGGAAAAAGACCTATTCTTGAAGCGATCACTGGACCAGGCCAGTTCATTACCGAAGGAGAGCTTCAGTGTCCAGCAGGATGGAGTATAATCGAAGTAATTTTCGATATTACTCAGAAGGATAATACCTTTCCAAGCAATGCCTTGTATTATCTCCAACAGCCTTTACCATGAAGATATCAAGGACGTCTAAAACTGGAAAGTATGGACTTCACAATACAAGGAGTGGCAGGAAGACTAACCGAGAATCTAATACAAGATGGAATGGAATTTACAATGGAAGGAAAAAGATACCGAATCCGATGACCACTAGTCCATTCTCCATATACATCTCAGTAGGGATGTTATATGAAGAATACATGGCAGAATACTTTGCAGCATACATCGATTCCGGAGCAGGAATATGTATAGCAAAAAAGAACGTGTTTCCTCCCAACCTCGAAGAAGAATTACCAGCGGTTGCAGGAAGAGACTTCTCTAAAAGGATTATCACCTTTAAGAGAGGAATTAAGCAAGCAGAAATACTCATAGGAGGCGCAGGAGGAAGCCCTTGGTACAAGGTCAAAACGCCACCTATCTATTTCTATGACACAGGAGCAGATATTCTCCTAGGCAACAATTTCCTGCAAGCCTTTAAAAGGGTTACACAGGACAATGAGACGAGAAGACTTATTCTCACAACGCCTTGTGACCATAAGATTCTCATTCAACGATTAAGGGAAGCATTTTACAGCAAAATGCCTTTCAATTCTCGCAGCAAGCGTGGTGATGAAGGACAACTTCGACACCCAAAAATGAGGGATCAACGTAAGTATGGAGAAGCAATACTCCAGTTGAGAGCAGACCTAATAGGAGAGGATGATCCAGATATGGAAAGGATCAAAGAGACTACAATCAAGCTTCTCAAGGTCAGTATGGAGGAAAGCAAGAAGTTTACCGCCTTTTCCATGCCACAAGGACATTACATTTGGAATGTGCTGCCAATGGGACTAGCCAACGCACCCCAAATATACCAAAGGAAGATGGATAATCTTTTTAAAGATTACTTCAGTTTCATGTTTGTGTATGTGGATGATATCCTCATAGCATCCAAAACAGTCAGAGAACATCTCAAACATCTAGAGATTTTCTCAGACATCTGTTTCAAGAACGGATTAGTGTTATCTCAAAAGAAAGCAGTAATCATAACAAGGAAAATTGAATTCCTTGGCATCGAGATTGACGAATCAGGTATCATCCTCCAAACTCATTTGGTTGATAAGGTACGTGATTGCCCGGATAATCTCAAAACAGTTAAACAGCTCCAAAGCTTTTTGGGGTTAGTTAATTTTGCAGGAATGTTTATTAACAATCTTGCAAGTTACAGGAAGATATTCAGTCCCTTACTTAAAAAGGATGTTGAATTTAAATGGACTGATGAACATACATGGGCGGTACAACAACTAAAGAAGTTGTGCCAAAACCTTCCAAAACTTGCTATACCAAATGATGAAAACGATCTGGTACTATATACTGATGCTAGTGATCATTGGTGGGCGGCAGTTCTAACGAAGGTTGAACCAACAAGAGAAGTCCCATGCAGATATTGCAGTGGTCTATTCGCAGACAATAATGCAGCCAGATGGCACATTAACGAGAAGGAGTTCTTTGCTGTTCGCAATGCATTTAAGAAATGGCCTCTGTTCTTACTTGCAAAGAAATTTACCTTAAAAATCGATAATACAAGTGTTAAAGCTTTCTTAAAGAATAAAATAGAAAGTAAACCAGAGAAAGCCTGACTTTTAAGATGGCAAGCCGAGTGTCAATATTACGATTTTGACGTTGTTATTATTAAATCTCATGAAAATGTTCTTGCAGATTTCTTAACACGAGATGGAGCCCGGTGAAGCCAACAACATCCTTACAAGGTGGAGGCATCTTGACGACAGCCTTGAAGAACTAAACAAGGCAATAGACGGCCTAGCAATTAATGCAAAGGCTTCTGGACATGTACAGGAAAAGGACCTTAACAAGGTCCAGACTGAAATGAAAGCCGCAAGGCTTCATGGCACCATGTTATGGGATAGCCTTTATGGTCCCCTTATGCGAGACGCTTCAGAATCAAAATTTATCTCTGAAGTACAAGTGCAAGATGTAAAAATTTGTGAGTCAAGCACTATCTTCCCAAACACAGGAAAAGATCCTTACGATGATGAAAAGGATTCTGAAGATAAGAAGGGTTCTAAGATGGAGACATCTGAGAAATCCGATCAGTCTAAAAAATTAGAGACTGAGATCAACGAGAGAGATTCTAAGATGGAAACATCTGAAGAATCCGAAAAACTGGAGACTGAAATCAACGAGCTTAATCTTAGACCAATGATGGGAAAATCTAAGGTCCAAAGAGATAACATGAAACCGCCCCCATTGATGGAATACCAAAGGACATGGGAAAGGTTATACACGAGAATGGGACTTGTCCCAGGTAAATCCTTGGCCGATTGGTCAGGAAAATACCCACGAGTTTGGACTCTACCAGGTACAAACCCGGAAAGTGTACGAGAGTGGTTCGACTTTGGCTGTTTAGCCTCAGTCTTCACTACAGCACCAAGATTCCCAAAAATTTCGAAATTGCCAGGATGGTTATACGAGGGAGTGTATGGCTCGTGGAAGAATAACCACACACTCGGACGAGGTGAAACTCTGGAGCTGAAATTCATTTCAGCCGCACCAGAGATTAATGGAAAAGGTTTTCTTCCCAGCTTTCATTTCATAAAGCTACAGAGACCATACATGAGGGCTTTAGACTTTATAAAGCCACCACCAGAAGAGCAACTTCTAGTTACTCCGATATCAGAAGACAATATCACGACAAAGAGAGCTTGGGGACTTTGGGTCTGTCTAACAGAGATGGACAAAGTCAAATATTCGTTCAAAACGTTCCAGAACGCGGAAAACAGATCACTTATGCTCAACTCCATGACGAGCACCACCACTTAATTTGCCGAAACAGCATTCGAGAATAAAAGGCAAAAATTGTGGAGAAACGAGATTCCGTCGCCGACAGAAACTAAACGAAAAGCGTGCAACATGATGCATGTCGGAAGATGGAAAGATCGCATTTGTCTAAAATGCCCCGAGCAAAAGGAGCCTCTTTTTGGCAAAAGATTCCCAATTAAAAAAGACAAATGGGAATATGACGAGGAAAGCTCTACCAGGCCCGGAAAGATGCCTTATCCCGGGAAAAAGACAAAATTCTCTGACAAAGGAAAATGGGCCATGTGATTGAGCATGACAGGTTAACAACCAGGACCACCCCACTTTCGAAAACGTCAAAGAAAAAGGGGCCACGACAAGGAAGTCTGAGCAACCGCACCATTATCTGTTAAAATAATGGAGGGACCACAAGCTAGGTGGAATAAGATGTAAGCCATGACGATTCCACTATCAAGAAGAGATGAAATCCGCATTTGATGTCCGGATTAGCCTCTATATAAACCCAAGCTGAAGGAAGCAGAAGGCATCGACCATTCCCCTCTGTTTTCTTACAAAATCCAAGCTGAAGGAAGCAGAAGGCATCGACCATTCCCCTCTGTTTTCTTACAAAATATAATAAGTAGAGTCTTTCAAATAGTTTGTAATAAGTTGAGTGTTTTACTGTAAAATACGAGTGTGTAATAGTTTCATAATTCTGTTCTGAGTGTGTATGTACGAAGGAAACAAAGCTACTATGAGTAGCTAAACAAGTAACTCTTCTCTATAAGGGTTATGATATTGTAATAAACAAGTTTCCATTTTATAAATAAAATTCTGGCAATTGCCTGAGCATATTTCCCGTTTAAATATTCAGCCTGTACCACAAACAGTATCTTTTACGCCCGGAGTAGGAAACGAACCAGGGCTGTGCTAGTTGCCGTTGAAGGAGCCATTGCAGAAACCATTGGTTGCGATCGTGTGGTTAGGCGAGGAGCCCGTAAAATCTGGTGGAAAACCCGACGACAATTTGGTCAAAAAGAGGTACTGTTTTGATTCGGACTGCTTATTCATTTGGTCGGAAGCATGATGGGCCTGATATGGTCGTAATGGACTATTTCCAGAGTTTGAGTTTCGAAAATGAATGATTCTAAAACTTTGGGGGTCAATTTCTAATTTTGTAAAAGTTAAAATCCGTAGATGGGGGCAGTGTGCTATGATTTAGGAAACACAGGGGGGGTTCTTGCCCCTTTTATTTTCACAGGGAGGTTTTTTGCTACTTTCATTGAACACATGGGGGTTTTTTGCTAGCTGCTCTATTATTATTTAGTTCCCCCACGTAGATAGGATAGTCAAGAGAACGTGATTAACTGTATGTATATTATATGATATAAGATCGACTTAGAGCTCGTTTGCTTCCCAATATAACCCCTCATAAATTACAAAACATGTACTTAATCGGCGTTTGAATCCCATCATTACGTGTTCAGTGGCCTGCAAAATCTGTCACTTCCAACCCTATTCTCGCAAGTTGCAGTCGGATATCACCTCCCTCCCATTCCAAGTGATGACTCTTCAACCCAGTTGAATTCCCCTTAATACCCTTAATTTGAACAAACTTCCCGCTAAAACAGAGCAACATATGGGGGAATTTGAATATGGGGGAATTTTTTTTCAATTGGAATCTTTCTTCTTTATCTCCAGTTAGAGTTTGAACTTTCTGGATGCCCACCATCCTCTCGCCACAATTTGAAGGGTGTTACCCATTTTCTCTTCTTTTGACATTGAATTCGTTGACTCATAAACTTGGTTTATACGCTCCTAATATTTTGTTGTATTTTATTGCAGGGTAAGAAGATTCGGGTTCGTTGGTTACAAAATTTCGCGTGCACTTTTATATTTTCGGTATGTACTGTAACCCGTAGCTCCAAGCAATCGACATTCATGCATAGTTTGTGGGTTTCTTCTGGTTATGCTGTTAATGTGTGATAAACGGGTGAGTTTTTCTTGGCACATTTGATCTGTGGTTAAACATATTTGGTTGTCTCACTCTTGTCTAAATTACAGGGATCCTTGAATTACCTATTGTATGACCACACATAATATTTAAAATAATGCGTTTGTGCTTACTGCCTTGTCAGACAGATTTTATACGTTCGTTATGTAAAATTAAAATGGTACTTTTCATATGAGAAGCTTATATCAATCGGTTTCTTATACCGTTATATATATAGAATTATGTGTGACTGGTAATAGTTGTATGAAAGTATCCAGAACTGCAATTCTGTTTTATTTACCATCTCATGTGGCTTGTGATACCTTATTTTTAATACTTAGTTGTCGATCGTTGTTTTGAATGGAACATGGTTAGTAATGGGGCCGAGTCAGAAGATATGGATCCTTTTTGCCATGCACCAAGTAGTCTTTCGCGTTTTTTTTTTTTTTGTTAATACTAGTTTTAATCTACCTCTATCAATGTGGTCGATTTGGGCGTAAACCACGTCGTTTTGGGATTCGTTTTAGTATAGTACGTCGCATATCGTTTCAAGTAAAATACTTAGATACGTTGTTAAACACCGGCGATGTCCCCGTAAAGAATGCCCTTAGGATGAACCGTGACTGTTTCATGAAATTGTGTTATTTGTTACACAACAATGATGGTTTGAAAGAATCCAAATATGTAGGTATTTCCTGTCAAGTGTCCATGTTTCTTGATACGCGCCCATCACACCAAAAACCGAAGGATTGGGGGTCATTTCATAAGATTTGACGAAATAATTAGTCGTCATTTTGGTAAAGTCTTAATTGCGTTGTTAAAATGTCACACTGTCCTACTATCCACTCCGGAACCAATATGAGCAAATGACATAGATCATACGTGGAAGCCTTTTCAGGTACTTGCAAGCATGGTTGTTTCATTTTAACGCATACAATACAGAACTTTATAATTAGGTAACGCATGAACTAATACATCAATTCCTTTAAATTTTGGTTGACATATACAGTAGGATGCTTAGGTGCACTGGTCATTGGTACAAGTACGTGTTCCTCTTGTTGATCAAGGTAGATACAAAAATCGTAAAGGGATATTAGCATCAAGCTTTCTAGCAGTTTGCGATAGAATTGGGTTGTTTGTTTATGTACTAGCTGGTTGGGAAGGTACGACCAGTGATAGTCGCGTACTACATGACGCTATAACACGACCTAATGGGTTGAGAGTTCCAACTTGTATAATTTATTCAAATTCTAGCTTTTCCCAGTATTGAATTACCATTAATTTGACAAAGGTTAACTTTACTAAAACATCCTGCATGTCACTTTTTCCCTTGACAAACCCTTCATAGGTTGTTATTATCTTGGTGACGGTGGATACATGAACGGGGAGGGATTCCTAGTGCCTTACCATGGCGTATGCTATCACCTAAGGAATTGGAAAACTAGAAATCGTACTGTGCAAAACTACCAAGAGTACTTTAACTTGAAGCATGCTTGGGCCCATAATGTTTTTGAGTGTTACTTTGCAGCCTTGAAGGAAAAGTGGGGGATTTTGTGTAAAAATTCATGGTTTTCACTAAAGAGGCGTCATCACATAGTTATGGCATGCGTGTTACTCCACAATTTCATTAAGAAGAATATGCCTAACTCGAGTATAGACGATGACTATCCAAGATCACCTTCTAACCATGATTGGGAACCGGATTACATTGATTTTGTTGAGCCATCGGAAGTATGGACCAATTTCTGGGATAGCATGGCAATGGAAATGTATGCCGAGTGGCAGTCTCATCAGAGGAGTCAATAAATGCTAACTTTGTTTGTTATATTCTGTTCTAGATAATATGGATCAACCTAGTAGTACCCTGACTTGATTTATTGACCTCTTTGTTGCAGCTGATGTAATGTTAACATTGTGTGTGTGTGTCTTATTTTCATGCTTTTGTACTCTAAAAGTGTAACTTGGCAAACCACTTAATTTTTTTTTTGTTTTTATGGTTGTATTTAATTTTTTTATGGTATTAGGTAATGTTTACAACTTGACCTTTATAATGTGTTTTATTTTTCTTAATGTTCAACATTCTGTAACTAAAACTAAGGTTCCACCTATGAGGTTCTGATTATGGGCTCAGTAAACATACGTTGTTATCTATTTCAGTTCTTCTTCAATGAATACAGAGGGCAAGTTACAACTATTCCATATGCACACATACTGATACATGCTCATTAAATTATATTTATATCATTTGCACTTTAAACGTAGCCTGTAGTTTCTGTAGGCAGATGGATTTATCACCAAGTTGCTGCCCCAGTGGTCTTCCAAGGTACCGAAAACCAGCAGGGTCTAGAAGGGTCTGGACTACGTCCGAAGAGTTGGTTCTCATTGATGCACTAAAATAATTGGTTTTGAACGAATGGCGGGCGGAAAATAGTTTTAGGCCAGGAGATCTAGCCGCACTTGAACGAGCTATGCAACTTAAATTCCCAAATGGGCGGCTTATGAAAGAAAAGCATATAAACTCCAAACTAACCGTTTGGAAGAAGACCCTCGCAGTTGTGCACACAATGGTTGGGACAAGAGGTTTCGGGGTTTGAGAGTAAGTCGCAAATGGTGAGCGTTGATTTGGACGATGTGTGAAAAGAGTATGTTAAGGTAAGGGCCAATTCTCGTTAAATAAGCAATATTATGTGATTTTCCTCTTACCAACCAATAAATTTGAAAAAGAAGGAATGCTACAGAAGGTTGCCTTCATTAACATAGTATATCAACTATTTTTCACAATCAGGACCTGCACTGATCCTAGTTCTTTGCTATTACCAAATTAATTAATTTTTTTTTTCAGAAAACATTATGTCCTTCTACTTAGATATGCAGTGTTTAAGTTTAGAATTATCAAACCTTAATATTTTATGATGTATCCGTAGAAGACTAGATTAACACTTTAATTGGATGGTTTATGAATTGCTTACTTTTAAATGATGTGGTGGTTGTACTTATTCTAATGTGATAGCATGCATCAATAGAACACTCCTATACACATCAATATTATATGCATTGTGCAGTAGGATCAATTTATATTTTTGCTTTAAAAATTGTATATTATGCGCAAAACTCTAATTGATGTTTTGTACTTGCAACAGACCTACCTGAAGTAGCCACGTTCTGCAACAAGAGCTTCCCGTACTATGAAGATTGGTTGGTTATATTCGGGAATGAACGTGTTAACGGTAAAGATGCACATGGGATCACCGATGCCATTCTAGAATTGGAAAGCCTGCACGAGATTTACGATGAAGTCTATGATGTGCATATTGCTAGCGGTGCAAAGGGAAAGGGTAAAAGTGGAGGAATTTTAGATTGCAATTGCAGACCAAGGGACGCGGACCTCGAAAACCCAATCGATACTCAAGAACATAGTTCATCCCACAATCCTGGTGGATCCAAGCAACAAAAAATCATCAACAACTTCTAAGACTAGCGAGCGTAAGCGACAGTCTCGTGAACCAATTAACTTACCTAAAGAATTGGTGAACCTAGTTGGAACATGTTTCAAAAGAGCGACGGTGTTTTGGGCGAGATGGCTAACATGGTTATCACTTCATCTGCCCCACCACCACCTACGCCCCCCCCCCCCCCCACCCCCCATCGGCCCCTGTCGCGCCGTGTCTAAGAGTAAATTGGTCTTCGACGTTATTGCTGATATGGGTCTAATGCCATTGCAACTTCACATAATTTTTGCCCACAAGATTGTTCATAGACCACAATCAACCTACTTATTTTTGGGGATGGATGAACAATGCCGTGAGGAGTATATAAGCATGGTTGTAAGTGGTGCCCTTGATCCGTAGGCTGGAAATTAATAAGTCAATAAGCAAGAGCAAAGGTTATTTTGCACCTCACTAGTTTACTTTGGAAGCATAGTTGAATGGTTTTCTTAACAACCATTGCTGATAACTCTTGCCAACCTCCTGAAATGGTTTACATGTCTAGTGTTTGATCTGGTGAAAGAGATTATATTACATTTTGAGTAAACTTGTGGTAAGGTTAATTATATATGATGGCTCTCAAGGTCTGTATTTCTTCTATGGAGTTTATGGCATTTTGAAACCCTTGGCATAAGTGCTCGTCTAGTACTAATCGAGGTGTTTTTAGGTGTTTCCTCATGTTTATATGGCTGTAACTTGTTAACATTGGCACATAATGTCGTTTCTTAGTACTTAATAGTTGTGTTATGTATTACCTAGTGATCTTTTAGTTTTTTGGCCTTTATATTTGAGTATTATTATTCTATTGGCACAGGTGAGATATAAAGCTGATTTCACATTAAAAAGGCATGCAATCGAACAAGATATTAGTATTAAATGCACTTTTGCATTCATACTACAAAATAGAGTAGTACAACTTCTTTTATCATTAAAATTGAAGTTGGTGCCGCATTATATACCATGCATACATTTTTTTTACATATTATGCTTCAATGTCTAAACACAACATTTTTTGAGTGCCTATTTTCTTATACTTTTGAGGAGTCTTTGTAGTATTTTTATTGGTTAATGTCTATTTTTGTTATTTTGTAGTTTAAAGTCGAGTCAGAGCAAAATGAGGCATAATTGAGATGAATTAAGCTGAAATAGCACAAAAGGGTAAAAACAGGCCATTTGACGCAATCCGTGACTTAGGGCGGAAGGATTGCCGCCATGCGACCAACACGACTCCCACTAGTTGAGGCTTATGGCTTGCACTGCTAAGGTAGTAAGCGGCATGACCAATGCCAGAGAGGTGCACTACCCATGCCAAACTGCTAGAGAGCAGCGTGATACGTGCAAAACGGCATGCACGTCGCACTTCAATGAAAAAAGATGCACGACATGTAGCATGACACAGAGAAAAGCGACGGCTGAGTCTAAACCCTAGGTCAACACGTTTAGAACTTAAAAACTATTAAAATGGGTAGGCCAACCACAACACAAAGCATCCCGTTCTACACAACTGTTTACAAACCCTACGATTTCTATAGCAAAATCATGTCCTTCAAGCATCACGATCAGAGTTAACGGAGAAAGGTGATTAACGTGTGATCGTAATTATCCGGAGTAGAGCAAAGGAGAATCAAGGAGAAGACACGCTGACATCTCACGGAGATCAAAAGTTTAATATTTTCTTTTTCTTTCTTGTGATATTTATGATGAATTATTGGTTTGAAACTTCAATCACGAGTAGCTAATTCTCCCGAAATCTAGGATATGATGTGGTTATCTCAATGAATGCACCTTGAACCTATGTTTTGATTAGTTCTATTGAAGTCTTTGTTTTGTCGGATCTTGTTTTTTGCTTATGCTATTTGGTGATTTAACATGTACATATTTCTAGGAAGCATAGTGGAGATGTTGAACCATCATATATTACCTGAATTATACATAGGAGATTGTTAGCGCAACACTTGCATAGTGGATCACACAAACAAACTCTAAACCTTGTCATTAGCATCTCACAAGGAATTTAGATTAAAGTGTCAGCTCTAGTTGTATTCTACAACTTTGTATGGATCCTTGACACGACGAACTTCTAGAGAGGGGAGAGTACCTAACGGTGTGACACCATTAAGGAACTAGGGTTCTTTAAGTGATATGAGAGTGTACTTAACTTATCACGTCAACTTGAAACAAAACAAGAATCAATCAAAAAAGGCATAACATAGGAACATTGGTATTTTGTCTATGAAATACTCGTATTCGACATTAACGAATTTCAATTCTTACATACGCTTTTCTTTAATCTGCAGAACAAACAAACAATCAATCAATTCAATTTTGTCTTTGCATTTATTTTCTGTCTTTGAATACATTCTTTCTATTCTGCCATTTCATACATTTGGAATAAGAAGTGAATATTTTACTTGCTCTCAACATTATATTGATAAAACAGATAAGCACTCTCTTGGGATTTGGTACTTTGGGACGTTATTTACTTTTATTTTTATTATTACTTGATCGTGCACTTACGAACACGTAGTTGTAGTTATTATTGAATACGTCTATTACGAACTACACGTTCACCATGCATCACCATCATCCTTCCAACTTCTCCTACTATCTTACATGCTTGTTTGAGGTAGTTTATGTTTCAAGTAGTTTTTCTTTCTTGTATTTTCAGTATTCTGCATGTCTGGTCACATAGAGAATAGATATTCTTTTTGGTTCAAGTAGTTCCGAGTTTGAGAGGCTCCTTCTTTCACGACAGCCTCTTTTGACAAACGTGAGGTGCCTATGGAGCCAACAGACGAGGATCTTAGTTGCGATAACTTTGGCAAGTACTTATAGAATAATGAAGTGGGAGACTATGATGGTATGATGATGCCTTATGAATTAGAGGATGCCAATCAGAACATGTTAGGATTTTGGAGCCTGAACAACGACGACAAAGATCAAAGGAGAAGATAAAGGGGGCAAGCTCAAGACGACGTGGCTCCTAGCGTCGTCGCGCTGCCGTGGCAGAAAGTGACGCAGTCAGCGCAAGCAGTGGCGCATCACACCGTTTGTCTAGAGGTTATGACCCTCAATGATTGTTATGCAGGCCACACAGGTTGCTGCGCGACTAGCCTCGTGACATGGCATATCACGCGATTTTGATGCCCTAATTCGCAGTAGGTACTATTTGTGTGCAACTTTGTGCGTTTGAATAATGTGATTGAATAGCCTCCAAAAGAAAGAGTCCGAGAGACTAAAAATAAAAAATACCCTTTTGAGATTTGAAAGAACATTGTGAGAGATTGTTCTTAATATGTGAGAGACAATTGTTGTACTTATTTTGTAATCGTCGATTATGATAATGGAAATATTTGCTCAGATCGCCCTGGAGGTAGTCTTAAACGAATTGGGTAAGTAAATCGTGTCTTGTGTTCTTTCATTGCTTTATCGTTTTCCATGTATTGTGAAATTATCCGTTCGTGGTTTGTTGTTGTTATTCATTATTCGTATTTTTTGTGCACAACAAAAAGCCCTATACACACATAACGAGGAGGAATTGTGGCATGTCTGTAAAAAGCAAAAGACTAGTGTAGCCTATTACAACATTAAATTGTCAGTTCCTTGCATGAATGAGTATTATAAAAATACCTTTATTGTAGGTGGGTATGAGATAAGGTTTCTGAAAATGAAGAGCTTTGCCGCCTGGCTGGATGATAATTTTTGCCAAACATGTCATAAATTGGCTACAATTTCCCATCCCTGGGTCGTTAGCAATATTGTTGAAGAGCATTAGTTTGTGCCCGACGCAGTTGATGCCTAATTCAATGGGAGTGCTTGTTGCATTATGTTTTTTGACAAGAGGTGAAAGCAAGAATATTTTTATATTAAGGAGAAGATGAGAGGGAAGTTTTAACGCGTATTCCCATGACTCGAGAATTGATAAGAAAATATATGTGCGACTAGGTATTGAGTTATTTGGGTGAGTGGAGGGTTTTACAGATCACATCGCTAGCCATTCCTTCGACTTGTCGACGGAGGTTTTGGATGAGTTTGTTAGGGTTGGGGGATTGTTTGTTGCCCCTTACTAGGGGGTGATTTTAAGCTACTTTATTGATTTATTTTCACTGTTACACTATAGTATCTGCGTATGTTATTATTCTGATTAGATTGTTTGTCTCGGCAGTGAAGCTAATTATGGGTCGCTAAATGAGAAAAATGGCAGCAGCAGAAGCAGAGAGGGCTTGGGCGACAACATATATTGTAGTTGTCCTATTAAGAAAGTGCAGGAGCAGAAGGGAACGAGAGCACCCAATGGGATCCCTTTGAGCCTTATGCAAGTGAGAGATAGGGTTAGTCTCAGGCTCCTTGCACATCCGAAGTGGCGATGGAGGAAAGGGATCATTGTTCCTCCACTCCAGCATCAGATCACAACCACGTGCCAATCGTCAATGTGTAGGACAATCGTGAAATACTGGCCTTGATATGTCACTAGATACCAGCGTCTAGGATGGTTCTGAATGGGACGAGTAGTAGAGCAGTCCCACATTTGGGGCACGGGGTGATGGGGCCTACTATCAATATCAGAGGTTTTGAGCTGTACGCAACATGCACAACATATTCCCTACTCTAGACAGCCGTCGCCTACAAAGTTGGAGAGCGCTAAACTTGGACCATCTGGGGTTGCACATGTTCCCAGAGGTAAAGCATGTTGTACTGTATTATATGTGTTTTTTCTACTATAGTAAAGGATCACTGTGTGCTATCTAAGTTGGTGGAGTATCCAATGCGATGGTTAATACCATCATGGAAATGGAGGCAGACCATGCAAAGGAGATCAAAAAGTTCCTAGAGCAGATAGATAAGGCGCTTGAGAAGCTAAAGTAGGCGACAACGCTAATTAATGTCACGCGGACTGAGACAACAAAAGCTAAGGCCAATGGCAAAATATGCGGCAAGCGGTTGAAAAGGGCGTGAAGGAGCTGAACGATATGCCTACATGGGTTGTCAAGTTAGAGGCGTTAGTAACATTGTTAAAGGCAGACATGAATGTTGGCAAAGCTATTGTGCATGCAAAAGTTGCTAGTGAGGTACCAAAGAAGATAAATATTCTATAACGTGGTTTTCATAGTTTTGACTGTAATAACCGACAGTTAAACGTTCGCTTTGTTAGCATCATATGTTAAATGTTCATTTTAGAAGTCTACATGAAGATGGCCATAGCCATTGAGTTTATTTGGACCAACACTTTCAGCAAATAAGTATGTGTCGTGGTGTGGAGGATTCGGCGAAGGCGCATGCTCTCACTGTGGTTCCGAGTCGGTCATTTGGGCTACCTCATGGCGAGGTTTTATAGTAGTTGCCTTGATATATTGTTCTATCCAAATATGGAAACTCTTGATGTGTCTGATGACAAAGATGCACTCCTGATGTCTGCGTGCCTCTACTCAATGATCTAGATTTATCATGATAGGATGTCTATCACGTTGCAGCCTGCCGTACTCCCTCATGTAGAGAATAAATAGGAAGTTGCCGAGTTTGTGGAGATTCAGCACTTTGGCATGCGTTCCTCGTCTCGTGATCAGGCTTAGATCCATGCCTTGTGTTCTGAATTTAAATGTCGAACAATTTACCTTTCTGTTTTGTTTCTTTATGTTTTGCATCGCTGCATATGTTTGAATGATTTCTTGTTTTATCTGTTAAGTTAAGCACCGTGTCCCCGAATGTTTTCAATAATATTTGGTATGCTAGACTTTTACTATTAACTGGTCGTACTTGCAAACGCTTTTGTTTTTTTCTACATTATTTTAATCTTCATGAGTCTTAAGACGTTTGTGAGTAGTGTTTGTACACTCACGTGCATATAACTTGGGAAGGGAAGCTTTATGTGCAGAGGTATCTTGTACACTGCTCGGTGGGCATCTGTGTTACCGTTCATACTAGATATAGAAGCCCCAAAGTACATTCATACTAGATCCGGTTGAGCACATAGCCTTCTAGTTAATCTATTAGCCCTTCTGCCACTCTTGAATTGAATTTTTGAAAACA
This sequence comes from Linaria vulgaris, assembly GCA_948329865.1. Taxonomy (NCBI): domain Eukaryota; kingdom Viridiplantae; phylum Streptophyta; class Magnoliopsida; order Lamiales; family Plantaginaceae; genus Linaria; species Linaria vulgaris. The sequence goes on along the minus strand of OX415251.1, from coordinate 60,622,664 downwards.
AAGTGTTCGCTATCTCCTTACTTAATTGTTGTTCACTTTTTTGAATCTTTTCAAAAAAAATCTTGTTCCTTGTTTTCCACACTGCTGCCACCACTTCCCCAAGAACTGTTGCTCTAATGTTGTATATCTGTGATTCTTTTGCTTTTGATGTTGCCAAATAGATTTTATCTGGCTTCAAAATATGTCCCCCATTTGGGAGCCGTGACCCATAGCGCTGGGTGCCAAATAGATTTAAGTTAGCTTCAAAGTATGCCCCCATTAGGGAGCCGTGACCAATAGAGTCGCGTGCCAAATACATTTTATCTAGCTTCAAAATATGCCCCCCATTTGGGCGCCGTGACCCATAGGGTCGAGTGCCAAAAAGATTTTATTTGGCTTCAAAGTATGCCCCCCATTTGGGAGCCGTGGCTCATTGGGTCGGGTGCATAATATATTTTATATGACCTCAAAATATGCCCCCCATTTGGAAGCCGAGACCAGCAGGGTCGGGTGCCAAATATATTTTATATGGCTTCAAAATATGCCCCTCATTTGGGAGCCGTGACCCATAGCGTCGGGTGCCAAATAGATTTCAGTTGGCTTCAAAGTATGCCCCCATTTGGGAGCCGTGACCATAGGGTCAGGTGCCAAATATATTTTATCTAGCTTTAAAATATGCCCCCCATTTGGTAGCCGTGACCCATAGGGTCGGGTGGCAAATAGATTTTGTTTAGCTTCAAAATATGCCCCCCAATTTGGGAGTCGTGACCGATTGGGTGCCAAATAGATTTTATATGGCTTCAAAATTACCACCCATTTAGGAGCCGTAACACACAGGGTCGGGTGCCAAATAGATTTTATCTGGCTTCAAAATATGCCCCCTATTTTGGAGCCGTGACCCATAAGGTCGGGTGCCAAATGGATTTTATTTGGCTTTAAAGTATGCCCCCCATTTGGGAGTCGTGACCCATAGGGTCGGGTGCCAAATAGATTTTATTTGGTTTAAAAATATGCCCCCCATTTGGGAGCCGTGATCTATAAGGTCGGGTGCCAAATAGATTTTATGTGGCTTCAACCTTAAGCAGGGACGATCGAACAGATGTAGGTTCGACTGTTTCATGGAGTGTTGAATCTGACGTGTTCAATGGTTAGGTGGACAATTGTCGAATTTGAAGATCATCAACTGTTTTCATCACAATTGGTTGATGAGCCTTTGGAAGGCGTTAATGATCAAGATGACATAACTCCTGCCTGCAACCCACCAATAGCATCCCGACCACTGAAGTTACCCTATTTTCTGTCGTGTAGACGACTCTACCACACGTTGGTGTTGTGACGTTAGATCGTGTTCCTCCATCGAGTTTGGACCCTGTTCATTGTGGGGAGGCTACTACTCTCAACGACAAAAAAATGATTTCTCCCAGCATTTACCAACTCTAGGGACCGTGGGGCGGCGCTGTTGAGGAGGAGGACTTGAGACTACCGGATGGATGGAATGAACTGATCTCATTCTGTCAGAAAAGCAGATTGAGAAGAATTGCACCAATTATGCGCAGTCTTTTGGTCTCGTATTGCATCCGAAGTCCCCTCAGTCACTGGAATAACTGTCGTTTGGTCGCGTGCCCTACTTTGTGTGCGCATTAGGTGATTTTGTCTCTGTTTTTTAGTTTTGATGTCTTTTTGACGATGTTGTTGTAACGGTATCCTTTGCAATGGATGATTTTGTGACCACACAAGTCATGTTTGTGTTGTTCTTTTTGTTGAGATTTTGTTGTGCAAATTTGATTGCTGAAATCGGTTTGTTCGGATCGTAAATCATCCATTCCTTATCGGATTGAGGTATTTGATTTTGTATCGAGCCTCGTTGGGTCAGATGTCCAATTCAACTTTTTTAGTGAGATATAAGGTTTGTATTTGTTCTCGTTGGGTTAAATGTCCATCTCAACTTTGAGTGAGTGAGCTATTAGGTTTTCATTTGTCCTCGTTCGATCAAATGTCCATCTCAGTTTTTGAGTGAGTGAGATATTAGGTTTGCATTTGTCCTCGTTAGGTCAAATGTGCATCTTAATTTTGAGTGAGTGAGATATTATGTTTGCATCTGTCCCCGTTGGGTCAAACGTCCATCTCAGTTGTCAGGTGTCGTTGTGGCCACGTCATTGTTCTTTGGTTGCTATGTCTGCAGCGTAGCTTCTTGGTACCTATCAAATTATCGTTTTCCTAATAATGTTAGAGCTGAGCTCAGCTATTTGCTAAGTTGCCTATGTTTCCCGATTGTTATCTTGGGACTCAAGCCATCGTAGTTCATATTTCTATTACATTTCGATCTTCGTTGGGAAATCCATTGCTCACGCGCAGTAGCGTTTCAAATGCTGGACGTTCCAGGCGCGGGGCAACTTATGACCCTCAAGGTCTTCTAAATAGTAATATCCTCGTGCACTGGCTTGTACGACATTGTATGGTCCCTCGCATTTCGATTGCAAATTTCCCACATGCTTGCTAGCTTTGATATTTCTCAGTACCAAGTCCCCGACCTTGAAGTTTTTAAATCTGAATTTTTTTCATAGCTCTTGGCCAAAGCTTCCTTAAAATCTATTGTGTGTTGGTACGCTAGCTCCCTAGTCGAACCAGTCATATAAAGATCCATTTGCCATAATCTTACTGATTGTTCGGGGTCGTAATCATGTATCCTGCGGGTTGGCATGCAAATTTTGGCTGGTAGAACTGCTTCTGTACCGTGCACTAGCACAAAAGGAGTTTCCCTTGTCGACGCTCGAGGGGTCGTCCTATAGACCCACAGGATTCCATGTAGCTCGTACGTCCTGATTTTTCCGGTGTCTTTCAATCTCATTTCGAGGGAATCTTTCACTGCCTTGTTGGTTGACTCCACTTGCCCATTTTCTTGAGGATGATAGACGGAAGTCACGTTGTGAGAAATCCGCAGCTCTTGGAACTAAGATTTGATTTCTTTTCTAACGATCTGTCGGCCATTGTCACACACCAGAGACTTGGAAATGTCGAAGCGGTATATGATGTTCTTCCATATGAACTCTATCATATTGTTTTCGTTAATTGATGGCATTGCTTCGGCATCCACCCACTTGGTGTAATATTCAACTACCACCACCAAAAACTTCTTCTAACCCTTTGCGATTGGAAGTGGTCCCACAATGTCAATTCCACATTGTTAAAATGGGGACGCCGTCGATCATGAAATTGGCAGATGTCGCAACGACATGAGAATGCCATGGCATCTTTCAGCAAAGTCGGCAAGTAGTATCCCTGAAGGAGTATCCGTTGTGCCAGTGCTCTACCCCCGAATGATTTCTACAACTCCTTACGTGTCCCTCCCGTATCACGTATTATGCTTTCAATGGCGTCAAACAGCATAGGAGCGGACCCTCAAACGATCGTTTATATAGGTCTCCAATGTGGATTGTGAATCGGTGGGCCTTATAATGCATTCTGCCTTGGGCGTTAGGGTCTGTAGGCAGTACCCCGTCTGCAAGGTATTACATGATCTCATCCTTCAAAGACGGTGATTCCACAATCGGTAATATGTAATCAACTCTTGCCCATATATTATCGTACTTTGATATTCCAATGGATGGCTTGTCCGCCGCCAGAAGTGTGACTCACTTTTGTACATAGATCTCTGAAGTGCTGGAAAATTTTGACAAGGCGTCGGCTAGATCTTTCAGTTTGGCCACGTACAGTCTCATTGCCTCCTCCCTTGTCTCGTATTTGCCTGAAAAATGGTTTGCCACCAACTCTGAATCCGTAAACACCTCCAAATGTTCCACATTGAGGGTTAGTGCCAAGTTGACCGCTGCTATCACAACTTCGTATTCAACCTCCTTGCTCGTTACTGGGAAGTTTAAACTTATGGCTAACTCAAATTCTCGACGATCAAGAGAGAGTAGTTGCACCCCCACCCCTCCTTCGTAGTTCGTTGCTGATCCATTCGTATGGAGCATCCATGTGGTAGTCGCCTGGCTTGTACTCGCTTGGGTTGAGATTACCCAGATAAAGTTCGTAGAGCCCGCTATGCTGTTACCTAATGTTTTAGCCATAAAATCTGCAAACGCATGGGCCTTGATCGAGGTACACGGATGAAACTCGAGCCCAAAGTTCGACCACCCATTTATCCAACCGCCCAAAAGTCTCAGTCTCGCGAACACCTGTTTTAAAGGCTTGTTCGTCATGATCGTGATTGGGTGCGACTAGAAATATTGTCTCAATTTCTGGGCCATTTCCACTATGGCGAGAGACAAAAGCTCGATTTCCTGATAGTTCCTTTCTGCGCTGTGCAACACCTGACTCACGTAATGTATCGGGAGCTGTTGGACCTTTTTTTACTTCACTAAAATCGTACTAATGGCATGTGAAGACACTACCAAGTATAGATACAACATCTCGACTTCATCCGGCTTGGCCAGAAGTGGGGGGCTAACCAGATATCTCTTCATATGCTAGAAGGCCACTTCATACTCTGTCGTCTAGATGAAATCCTTACTTATCCTCATGACCTTGAAAAAATGTAGATTCTTCTCACCCATAGTCGATACAAATCTTCCCATGGCCGTTAGACGGCCCACTAAACATTGCACATCTTTCACCGTCCTTGGCGAGGGGAAATCCATCACTGACTTAATTGTTTCTGGGTTTGCCTCGATACCCCTCTCGTTCACCACGTAACCAAGGAATTTTCCTATTGTGACTCCGAACGTGCACTTCTTTGGATTCAGTTTCATCCCATACGTTCTGATGATAGCAAATGTCTCATCCAAATGCTGGACATGCTTTTTGGCTTTTAAACTCTTGACTAGTATGTCGTCTCTGTAGACCTCCATAGACTTGCTAATTTGATGGTAGAACATGTTAGCCACCAACCTTTGGAACATTGCCCTAGCGTTCTTAAGATCGAAAGGCATCACCCTGTAGCAGTAGACCCTGGTGTCAGTCATAAATGTTTTCTTGCTCTAGTCATTTACGGCCATGAAAATATGATGAAAACTGCTCTTGGCGTCGACCATGCTTAACATGTCACAACCTGCCGTCGAATCCCCCAACAAATCAATCATGGGCAAAGGAAAGGGGTCACGAGGGCAATGTTTATTTAAGTTAGTGTAGTCCACACACATCCTACACGTTGCCTCCTTCTTGAGTACCAGTACCACGTTGCTCAACCACTCTGAAAATATTATCTCATAAATGTGTCGTGCCGCTAGCAGTTCCTGAACCTCTTTCTCTACTTCATCGTTCTTCTCCTTACTGAAATTCCGCTTCTTTTGTCTGACCGGCTTAGCATCAAGACTCACATTTAATCGGTGCATTGTAATCCTGGGGTCTATCCCATACAAGTCTAGTCTGCCTAGGCAAATATATCAGCGTTCTGCCTGAGACAATCCACCAGGGAGCTCTCTATTTGTGAACTCATCGCTGCTCTAATTTTAATTGTTCTAGTACCGTCCTCCCTAAACAATTGTACTGTCTTGAATTCTCCGAGTGGTTCCATTTTTGACTCCTCCCACTACTTCATCAATTGGAGCTCTCTTTTTTATTTGCCCTGCTCCTGAGGTTCGAGCTTTCTCTCCTTCTCCAGCTTATAAAGCTTGATCTTCTTTCCTCCTCGTGTCTCTTTTCTCGCAAGGCCATTTCCTCTCTTCACCATCTAATCTAAACAAACTCTTTGGCGTAAAGAAAACGGTGTTCCCACAGACGACCCAAATATTTTGGTCTTATTTTGTCTGGGTTACAATACACCGAGATAATCTATACAATGGGCCCGACTCAACCAAAATAATGCTACCCTATTATAATGAATGGACTAGCTTAGTCTGGAACACTTGTTACACGTAAAAGAGTACAAAAGGACTGAAATAACCTTAAATGGCTGGATCGAGGAAACGGTCAAACGATTAAGGTTCGATGCTGAACATACTTTTGAATTGGGAGAGTCGAATCTCCTGAACTGTCGAACGGTCATGATTCGAGACTCCTGGATATATTAAATCTGCTAAATTGTCGAACCACCTCAGTTCGACACTAATAACTCTCGAACGAGAGTGTCCGAGGGTTAACAGTCGAATCATCTAGAAGGATAGTCGAACCAGAGAACTGTCGAGCAGTTGAATTCAATTGATATTGATAGGTAAATAGTAATTAATGCGTGATGTAATTATCGAGGAACGAGGTATATATAGAACCCGGTCCGCGGGATCCGCACCGCGTGCGGAAAATAACAATAGAACTGGGGACGTTCGATTCTCTAGAAAACGATCGAACCGGCCCTATTCGATTGTCTTATTTATTTAGAGTAGGCCGACTCAATTTACTTTTGGGCCTCCTAAAATATACCCCCTCCATATCTGTTTACTGGTGGAGATAGAAATAGAGTGATATGATTTTGAATGATTTTAATGATACAATGAATCATAATTTAAATAAAATAATAACATAAAATTTGAGTATATATATATATATGTATAATTATCATGCACAAATAAACTTCTGTCTTATTTTTCACATTGTAAAATGTAAATTCGTATTTTTTATAACCAAAAACAAAATAATGTTATTGAACGACTAGATTGGGCCACGGTAAGCAAGAAAGGTCTAATTTTAATACCCTTGCAAAAAACAAAAACTTTTGGTAGCGAATTGCAAAATATGGTATAAGTTGGGTTCTATCTTCTTACCCAAATGTAAAACCTATTTCCTTTCATCAGGACCTATATATGTATGTATATGTAAATATAATGAAAAGCATTAGTTGATTCTTTGATACTTTTGCTTTAATAATAGGAGGATATTATTAAAAGTAAATTGCTTTAAGCCTTCCAAGGTATACTGTGTTTTTTGCTTTGCCCCTAAACTTTTAAAAGTAATAATGTGACCTCTAAGGTATGTTTAATACCCCTCAAACCATTGATCAGTTGTTCGTTTTGGACAAGTAGTCGTATTTTTGTTAATGAGAATTAATCCCGGATGCACTCAACATACCTCATTCGATACATTGCCATTTTTATAATTGTAGTAGACGAAGTGAGAAATATGGTATAAAGGGGGTTTAACGTTATTTACCCTATTATGACCAATATTGTGTTTATCTACTCATAAGCAGTTACATCCGAAAATCTTGGAACTGGAATAGCAAGGAGAGGCACCTTCTTCTTCAACACAATCCCAAACTTCTCTGATGTCTCTAAATTCTCTCCTTTGGGTAGTTTCCAGTCGAAACTATGCACAAGTGAAGCAAGTGAAAGCATTACGATTCTCTCAGCTAGCGCAATCCCAGCACAAATCCTTCTTCCGGAACCGAATGGTAAATAATTGAAGTCATTCCCGCTATAATCACCCTTACCGTTCGAAAACCTCTCCGGGATAAACTCTCTTGGATTACTCCAGATGGAAGGATCCCTGTGAATCGCCCAGACGTTGACGAAAACTCGAGCCCCTTTAGGTATTGAGTAGTTTCCGATAATACATGACTTGTTTGGGCAATGAGGAACCATGAGAGGGAGTACAGGATGCAGCCGGAGGATTTCTTTCATTATTGCATGTATATACGGTAATTTGTCTATGTGGAACTCTTGGACAACATTGTTCTTGCCGACCACCGTGTCCAGTTCTTGTTGTGCTTTGGTCATCACCTCTGGTTTGTTCATCATCTCAGCTATGCCGAACTCTACAGTACTCGAGGTTGTGTCCGTGCCCCCTACTACCATGTCCTGTAGAAATATGAGTTAATGATGGTGATTGTGTATATTACTTTACGTAGTAGGAACAAATAATTCTACACCTCTCAAGTTTCTATTACTTAAATATCCCCTTCGATTGTATCATTGCATTAGAATTTAAAATCATTCGAGATTTTAAGAAGCATTACAATAGACTCCCGTTGTGCCAAAATATTGAAAACGTATGCATAGTTAGAGTTTAAAAATGATATAGCTATTTTGACCCCGGTTTCTTTCATGTCGTTAGAGGTTTTGGAGTCTCTTTAATTTTAATGAAGTATTTATAGACTAGATGACCAACATTATGCGTATAGCGTTGTAGTAATTATCTCAAAATTTCAGTGAAAGTTGTAATGTTCTGGTAAAAACCAAAACTCATTGTATAAGAATTATCATTACACAATATATTTTTTATTTAAGAGCAATAGTTGAATTACCCTTGTAGTATATGAAATAGGTATAATGTTCCTCTGTAATCATAAAACATGCAACTTACCATGTAATCTTATAATTTGTGCAGACTGCCCTCCTTTGAATTTTTCATATATTTGTAACGTTTACTTGACAAATTCTATACTTGATTATTGAATTTTTATTTTATTTAGTAGTTTAGTGTAATATTATATCATTCTTTTGTAATTTAAAATGAAAACAATAAGAAATTTGACTTTTAAGGGGAGATATTAAAATAAAATTTATTTCACTCTTAGTCTGTGACAAGTCAGCTGCACCTCCTCATATAAAGACTTTTTGCACAATTTTAGTAGAGGGCGATGAGGCTCTTTTACACCATTACATTACATGTGGTGTTATGCCAAAAATCTTTAGATTTAAACAAAATTAAAACTCATCAAACATTTTACCGCTACAGGCTGTCGGACTTATATGCCAAATCTAATGTCGTGGAATCAAATCAACATCACGCGATCATGGAATCAGCTACTTTATAATTTTGCAATTTGGTTAATTTATTTTTTGTTATTTAGAAGGAAACGGTCTCATAATAGACTTTCAGATCATCAGTAATGTATATATAAAATCTTTTTAACGAAACAAAACAATTGAAATTATTAAAGAGATTGTGCGACTCTAGGAGCATTCCATAGGTTTAATTTCACTCATGATGAAGTAAAAGAAATGATTGGAGAACATACCACAAGCAAGGCTTTGATGTGAGTCATAGTGAGAGGAGTCTTTGCGTCCCCTGCATCTTTCAATTGTAGCAATACTTGCAAAAAATCCTTACTTTCTTCTAAGCAATTAATCCCTTCTCTGTTTATTCTCTGTCCGATAATTTCATCAAATATCCTCTCCAGTTTGGCAATCACCACCTTCATCTTCTTCTTGATTCCTTGCAAATCCAACCACGCAACGGCAGGGAAAAAATCGGACACATTCGGCTTTCCCAAAAGTTCCGTGATCTCTGCAACCACTTCCCTAAACTCTGCTCCAAGGCCAGCCCTCTCTTGGCCATGTATGGTACCACCCCATAACATATTTGTAATCACGTTAAGCATATTCAAGAACATCTGCTCACCAACATTCACAGCACAGCACCCCTTCATGCTGTAAAAGTATTTGATTGTATTCCGAACTTCATTCTTTCTGTAAGAATGGAACGTGTGGAGCGTCGAGGGGCCAATCATTTTGTGCACACATACTTTCCTCAACATTCTCCACTCGGGCCCATAGGGTGTAAAAACTATGTCATGGCCACCGTATTCCATGGCTGTGATCACAACTGGAACGTCGCGATTGGCGAATGTGATGTCGTTCTGTTTTAGGACCTCGCGCGCCATGACCGGTGAACTTATCACTATGGTTGTTTTTCTCCCCAGCTTCAAGGAAAAGATCGGGCCGTAGGTGTGGGCTAGGTTTGCCAAGTAAGAATGGAGTTCGGCATCGAGAAACGGCAGGTTTCCAACGATGGGTAGGCCTCGAGGACCTGGTGGCAACCGCAACTTATTAATAGGCTTTTTGAGAAGCCATGAGTACCATAATAACGTGAGAATTATAAGGATTGCTAACACGATATCAGTAATACTAATTGTGGTTACTTGTGTCTTGCTCTTCAGCAATTCCCATGTGTTGCACAACAAGCTAGTTAGATTATGGTAATAGAAATTGAGAACGAGAATCATGACGGTGCAAGACTAACAAAACTGTTCATTAGCGTTACTTCGGAAATGATAATAAAAAGGAATATAGAAGGCGCTGGCATCTTTTTCTCTCGTATTATCTTCCGATACTATGAAGTATGTTTCGTCGTGATCGATAGATAGAGAGAGAAAGTGGAACTAGGGACGTGCGGGAGTTTTAAAGTAATTAATGTACAAGGGAATCCTGACCTTTTCTAGTTGTTTTATTAAAGAGGGCCACGATCATGGAAATACATATCAAAACGCGTTGATAAATAATATTTGACGGCAAGTTTTAAGCAAACTCCTCGTACACATAAAACTAGTTTAAGCATCTTTTAACTCGTGGATGAAAGCTTATATTCCTACCTTACACTTCGCGAAACCCTTAATGAGAAATTTGTAGAGATGATAGCTGGATACACTTAGTAGGGCCGTTTTAGGTGGCCCAGAAATGAATTGATCGGCCTCACCTATTAACGGTCCGAACAAAAAAAGTCGAATCAATGTGGTTTGACAGTTATTGGACAATCGAAGGGAGATGTTCGATTGTTAATGCCTTTCGCGTAGCGGGTTTCGTATCCCGAAGTCTATTGATGTGGTATACTATGTCATTAGAAAGCAACAGGAGTCTAGGTTGCAACGCAACAAGCGGAATGCGATTCGGAGGTCCGGAGAGAAAGTTATGCCCAAAATAGTAAAGCTACGCAGATCAGTGTAAAATGACCTTTTAGCCCTCAAATCATGCCTATATCTACCCCCCTCACTCCTCACTAGGGAGACACAAAGAAAAAGGACGGAGATGCCACGCATCGAACCAAGCCAATTTGATGCGCCCCAATTCGATGCGCCCCAATTCGATGTGTCCTAATTCGATGCGCCCCAATTCGATGCGCCCCAATTCGATGCGTCCCAATTCGATGCGCCCCAATTCGATGCATTCCAATTCGATGCGCTCCAATTCGATGCGCCCCAATTCGATGCGCCACCAATTCAATGCGCCCCCAATTCGATGCGCTCCCAATTCGATGCACACATCGAACCCATACATGGCCTGAAAGATACACGAGTCAGGGTCCATATGGGGAAGCAGATCGAGGTTTCGATCATCCTACAAGGAGATATGATCGAAACCGTGAAGTCACGACAATGCTGAACCAAGTGAACTAGGCAGCCCAACCAGGGGTTGTCCTAATAGAAGCAACTCAAAAGAGACAAATGAACTACGTTCGACTTGATTCCCTCAATGGGATACGTAGGCAGCTTGGCTAGTTCCCAAGTTCAGTCCGATATCATAAGTATCTAATGCCCGCAATACAACAATGAAAGAGCGTCGAATCTCTCCCGTTTGACTGTTCCCTCAACTTGGCCATTTAGGGATTATTTCCTGTCATCTTATATTTCCTTATATGTAATAGGTGTTCCGAACCAAGCTAGTCCATTCATTGTAATAGGATAACATTATTTTGGTTAAGTCAGGTCCCACTGTATCGATTTCTCGGTGTATTGTAACCTAGACGAACTAAGACCAAAATATTGGCGCCGTGTGTGGGAACACTATTTCGCTTACGCTTAAGAGCCTGTTTAGATAAAATGGCAAAGAAAGGGAATGGACCAATGGGAAAGGAACCGCGAAGAGTCCCAGTAGCTGTATCGAGATTGAGAAACAACTACGGAGTTGATAATATGGAACTCGGTCCCAAGCAAACAATGAGTGGTGCTAAGAGAAATAAATAAATCTGCAATTCAACCAAGAAAACTAACATTATCGGAGAGAGATTAGGGATTCTTCAATCCCAATCCTACACATACAAGCGACTGTACCCCGAATAGTGTCATGATTTGTCTTACCTTAATGTGATATCGAAGAATCTCACTCTTATGTGGTATTGAAGGTCAGATTGCATTGATTATCAGACCCAGCAGGAACCAGCAGGGCCACCACCACATGGATACTACATACAGATGGATTTGCCACCTATTATGGAGAAGGGCCTGGGATTCACCACTTATCTCCAGGTAGCAGAGAACTCGAATTCGCCATTAATATGAATTACATGGTGACCAACAATGAGGCCGAGTATGAAGCGGTTATAGCATAAATTACATTGGCGTTGGGGCTAAATGTTAAACATTTGGACAATGGCATGCAATTCATTGTCGAATGGACAAATGGAATCCACCAATAAGACATTGAAAAATCATCGCGGGAGGAGGATTAGAGACAGAGGAAAAACCTGGCCAGAGGAACTTCAAGGAATATTATGGGCATATAGGACAACTACAAGAACATCGACGGGTGAAACTCATTTCATTCTTATTTACGGAACTGAGGTTGTATTGCCTGCTGAAATAGGATTGCAAACACGCAAGATTAATGGCTATCATCCCGAACGATCAGTCCGCTTACGTCAGATGGATCTGGACATGATAGGCACAACAAGAGAAGATGCGTACCAACACATTGTGGCATTTAAAAGCAGCAAGGGCTAAAAGTAACGACAACATAATCCAATTCTGAAATTTTGAGGTAAGAGATTTGGTCCGGAGAGGCATTGCTGCAAAACAGCATATCGGGAAGCTCGAACCGAATTGGAAGGGGCCTTCCAAAATCATACAAGCAAGTTCGCGGGGATGCAATTACTTGGAGACTATGCAGGGTGTTCAGCAGAAGCATATGTGGAATGTGCAACATCTTAAACGCTACTATGCGTAGGAGTTTAAATATATATATATATATATATATATATATATATATATATACATATATATGAGCTGCGAAGGCTTGAGTCCCATGCAAAGACTAGGAAGCGTGGACCCCTCGGTAAGAAATTGAGCCCAACTTTTTCCAAATTATTAAATGTATCTATCTACGTGAACGACGCAGGTGGAGTCTTATAGAAATGATGCTAAAAAACCCCAAATGAGGAACCAAGAAGTTCAGCAACAAGACTAACACGAGAATCATGGCGGAGGGGTAAGAAGAACCAAAGTGGTCCACCTCCGCATGCCAGAAGGAAGAACATGACGGAGGGGTAAGAAGGCCCAAAGTGGTCCACCCCCGCATGCCAGAAGAAAGAACATGGCGGAGGGGTAAGAAGGCCCAAAGTGGTCCACCCCCGCATGCCAGAAGGAAGAACATGACAGAGGGATAAGAAGGCCCAAAGTGGTCCACCCCCGCATGCCAGAAGGAAGAACATGACAGAGGGGTAAGAAGACCCAAAGTGGTCCACCCCCGCATGCCAGAAGGAAGAACATGACGGAGGGGTAAGAAGGCCCAAAGTGGTCCACCCCCGCATGCCAGAACGGCGAGATAAATGCCCAAGTGATCCGATCTCTCAGGTAAAGCATGAATGCCCTAATGATAATAATAACAGCTCAAAGTGCTCATATTTTTCATGGCAAGCACAATCATAATATTAGATATGCACCATGACATAAAAACCCATTATTGAACATCAAATAAATGCTAAATCAACGACAAACAAATGAATGAGATACCATACTTGGGAATACATTAGGAAGAAACATTATGCGAGTAAAACGTAAATCAAAGATTATGATATCAAACAGTAACACCAGTCTTATACAAAAACCACTGTGAAAAAGTTACAAAGATTCTATACAAAAAAGCCTAATATCGTCAAAATAATGAAACCTAAATACTGCTAATCACTCGAAGACTGGGGGGACTCCAGACGAATGATCACACCCACCGAACGAGCGAAATTGGCACAATTTCCATGAATTTGATCCTATGCGGTACGCAAACGTATCCAGAGTGGCACCAAGAATGTCCACAGAAAGCGACACGGTGCAAACCTACCCGAAATGGTATGTAGCAAACTTGTTCAAAGCAACACCAAAAGCATCAGCCCGACAAGATAAATCTAAACCTAAAATTTTAAAAATGAAATAATGGCCCGAAGTGGTCAGATGAATAAATGGAATATATCGGAAATGGACATCAGTCCATCATGGTCTGAAACAAATTAGACATCACAAAGGATAGACATTCGCTAGTAGAAGCATGATGCAAACAACATATCCATATGCCTGAAAGGCTGGATATGTCAATAGACTTCACGTGGTAAATCAGTTACATCTATCCAGCATGGTATGATGCAAATCTACCCAAAACAACACGATAAAAATCTAATTACAACAATACAATGAGAACGTGTCCAAAGCAGCACCACATCAGCTACCCAGCGTAATACGATGAAAATCTGCCCAAATGAGTGCATATTTAGACTACTAAAAAAGGATTATCACCATAAGAGATGCAGATATCCATTCGTTGAATTAGCCGTCAACGTCGAAGAGCAATAACATGTGACAGCACAAAGTTCCATAAACAGAACACGAGAAATCATTGAGCAAGAATGCAACAAAATATCCGAACAAATGCGACACAATGTCCAGATAGACAAAGATCTCTACCAAGCGTAAATTGCAAGATCAATGCAAGAAGCTTGAGGAACTTAGCACTAGATCGCTTTAGATCTATCACTTATATATCATTTCTATCATAGTCGAAGGTCTCCACTGAGACGATCTCTCGCTCGATCGAGGTGCTTAGCAACATAACCTACGTGTTATCTAAGCTGTCTATCTCTCAAAGACAACAACGATTAATTCAAAAGATAACTGCAAAACCGTATTGGGCGAATAAACGGTGCGCCTTCACACGATCCAACAACGCTAATGCAGCAACTGGGACGCACCAATCAAAAATATCAAAATCCTATACCCAAGTGAAGCCATAATTCTCAAAGCGCAAATCATACAAGGTTAAGCAATGATGGCAGCACTGTCTTACAAATGCAGCAAAAGTAGAACAACGCATTGTGAAGTTCTTTGCATAAAAATAACACCATCCATGATCTAAAGGGGACCCGCGATGAGAAAGAAACGGGACGGACACTCTGCTCCAAAGCGGCAAGTGCTAACCGTATATCCCTAAAAACAAAGAAACAGGACGGACACTCTCTCTCAAATGACCAGTGCTAACCATTAAATCCCTAAAAACAAAGCCACGAGATGAGGAAGTCTGTCTCAAGAGACAATTGTCTATGAAAAATCTAATGAAATTGATTGCACTGACATAACAAACGTCTGATGCAGCGAAAAGAAATGAAACAAGCACGATACCCCACGATGCAATACGGCATATGAATTGCCAAAATAAAGTAAAGAGCAACGATAGCAATTGAAAGAAAAGGCAACGATTACGAGCCTTCGATCAAACAAACAAATCAATAGTCATAAATTACAACTATGCGATTAATAAAAAGGCGACGCAGCGCTACAAAAACAACAAATTAGAAATTGTACATTACAATCAGAACCTGAGCCTTATGGGCCTAGCGCGCATACCTCCGAGCGCTAATCTCCACCTAGCGCTAGTCGCACAAATCAGACCGCCTCCCAATCGGGGCATGATTTTCAACATTATCAAAATAACAAGCATAAAGCGACAAGTCAAGAATACTTTTTATAAGTTTGGCACCCGCTATCTGATCAACACCGTCTCCCAAACTGGGGGGATTATGTGATGTGGGCTTATTCGGTAGGCTACACTGGTGCATATTGACATTAATCACCCCAAAGCTAAGGCGAAGCGAATCTAGCATTTTATTATAGTTTGAAGTATGCTTATGTTCCAAATCACACTCCAAACTCGAGGACTAAATGATGTGGTATAATATGTCATTGGAAAGCCACATGAGTCTAGGTTGCAACGCAACAAGCGGAATGCGATTCGGAGGTCCGGAGAGAAAGTTATGCCCAAAATAGTAAAGCTACGCAGATCAGTGTAAAATGACCTTTTAGCCCTCAAATCATGCCTATATATACCCCCTCACTCCTCACTAGGGAGACAGAGAGAAAAAGGACGGAGATGCCACGCATCGAACCGAGCCAATTCGATGCGCCCCAATTCGATGCGCCCCAATTCGATGTGCCCCAATTCGATGCGTCCCAATTCGATGCGCCCTAATTCGATGCGCCCTAATTCGATGCGTCCCAATTCGATGCGCCCCCAATTCGATGCGCCCCAATTCGATGCATCCCAATTCGATGCGCCTCAATTCGATGCGCCCCCAATTCGATGCGCTCCCAATTCGATGCACACATCGAACCCATACATGGCCTGAAAGCTACATCAGTCAGGGTCCATATGGGGAAGCGGATCGATGTTTCGATCATCCTACAAGGAGATATGATCGAAACCGTGAAGTCATGCCAATGCTGAACCAAGTGAACCAGGCAGCCCAACCAGGGGTTGTCCTAATAGAAGTAACTCAAAAGAGACAAATGAACTACGTTCGGCTTGATTCCCTCAATGGGATACGTAGGCAGCTTGGCTAGTTCCCAAGTTCAGTCTGATATCATAAGTATCTAATGCCCGCAATACAACAATCAAAGAGCGTCGAATCTCTCCCGTTTGACTATTCCCTCAACTTGGCCATTTAGGGATTATTTCCTGTCATGTTATATTTCCTTATATGTAACAGGTGTTCTGAACCAAGCTAGTCCATTCATTGTAATAGGATAGAATTATTTTGGTTAAGTAAGGTCCCACTGTATCGATTTCTCGGTGTATTGTAACCTAGACGAACTAAGACCAAAATATCTATAAATACCATAGATCCCGAGATTCATGTCAAATCATTAATTCTTGTTCACCAACCCTACACCATCGAACTGACTGTACGACTGTTTGAGAGTTCATTTCTTCGATCAATCTATCCTTCATTTCGATGGTTACTGATCAGTCTTTTCCGTTCGAGATTTTTCAAGGCCGAATCTGTGCCCGTTCGACTATTCAGGAATTTGATAGTTATTGTTTTATCGAATCACCCTCTATTCAACTATTCCTAGTTCGAACCTTCTGGGTTACTTTAGTTATTTTATGCTTCTTACCGTATTATAGGTGTTCCAGACAGAGTTGGTCCATTTCCATGTAAGTGGCTAGCATACTTTAGTTTATTTTTGCCTGATTGTATTGTAACTTCAGTATATTGTAACCTAGACGAAATAAGACCAAAGTATTGACGCCCTCTGTGGGAACACTACAAGCACGGTCGAGTAAGCAAGGATGTTTAGAGTAACTCGATCATAAAGTAGAGCAGTAGAGAGTACCATTTCTGATATGCACCGACTTGCCGAGGCCCAACCTGCCCCTAGGGTAAGGGCGCCATCACCCAAGACGGAGCGGGTTCTGCCACCATATCAGCAAGACTAGTCAATGTCGGAGATGGAGAATCGACCAACACCCGATTTTGGTGCGGCGGTCGCCGAGATCGCATATCTATCAGTCGCTTTTAAGGATGAGATTTTGGTAATGACCTGCAAAACATTTGCCACGGGGCTACCCGCCGCTCATACACATGTTGTGCCACCGGCCAAGGGCCACAGAGAGGCCCCACATAGGACAACATTGATAGGAAGAACTCGTAAAAGTACGCCATTCACTTTCGCGATCGAGGCTAAAGTGTTAGGACACGGGGAAAAGATACCCTTACTAAACGCGTATGATGGGAAACAGGATCTGCGGGAGCACATATTCTACTTGGATGGATTGCTTTCTCTACACAGGTTCAGTCAAAGTGTGCATGCACGTATATTTGCAACCACGCTGACCGGGGTCGCTCTGGAGTGGTATTCTAGGATTGCCACGGGGATGATATCGAGTTATGAGGAACTGATGAAGAAGTTTGAAAGTCAGTTTTCAAGTAAGAAAAGAACAATTATGGATCACTGGCACCTATATTCGATGAAGCAAAGGGTAAAGAAATATTTGAAGGATTTAATTAGGAGGCTCAACTCGAAACTTCTAAAGATCGATGACCCCAAATGGTGAAATGGTAGATAACATCCTTCCACGCCACTTGATATTAGACTTTATCGGATGAATTACTTAAGGCAAAACTGAGGACAATTGAGGAAATCAACAAATTGGCATGCCAAGTGGTGTATTATGAGAGGATGATAGCAGCAAAGGCCATTGACTATTCGTCCAAGATGAATGACAAAGGGAGAGAAGATCGCAACTGGAATAAAAGCAAGAATGACATGTTTACGGGGTGGCAAAGAGCAAGGATGGCCGAACAAACTGAGAAAGATGAAGATTCACTTGCCACAAGACTCTCAACCAGATATTGCAAGTATCAGAAGCAGAATGGTCACACGACGGAAAAGTGTAAGGACCCGAGGGATGAGATAGCGCGTTTGATCAAAGATGGCAAACAAGTTAAGTATGTCAGGGATTTGAAAGACTAGGTGGACATGTCTAACAAGGACAAATTGCAGTCACCACGGAAGGACAAGCAGAAGTC
This sequence comes from Linaria vulgaris, assembly GCA_948329865.1. NCBI lineage: Eukaryota > Viridiplantae > Streptophyta > Magnoliopsida > Lamiales > Plantaginaceae > Linaria > Linaria vulgaris. Next base: position 60,604,466 of record OX415251.1, on the reverse strand, counting down.
CACAAACAACCCGCATGTAGTTGATTACCCACAGTTGATAGACAACCAGCCTAGAAAGGGGGATTATATACATGATCTCGGGGGGTCCTATTATTGCAGATTCGGTATGGGGCAAAAAAGGGTGACAAGAGAGATATATGCCAACCGCTACATGGGATTCACATACCTCTCTAGGATCGAGGATATGGCTCCAAAGAGAATCACCTTCTCCAAGGTGGATCTAATGAAACTAAGCCCCCAGGCCATACTAGCAGGTAAGGAGGATTTCCCTCTGGTGATTACAGTAGGTATAACAAATCTTGGTGTTATGAAAGTCCCAATAGACAATGAGAGTTCTGCCAATGTACTATTCTCTTCTACATGACAACAAATGGCGTTGGGAGATGACAAGATGGAGACGGTGAGGACTCTGCTCCATGGCTTTGGAGGGATAGAGGTTGTCCCTCGAAGATTATCACACTTTTGACCTTACTCAGAACTTTCTCGCAAATAAGGACCATGAACACAGATTACCTGATCGTTGTCGTGCCCTTCCCCAACAATGCAATCCTGGGTAGACTAGCGCTCAATGCTTTCAGAGTCGTGGTGTCCACAAACCATTTTAAGATGAAATTCCCAACCCCAACAAGAACAAGTGAGGTGATTAGCGATCATCGACAAGGTTGACTTTGCTATGTGGCGTCCCTCGAGGTCCAACATCAAGAGGATGAGGAGGCACTAATTGCATTAGCACCAACATAGATGGAGTCGATTGACTAATCTCCACTGTGTTTTTTCAATTAATTGCTTTCCAAAACAACTGAATTATGTTTTATTTATTCCCTAAATTGCCACACATGTATGGGACTGGCATGTAAAACTTAATACATGAACTATGAAGGCTTGAGTCCTAAGGCACAACTCGGGAAACATAGTCAACCCGACATTACGTTGGGCATAACCTTATCCCTAAGTCAATGGCTACCTTTGTTGATGTGATATTTATTGTTATGTTTGACGAAATGGAGAAGAACTCTACAAGTACAACAACGTGGCTTTCGTAGCTTGTAGACCTTAAGAGGTCAAAATAGGAGGCACAGTCTCGCCTAAATGAACTTACTATCTCTATCTATAGGATACTTTTTGTTGTGGTTTTCCAAGACGGAGGGAAACTCCACATATGATGGCATGGCTTTCGTAGCTCGAAGACCCGAAGCGGTGAAAAATAAATAAGATGGACACTAGACCCATCACGGGCAAGTGCTAACCAAATATCTCGAAAAATAAAAAAGATCGACACTATACCCGTCACGGGCAAGTGCAAATCTAATATCTCGAAAAACTAAAGAGATGGACATTCGACCCGACGAGGTCGAATGCAAACCTAATATCTCGATGCCCAACATATATGGACACTTGACTTGAGAAGGGCAAGTGCAAACCTAACATCTCAAAAAATGGTGAAGATGGACACTTGGCCCGACAACGACATGCGTAAACCTAATATCTCAAAAAACGACAGAGATGGACATTAACCCAACGAGTTCGAATGCAAATCTAATATCTCGATGGACGACGGAGATGCAATTCTACGAGACGAGGGCAAATGCAAAAAAATATATCTCGATAAAGACCAAGAACAACCACATGACCCCAACGAGATCAAACACAAACCTATTATGTTATAAAGTCTACCTCTACACGGGGGCGCAAATATTGAATTAGGCGATCTAAGGCACAATAAAACAACACAATCAAGACAAAGAGACAATAGATGATAAGCTGGACTAAAGACTATAATTCGCCCCTCGAGCGTGGAAACTCAAACGTGCACAGAGCAAAAGATTCAAGAAAAAATAACGTACAACAATAAAAGCATTCAAGTCCCAAGATAGGCTGATGCAACGCTTAAATTCAAAATAAAATCAAACATTGTTCATGTTGGCAAGCTACTAAAGGGAAATAAAGTCTCAAGCCGCAACATCGTTGTTCACATAATCAACCTCTTCTTCAGAATTCCACAAAAGAAGAGGAAGGGGAGGCGGCGGAAATATGTCGATCTTGACCAAGTCATCTTTATCCAGTAGGCGGACATACTCGTTTGACACAAGCGGCTCATCATGCTTGGCCTACGGTAGCAGTTTCAAGTCACGCCCTCAAGCTAGATTTAGCCATCGGGCATCGAAATCTCCACGCATGTAACCAGTATTGTGGATCTCATGGACCGTTAACACTTGTGCCTTGTCAGAGTGTTCAATTCCCCGGTGAATACTAATCTCCTGAAATGTATTGCTGCAAAGAAACTCATTGGCTATAACCAATCGTTGCTCGGTGGGGGGACGCCACATTCATTAACTACACTTGGGCAACCTAAGACCAGGTATGAATCATAATTGGTCAAAGTAATGATTAACATACCTCTTTGAGACCACGAGAATACCCTTAACCTTCCGCCACAACGACCCTCCCCTTTTCCGCCTCTAGCTACACCTCGAGCCCTTTGACACGTGCTTCTAGTGCCTTCTTCTCACCTCTCAATTTATTAACCATATCTCGAAACTACCGAGCGTTATTCTAGGCGACCGTCACATCCTCACGATTAGCGGCTGCCCTGGTAGTGACATCATTGGCATGACTAAGCACTTTGTCCCTCTCGTCTAGGGCAACCTTTAGGGCCTCGGGGTTACTGTCACGATACTCGGACTTCAGATGATCAATGTCGGCCCTCCTCTCCTTATGAGCCGTCACTCCAAGCCATTGGCCATGACATCGACAATGCTACTATGCCGAAAAAAGCAAACATATGAATATAAGTCATGAGTCTTGAATGAGAGAGAGAAATGAAGGTTTTATTATAATAGAATAAGGTATTATAAAAGTGCAATCATGGTGTATTACCCAACAACCTGGTTGAGAATGATAAAACACAAAGCTATAGAGTCTAAACACTAGACCCGAGTAGCAAAAGCGAGCCATACAAAATTAGCATAAAATTGAACTATTTAAATGAAACAACATAAACATCTTACGGACATAGCATGATTTCATATAATCAAAATAAATCCCGACGTGTAAAATATCCCCCACGGATTCGAAGGTTATGACTCTCAACCGGTTTGTGAGTTTTCTTCTTGGTTGCATTTGTAACTTGCACCTCTTTATCCAGAGATTTAGAGGGCGGAGGTGGGTTTTTATATATTACCAGCGAGGGGTATTCACTTTCATCATCACCATAATTAATTTCCATGTTATTGCGGTGACTTGGCAAAACAAGGCGATACTTTCTTGAGTACTCTGAATCTGAGTTAGGACCCCGATCATCCGTTGAGTCCCGGATCATCTCATCGTACATTGTGGCATCTTTTCCAATACGTCTTTTACATTTTGAATTCAAGCATTCACCCTGAGAATCAATCACATCCTTAAAAACATCATATGTCGAAGTAGTAGAAGTCAAATCTTTTCCCCAGGTACCCGACTCAACAATAATCAAATCATCCCCAACAACAATAATATCAACCAATTCTTTAGATGAAGTACCCAATTCTTCGATTACCAATTTATTTGAAATGACATTCAAATCATCAAAATCATTAGAAGACAAAATCACCTTACCTTTATCCATTAAGTCGCACCCTCGGGCAAAACAATATCTACATTAATAACCTCAGCACAATCAACATTGACATCCGGTTCTTCATTAATAAGAGCATGGAAAGAATTACCATTACCTCGTGACAAGGCTTTAACCAGAGAGAAATGCTCTATTCCTTTGGACCCCTCTTTTTTAGTAGGCGTTTTATCAAAGGTGCTAACCTCAACCCAATCAACCGGCTTAGTACGAACCAGTGTCCAAACTTTGGTTTTTCCTTAGAATTTTCAACAAGGTTGAAACTTCCAGGAAAAAACTTCGAATCTTTTCCATACACACTTTTGCAACTTGCTCAGATTTATTCTCGATTTTCTCAACACCATATTGTTTAATAACATGTCCCAACCGTTGTCATTTCCGACATAAATTGGGAAATTTTTCATAAATAACTTTCTGTTTGACGTAAGTTACTTTATCTCCAACTTGAACACCCCATTCAATGTCGTCTCGTAGTGGCTCTAAAAGATTCACTTCAACACATATACGAGGGAAATCAGGACGAGGCAAAGTGATTGTGCCCTCGTCTAACCTCGGTGGTCTACCAAAATAATGATCAAAAGATACAAGAGTGTTGCGTTCACAATATCTAAAGTTCAGATTCGGTAATCATATCCAAACCGGCGCAATTAGCAGTTCTGAATCCGGTGTAAAAGAGGGAGTCCATTTGAAAATCTTTGTCGAGACACTTGAAAATCTTATGAGTTTTTAATCCAAAGCCTTATGTAATTATTTTCCAAGTTTAAGCATAACGTGATGAGGGACAATGGGGCAGATAGTATACATGCCTTTTAGAGCAAATCTTTGAATCATGTGATGCATAAACATATAATTTGGTTTTGGCAATCGGTAAACGAACAATAAGCACCAAGTTTAAGCGATTATCAAGATCCTTTATCTCATTTTCTTCAAACAATATCATCAATTTACCTTTGAGGGTATGAAACTTTTTCGGTACAATCAACGTAACATCGACAAGAGATTGCTTAATATCATAATTTTGACTAGGATTTGCAATCTAAGCAAAAGACAAACCTTGCAATGGTTGACGTAATTGAAATGGGCGTGGATTGATCGGAGCAACATTCGAGCAAGCGGGTTCCCTCCATTTACCAGCAAAGTTAGATGAAACTTGTGGAATTGACCAAGGGATGGAGCCAAATACCTACTGGACTCATTTAGAGGTTTGGGACCCAAAATAGAGGCCTTTGGGGGGAAACAATCACTGGAATTTGGATCGGGGCCAAAAATGGAGTGCAAGATGTCGTGGCTAAAATTGACTGTCGGTACCCGCCATGTTGACTGCCCGCCGAAGTTGGTCGGCGACGACAGTGACCCGGTCGGTGTAATCAAGCCTCGGGTTGGCCGTTTTGGTTGCTCTAGTAACCTGGTCGGTTGGTGGGGTGACCGGGCTAGGGCCCCTGTCGATCGCCTGTCGGCCGCCTTCAAGGCTCCGCGTACCTTTAAGGCGCCCACCTTGGCGCCAGCTTGCGCCATAAGTTTCAAAGGCCAAAATTTCCCACCAAATCTAAGGCCCGCTGGTTAACCAACTCAGCAAAGAAGACGACCACGGCCCGTTGGCTAATGTTTGACAGTCAGAAAACCTCAAAAACCGTCGTTCATCGGGGCAGAGCAAAATTCTTCCTCTCCAAATTGGCTGAAATTTCTCGTCTCCTGAATCTAATAATGTTCTTAGAATTTTGAAATAATAAGCTTAGCTATGTGATCTGAAATAAATTCGTGCGAAAAAACACTAACTTGACCTTTGGCAAAGCTTATCCAAAATGTATGAAAGTCGGTTAAATAAAAGCTCTAGACCTTCACAATGCAATGGTGTGAAACTAAATCACACCCAATGGATGAACAAGAAGATCCAAGAGAAAACAAAGAAGAACACAAACCTCAAAAAATGAAGATCTTGAAAACAATTTCTACAAAATTAAAGCATAGTAGTGAAAGGCTTGTGGAGAGCGTGCTTTAGAGAGAGAAATTTAGTTGGAGTTACGTTTGAGTTACACGAGTCATGAATGAATGTTGTTATCTATGAATTTTGTTTGATGATGTCATTATTGAGGCTGAACATCAGTAACACTAGCCTCTCAAACTTTGCTCGCTCTTTGGCAGATGTCGAGAACTATGTGGCCAGACCGGGGAATATAATGCGCAGTGCGTCAATCTCCTCCTCTTTAGACTAGGAAACCCAATTAAAAGGAAATGGGGGCCGTCTGCCATGGATGTTGTGAGCTTTCCTTTACTAGGGGTACCGTACCTTTGACTTGGAAACTACCGGTTTGAACCCCACCGGGAGCCTGCACCCTAGGTTCTCCAGCTCTGCTAGTCTGCAAACTTGTCTTGTGAACTCGTCTCCTCTTCGCCCCAACGACAGTCTCTACAGCACCATCACATCCAACGCCCTCAGTAGCGGGCATATGAAAACCTTCGGAGATATCCCCATCCACAAGGATAGCTCAGGGTTTGTATGTGTCGAGGTTCATGTCGTCAAACGAGTCAACTGGGGTAGTTCCTCAACTGGTTTCCCCGACCTTCGACTATGCCTGAGAGTTCTTTGCGCTAGCCTTCCCACTAATTTCCTTCTCCTTGGTGGGGGAATTTGGATCGACACCTCTATCTGGCCCTCCCCTGTCTTTTCGGCCAAAACTTGGTTCATGCGAGCGTGGCGAATGATGACAAACGATTGTACAATACACCAAAAGTATATGATTAGATATCTAACTTGACTAACTCCTATACCAATAGTATCAGCTCCCGTATACGGAACTAGAGACAATCCTCCAAGGCTCAGCGTGTCATCCATAACTAACTTGGTCACATTAAACTTATGATTGATCACAAGATTAGCTCTGAAAATGTTACCCCACATCGAAGCGCCCACTTCGCGAGGGATTGTAATCCTCTGTACCTCCACCCAATCTTTCCTTTGAGGCGAAAACTCACTTGCCCAACTCTCTTTAATGTAAAAATACCTCTTCTTCTGGGTTTTCCCATAACCTGTCCGATCCTGGTATGGGAAATTAACCCTTTTTAGGGCCTTTACATGATAGAAACACATCCCCTTGCGCCCCACCTCGAACAAACACCAAATCTCATTGTGGGTCGCAAGGAGTATTCCACCCACTTCATAGCAAGTAAAAAGCACATTTTGTTTGGCACCCGATATCATTATTTGGTACCCAATCGTCCGGATTACGCCTCCCAAATAGGGGTAATAATTTGAAGTAGAACACATTCTATTTCCAAGTCAACAGTAAACATTCTTAAATTTGGCACCCGCTCTTGAATAAAAAAAAACTCCCAAATTAGGGGGACTATATGGTGGCGGTGTTTTAGGTGTCCATAAACAAACTGGGCCGGCCTGGCCCACTAACGGCTGATGAGGCATTTTGGGTGATGCAAAATAGAATATAAGCTAACAAATAATTGCCACTCCTAAGTCTCACTGTGTCGCAATTGAATGAATCAAGTAATAATAAAATGGTAAAGTATACTTACAGATCAAGTATCGAATCCCAAAGGAGTTGTGGACTTTTGAATGAATCACTTAAATGCAAAATACTAACTTACTAGCACTTTTGTCTCTTGTGTTTGGAGGCTGAATTCTAATTAATTTAAGAATGCTATGAGTGCGTTTGAACTAAAAATGCTTAATAACTACGATGCAAGAATGAATTATATCTAAGATGCAAGAAAACAGTAAATTATGGTTTTGGAGTTTTAAAAGCAAATAATAACAAAAGTGTATTAAACTACGCAAGGTTTGAATTGACTAAATTAACTAAACTAGAACAAAATTGAATTGATTGATTGGTTGTAAGAAATATAAAGAAAAATTGTTTAGAGGTTGATTTCCACTAAGATCTCATCCTATATTTTAGTTTAAGTCCTTGGTAGTTGCTTGATGGTGCACACCTAATGAATCTGTGGCATATGGCAGGAGTTATCCCAACCATACCCTTATTAGTCTCTAATAACCTACCGTGTTAACAGAATTAGCCCAATTGTGAGTTGTTTTAGTAGATAGTTCAAATCTGCAACCCAATTAACTCATCAACCTCGCCTCAACAAAACCTACATAATTAAGACATATGTAATGTGATCAAGGTATTGCGCTACATTTATTTTTGCAAGTCCAAAGTCACAAATCAAATATATATATATATACTAGCAAAAAAGCGCACGCGGGGACCGCGTGCAAATTTTTTTTAGTGTAAAGAGTATATTAGTTCTAACGCGTATTTGTTATCGTATATATTAGAGAATATATAAGAGTTTATCCAATAGACGTGACTGTAAATTGATGAAATAACTATTACGCAACACTACGAATAATAGAAAATCATAAAACAACGAAAGTCAAGACACCATGATTTGTTTACCCAGTTCACTATTCTACATCTGGGGGCGCACCAAGCCAGGATTTTTCACTATAGATTTTTATCATAAGGTTACAATTACATCATATGGCTATTTATATTAGGTATTATCCCTGATTTATTGTATCAGAATTGGTCAATAGTATATTCATGCTCCACAATGCATCACAACCACCAACCACTCTTTTGTATCTTTGCTCTCAAAAGTCGGCTTTGATCCTGTAAGCCAAAGTTCTACGCGGTTAACACCTAGACGAACAAAACATAACAAATGTGCGAATAGGATAAAACTTATAAAATGAAATAAAGCCTAATGGAGCAAAAAGAAATAATTTACCTCCAAAATCTTAACCATTGGCTACCAACAACCACCATTATCTTATACAAACGTAACAGTGCAAATATCAGCTAGTCAAATTATGCAACAATACGAATAAAAGAAAATCATAAAACAACGAAAGCAAAGACACCGAAATTTATTTACGCAGTTCGTCTATGCTACACCGGAGTAGCCACCAAGCCAAGATTAATAGTACCGGGATTGATCAATAGCATAGATTGAAATATTGAGTTCGGGCAAATAAGAAATTGAAGATCGAATGTTGAATTATCAAACTTGATAATTGAATATCTGTACAAAAATTGAAAAAAAAAAGAATATTGTCGTGAAGACAAATTGTTACATCCACAAACTAAATGTACTTGTAAGGTGAGAGTAATCTAGCTTGGCGAACTCGTTCAACAAACTCGCACATCCAGGGACTGCAAGAAAGTTAAAATTAAAAGTTAAATTAAGGCTAATAATACTGTGTGAAGTCAATATATTTGTTGCATTATGAATAAAGCCATATCAGGCGCACTTGATGAGAGTAAAACTTAAAATAGTTAACAAATACTTACACAAACGTAACAGTACAAATATCAGCTAGTCAAATTCTAATTTAAAATAATTGGCGGAATTAATAGAATAGTTTTTCATATGTGTATAACTTCTTGTAGTATGTGTCTTGCCTAGCTAAAAGTACGGACACGATATAATATTTTTATTTATTTCTTAACAGTAAAAAAAAACCGGGTTCGTATATTATTTCCTCAAGCACGGTATTGGTACCAAAAGAAAAGATAATTATGTTAAAGACGTTTAACCATACTGAAAAAAAAACAATAAAAAGAATTAGGCATATTATAGAGAAATATGAAAAAATAGCAGGTGAAAGAGTAAAGTGAAAGAGTAAACAACTTACATGATTTGAAGATTGAACACAACTGACTATGTGTGATTAATGTTAGCATAATAGTAAGTTTGCAAACTGTCGGCTAATAAAAGATAAACTTATGCTCTATAAATACAATAAATTTCGTAGGTAATCATGTTTTTAGTGGAATAGTATGTAACTCATATATATTTACATTAAATCTACGAAGATAACATAATAAAGTGGGTAAAATTATAAAGTTGAGGCGATTTAATTTATTTTTGTCAAAAGATGCTTTATTTGTCATGAATACGTGCAATGTGACATAGTCAACCAAATTTATAAATAAGTAAATAAAATTAATATTTAAGAAATACTGTTTCAAACGACAGCTCAATTAAAAATGTGATCAACTGAGTGTGTTTTTTCTTTTCTTTTTGCCGCCCAACAAACATCTTAGTTCTTTTTAGTAAGAGGTTAAATACATTAATTTGTTGCGGGAGATAGTAATATATAAACGTGCAAATACTTGAAAAAGTGTGGTCATTCTATTCACAATGCTAACTAAAAATAAGTGTCAACATAACGAAATATATGCACAAAAAAATTAGTTTACGATGGTTCGATTATCGATTTTACTTCATATGTATCTCATATTCATAACTAAAATATATTAGTACACGTTTTGTATTTGTACCAATAATGTAATATTGCACGATTCATATTCATAATGATAACGTATTACGATAACACATTACTATACCGCTGGATTAATATAACACAAGAATGCATCAATTATTGTCATGGTACATAAGGATACAATTACTTCTTTACCTAAAATCCCAAAGTAGTTAAAGCATACTCACGTTACACTTTATATAAAGGCAATAACAAACAAATTATGTATGATTTTCATCATTGCGGCTGTACACTTATTCGTTATTCCCAAAGACTTAATTATCTAGCTTTTCTTAAATACTTGAAAAATAAATATTGTGTCTTACTTAAACCATCTTCAATTCATCATCTACCAATTTGACATAATATACTTTAGTGTACAGAAATTTGCTATCATACATATGTGATTTTCATTCTCTCCACAATCACACATATTCATAATTTACACACTAACCTTATATATGTTGTATCATGCATTACACATAGACATTATTTAGACACTCATTTAACCTACATTTGACCATCCTCATATATTGGCACATAGCATTCAGTACTTGTCAAATAGATCTTGCACAAACCTTGTTAAAGCTAACGTCCAATTCACACGTAATTGAGTCACAAATTCACAACACAATCGATCGCAATCGAATAACAAACACAAACACACAATGCAGTAGAACATAGAAATAAACTCATGCACACATAATGCACAAGGTTTACTTGGTTCGGCGTTCGATTATCAATGCGATCATGAACCCTAATCTAAGGGAGATGATGTTCTTTTATTGATGAAGAGGAATTAGTTAAAAGTTCCTCTCAGGTGAAACATAATAAAAAATGAGAAGTGATCATCGAAGTAACAGAGCTAAGACCAGCTTTTATACTAAGCTGCTCTAACTAACTTCTCTCAGCTAACATAAGCCTGGTGTAGATTAGTACTAACATGCGGAGTATTAAATAAACTAAACTACCCCTTCTCAGGTTTGTGAACCAACTCCCACAATTCTCCACCTTGGTTCAAAACCTGAACCACCTCAACAACAACTTCAAACCCTTCAACCAATCTTCAGAACCTCACCTCTAGTTTAGCTCCACCAGGAGCTAACAGCTCTGAAGCTTGATCAAGTCCAAACAATAGTTGAATTTACTATTTGGCAATACCTTGGTTATCGTGTCAGTAGGGTTATGTTCAGTGGAGATGTTTTGGGCCTTCACTACCTCCTTAGCAATCACTTCCGTCACAATGTGTAGCTTAATGTCTACATATTTTGTCCTTTCATGATACATCTGATTCTTTCATATGAAATAGCACTTTGATTATCACAATGTACTCTGATATCTCCACTCTGCATCTTTAGCTATCCCTTCAAGCCAAATGTATTCCTTAACAGCTTCAGTAAGAGCGATGTACTCTGCTTCAGTAGTGGAAAGAGCAACCACCGTTTCAAGACTGGCTTTCCAGCTAATAGTTGTGCCAAATGCTGTGAATACAAAACCAGTGAGTGACTTTCTAGAATGTAAGTACCCTGCATAGTCTGAATCCACAAAGCCAACAATCCCATGCACATTCCTATTCTTGTCATTTGCTCTACCATAGACCGACACTTTATTCACTGTCCATTTGATGTACCCTAAGATCCACTTAGGATTAGCCATAGACCTGCTAACTAAGCTTACAGAGTAGGCAAGATCAGGTCTAGTGCAAATAATTTCATACATCAATGATCCCACAACCTTTGCATAAGGAATATATTTCATATATAGGATATCTTCATGAGTTGAAGGAGATTGTTCTTTACTAAGTTTGAACTGTTGTGGCAGAGGTGTTGAAGTCGCTTTAGCACCTCTCATTCCAAACTTATTCAAGACCTTCATTAAGTAATCCTCTTATGACAAATATAGAACTCTCTTTATCTCCATTCCATGTATCCTAGCTGCTGCTCCAAGATCTTTCATCTCAAACTCTCCTTTCGATTTTTCCTTGGTTTCAACAATCCTTGTCTTATTGTTGCTTATCAATACTATATCATCAACATACATTAATAGGATTGTGAAGTCTCCTTCAGAGTTGAACTAGAAATAAACACAGTTGTGAAACCTGCTTCTCTTGAACTTCACCTGAGTCATGCATTCATCAAACCTCTTGTTCCATTGTCTAGGAGATTGCTTCAACCCATATAAGGAATTATTTAGATGACATACACAATCTTCTTTCCCTTTGACTTTGAAACCTTTAGGCTGGTGCATCAAAATGTTTTCATCAAGTTCACCATACAAGAAAGTTGTTTTAACATCCGTTTGCCCAAGTCATGTTCAGCTACCATGGCCGAACGAAAGTTAAGGAAAAATCATAACAAGGGTACTCGAACCGGAACCACCTTCCGACAGAGAATAAGTAGAGCAAGATGAAGAAATGTTAGGAGAAGAGGTTGAGCGAGAAAATGAAGCCATGAGAACTAGGGAGAACAGAGAACAAATGGAAGGATATGCTCTGATCAAAGAATAATAGGAATAAGAAGCAGTGAGGGTAGCCCTTTCAAATCAAAGGAAAATGGAAACGTTAAGAAGGGAAATCGTCTTCCCATTTAAATGAGCCACACTTAGTTAAGGACAAGTGTCCAACATAAACTACCAGTCGCCAAATAAATCGTAATGCATGGATAGGGCATTTAAAGCGGAAGGGACGTAGACACGATCTCATTCGTGATCATCATAATGCAAAGGTAACCCCTAAAACCAAAAGGGCGCGGACGCAAAAGGGAACAAAATGAATCAAGCAAAGTCTCTTACTTCAGAAGCATTCGAAGTAAGAGACTTGGGGGATATCTGATAATGCATAAATACCAGATCCAGAAAAGACCAAACTACCCTCATAGTGAGGGGCCTTATAATAAGAGAAGTTCGTAACACCAAGGAGCAGACCGCATGTATCAAGAGAAAGGACTGTAGACATCCTCACTTGGGTCAGGGTCACACGTAACATTATGAGTTGTCATACTATATTATACGCATGATCTCGCCATTACACTCGAAACGACACGTATTAACTATTGGCAGTCGTTTCACCTTCCACGGAGAAGAATTTATATGAGCACATCCCGATCATAATATATAGCATACCACATTTTGGCCTAATGTTATGATGAAGATCTCATCCAGAAGCATGGTGGTTTGTAAGAGTCTTTTCAGAACCGGATTGATTACTGTACCGGTAGTCTTACTGATTACATGTTTGATTAGTTGAACCGATTGAACTACTGGTTCTCTTGGTAAACGATTTTAGTGTTTTTATAATAACCATATTAATATGTATTTTTATATATAAGATATTCCTTACAATCTCAAAATGAAATATCAAGAGTTCTTGTGTTTTGTTATTTATGTTGATCAAAATATGTTAGTTGATAAGATCCTTAGCACTGATAATTTATATAAATATGGAATAATAAAACTCTAATTTTACATTTAAAAACAAACTCATAACTTTGAAAAAATGATAATTTGATCCACTGAAGAAACATGAAAAACGAAAATTTATATCACAAAATTAATCGGGTTGGTTAATACCTTAATTATCGGTGAATTGTGGTTCAAAATGCAAATTCTGTAATTCGTATAGAGAGAATTTATGAATATGAGAGCTTACACGACGGGGTATTCGTGAGATATGGTGATCTTTTAAGTACGAGGAAACAGATGGTTTAACTGAATAAAAGTAAAATTGTATTGCTTTAAATTGATTATAGAGTACAAGTATGTAAGATCAATTTGAGTTGGTTTACAATGTTGATCTAGCCTTCAATATATAGTATCTCGGAGTGCAAATGAGGCGAATCATCTGTCCACCATGAATGATGGTGATGGGCTCCTATAAATGCGGCTTCTTGGAGGGTACATCGACTGAAAATAGTTAATATGAACCATTTTAAGTGTAATGGCTCGATCATGCGTATAATAAATTATGACAACTTATTCTATTACACGTGACTCTGACCTAAGTGGGGATACCGACAACCCCTCGCCTTGATACGAGCAGACTGCTCCTCCGTGTTACGAAATTCTCTTATTGCGAGAGCCCTCACCGTGAGGGTATTTTGGTATTTTTCAAATTTGATATATTTATGAATTATTATACATCATCCAAGTTCGATGCTTCAAAGAATCCGAGTTTCGTACGTAACACATGGCCAAATCGGTTATCACATGCAGGTGAGGAGACTGAACGATTTGTGCACCCTAATTCCCTTTAGAGGCGGAGACTTTTTAAGAAACCTCGTGTGAGGGGCTGTCAAAATATTGTGTCTCATTTCTTCACATATCTTTGAATCATACGCTTTGGTTCCTTGCTAAAAAAAATGAACACTCTTGCCTCATCCGCTTTGTCTTCTGGTGTGATAGGACCTTTGGTCGCCATTAGGTTTTTCTGGAAGGGATTTGATCCAAACTCTCTAGCGCTTCCTCGCAACCCCCTATGTCTGAGGGGTGGTACGAGGACCACTTACGTTTTCTCTGGGAGTAAGGTCACCGTATCTGAGACGGGATCTGATGATGATAGCAGGGGTGATATACCCTAAAGTCAATCTCATTCTATTTCACAAGAGGTGGGTTCCATGTCTTACGACAAAGTTAGTGACCTTTCTTTTTGCTTTCATATGGATTTTAATGCTTTGGATATTCGAATTCCTACTCCCGAGGATCGTGCAGATACTCCATCCCTTCATTATCTTACAGTCTATGAAGATCAAGTCCACTAGGGTCTTCATCATTTCTATCCTTCGTAGTTTGTGGAGGTGTTACACTACATCAGCGCATGTCCGAGCCAGCTAAATGGGAATTTCTACGGGGTGATGGCCGACTTCAGGCTTTGCTGGTGTCTTATGGAAATGACATGCATGGTTCAGTCCTTCATGGTTGTGTATAACGTTGGTACCAATACGATGACATCTCCTATGTTCACTTTTTTCTGCGTAAGAAGGCCACTTTCTTGGTTGGAAAACCTTCATCTGCCGGTGCTTGAAAGAATCGTTTCTTCTTTGAGAAGCCTTGAGGTGCAGATGCTTCTACCGTTTAGGGCATGAGGACCCGATGGCAGGTAGGTTACGAGGGACCTCAGGTTCCTGATCGCGATGGTTCCTACATTCGTTCTAACGCCCTTCGTGTTAGGCCTCTATATTAGGGTTCTCTTGATTTGTCTCGTCTCACATAGAACTATGTTTTATTCATGTCGACGATCTTCAGAGATCTGTTCGTTTGTACGTTCCTTTCCCAGAGGACCTCCGGGGTGAAGTCTATTTTCATATGTTTCTCATGAGACTCTCATACCTTTATACTATCTCTCTCTTTCTCTGACTAGTCCTTTGTGCATTTTAGGGGAACAAAGTCTGAGGATAGTTTTTACAAGTTGCATTTTCTCCTAGTAGGGCCAGTTTCGATTCTTGGGGATTGGATCTTGTGGACCATTTAAATGGGTTGAGATTACTTTCTACTGAATTATCCTCGTAGGTAGCTGACGTGACGGAGAACTTGGTTTTGAAGAGGAGCAGGGGTGGGGAGCTCTCTGGTCCTCAACAAGTGTCGTCAGGGACGTGTCCAATCCTTTCTTGCTAGATCAAACCCTAAGCTGAATCTATATGAGGCCATGTGCTAAGTGGAGAAGAAATGTTATGGTTAATTTCCCCTCCTCTCATTGCAATTTGGTGCTTCTTGTTCTATTTCAACCTCGGCGAGAAGGGATAATTTGTCTTTTGTTCTGGGTAAGTATTTGCATCTTGGTTTGGAGTCTTCATCCGATCTAGTTCTTTCATGACCTCTTATCATTTATTTTTTGGCACGAAGGCTATTCGAGGATCTCTGGTTAGGTTATTGAAGGTGAAATTACATCTATGTTATCACAGGGGAAAGCCGGGGGAGGCACCCTAAGGCGCTCTTCCGTATTGTGAGAAGCCTCGTAGGTTATTGTGAGACGCCTCATAGGTCTCGAGGGATCTTGTCAGTTCTACTGCGCGGATCTTCGTCAACTCCCAATGTTGGTCATTTGTCAACACGTCTTTGGGAACAGGTTATGGATCTACATCCTAACAAAGCTTCCGGGGTTCCTCCTCTCGTTGGCCATGATTTAGTCTTTTCCGAGGATGGAGATCTTGAAGGCCTCTATGAAGAGAATGTTTGGTGGATGATGGTTTTTGACACAGACATGAGTTATTTCAGTTGTTTGCTACCCCCACTAACATCGGGATTTCACTTATGGCCTTGTTGCTCCAGTGATCCCTATCAACGCATTTTTTGTTCTTTCTCTTTGTATTCCGCTACCGGTTATCATGGATAGCTTGGTTGGTGATAACGAGGGACTGTACGGCCAAAAGATTTGTACAAGTACCATTCTTAGTATGCTTTGGATCGGCTAGCAGCGATGAGCATTCATTGGAAGAGGATCGGGTTCGTATTGCCAAGTTGGAAGGATACTCATCTTCTCTTGGTGCATTGGAAAATTTGGAAAAGATTCTAGCTACCAAACGTGCCACCTCTTTGGGATTCAAGGGGATCTCCGAAAGTCTTAAGAGCACATCAAAAGAGGTCTAGACGAGTTGACCCGTTTTACAACGAGAAGGTCGTGGCTCCGTGAGCTGCCGAGGTGACCGTGTTCTTGCTTCCAATATGCGCATGCGCAAAGAGTTGGAGTCTTTATAGATCAAGCGGGATGAACTGGTAGCTTCTTTTGGGTGGCTCTCCTTTTTGCCGAGGTGAAGGGCAACCAACTTTCTCATCTTTGGAAGGAGTGTCGCCTTGTAAGCCTTTATCTAAAGAATCGTTTTCATTTCTATGGCAAGCTACCACTCTGTCCTTGTCCTAATCTATGGAGGAATGTAAAGTTCTGAAGCATACCAGGCTCGTGTGGCTTAAGATTTGGCTGTGCATTTGAGAGAGGGATTCGACCATAGTGCTTATTAGTGGATTCGGTCTGGGTACATCGTGGATGGCTACTCTACTGATTTTATGGATGTGATGCTTCATATCCCTAAAAGTGAGAGTGACTTGGGTGGGGATTTCTGCCTTGTATCTCCAAGATTGGATAATAGTAGTTTTTAGGGGATGTAGCACCTATTTCTTTGTTAACAATTTTTTTTATTCCAATTTTTGTCTACCACTTCATGCCAATATAGATTTTATTGAACTTATGCCACCAACGCGCATTCGACTGGCCTTTTGGAGGCCAACCACTCTGACTTACTTCACCAATTCGCGTTCGGTTGGTTTCTTCCGCCAACTTTGGGTTGATTTTATCACCAACACGCATTTGGTTGGTCTTACGTACCAATATTTTTTAGTCATACTTACCAACGTGCTTCGGTAGTTGTCCCACATCTTGACATTGCCCTAAGCATCAGCAGTTGGAGTTTTTTTAGCTTCTGGACTCGAAGACCAAGTATAAGGGAGTTGGGGTGTGTGTTAACATGGTGTCGTAGTGTTGATTCTCCACCTATCCTAGCGTTTCCCCTTCCGTTAGGCCCTAAGGACTCGAAGTTCATGTATTACATGCTATCTGCAATGTCCATTTCTTCTGCATCGTGAACTATTTCCCTCAGCTTGACATTGCCTTTTGGCTCAAATGTCAGGGCTTATGAGGTTGTTCGCTCTAGTTAGGAGTCTTATTGTTCTCCTTGGAGCATCGGCTGTTTGTTTTGTCCTTTCCTTCGTAGGGACTCTTTTTTTTTTGTCTTGTCATACTTTTTCGTATTCCTTGCTGGGTGAGGGCTGAGACCTAGGATGTTTGACCGATCTTTGGTTTTGTGGGGGGCGGGGGGGGGGGGGGGGGGGGGGGTGGAGGAACCTTTTAATCACAACTCTCAGGTGCTGACATTAGTTGGTTTTGTGCCCCATGCTCGTGGTATTCACAATGCCTCCCCATGTCTATTTTATGGCCCTCCTCTATCATTTTGGATGTCTTAGGCCATTGCATTGGGCGTTCTTCCCACAATAACTGAAGTACTTGTTGCTAGACATAATGTGTTGATGTGCGTGGTGCTCTAGATTTTGCCCATTGTTTCCTGACTCGTCTTTGGGTACCCCTGCTTTCTCCTATTCCTCCTCGTGTCCCAAATTTTGTTTTAAGATGGATGGTGGATATGATAACTTCAAAAGCTCGAATCGCGGGGTAGCCGCAAGTGATGTTGTATGGTTCTATTGGGGCCTCTAGGACGTGACAAAAGATGTTTTTTGTCCTATGGCGTGGTTCAGTCCCCCAGATCATGGGGAGGGAGATGGTCCCATGTGCAGTAACGAGGGTATCGAAGAAGCCTTTGAGTTCTATTTGTTGGGCTTCGATTCTAGAAACTGATATTCCTAGGTACTGTAGGGTAGAGTTATGTATAATGTTTACCATGCTACTGGTATCCACCAGGATATCGGTGATGTCATACCATTGTACCCATGCTCTAATGATGACGGGGCTAGAGTGCGGGTATCTTACTCCTCTGTCGTTCTCAGGTGCGAATGTGATGACCAGTTTTGGTGATTGTGGCCCGGCTGGGCCCTTGTTTATAGGGCGTTGCGTGATGGCATTCCACTTTTGTGTTTTGGAGGATCTTCATGGCTTGAGTTTTACACGAATCATTCTCAAGGAATTCTTTCGATGACGTTCCCACCGACGGCGCCAAACTGATAACACAAAATTAATCGGGTTGAGTAATTCCTTAATTATCGGTGGGATATGGTTTGGTAATGCAATTCTTGTGATTCGTATTGAGAATATATGAATCTGAGAGCTTATACAATGGGGTATTCGTGAGATATACATATCTTTTAATTATGAGGAAAAAGATGGTTTAATTGAATAAAAGTAGAACTATATTTCCTATAAAGTGATTACAAAGTACAAGTATGTGAGCTCAATATGACTTTGTTTACGACGTTCATCTAGTCTTCTATATATAGTATCTCGGCGTGTAAATGGGGCAAATCATATGTCTCCCATGAGTGATGGTGATGGGGTCCTATAAAAATTGCTTCGTAAAAGGTGGATTGACTGACAATAGTTAATATGGGATGTTTTGAGTGCAATGGATAGGTCATGCATATGATAAATTCTGACAACTCATTATGTTACGCGTGACTCTAACCCAAGAGGGGATATCGATAGTCCTTCGTCTTGATATGAGCGGATTGCTCTTGGGGTAACGAACTTCTCTTGTTACGAGAGAGCCCTCACCCTGAGGGTAGTCTAGTCTTTTCTGGATCCGATGTATTTATGCATTATTAGAAATAATACAACACTTGAATTATTTACAATCATGAATACTACAAGCATACTCTCTTTATCATTTTCTTAAAGTTTCATGTCTAATTTTCCATTTATAAACATCATAACTTTGAAAAAGTTAGAATTTAGTCCACTGAAAAAACTTGAAAAACAGATATAATACAGCACTTGAAATCTTTAGAACGTTGAAAAGTGACGAATAAGTCCATTGAAAAAAAAAACTTGAAAAAAAGAAATAATACAACACTTGGAATCTTTCATAACTTTGAAAAATAACGATTTAGTCCACTGAAGAAAATTTCACAAAATAAAACAATACAACGCTTGAATTTTTTACACTCATAAATACTACAGGAATAATGTTTTACTCAATTTATTGAAGTTTCATGTCTTATTTGCCATTTAACTACCACATCATAACTTTGAAAAAAAATGATAAGTTAGTCCACTAAAGAAACTTGAAAAAAAGGAAATAACACAATACTTGAATCTTTAATTTTACACTCATAAATATTACAAGCATATTGTTTCAATCATTTTATTAAAGTTTCATGTCGAATTTTCCATTTAAAAACAACATCATAACTTTGAAAATTTACAATTTAAGTTCACTTAAGAAATTTGAAAAAGGAATAATACAACAATTGAGTATTTTACTCTCATAAATACTACGAGCATATTTTTTTAGTTTCACGTCTACATTTCTAATAAAAAAAAATCGTAACTTTGAAAAATTGACATTTTTACTCCACTAAAAAAACTTGAAAAAAATAAATAATATAACACTGGAATCTTTTCCGCTCATAAATACTATAAGCATATTGTTTTAAGGGTAAATTATTATTTCTGCCCAATAACTTTGACAAAAATTACTTTTTGCCCTTTTTTTCGGCCCCCACTTTTTCTGCCCTGCTAGTTTTCATTTTTCTATCAAAAATGCCCAATTTCAGCCACATCAGTTAAATTGCTGATGTGGCTGCCCAGTCAAAAAAGTGCTACGCCTAGTCAATAAGTTGTTATAGCCAAGTGGAATCTTTTTTGCTGAAAACACGTTTTTAAGATAATATGAATTATTACACAATTTAACCAAGAGTTTTTTAAAATTACACTTAGACCCCAAAATAAAAAAAAAAACAAAAAAAAATAAATAAACTTATATTTTTCTTCTTCTTCCCCGTACCCCCGCCGGAGTTTGAACAGTGCCGGCGACGGGGCTAGTCAAATCTTCCAATTGACGTTTCCAAATCTTATATAATCACTTCAATTAACAAAATTGATGACCTAAATCCGATTTTATCGAGTGTCGAATCGAAATAAGTGATGGGAGAAAATGTCGCCGGAGCTCCGACGGAGGTCTACGCGATCGTCGTAGTAGAGGAGGAGCACGACGCGCGAACATCACCGATGAACAGTACCGCGAATAGTGCACGCAAACAGAACGCGTGAAGAGTACCCATGAACAGTATCCATGACCATTGTTGTGAATAGTGCCCAATGAACTTCGCCGTGAACAGTACCGCGAGTGGCGGCTGCAGGTTTGGGGGTGGGGGGTGGGTACATGAAGATGATGACATTTTTTTTTTCAATTAATGTATTTTATTTTTATTTGTTTTTTACAATTTTTAGAAATTATTAAAATCTTTATTATTTTTAAAATATTTTTAAGATATAAAAAATGAATATATATATATATATATGTTTAATTTGTATATATATTATTTTTACCAAATAGTTATATATAAGTTTTTAATTATATAAATTTTTATAATTTATAAATATATATATATATATATATATATATATTTGGGGGCAAAGTACAATTTATTTTGGGGTGCAAATGTAATTTTTAATATTACAAGGATTAGTACAAAAAAAGTTTTTTTGGTTGAAAAATATGACGTGGCGTGACAACTTATTGACTAGGCGTAGCACTTTCTTGACTGGGCAGCCACATCAGCAATTTAGCTGATGTGGCTGAAATTGGACATTTTTGATAGAAAAACGAAAACTAGCAGGGCAAAAAAAGTCGGCTCGGGAGAAAAAGGGCAAAATGTAATTTTTGGCAAAGTTATTGGGCAGAAATAATAATTCGCCCTTGTTTTAATAATCATTTTATTGAAGTTTCATACTAATTTTACATTTAAAAACTACATCATAACTTTTTAAAAATGACATTTTATGTCCAGTGAAGAAATTTGAAAAAGAAAATAAAATAATACTTGAATCTCTCACACTCATAAATACTACAAGCATATTGTTTTAATCAATTTGTTAAAGTTTCATGTCAAATTTTCAATTTAAAAACAACATCATAACTTTGAAAAGTGACAATTTAAGTCCACAGGAGAAACTTTAAAATACTCGAATAAAAAATACAACACTCGAATCTTATACGCTCATAATTACTACAAGCAAATTATTTTTATTAGTTTATTGAAGTTTCATGTCTAAATTTCCGTTTAAGAACAACATGGTAACTTTAAAAAAATAACAATATAATCCACTGGAAAAACTTGGAAAACGAAAATAATACAACACTTGAATCTTTTACACTCATAAATACTACTGACATATTGTTTTAATCATTTTAATCAAGTTTCATGTCTTCTTTTCCATTTAAAAACAACATCATAACATTGAAAAAATGACAATTTAGTCCATTTAAAAAACTTGAAAAAGAAATAATACAACACTTGAATCTTTTACACTTATAAATACTACAAGTATATTGTTTTAATCAATTTATTGAAGTTTCATATTCTAATTTTCATTTAAAACCCACATCATAACATTAAAAAAGTGACAATTCAGTCCACTAATGAAACTTGAAAAAAACAAAAATATAACGCTTGAATTTTTACACTCATAAAATCTACAAGCATATTGTTTTAATCAATTTATTGAAGTTTCATGTCTAAGTTTCCATTCAAAAACAACATCATAGCTTTAAAAAAGTGACAATTTAGACCACTGGAGAAACTTGAAAAAGGGAAATAATACAACAATTGAATATTTTACACTCATAAATACTACAAGAATGTTGTTTTAATCATTTTATTGAAGTTTCATGTCTAATTTTACATTTATAAACAATATCACATTTTGAAAAAGTGACAATTTAAGTCAACTGAAGAAAGTTGAAAAAGGAAATAAAACAACACTTAATTCTTTTACACGCGTACATACTACAAGCATATTATTTTTATCAATTTATTGAAATTGTTTGTCCAAGTTTCTATTTAAAATCAACATCATAACTTTGAAAACGTAACAATTTAGTCCAATGAAAGACTTGAAAGAAGGAAGTAATACAACACTTGAATCTTTTACACCCATAATACTACAAGCATATTGTTTAAATGAATTTATTGAAGTTTTATGCTTTACTTTCTATTTTAAAATAGGAGTAATTACATTAAACCCCCCATCGTATGCTCCATTTTTGAGTCAACCCCCTTAATATTGTTTTGACTCAGTCAACTCCCCATCGTTTGCCAAAATCATCACTTTGCCCCAGGTCAATTTTTTGCACTTTTTTCAGCGGTATTTTCGTTAAATGTTAAAAATTTTAATATTTGTTTTAAAAAAAATGTAAAATTTATTAATCGACAAATATTAATTTTCGCCAAAAAAAAAATTTTCAACCAAATTTATTTCCGAAATTTTTTTTTTCGGCAAATATTTTTTTTTTCGAACAAATTTTTTTTTTCCCGACAAAATTTTTTTTTCGACAAATATTTTTTTCAGAAATTTTTTCCAAAAAAGGAATTATGTCGAAAAAAATTATCGAAAAAATATATTTGCCGAAAAAAAAATGTTGTCGAAAAAAAACATTTTGTTGGAAAAAAAAATTTGTCGAAAAAAAATTTTTGTTCGAAAAAAAAATATTTGCCAAAAACAAAATTCGGAAATAAATTTGGTTGAAAAAAAACTTTTTTTGGCGAAAATTAATATTTGTCGATTAATAAATTTTACATTTTTTTAAAACAAATATTAAAATTTTTAACATTTGACGAAAATACCCCTGAAAAATGTGCAAAAAAGTTGACTTGGGGCAAAGTGATGATTTTGGCAAATGATGGGGGGTTGACTGAGTCAAAACAAAGTTAAGGGGGTTGACTCAGAAATTGACCATACGATGGGGGGTTTAATGTAATTACCCCTTAAAAATAACATCATAACATTGAAGAAGTGACAATTCAGTACATCGGAGAGACTTGAAAAAGGAATAATACAATACTTGAATCTTTTACATTTACACTTATAAATACTACGTACAAGCATATTATTTTAATCAATTTCTTGAAGTTTCGTACCTAGGTTTCCATTTAAAAACAACATCATAACTTTAAAAAAGTGACAACGTCACAACATCATATTACTATGTGTTGTGGCGTGAAGAATGTTCAATGTGTTACTATTACTGCTAAAGTGATCACTCGTCTCGTGTGCTACCCATAATGTATAATGAGCAAAAAAACAAACAATTTATGCAAGTGATTATGCATAACATACACTTTTTTATATTTCATATTGCAACATTTTCTACAAGGACAACAAACTTTTTCCTGAAACAAATTACTATTGTGCGACAATGCAAATCGACAAAGTTCGATGCACCAACCTCAAAACGCCGATTCAAACAACCTCTCGCGTTCAACTGATCCTACATCCAACTTCGATCTTCGTTGTTAGACAAATACCAAATAATAAACTGACAAATCAACGAAAAAAATGGAGGTTAATTAGTATCCCATTTGGATGGTTTATGTTAAGTAATAATTAAAAACACAATTATTAAAGATAACCATTCTAAACGTACCTTGGTATGAATTCAATGGCCTTCAATTGGATTTACAATTGGATTAATTGACTAATATTTAATAAGTTTGGTAGAATAAACGAAAGTAGGAGAATGATGAAAATTAAGTTGTTTCAATGAATGTAAATAGAGTAAAATTGGGTCTAGAAAGTGCAAATATTTTTTAAGGAGTGAAACGAGATATTTCATTACCATCTATTACTATATTAAAAGCAAAGCACTTCCACTCACAAAAAAGTAGTTAGGATACCAATTTTTAATTTTCCAAAAATACCCCTACTCATCTCCATTCAAATAAAAGAATAAAATGACTATATTGTTACTTTACTCACTTGGATCAATTGCAATCCTAAAACATAGCTTTTAACGTAATCTTTCAAAATTTTATTTTTAAAAATTAAAATAACTTGCACGCAGTCCCGCGTGTGTCAAAATTCCTAGTATATAATAAAAGAACCACTTTCTTAATTTAAAATATAGGAACCAATAATTTCATTCTCCTTCTGAAAATGGGAATGAAATTTATTCCTACCAATGTAGTGGTAGGAATAATTTGGTTCCCATCATAAAGTGGGACCGAATATTCTGTTCCCGTTCCAGTAATGGAAACTGAACTTTTTATTCCTAAATTGCATATGGAAATCAAAATTTACTTATCCATTTAATTAGATATGAAAATTTTACCTATAAATAATCCATCTCCACACCATTCTTTCCCACAAAAAATCAAAATAATCTTTATACTTAGAATCCTTCACCAATTCAATATTCACTAACTTTCAGTTGGTAGTGAATAATAAAGTTTTTATATCATAATAAAGTCTTTTTATCATGGAACACACACTTTTAGTCATTTCAATCAATATGGATTTATTTTCATCATAATAAATTTATTACCTGAACTTATACTACAAGATACATAATTCTCAATACATAAACTTAATAAATTTTATCCTCGCAAAATAATTAATTCCCTAGTGTTTAAAATTCAAAAAACAAATTGAAAGTGGTGAATTACCCGCCACGTTTTTTTGGTTTTTTTTTTTGAAAAATAATACAATAAGAATGAAATATTTCGTACCAATTAATAAAAAGTATTGCAACAGAAACTTCCGTTCACATTTTAGAATATGGGACCCAAATATTTCATAACAGTTTATTAAAAGATTGTAACATAAAATTTAGTTCCCATGTGGGAGCAAATAACATCGCGTCGTGTAGTAGTAAAAGGTCAACAAAGCACTGACACATCAAGACGAGTTTTTGGTTCTTGTTCATTTATATGGGAACAAAAACCAAATTTTTGGTTCCCATGTCATTGTTACCACACTTAAGGAAACCAAACCTCAGATAACTAATGAGAACGAAATTAGGGTCTAAGAAAACCAAATTAATGGCTCCCATACACAAGATTTGTTGTAATGTCACTTTGCTTTGCTTAGGTATTTGTTTAATTTTTGTCCCATCAACGATATGTTTTTAAAGACATTATATAATCTATAACTATATTTCATATATTTGATCGACTGTTCTGAAGTAGTAAATGGTTAATTTGCAATGCACAAAATATGTATGACATGCAAGAGAAGCAGTCTAACTTTCCTTAGTCTCTACAATGCAACAAAAATTGTAATTGTGAAGCAATACATGTTGGTTTTGTGCTTTAATCATGCTCACACTTTTTAATATATTTGCACTATCACGTATTATATAATTATACTTTACCATTCCAATGACCAATTACATAATTGCTCGGGAGAAAGAAAAATACATTTACTGGTGAAAAACGTTATCGCGGTAGATGTTTATTATTACTATTTAACTTTTTTTGTAGCACCATTGGCGTACTCTTTTAAAATAATAGATATTTGGACTTTGAGCTTCATAAAAATAGGGCTACTCCGACTACAGATTTTTTATTAACAACCATTTGTTTAACCTATATTGGAGCACACCGATGATATGACCAAGTGAAAACCACTCAATAAAATCTCTTGGTTACGTGTTGTTGAAGGGGCAAATAAGAACTTTGTTCTTGGCCTTTCAAAGTGTGGCAACCCATAGTTTGTCGGCATTGAAACAATGAAGAGACCTAGGTTTGGGAACATGAGCAAGTACGAAAGGTGACTTGAAAAGCAAACCATGATGATTGCAACTTTGTTGAAGCAAAAGCTGTGACGGATGCACAGACCACTAAACAAGCAAAGGAAACTGCCAACCTAAAGACAATGATGAAGGCCAAGTGAGAAATCAATGGTTAACCTATACGTTCGAGGAATCTATTGCCAGATAATCATCTGCTTAGACGGAACAAGGAGATTACCACGTGGACACTGCTTCCTTTACACAATAGTGAGACGTGTCCACGGACGGATTGGTTTTTCTTAAAATTTCTAATTTGAACTTTTAGCGTGTAATTTTAAATGATATTCGTTTGTTTGACTAATAATTGTTATTAGGTTTAAATTTTTATTTTCTATTCTCTAATGTATGTGTTAGATTGGTTTTTATTTTTGTTTTGAGTGTTATTATATTGTATTCATACTTGTATTTGTTTAAATATTGGGAGAATTTGTTGTATTTGCTTATAGTTCTTTTTTTTTGAATTTTATTTACTGACTGAACTGCCACGTGATTAAAGGCGATTATATTGCCTACATTACCTGTTAAAACTAAATAATTAATACAGGCAGAGGATGCGATTTTATCGCCTATAACCATTTTTTAGTAATAAATAAATAAATAAATAATACACGTATATTGGAAATTAAAAAAACTACTTGCAAGAAAACAAAAAATACTTTTGTATATTTGTATTTTTCTCTCCAATCATTTGTTTAACATCTTTCGTATCATTATTTTACCAAATTTTGAAGAATCACCTGTCTAATGTTGTGACAGTAGTAGTGAAAGACAAATCGAATTTGGAGGTGTTTCAAAGGTGTTTTTAAACTGTTTTATTATTGTTTTTTCCTCCCTAATCATTTGTTTAACAGATTCCTTATCTCCAGTTTTTACGAGATTTGGAAGAACTCACCGATTTAATGTTGTGGAGTAGTAGTGAAAGAAAATTGAATTTGGAAGTGTTTTCAAACTTTTTATAATTATATTTTCCTCCATAATAGTTTGTTTAACGTCTTTTGTACCTCCGCTTTTGACGAAATTCTACGAAACACACATATTTACCATAATAACAATTCTGGTAAAAACATTTTGTTTTTAAATAAAGATAACACCATTTTGGTTTATACAAGAAGAATAGTGTTTAAGTGTGCTTGAATTTAAATAGTTAAAACTTTTGTTTAACGTCTTTCGTACTTTTATTTTTGATAAAACGCTACAGAACAAGCATATTTAACATAATATACATTATTTTGATAAATAATTGGATCTCGAGGTGTTTTCAAATTTCTGAATAATTATATTTTTCTATTAAAGATTTTGTTCAACGTCTTTCGTAACTCTGTTTTCGACAAGACTCTACACGACGCACATATTTAACATAATATACATTATAGTTAAAACAAATCTGCTATGGGAGGTTTTTTCAAACTTTTGAATAATTATATATTCTTTCCCAAACTTTTGTTTTGCGTATTTCGTAACTCCGTTTTTACGAGATTTTACAGAATGCTCATATTTAACACAATATACATTATAGCAAAATAAAGTATTGATTTGAAGGTGTTCTCAAACTTTTGAATAATTATATTTTTATCCTCAAACTTTTGTTTAACATCTTTCATAACTCTATTTTCGACAAGACTCTCCAAAACACATATTTAACATAATATACATTATGGCAAAGATAATCTGGATTTTAAGGTGTTTTTAAACTTTTAAATAATTGTATTTTGGACACGTTTGTTTCATACCAGAGGAAAATGTAATTGCATTACCCGAAGGTTGGGCGCAAGCGGATGAACTTGTGCTTACAGAGGATCAAATTCAGGGAAATTGTGCATATTTCGCTCGTTCAGTGGGTCTTGTCCTTTTTGAAATTTTTGCATGTCACTTCTGTAACGGTTCTCTTATAAAACCGATTTTGTGGCTTGATATCATAGTCTTTTGATACATAATTTACTGTATAGTTTACCGTATCATTGACTAAAATTAATTTTTTGCTCAATCGCATTTTGTCTATTTTTAATTGCATATCCATTTAATGCATTGCATTCTTTTATTGAACCTTTTGAATTGAGTATGCTCTTAGAGTGTTGCCTTCCGCGTGTGGCTACTTAAGGTCTAATGTGGTTTTGACATGACATTTTACCGTGCATGAGGGGTGAACTTGCGTTCGACTGCTTTTGGGCCAAGTGTACCACTATCATGACGCTTTTGCGGTGCACGAGGGGTGAAATTTGCGTTTGACAACTTTTGGGAAACCGTACCTCCATCAGGATGCTTTGTTGTGCATTAGTGGTGAATTATTGCATTCGGCCTCTTTGGGCAATCATACCTCCGTCATGACATTTTGCGGTGTTCCTGGAGTGAGCTTTGCATTTGGCCTCTTTGGGTAATCATACCTCCGTCATGACACTTTGCAGTGTTCTTGGGATGAGCTTTGCATTCGACCTCTTTGGGAAATCATACCTCTGTCATGACGCTTTGCGGTGTTCTTGGCATGAGCTTTGCATTCGGCCTCTTTGGGCAATCATACCTCTGTCATGACATTTTGCGGTGTTCTTGGGATGAGCTTTGCATTCGGCCGCTTTGGGCAATCATACCTCCGTCATGAAGCTTTTCAGTGCATGATGGGTGATTTTTTTTTCTTTTTGCGTTCAAACACTTTGGGCCGAACGTACCTCCGTTATGACGTTTTGCGGTGCATGAGGGGTGATTTTTTGCGTTCAACCTCTTTGGGCCAAACGTACCACTTTCATGACGCTTTGTGGTGCATGATGGGTGATTTTTTTGCGGTCAACCGCTTTGGGCCAAATGTACCTCCGTCATGACGCTTTCTAGTGCATGATGGGTGATTTTTTGCGTTCGACCGCTTTGGGCCAAACGTGCCTCCGTCATGACGTTTTGCGGTGCATGAAGGGTTAAGTCTTGTTGCTGAACTCATTGGTTCCTCATTTGGGGTTTTTAGCATCATTTCTATAAGACTCCACCTACGTCGTTCACATAGATTGATACATTTACTAATTTCGAAAAGGCTGGGCTCAGTTTCTTACCGAGGTGCCTACGTTTCCCAGTCTTTGCATGGGACTCAAGCCTTTGTAGTTCATACAATTTATTAGCTCCTGATCACAATTGTTTCTACTCCTATGAATAAAAACGCCTAAGATGTTGCACATTCCCAGGTCGCTTTAGCTTTTTGCCCTGCATGGTCTTTAAGTAATAATACCCTCGCGAACTGGCTTGTAAGATCTTGAAGGGCCCCGCCAATTTTATTTTTAATTTTTCGATGTGCTGTTATGCTGCTACGCTTCTGAGTACCAGATCTTCTACCTAAAATTTTGGAAATGGACTCTTTTATCGTAGTTTTTATCCATTGCTGCTTTGAAAGCTACAGTGTGTTGGTACGCTTCTTCCCTTGTTGTTCATATAATGTCCAGATCCATCGGACGTAAGCGGGCTGATTGTTTGGGATCATAGTCGTGAGTCCGGGCATTCCTATTTTGGCAGGCAAAACAACCTCAGTGCCGTAAACAAGAACGAAAGGTGTTTCACCCGTCGATGTTCTCGAGGTTGTCCTATACCCCCATAATATTCCTTAGAGCTCCTCTGGCCAGGTTTTTCCAGTGTCTTTTATCCTCCTCTCGAGGTAATTTTTCAATGTCTTGTTGATGAATTCCATTTGTCCATTCGACAGTGAATTGTATGCCATTATCCAAATGTTCAACATTGAGCCCCAACGCCAGTTTAATTTCTGCTATAACCACTTCATACTCGGACTCATTGTTGGTCACCACGTACTTTAGACTAATGACGAATTTGAATTCTCTGCGATATGGAGTTAAGAGGTGAATCCCAACCACTCCTCCATGACTGGTGGCAGATCCATCTGTATGTAGTAGGTGGCGGCCATGCTGGTTCCTACTTGGTCTGATAATCAATGCAATCCGACCTTCGATACCACATAAGGGTGAGACTCTTCGGTATCACATAAGGGTAAGACAAATAATGACACTATTCGGAGTGTAGTTGTTTGTCCTCGCAGAGGAAGCTCCTCTCAGTGGTTGCCTGTAATAAGATAAGGCACACGTTTTCTTAGAAATCTGTCAGTATTTAAACCGAAATGTAAATGATTAATGTATAGGATTGGGATTGAAGAATCCCTAATCTTTCTTCTGATGATGTTAGTTTCATTGGTTGAATTGTGGATTTGATTATTGCTCTTAGCACCACTCCTTGTTTACTTGGGACCAAATACAGGGACTATTCGCGGTTCTTTTCCCGTTGGTCCATTCCTATTCTTTGCCATTTTACGCAAACGGACTCTTAAGTGTAAAAAAAATGGTGTTCCCATAGACGTTGCCAATATTTTGGTCTTATTTCGTCCAGGTTACAATACACTGAGAAATCAATACAATGGGACCCTACTTAACCAAAATAATGTTATCCTATGATAATGAATGGAGTAGCTTGGTCCCAAACACCTATTACACATAAATAGATATAAGATGATGGGAAAATCCCTAAATGACCAATTTGAGGGAACAGTCGAATGGGACAGATTCCATGCTCTTTGATTGTCGAATTGAGGGCATTAGATACTTATGATTTCAAACTGAACTTGGGACCGTGCCAAGCTGCCTACTTATCCCATTGAGGGAATCAAGTTGAGCGTAGTTTATTTATCTCTTTTGAGGTGCCTCTATTGGGTCGACCCTTGGTAAGGCTGCTTGGTTCTGCATTGCGCGACCTCACAGTTTTGAACATGTCTCCTTAATGGTTGTCTCGATCCGCTTCTTGATTAACCCTAACTCATATAGCTTTTAGAGCATATATGGGTTCGATCTATGTGAGTATTGAATCACTTCAATCGATCTATGAATATCGAATCAGTGAAATTCGAGACTACATAGCGCGACTTCACAGTTTCGATCATATCTCTTTGTTGATTAATCGAAACCTCGATCAACTTCTTGATTCAGAACCCTGACTCATGTAGCTTTCATGGCTTATATGGGTTTTATCTAATTGATTATCGAACTGACTTGGTTTGATCGATGATAGATCGAACTGGCTTCAGTTTGATCTATCAATGTCGAATTGACATGGATTCGATATAAGGCTTCTCCGTCCATCCCCCTTACTTGTGAGGAGTGGGGGGGGGGGGGGGTATATATAGTCATGATTTGAGGGACTCAAAGATAATTTTGGGCTTAGATCGAATTTAGGCGGTTCGATCGAACTCACGAAATTCGATACTGACTTGCGCAACTCTACTATTTTGAGCATAACTTTCTCTCTGGATCTCCGAATTGCATTCTGCTTGTTGCATTGCAACCTAGAATCACGTGTCTTTCCAATGACATATTATTCAATGTCTAACTCGTTATAAATATATAATGGTGAACCAAATACGGCTAAGGTAACTTTACCTTTAAGCCTTTTCGACACTTATCGATCAGTTTCGCCCCATCGTGGCTTCTTCTTGACATGACACATTGTGTCACACCACACCATTTCTTCGACTACGTGTCCAATTCATTGGCTGCCAAATTAAAAGATTATAGGAGGTTAGGTCAACCTCTAATCTGGAAAGAGGAGTTGTGTCGTCTTAAAACATGTTTAGGCCTTCACCCGTATCATTATCAAATGAGGTTGTGTCTACAAGATGTCTGGCTTTTGTTGTTTGCACAGACACCCACCCTCTTCTAGTTGTTTAGACTGACATGGGTACATGAAATAACACGCCTATTGCACTTAAGTCACTTGGAGGAATGGTTCGACTTCCCCAGTCATTAGGCAATGACATGGATTATTGTCAAGTAGTATATATATCAGATGCTTATTTAACCTAATCGTTAAATTATATCACTTGCACTTGAAAAGAACCACAACTAGTGCGCACCCACTTTCCCAATAATCAGCCTCTATTACCTCATTGAGGATTCCTTCAAAAATGGAATCCCCTGCATCGTCAACCTTAACATAAATACACTATTATATGTTGGTGTGCCAAAATTACGATACTTCAAAAATACACGATTATCATGGGAATCACTCTGAGTGGAAGGACCAAAAGACAATTTCCTCCCAATCTGAATAGACAACACGAGATGCAAAAACCAACGTAACGCTCAAGATAATATATTTGACCTCAAGAAAATGGTCCATTAGGGTAAAATACGGGACACGGTGTCCAAGCAACAAAACGTCATCAAACGACACTAAACCGACATGGCACGTCAATCAATCACAACACATTAGTCAACCATGCCACATTGGTCAAACATGCCACGTTGGTCAAACCGACATGGCACATAAGTCAAATTGTGCCATGTTGATCAACCGTGCCACGTCGGTTGATCCGTGCCACATCGAACCGACCGATGTGGCACATCGATCAATTAACCACATCGGTCAACATTGACCATATTGGTCAAAGTTAATCACAACGATCAGACCCGACGTTCCATGTGGAATGTTGGTCATCCAGACCACACCAGGTCTTGATCGAACCTTCTTGGAACATATATGAGAACACTCAAAATATTCGATATCTGAGAACACCCAAAAGAGTCGAGCATGCCATGCCAATCATATCTGAACCTTCCTAGAAGGATGAGATGTACACTTACCTCAAATAGGGAAAGCTTGCAAGCAACTCCGTTGCAGCGTGGAGACTAAAATACAATGTACATCGTTTTACCATTCAATGATGAGCTTTACAAAAGATCCTTTGAAGGACCGCTGCTACGATGTTTATCACCTCATCAAGAAGAAATTGTGCTGCACGAAGTATGTAGTGGTGCTTGCCAAAATCACACAGGAGGGCGCTCTTTGGCTCAAAAGGTGTTGTGCCAACGTTACTATTGGCCAATCCAATCTAAAGATGCAATGAATCTTGTCAAAAGATGCAAAGTTGTCAATTATTTGCTAACCTTACGCATGTTCCTCAATTCGATGCACACATCATGCCCATTTAATTAATGTGGCAGTCAAAAGACATATCCAGACCCTTCCGACCGGTGAAGTGACAAAACAGATTTCTAGTTGTAGCGGTCAAATACTTTACCAAATGGGCTGAATTTCAAGCAATGTCCTATCATTTAATTCATCTGCCAACAGATCATCTATCATTTTGGAAAATCGCGAGTACTCATTTTAGATAATGGCACGTGGTTTGCAGGACAGAACGTCCAAGTATGGTGCAAATATTTGGGCATCACTCAACATTTCACGATAGTATATTACCCACAAGCGAACGGTCACGTAGAAAATACAAACAAGACCCTTGTGGAGCACCTTGAGGAGAAAATGCACAAGCACCATTTCTACTAGTTTACGACTCAGAAGCAACCATACATGCGGGAATCGTTATGCCAACACATTGCATACTCACTTGCAACCAAAGTGCATCCATATGATATAAATACATCATCTCCATGACACTGAGAGATTTAACTACTTGTGATCATATTATTATAACTATAATTCATCATAAAAATGTGCAATCAAGAAAAAGAAGATTAAACTCTTTTTATTCTCTATTTGCTTTCTTCACTTGATTACTTATTACATTTGATCACCTTTATCCCTCAACAATGATCACAATGCTTCGAATGGTCGAATTTAGCTATGAATGTGTTTGTGTATTATGATGAAATCTGAATCGCGATGTCCTAGTTATTGAATGTCCTCCTCTATTTATAATTTTCACCTGTAGACTGTAGCTATTAAAGTTTCTCAGAAAGTCAGCATATCTTCGTGTCACGTGCCATGTCGTGCACCTATGTTGCGCGTCTACTTGTACGACTCGCGAAGGGTTTTCATGCTATCACGTCACTCTGTAGATGGTTGTTGCGGTGGTCCATGATGTTGCACTAATGGTGAGACATTCAGTATCTCCAATGCTATCATGGGGTAGTAGTGCCGTAGCACCTCTTCCTCTTGTCATTATTATGTGCTAAAATCCACCAAATAAGCCCCATTCTGCTCTGACTAGACTAAAACTACAAAAATGACAAAACAATATTAAAATAAGTAAACTACTACAAAGATTAAGCAAAGTTATAAGAAATTTGGTAGTTAAATCGGTATTATTGATGAGCGTACGCATACCGCATATCAGGGCTTGGGGTTGGATGCTACCGACGATGAGGCCGAGGATGATTACGGAGATGAAGACGGTGATGACGAGGACGATGACATGGATCTTGGTTCAGGTTGATTAATTATTGTTTATTATGTTTAATTAAAATTGGAGTAGTTTAATGACTATGTTTTAGTTATACTTATATGATCGCTTATCTCACTAGTATTGCACGATATGGAACAAAATGTAATTAAAAGCAAAAAAAAAACTTTGAATTATAAGGAAATATAAGGAAAATGATGAGCCTTTGTTTAGCGTCATTTTAGTACTCATGTACATATGCTTTTGTATAATTCCTAGTGTATATTTATTGGTTTTAGCATTATTTCGTGTTTTCTTAGGATTTTATCGAGTCCCGATGGAACGAAGTTAAAAGAGCACACAATGGAGGTTGTTAGTAACAAGGCGTCATGACGTTACTTACGACGCCACGCAAAGGGAAAAAAACCCTACTTGTTACACGTGAGGAATCCCAAAAGTTGGCCCAAGTCGAGGATGGAACGACGCGATACGGGGGGAGCTGCGTTACAGCACCACTGAAGCCAAAGGTAGCGTGAGCAACGGAAGGAAGCAAAACAAAACAGAGGAGAAACAAAGAGTGGCACGACGAGCTGCAAAAGCAGCACAGGCCGCGCTAGTAGCAGCGTGACATGGCAATGCAAAATGACAAGTCGTACGACTGAAGGATCTTTCCAGGTTGATTAAGTTGCAGCTGTGTGTGAAACTAGTGCATCAAGACTTTCCTATATCTAGAGGAGGACGTCCAATAGAGAAGACACACACGATTACAACGCTTACAGCTCATAAAAAGTATACTACTTTCAAAGAGAAACACCATTAAAGTTATGTTCTAATTTACTTTTGTCATTGTTTGAGAGTGAAGATTCTGTAAGGAAGAAGATAGCACGTAGGTGTTAGGATGATAGCAAAAGAGTTAAGGTTCCTTCGGATCTGAGAAGCTTTATTATATCTCTTTACTTTGATTATGTATATTTATGTTAACACGATTAAGTTGATTCAATTGAATTGCAGATTCGATATCTCTACGAAAACAGCCGACAATTGGGTTGAACCTGCTAACACTATAGGTTATTTGAGACTCATAGATTTTGTAGTTAGGATAGCTCCAACTATAGGTTATAGATCCATTAGACATGGAAGACTCCAACTATCATCAAGCATCTCGAGTAAATATAGGTAGTTTGTCTATGAACTATTATGGTTAAATCGGTTGTAAAACTCAACATCTAAACAGTCTTTTGTTCTGTTGTTTACAATTTAAGCATTCATCAGATCAATCTTCTTAAATTTTATTTATTTACTTTTCTGCATTAAATTCTAATTCATTCTTTGCAGTCAAATAGTTTTATTTCATTATTTTTGTTGTTTTCATTGCATTTTTTTTATATAGTCTTCGCACCAAAAACCGTGTCCTTAAAAGCTGCATCCATAGTTTTCTGCATTAAAAGCATCTTGTATTCATCCTGCAAGCAAAGAAATATCACTTGTGACAACTTTTAGTGTTTTGCATTTAAGTGAATTAATCATTCATCCACTACTCTCTTGGGATACGATACTTGATTGGTAAGCTATACTTACAATCTTATTAGTACTTGATTTGTGCACTTGCGGATATAGGAATTTAGGTGTAACAATTGATTTGTTAACTTTATATTCTTTGTTCACTACACCAATGTTCCCATCAGAAAACAACCAGGTATTACTATTACAGTTGAAATAGTTTCATTCCGATTCATACACACTATCATCCGACGCCAACTCTCTATCGTCATCTTCCTCTTCTTCTGCATCAACAACTTCCACCTTCTCATAATCAATTTTTACGTGACCCACATCCTCAACCAACTCAAATTCACCAACTCATATATTGACATCCATATTAAATGAGCTCAAGTCTACATATAGATTCAACCTCGAGAATCCTTATCTTGTAACACTTATTTCTTCATTGCAGTTTGTTCTTCCTTTGAATCCTCTGGTGATGACATGTCGATTATGTGTCTAGCCAGAATTGGAGACACCGCCACCATCCTGTTTGATGCGGCACAGTCTGAGCTGGATACAAGGTGTATTATGCATGTTGGGCATAATTGGCAAAATTCAACAACTGATTGGTCGCTAGGGCACACCCCAGGTATATCAACCAATATGTATATTGAATCAACTTCCCTCCCTCGGTTGATACCATATCACACACATTTGAACGACACAATGTATAGCAGATTGATACCTCCCCAGTATTCCACTTGTGTAATGTCTTTCACCGTTTCGTAGAGGTTGGTGGCGATACTCCCATGCTCCATTTGACATAAATGCCGCTACATTCACTACTACCACTCTTCTGTAGGCCAATCGTTGTATCCGCATAGAATCTGAAACCATTCACAATGTATCCATCGTATCTGCTCACTGTACAAGTTGGTCAACTAATCAGTGGTGTTAGACAATAGGTAACCTCACACAGTCTACTTGAAGTCATCTCTTTAAACCATGCCACAACTTTTTTGTTCATTTTCTTTTGGACCTCCACGTGACTGAGATTATCGCACTCTTATCGACTCCCCTTTCTTGTGGAATATTGAAATCTCATCATCTCGCTCGGTGCTAATCAATATCTCATTCTTGTTGAGACGGTTATAAATGGTTTGAACTGAGATATCCATATATTCAAAACACATATTGGCAATTTTTGATAGTATGTATGCATGGGCAATAAATCCTTCCACTCGCGCTATTCAACACGACTTTTTTTATATCGAGCATATGCCTGTATTTTGTAAACCACATTTAGTGAATGAAAAAAAAATAATAATGGTATTAAAAATTAACTATTGTACTTCTCGAATGGACTCATCCATCTATAGTGAATCGATCCCTTAACTCTAGCCTCATACTCCATAGAATCAAAACAAGACAGTGGACATATCTGTTCCTATTTTCACATTATCCCCGCATCACTTTTTGTAACAACTAAAGCACAAATCGCCTTGAAAGAAAGACTAGTCTCCACTAACGGGCCCCAAGATAGAATCGGGCAGAAAATTGCTAAAGGCAATTAGAATTAATCTCTGCATAAAGACATGACAATCATGACTCTTCTTCTCATACAATATTCCTTGTTGCATTTGCAATCATCTCCATATGCTTGAGGCCTATCAATCTAGAAACTTTTGATTAGTCAATCATTTCAGCACCTTAGTCTTCTGATGCTTACCGTTCTTCAGCTAAAAATGTTTTATGTGCTTCATACAATAAGGACATGATAAATTCTCATGTGTACTGCACTGAGACAACATTCCATATGCTAGAAAATCGCTAATCGTCCACATTGTAGCCGCTCGTAATTGAAAGTTGTGCTTCTTAATGTTCTCAGCAGTACATCAAGGCTCTTTTTGGGTCTCATTGGAACAGATATAATAAGGTTAAAAAATATATAGTCTTGTCACATGCAAAGATTTGGAGGGAGGTTATACGAGGTTACAAACACAAACAACACCAATAATTAGCAGTAGAGTTACCAAACATTGTGAATCCATGTGTGCATTAACCGAGTCTTACATTTCTGGATCTGTAGCAAACATCGGATACAAATGTTACCATGCTTTACCTGAAGCGTGATGAATCATTCGCTCAATTGACTCACAACATTTTAAATGCCAAGTCATATGCTTTGCAGTGCCTCTAGACATGTACAACCCGTGGAGACAAGAACCAAAATGGAAGTACCACAATCCTCACAATCCACACTCAATTTCGTTAATCTACTACGAAATCAACCAAAATTAGTCATGGTCTGGCAAGTAAGAACACCAAATGACGTTATTCCCGACGGTCAAGCCACGCCCAATTATGGTAAGAGACACATTTTTATGCATGCCACTATTTTACTGTTTTTGTAGCATGATCTTGTTGTGTGGTCCCTCGATTTGCATAATTTTGAGTTGTTAGTGGCTTTTATTTGCAGAAATGTTACTTTTTTACTCGATTTTCATATTTTACTGTTGTTTGAGGCGCACTAGTGCTTTACAGTTACTTTATTCCCTTTTTTGTCACATATAATATCATTTGTTGCATGTGATTTAGTTGATAGTGGTTTACACGCCCAAAAAAGTAACTTTATTTGCTTACTTGTTCAATAGGCAGGCACACTTAGTCTAAAATGACCATTGCTTTGCTTGTTTTATGCAGCTGGACATATAGACGACCCATTCACTATAATTCTACATCATTCTGGCACCTTAATGAATCTTGGGAAACTAGTATACCTGGAGGGACACTTGAGTTATATTGACTGGTGTACAGAGGATGAAATGTCAAGGTTGGAACTAGTAAGGATGGTGAAAGATGTAGGAGTTACAGTTTATGGGAAGGTGGTCAGGATCTTTTACATATCTAATAATCCAGGGGAGTATATAGCAATCAACAATGACAAGGATGCTCTAGAGATGGCTATGGTTGGCTCCACTAACAAAATGGTAGATGTGTATGCACTTGTTGATGATATGCCATTGAAGGAGAGCCAAACTCAAAGTTCACTCCCAAATCCTCCTACTCTAGAAGAAGGACAGGATTACATAAGTCAACCAGAAGTAACAACTGATAGGGATAGGGATTTGAATGCCAGAGAAGGAGAAGTTGCTGATGACATTGAGGAGGAATCTGTTGAAGCTGATGAAACTCTGGCAATGTTATTGCAAGAGTTGAAGACAAGAAAAGTCAATGGAAAGGTACACAACCAAGGAGAAACAGCTACTGAGGGAGAAAATGTGCCATCTACCTCACAGCCAAGAAGCCAAAGAGTATTGCCTCAAAGCTTAAGGGAGAATACAAGTCCATTTCTTGCTGCTATTCTTGACATAGAGGACAGTGATGATAGTGAGGGTGCTGTATCAGTTGGTTCAGACTCAAAGATGTCAGACTATATGCAGGATAGTGACAATGATGCTGCAGATGATGAGTATGTAAAGAGAGCTATGGCTGAGATTGGGGGACCTGAGGTTGAAGAGAGTGAAGATGTAATACAAAAGGAAAGACTAGAAGCCAGAAAAAAAGAAAGAGAAGAAGCCAGAGAAAAGGCAAGACAAGAAGCCAGAGAAAATACAAGGCAAGAAGATGGAGAGGAAACTGATGAAGTTGAGGGTTAGAGAGGAGGCTGGACCTAGTGTCCAAGATGTACAGTCTCCAAAAACCAAACAGAACAAGAAAAAATCAAAGAAGAATGGTAAGTACAAGCAGACAGAAGATCAACCAAAGACATATAGGAAAAAGAAAGCTGCTAAGAAGAGAGCTACACATAAAGGCCATATTGTTTTCAACCCTGCATTAGATATGCAAAATGTTGAGTTTGAGATAGGGATGCAGTTTGCTACCACTGAAATGTTCAGGGATGCTGTGGTTCGGTATGCAATTGAACAAGGGAGGTCAGTGAGGTGGCCTATCAACTCACAAAAGAAGGTGCAGGCAAAATGTAAACAGGAAGGATGTCCATGGTACATATATGCATCAAAATATGTTGGAGAGGATACAATGCAAGTAAGGTCTTATCCATTTGACCATGATTGTGCTAGACAATACAAAGTCACACAAGGCACAACAAGATACCTGGTCAAAAAGTACCATGCAAAGATCAAAAGTGATCCCAATTGGCCAACCAACTCCATGCTTACCATAAGCAACATGGACTGTGGGGTAGACTTCCACCTATCACAGATGTACAGAACCAAGAAGAAAGTTTTTAAAGATATACATGGTAGTGATGCAAGCCAATATGCAAAGCTGTGGAGTTATTCAGAAGAGATAATGAAAACAAACCCTGGTTCAACTGTGAAGCTGAAGTGTAAGGTTGTTGGTGATGAGTGTAAATTCAAGAGGTTATACATTTGTTGGGATGCACTGAAGAAGGGGTTCATGAATCACTGTAGACCAAGCATTTGCTTGGATGGGACACATCTGAAGACCAAGAATGGTGGTATACTTCTCACAGCTGTTGGTGTTGATGCCAATAATTGTACTTATCCCATTGCTTATGCAGTGGTTGAGAAAGAGAGGAAGAAGAGTTGGCTTTGGTTTTTGAGAATTCTAGTTGATGATTTGAAGATCACCTCTGGTTATAACTTCACTGTGATGAGTGATAAGCAGAAGGGGCTTGTTGATGCTGTTCATGAATTACTACCACAGTGTGAGCATAGGTTTTGTGTTATGCATCTATGGGCTAATCTTAAGAAAGAGCATCCTGGACTAGCCATGAAGAATATTCTATGGAATGCTGCCACAGCTTCAAGAGAAGTAGATTTCAAGAGAGTGATGGAGGGTCTGAAATCAAGGGACTTGAAAGCATATCAATGGTTAGAGAGTAAACCTCCTGCACAATGGTCCAGAGCTTACTTCAGAACAGACTGCAAGAGTGATCTTTTGTTAAACAACATGTCTGAGAGTTTTAATGCAACAATTGTTAAGGCTAGAGGTACGGCCATTATTGACATGTTGGAATGCATTAGAAGAACACTTATGAAGAGAACTGGGGTCAGAAAGATTGCCATTAACAAAAGTGACAAGCTAATCACTCCAAAGGTCTGGGACATTATGGATAAGATCAAGAGTAGAGCTTCTGGTTATAGGACCCATTGGAATGGTAACTATGAGTTTGAGGTTGAAGCTCCTTACAGTGACACATTTGTTGTGAGGTTAGGGCATGCAACTTGCACTTGCAGGAAATGGCAATTAACTGGTATACCATGTGTCCATGTTGTTGCTTCAATGAACCATATGAAATGGAAACCAGAGGAGCATATACACCGTTACTATTCCAAGGAAATCTATGTGCAGATCTACAATCACTACATGATGCCAATGGAAGGATCAAGTTCATGGCCCATGCCAGCTACTGAAATGAACACTATTGTTCCACCTCCTGTTGAAGCCATGCCTGGTAGACCAAAGAAACATGCTAGAAGAATTGATCATGCTGAATTGGCTGAAAGAAGACTGAGAAATGAAGAGATTGGCAGATTGACCAAGGATGGCATGAAAATTCATTGTGGTTACTGCCATAAAGAAGGTCACAATTACAGGAGCTGTGAAGCAAGAAAATCCAACCCTTTGGCAAAGGATTGGAAGCCCAAGTGCAGAAAACCAAATGGGAAGGGTAGGCCAAAGAAAGGAAGTGGTAAAGGGAAATCCAAGAAGGGGAGCAAAAAAGCTCAAACAGCAACTAATGGTGCAAGCACATCAAGAAATGAACCATCAAATGTCACAGAAGTGAATGAGGTAATTGCTTTTTTTACTCTGTTACAACTGAACACTAATTATGTTATGTATTTTTATTTGACTTCTAATGTATATTTGAAAGGTTCCTACAACTCAAGAATCTGTTGTTGAGATTGATAGAACAGCTGCAAAGAGAGCAGGAAAGAAAAGGCAAAGTCAGGTAATCATTTGTTAATGTGTGATGTGAAGAATTAGGTTGAATCTGTTATTTATCAAGACTATTTGTAATGATTATGTTACTGTCTTGTAGCATGAAGAACAGATTGTTAATAAGAAGAAGAAGAAAGCTGAAAGTAAGGCTGTGGATTCTAATATTCCTCCTTTGATTCCAAGACCAGCAACAAGAAGAAACTTTGTGCCAGCATCACAAGTTCCAACAGCTACTGCACAAGAGTCAGCCCATCCTCTTCCTCCTGTGAATCAATTTAGAAGACCATCTACAAGAAGTACCATTGAGCCACCAAATCAAGTGACATCAGATCCTGCACCTGTGCCTAGTAGGCCTAAAACAAGGAGTCAGGCGCCTGAAAGGTTGGTGAGTTTATCTACTGTGAAAGAAGCAAGCAAAGGAAAGAAACAAATAGATTTCACAGAAGTCCCAGCCTCAAGAAACAAATTCAAGGCTCCTACACTCTCCCTGAGAAATGGCTTTGCCCCAAAGCCAACTAAAGTGCAGCGCACTACTGTCCAAACTGCTGAGGATGGTACAAATTAAGTTGCATGTTGATCATGTGATTGTTGGTTTTGATTCTGAACATTTTGGCATGAGAGAAAGATATAGTTGCTTTTGTGTGTTATTTTGGCTCTACGTTTGAACAATCTCTACTTTTGGTCGCTTTTTATTCTGAAGTTTGGCCCAACATTTTTGAGAAGGTTTTGGGCCTAAATATTGTATTTGGATTCATACGTTTGATGTTAATTATGATGTTGGGCCTAATTGCATTAGAGAATGTTATTTTAGTGCTTTACATGTTGTTTTACAAGTTCGTCTGCGAATTGAGTTATGTACTAGTATATTTGGAAAACTTGGCGACATGATTTTCAATTTTTTTAACACTAGACAACATGTATTTCTAAACGTTTTACAATCGACTACATCTATTTCTAGAAGTTTTACACTTTACGGTCTGATCTTTGAAATAAATTACATCTGAATGCCTTTCATTTAACAATTGCGTCATTAAGCAACAACGTTTCAAATTAAATGTGTCCCTTCAACTACCCTTCTCTATTATCTTTTACCCTAAATTGAAATCTGCAGAAATGTCGCCCCACCCCTTCCCCTTCCCAACATCCAATCTACACTTAGAAACACCTACAATGAAGAACTAGAAGATGTTAGTCTAATTTTCTATGATTTCCACAACTTCAGCAGACAAGATGAGAAGTTCCTTCTCAAAAGCCTTCGATTCTTGGTCAAATAATCCACCTGGTACACTGAAGAAATGATGCAGCCCATTTACAGAAGATTGGCAGTGTTGATGACCGCTCGCATGGGTCATGATGTTACCCCTGTGGACATCCTTGACAGGCTTCGCATAATGCGAGCGCGTCTCGACCTTTTCCGCTTGCATGCACTTTTATGAACCAAATTTTAACTATTTCTAATTCTACTACATATAGCCAACTGACATGGAGCGAGCCTTCGCACGTAGTGGAATGCTAAACTACAACCGATCCCTATATTGCCTTGTCGTGAAGGGCCTGCCAATCCCACCGATTAGAGTGTTCACCCGTTATGATTTCTATTACGGGAACCACCTCTAAATCGGTTGTAGTTTCTATTTTGTGCTGTACTCTGCTTTTGAACAATTTTCATTTCTGCTGCTGAACTATTTTTATTAAGGTTTGTAATATTAATCTGTTTTGAATGGTTTGGTTTCTATTTCTGCATTTCGCTTTTGTTTAGAGTATAGATGTTAATTATGCATGCCACTATGATTAGTCTTTTAATAAGCCTTAGCACAGTGATTAACACAACAAAAAACAGAGCCCTTTATTCTAACCTTCATTATTATTCATCACAACCAGCATTTTCAAGGCTACACAAACACTTCACACCATACACAAACATTTTCCACCCTACACAAACAAAAGTTTGTAAACAACACAACAAATGAAGAAACAGAGACAAAAGCTCAATTTTCTGTTTTTTGATTCAACCATGGCTACATGCTTCTCGAGTTTCTTGTTCCTCTTCTTGAGCTTACTAACATCCAACTCCAACTTCGTGTTCTTTTCCATCAACTCAGGCTCCAATTTGCCCCTTTGATTTTCCTTCAATTTAGCTTCCGCCCTTTCAAATCTCCTCCTTAATGCTGGAATTACAACTCGTGCTCTGTCGCAAAGGGGTTCATCGACCCATTCCCATAGCCCACAACATGCGTCTCCCTTGTAACATGTTGTGAATCGACGACCAGGATTCCGGTCGGAAAGAGATAGCTTGGTAACGGCAAGTCGACCGCACCTGCATTCAAAATCGGCCATGGTAGTAAATTCAGACATCGATTGATTCGAGTGTGGAAGTGTTAATTTGCTGAATTGATTTCTAATTTCGTGTTTGGGATTTTAGGGTTCTTGTAGATTATTGAATTGGGGGGAAAATGTGTTTAAATAAAATTTTAAACGAGTTAGCCGTTGAAAAAGTGGAAGTACCGAAAATACCCTTACTAAGTGATGTCATTGGTCGCATAATGACGTTTTTCGGTGGAGACTTGCCGGAAAACAAAGATCGGACAGTCGCGTGTCAAAAAATGCAAAGTTGGACAGTAAAGTGTAAAAAAAAAAGGTTGGATAGGT
Organism: Linaria vulgaris; assembly: GCA_948329865.1. Lineage (NCBI taxonomy): Eukaryota > Viridiplantae > Streptophyta > Magnoliopsida > Lamiales > Plantaginaceae > Linaria > Linaria vulgaris. Next base: position 60,560,136 of record OX415251.1, on the reverse strand, counting down.
AAGTGCAAAATGGGCCAAAGATTGGATAGTAAACTGCATTTTTCCCTATATAAAACATGGCGGCTTTTTACTAATTAAAAATAATACATGTGGGTGTTTTTTGCTAATAAAAATAACGTAAGCGACAAAAAATTAGGACCGCGGGGGGGTGGGGGGGTGCTGAGGAGCGCAAAATTGTACAAAAAGCCACAATAAGGGACTAAATATTGACAATGCCATATTATGGGACTAAAATCATAATTTGGCCACAAGAAGGGACCAAAAGTGATTTTTACCCCATCGTTGGTTCATAATGGCACTTCTACCAATAATGTACATAATGAATATATATATATCATATACTTATATGAGATATTAATTAAATATCATTAACATCTATACTTGTTAAGTAATGAATATCAATCATATATGAGGAACAATAAGAACTTAGTAAGATCAATGGAAGACCAAAACAAATATATAATTACATCATTACTTCAATCATATAATATAACTACTCATCAAAAAAAAATCATATAATATAACTTAGTTGATTAACAATAATCAATAAATTAATATTTTGATAACCCAATAACTAGTATACTAATCATATTTTACTTGTATACATGTATATAAGGAATTTCTTGACTAAAAATCATATACACATATCAAAATAATATAAAGCAAACCAAAAAAAACCAAAAAAACAAATATTAGAAACAGTAGCGACGGCTAGGTTGTCGCTAATTCGATGCGAACACAACAGTGACGGTCGAACCATCGCTAATGACATTTAAATTTGCGGGAATCGACGAAAAACTCAAAAAAAATGAAAATTTAAAATTTCACCCTATAGTTTATAAAATATACCCCTCTCCCACCCTCATTTTTCTAATATCTAAATTTTATATCTTCAAAAATTTCCAACACTCCCTCTGCTCAAATCTTCAACACTTTCTTCACAATTTCAACAATGTATTCACATCTTCAAACACTTTTTCTTCACATCTTCAAATATTTTTTATTCACATCTTCAAACTCTTTTATTTACATCTTCAAACACTTTTCTTCACATCCTTATCACTTTTTCACATCTTCAAACACTTTTCTTCACATTTCACATCTTCAAACACTTTTTTTAACATATCCAAACATTTCTTTCTTTTCACATCTTCAAACATCCTTGTTTTCAACACACTACTCAATAATTCTCGGATTGTTGAAACAAAACAATAATATTCCTGTAATTTGTGAAATTAGCGAAATATAAATATTTTTCCTTAATTATGTTAAACGTCATTAGCCACCACTAGGCGGCGTGTGGTCTCGGATTATTCTTGAGTCTGCAATTTGCAGCACATTTCTAATAAACCTTTATATATGATAACCAACATGGTTCAAAATTTTGGTTTTGGATTATGTTTCGGTGGACAAAATATTAGAAATGCTTCAAGAAATTTCAACAACGTTTCGAATTGTTTGAAACATCGAATTGTTTAAAAAATGTTTCTATGGAAGGCATCATGAATATATTTAGAATGAATAAAATGTAACTTGCATGTACGAAGCATCTTGCACTATATATTAAATATAAATAATACATAAGAACATGAACATGAACATGCATGTCATATTTAATACATATAATGAAGTTTTATTTGTACTAGATGAGAAGGCTTTAAAAAACTATCGAGAAACTTGTATCAAATAAAAAGTTTGAGCATAACTCATCAGAGCATTAAAAGCACACACAAATTTAATATCGATAGCTAATGACATCTCATTTCATTTACAAGCAAAAGTAATCCGTAATCACGTCAAATGAATTTCGAAACTTCATGTGAATTTTGTTTTGGTCCATTCAAAATTGAATTTTTTCGGTGATTTCTATAGTTTCGTACCAAATTTGTGAACCATGATAACCACCATTAACGACTTTCCATTCCACTCTTTCAACCTTTTGTGTGTCCCTTTCTCGGCTTTTGATTCCCTATGCTCAATTCCTTCTCCCGACAATACCCAAAACAAGTTCAAAAGCATTGGATCCTTAAAGGCTTCGGAATCAGACGACTTGAATGCACATTTTTACTATAAATACTAGAGCACGTAGACTAATCCGTGGACTATTTTGTCACTAACTTCTTCACTCACGGCATTTCTAAACCCATCTCCACGATACCAACATCATTCTTATCCAGAAATGCCCCCACCCCACACTTGTGACCGAATTCCGTCTGATTAGCCTACAATGTTAGCTATTAAATTATAGCTAAAATCTTGATAAACCTAATTTGGCCTTTCCTCACTGAGCTCATCTCCTTGTTCCAGATTGCGTCTGTTTCTGGTTGCCAAATCACTGATAATATTTTGATAGTGCATGACTTCTCCACATCATGCAATCTAAGAGCAACAGCAGAAAGGGCTATATGGCTCTAAAACTCGACATTGAAAAAGCCTATGCAATGTTAGGTGGGAATTCCTCCAAAAAAAAATTGAAGCCTTCAAATTTACCCCTATTGTAATCCAACATATTACGACTTGTGTAACAACCATCACTTTTACGGTTCAACAAATGGCTCCACATTTGCTCCTTAGACCCCTAACAAAGTCCTGCGACAGGGTAATCCTCTATCACCATTTGTTTTTATACTCTATATGGATATGTTCATCCATCTAACGCTGCAGAGTACTCATAATGGTACCTTTGGTGCCATGCACGCAAATCATACGGGACATGAATCCCAATCCTAATCTTTGTAGAGGATTGCTTCCTCTTCTACGATACCAGGCCAAGAATGATGCGGCGTGTGGTCTCGAATTATGAGGCCTAGTTTTACCACGTATTCTGATAACCTAATGTAAGTTAATTATTATTATCCATTGTACATACTCCTACATCGAACCTAGCCTTCGACCTAGTAGTTTCAATGTGGAGCAAGAGTCGATATAGTATATTGTGTTCGACCTAATGAGAGAATTCGATTTACAGTCTTATACTTTTATATTCGATATATGAGCGAATTCGTCCTATTGCCAAAATCTGACTGAGTCTACGTTTGATATACTTTCACATACACATCTATAATTTAAGCATCAGCGAGACCATCGCTCTTGGCCCAACTTGGTTCACATGATTTAACTATTGTAGGTGTATTTAGGACAAAGTTAATCTAAAAAGGAGCTCCGATTTAGCATTAGTTTATTGAAGTATTTTGGTTCACATGATTTAACTATTGTAGGTGTATTTAGGACAAAGTTAATCTAAAAAGGAGCTCCGATTTAGCATTAGTTTATTGAAGTATTTTAGTACTTTACATGGACTCATAAGAAAAATAGACCAAACTATTAATTATATTATAATAGTAATTTTTTGACTTCAACCATGATGCTTTCTTGTGACTTTTCAAATCTCAAAGTGTGCGCAAGTCTTTCTTTATATAACATATAATATAACTTAGACCAAACGTTATTATAAGCAGAATGTAGGTAGATCCAATTGTCCTTGGATTTTAGGAGGCGGATACATTAAAATAAGAATAAAATGTAAAGACTTATCCAGTGTTATTTATAATTGGTAAAAACCTTCTTGTATTATTTTTATTAGCAAGAACCCCTCGTGTTATTTAGAAATTAGCACACGGCACCCAATTTTATTTTTTTGCTTTAACTATAGAATATGACATCTTTACCATTGTATAGAAAACCTAAAATTCCTAAACTAACGACATTTTCATAATTCATTACTTAACTTAATAATTTAGTTTAATATTTATATATAATCATAATGAAAATAAATTAATGTTAGTAAGTTATAAATTGTTTGAGCGGATAAGAGTTAAGTTCTAAATAATTACTAAAAATATTTGTCAACATATTATAGCCATTATAAATACACTTCTTTTTCTTTTTGATAATATATTTTAGGTTGAGATAAACTTCAAATTAGTCTTCGACAGAATAATCATATATTTATTTACCATCCATAAGAAGAGAAAAAACAACGAATAGTTCTAATGCTGTTAAATAAAAATACAAATATTGGGACGCCGGCCAACCCATAGCCGCCCCGCTGCTATACAGGGTGACCAAATCGGTGGGTTCGATAGCTCAGAACATGACACTTGTTCTATTTTGAGGGAAAAAGTTTTCCTTGGTATTGCTGCCATTCAATTTCCTTTTATATTATTATATGAGTACTTATTAACTTACATAATATTCTTTATATTCATTTATCTCTGCTGCCATTCAAATTATATTTTTTAATCCACTTTTATTTTGTAAAGTGCGAATATATATATATATTGTTTTTGGAGCTCATTCTATGTTAATCACTGTTTAATAATACGTTAGCTTTTAAAGAATATAAAAGAAAAATATGCAAACAAATACTTTATATTCAATAAAAAATTAAAGTTTTAAAATGCATAGAATCAAAAATATTGCTTGAATAAACTAGTAATACTAATATTTTTTTTCTTTTTTTTCTTTTGTACTTGGGTTATTTTCCAGTTGTATTATATTATTCTGTTAATAAAAATCTAATTAATAGAACTTATTCTATTTTTTTAAGTTGGCACACCACTCCCTTAGATAATTTCATATTGTGTTTTTTTTTAGTTTATTTGATTATCATATTATAATTTTTTGCATGATATTAAATTTAATATTACCACTTTTTGTGTATTTGTTCTAGATAATAATGTATAAAAGCAAGATATATACATGTACAATTTAAGAGGGGATTTGGATGTGTTCAAAAAACATATGCATGAATAACATATTTGTTATTTACAAAACAGAAGGTGAAAATTTTGGATGACTGAAAAAATGTTACAGTGAAAAACTTAATATATAATAAGGAAATATGTAGTTGCCAAAGTTTAGAAGTTCGTATAATAATAACAACAATACCAAATTAAAGGATAAAACAAATAAAATTCAAGCTGTAATTGGCAGTGATATAAAACTTAATATTTTTTTTACGGCAACTGCCTTGGTAAAGAATTAAAAATGACAAAAATGACAAAAAGAGAAAAATAAGTCACGTTTGAAATGAGTAAAGGAAAGAGTTAAAAGTGAAAAGAAAAAATAAAAATAGGGGGACTAAATGGTAAATTCCAGCTGGTAGCACCACTGGTGGTGCTACCAGCATCGAATTTACCGACCAAATCATCGGCTAGAAAACTAGAGAGAAAAACCGGAGCAAATCGTATTATTTTGTGAAATTTGTTTCTTACTTTTCAATTTGTTCGATTGGGAATCTGAGAATAGCACGGATCCCCAGTTCAATCTTCTTTCATTACTATGGGGGAAGAGCTTGAATATATTTTCTTTTCTTCTTATTAGTTCATTTTTTTTCTTTTTTGTTTTATTAAGAGAAAAAAATGAGGGCAAGAAACTAATTAAACATCAAAAATTTCAATCTCACCTGCAGTAGAGGCGTGTGTAATGTGTATCGCAAATTTGGGTTGTAGGGTGGTTCCTGCAATTGACAAAATGATACGGGGGGTTTTTGTCAATAAAAGCAACACGGAGAGTTGTTTAACAATTGGGGATAATATAGGGTAGGTTTTTGTATTTTACTCTTAAAATAATAAAACCTAGAAAACAAATTACTGGAGTTGTTTGTACGTAGGTCGTGAATGAGCAGCGGAGATATTCAATATAGGCGGGCATAGCTCTGATAAAGATAGTTGGCTGTTACAATTTGCATTATAAAATGATGAGAATCTTATAAATAAAGCAAGGTCATGAGAATAAATAAAGCAAGGGCATATGTATTGTTCTTTTTTTTTTTTTAGAAACTGGTTATTGTTATAAATATAGTTAGTGGCATATGCCTAGTGGCCATTATTGAAAATTATGTACAAATACTATTTTATAATAGTAGTTGTAGTAATAAGTGTAAAATATTGAGAATTCTTGCATATATAAGGAGCCATCAAGATGAAGAGAAAATCATCAATTCACAAGTAATATACTCATAATTTGCTCTTCTTATTCTATGTCTTTTTAAATATATTGTTATAAACTCAAATAGTTTTAGCTTTTCCATAACACGATAGTGCTCAATCCGGAAGAATTTAATTCATTCGTTAGAGAAAACGTTCAACGTTAAAAGGTACGAAAATTTTATATTTACTTGATCATCTATCTAAATTATTATAGACAGTGCGGATTACCGTCAATCTATAATTTTATGATTAGATGAATATGTGTTTATAATTTTGTTCTTAAAGTTTAATATTTACGTGTTCATCTGTCTACATTATTATAGACAAGGAGGACTACCGCCTATCTATAATTTTATGATTATTTTACTGTCATCTAACTCTAACACTAAAGCTAATTTTAACTTTCGTTGATGCTTGAGTTAACCCCAAGCTAGAAACGACTACTGACAATTTATTATTGCTTATTTTATTCCATAAGCCCATGAAAGTTTTTATATAGTAATGTGGCGGAAATTATTTACGCACTTAATTCATTGCAATTATTTTACTTGTTTACATTATTCCATAAGCCCATGATAGTTTTTACATAGTAATGTGGCGGAAATTATTTATGCACTTAATTCATTGCAATTATTTTACTTGTTTACATTATTCCTTAAGCCCATGGAAGTTTTTACATAGTAATGTGGCGGAAAATATATATGTATTTACTTATCGTAATATTATTCCATATGCTTGTTAAAATATCATTAATGCGGCGGAAATTATTTTACATGTTATTACAATTAATTTTTGTTGCTAAATTATTAAAGAAATTACCGTTCATAAAACATGCCAAAATAAAAAAAAACGATTGTTTTTCCAACGGCTATAAACGGCTACTTACGGATATTTCTTCCTCTATAAATACACAAATTTCATAACACAAACTCCACACAAATCTTCATCTTATTTCTCTCATCTTGCAAAATGATCTCTACGACAACAGTGATCTTGATCCTCATTTACCTTTCAATTTTTATTTTTATGCTAGTAGATCTATGAAGACACTCCTATGTTTGTCCCTATCATATTTCTCCTTTTTATCATAATAATGTTCAAGTTCAAGATTTGGCTAGAGATTAGATAATTGCATTGTATTATTGTAATAATTATGCTTATATGATTATGTGTTAAATAAATTATCTCGATCCTAATTATGTTTTTCTTGGTTATGTATTTAGCTAGCAAAAATGTCTACCTCACGAGTACAATTAGTTGTATACTCAATATCACTGGCAAGAATTATGGACAATGGAAATCGAATACGAAATTGTACCTCAGATCAAAGAATATCGTTGAAACTCTTGCTGCAGTAAATACAAATACGGATCCAGAAAAATGTGAGGCTGTGATCTACATGAAAAAACATCTAGATGAAACCTTAAAGAGAGAATATCTCGATGTTACCGATCCTCATGAATTATGGACAAATCTACAGGAAAGATATGGCCATCAAAAGGAAACCATGTTGCCAAAAGCCACCGATGATTGGAACAATTTAAGGTTCCAAGATTTTAAAATTGTAAGCGCATACAACTCCGCGGTTATGGAGATTCGTTCAGATTTAATTTATTGTGGAAGAAAGCTTACTGATAGAGAAATGATAAAGAAAACACTTTCTACTTTCCATGTGCCCATGATAAATGTTCAACAACAATACCGATTGCTGAATATTTCAAAATATCATGACTTACAACAAAAGTTGTTAATGGCAGAAAGTTACAATAAATTATTAATTAAAAATCATCAATCTCGTCCTCCTGGAGCACATGCATTACCTGAGGCAAATGCCATTAATTTTTCAAACTCCTATGGACGAGGTAACAATGAGAATGTCAATCAAGGGCGTGGTCGTGGTTGTGACCGTGGTCATGGTCAATGTAGAGGTGGTCATAGAGGAGGATATGGCTATAGAGGTGGACGTGGTAAAAGAGGTGGCCGTGGCCGTGGTCGTGGTCGAGGGGGCTTTCACAATCCCTCGCATACCAACACTGTCTTTAAGAATAACCACCAGAACAAAGAAAAACATAATAAAAACCCTCAAGGTTATTGTTTTAGATGTGGAATGAAAGGGCATTGGGCCAACACATGTCGTACACCAGAGCATATCTGTAAGATGTACCAAGAAAGTTTGAAGGGTAAAGAAAGGGAAGTTAACCTTGTCGAACAAAACCCAAATGGTGATTCCACCTTTATGGAGGCGGCAGACTTTACTGATGACTATGATGTTCGTTTGGCTTAATATGTGTTATGTGATCTTCTGGCTGAATATGCTTATTGTGATTTGTGTTTTAAGTTGTATTATCTACTTCCTGCATTTCTGTTATGTGCTTTCAATAAAATAATCTCTTTTCAAATATATACCCTCTTTATTGCAATATTTGTTTTAATATTGTTTATTTGAAGTGAAGCGTGATATGGAGCATACTGGTGATTTCTGCCTACTTGAGTGTTGTACAACTCATACAATTCTCACATGTAAGAAATATTTTACATATTTAGAACCCTCAAAATTTCAAGTCGGTACAATAGGAGGTCCTATTAAATTGATTGAAGGATATGGTACAGCTACTTTTACTTTACCAAATGGAATAAAGTTTATCATCGATGATGCCTTATTTGCCCCAAAATCCAGAAGAAATTTATTGAGTTCTAAAGATATATATCGCCATGGATATGATACTGAGTCAATGATTGTGAATAAGGCTAAATGTGTTTTCATTACTAAGAATATACCAGGAAAGAAACATTTTCTTGAAAAACTACCATATATCTCATCAGGGTTGCATTATACATATATTAATGAAATCGAATCAAATATGGTAGTCAATGAAAATTCAGAATTATTGACTCTATGGCATGATCGACTAGGTCATCCTGGTTCAACAATGATGCGAAGGATAATTGAAACTACACATGGACATTCATTAAAAGGATCCAAACTCAATCTGAGCAACAATAGTCCATGTGAAGCATGTTCTCTTGGAAAGCTAATTATAAAGCATTCACTCGTTAAAATTAAGACAGAATTACCCACATTTCTTGAAAGAATTCAAGGTGATATATGTGGACCAATTCATCCATCATGTGGACCATTTCAATATTTTATGGTATTAATTGATGCCTCAAGTCGATGGTCACATGTCTGTCTATTGTCTACTCGCAATATGTCATTTGCGAGATTTTTGGCTCAAATAATCAAAATAAGAGCTTAATTTCCTGACTATACGATCAAGAAAGTCAGACTTGACAATGCTTGTGAATTCACATCTCAAGCTTTCAATGATTATTGTATGTCAACTGGAATTACGGTTGAACATAGTGTTGCTCATGTACATACTCAAAATGGTTTAGCTGAATCATTAATTAAACGCCTTCAATTAATTGCTAGACCATTGTTGATGAAAGCTAAATTACCAAGTTTTCTACGGGGTCATGCGATTTTACATGCTGCATCACTAATTCGCATTATACCAAGCTCGTATCATGAATACTCCCCATTACAACTTGCTTTTGGTCATGAACCTAATATTTCCCATATAAAGATTTTTGGTTGTGCGGTTTATGTTCCAATTGCACCACCAAAGCGAACAAAAATGGGACCACAAAGAAGGTTGGGAATATATGTTGGATTTGACTCACCATCAATAATCAGATATCTTGAGCCTCTAACAGGTGGTTTCTTTACGGCACGTTTTGCCGATTGCCATTTTAATGAGGCAAATTTTCCAACCTTAGAGGGAGAAAAGAAGCAGTTGGAAAAGGATATATCATGGTATAATCCATCCTTGACAAGCTTTGATATGCTAACAAAGCAATGTGATTTGGAAGTAAAGAAAATTTTGCATTTACAAGCTATTGCAAATCAATTACCCGATGCATTTACTGACATAAGCAGGGTAACAAAATCACATATACCAGCTGTAAATGCTCCTGCTCATATTGTAATTCCAAAAGAAACATCAAAGGATGATATCTTTGATATAACTAAGAAACGTGGGCGTCCTACTAGCTCAAAGGACAAAAATCATCGAAAGAGAAAAGGAGCATCAAAACCTAATGATCCTATTATTGAGGAATATATGCCTGATGAGTCGCAAAATGTGATATATGAGATACCTCAAGAAGTTATCCAATCAGATCATACAAATAAAGAGAACGTTAAAATCTCTATAAATTATATCAATACAGGAATGGTATTGGATCGAAATGAGATGGAAAATATGGATGAAATATTTTCATATTTAATCGCTTATGAAATTGAGAATGAAAATGGTGATCCTGAACCCAAATCTGTAATTGAATGCCAAAATAGGAATGATTGGGATAACTGGAAAGATGCTATGCAAGCTGAATTAGATTCGCTTAATAAGCGAAAGGTATTTGGACCCATTGTTCTCACACCGAAAAGTGTGAAACCCGTAGGGTTCAAATGGGTCTTCGTTCGCAAACGAAATGAGAAAAATGAAATTGTAAGGTACAAAGCTCGCCTTGTCGCACAAGGTTTTTCTCAAAGAACTGGAATCGATTATGAAGAAACGTATTCTCCTATAATGGATACAATTACATTTCGATTCTTGATCAGTCTAGCGGTCTATGAAAACCTAAACATGCATCTCATGGATGTTGTCACTGCTTATCTCTATGGATCACTTGATAATGATATTTACATGAAGGTCCCTGATGGACTTAAATTACCCGCAACATCAAGTTCCAAACCTAGAGAAATGTACTCAATTAAATTGCAAATATCATTATATGGGTTAAAGCAATCAGGTCGCATGTGGTATAATCGTTTGAGTGAATATTTATTAAAAGAAGGATATATAAATAATTCTTTGTGTCCATGCATTTTTATTAAGAAAACACATTCTGGTTTTGCAATTATTGCGGTTTATGTAGACGATTTAAATATCATTGGCACTGACAAAGAAATTCATTCAACAATGAATTATTTAAAGGATGAATTTAAAATGAAAGATCTTGGAAACACTAAATATTGTCTTGGTTTGCAAATTGGGCATGTTAAAAATGGAATACTTGTGCATCAATCTAACTATACTAAAAAGATATTGAAACGTTTTAACATGGATAAAGCAACACATTTGAACCATCATATGATTGCAAGATCATTAACTATAGATAAAGATCCGTTTCGTCCTTGTGAAGAAAATGAAGAAATTCTTGGTTCTGAAGTTCCATATTTATGTGTCATTGGAGCTTTAATGTATCTAGCTAATTGTACTAGACCTGATATATCATTTACTGTGAATTTATTAGCCAGGTTTAGCTCATCACCCACAAAAAGGCATTGGAAATGAATTAAACATTTATTCTGTTATCTTCAAGGAATTGTGGATCTTGGTCTATTTTATCCTAACAATGCGGTACAAGAATTGATTGGTTATGCAGATGCATGTTTTCTATCAGACCCACATAAATTCAGATCTCAAACTGGATATGTATTCACGTATGGAGGCACTGCTATTTCATGGCGTTCTCAGAAACAGACACTTATTGCAACATCATCGAATCATGCTGAGATTATTGCACTCCATGAAGCAAGCAGGGAATGTGTATGGATACGATCAATGACACATCATATAAGAAGTACATCTGACTTACCTATTAGAGAGGGTCCTACAACATTATACGAAGACAATTCTGCATGTATTACACAGATGAAAGAAGGCTATATCAAGAGTGATCGAACCAAACATATACCCCCAAGATATTTTGCCTACACTCAGGAACTCGAGAAGAACAAAGAAATTAACATCCAATATGTTCAATCATGTGACAATATGACAGATCTTTTTACAAAGGCACTCCCTACTGTAACTTTTAAGAAACATGTTCAAAGTATTGAGATGCGTCACCTACGAGACTTATGAAGAATTAGAGATGCCAACTTGAGGGGGAGTTTACACGGCTGCACTCTTTTTCCCTTATTAAGATTTTTATCCCAGTGAGTTTTTCCTTATAAGGTTTTTAACGAGGCAGCATAAGACATGTGCAGAAGACGGATCATGTACATAACAAAATCTTCAAATGGCCAAGGGGAGTGTTATAAATATAGTTAGTGGCATATGCCTAGTGGCCATTGTTGAAAATTATGTACAAATACTATTTTATAATAGTAGTAGTTGTTGTAAATTGTGTAAAATATTGAGAATTCTTGCCTATATAAGGAGCCATCAAGATGAAGAGAAAAACACCAATTCACAAGTAATATACTCATAATTTGCTCTTTTTTCTCTATGTCCTTTTAAATATATTGTTATAAACTCAAATATTTTTAGCTTTTGCATAACAGTTATATATATTAATCAACCAAAAGAGCGCCACCCTCAATGTATACAAGCCTAAAAAATAACCACCCGAATTACATATTTTACCGGATGCAAGAGTCTCCCAGGTCTCGCCCATATATATATATATATATATATATATAATGGAACTCATCAAAAAGATATAGTAGTATAAAAGTGCCTTGGTCAGTACTTGGTCGTCCCATTAACTAAATTTCCTCTGCTATTCACAAGTCCAGTTGGGAGATTGAACATAACGTCGGAAACTCCACAAGGTTCGTAGTACTATTCCTCAAGTCTAGTTTGAATTCGTTGATTAACTAACAGTATTCCCAAGTCCAGTTGGGAGATTATTTGACTTAACTATTGTGCTTAAATTCTCTCTAGCCTCTAGTAAGCTGCTGTTTTATTGAAGTATTTTCTCTTCTTTCTCTGGGTTGTATAAATTATAAAACTTGGGGGTAATGCTGGGCATTTATCGTACAAACTGGCTGGTGTGTAGTTTACTAGTTTTGCTCTCTCTTATTCGTTTCTCTATTACATGAGTAGGAACAACTAACAAGAGAAACAATAATTTTCTAACCAAAATTAAGATTACCGCACCTATAACTCAAAATTACAAAAATAATCTGTTGTGATCCAGTTTGACGAGACGCTAAATATCCTTTGTCTTATATCAATTAAATCTTTTCATGCATATTCGTTGTTGGTACTTATAATATTCTCCATTATTAATAGGAAATTCATCTCGATGTTTTATAAAAATTTAATGAGTTCGACTGTATGGATTTACCAGACTTGCGGTATTCTTCAGTATACTCTTACTTAAGCTTAAGAAATCAGATGAGTCGAAAATGTAATTTGCACCAAAAAACCAGATAAGTCTAGATCTAGTTGGTGGTTGTGATTAGACAAATTAAATACCTATTCTTCACTACTTTAGTAAGCACTATAGGGGTAGGTAGAAGCAAAACATTATTATCATCTTAACATGATTGGAAAAGTTTATGATAAATTGGTATTATTAGATTAGTGGATTAGTAGATTACATATATATATATATATATATATATATAGGTTTATCAGATATGTGACTGTGTGCGGTTATGTATGATTAGAGTGACAAGTGATAAAGAAAAAAAAAACTTAAGCTAAAATATATTGTAGCATATACAAAACATATATATTGCAATATGTATTCTTTGCTAAAGCTCCTCGAAGTGTTACATAAACATTTTCTTTTCGTAACTGTCCCTAATATAATTAAACACCCAATACAACTTATTAAACATTGATTAATTAAGTATCTCTCTACTTGATGCGTTGAAAGAAGAAGTAAAAGATATGATTCGAACAACAAGATAGCTGGCGTGGCTTGAAATTCGGGACAAATGCACAAAATCTCCTTGAGTTATAAAAAAATTGCACCAAACTCACTCGTTTTATTTTTTAATCGAAGAATCCCATTGCATTTTCAAAAACTCTGCACCAAATCTTTTTATGTTATTAACGTTGTCGAAACCCTCTCTTGGTGTTTCAGAAAACAAGGCACCAAACCCTTTGCTTTAATAGGGTAAAATATGTGATGCACCGATACCGATACTAAGACGGCTATGTAGTACCTGATACATATCGATACCGATTTAGATACCGATACCAGTTCTGACGTATCCGATACGCTACGCGTCGTATCCTTTAATTTTGAAATTTAAAAAATTTCGATACGTTTTTTTAGGCGTATCGGAACTATTATGGGTCTTTTTTATAAACTTTAATATTTGATGGGTTAAATATTTAAATATAAATTCCACCTAATATAAAATGAAATAAAAAAATGAAAATTCCTTTATCAAGGGCACGATTTAGGTCTCATTATTTTTACAATTATACTTTTATTTTTCTATTCATAATAACCACCACCATCATTCGCCATCTTCACCCTACCACTATGCGCCACCACAATTATACTTTTCTTTTTTTATTTATAATTACCACCACCATCATGCGTCATCTTCAAGCTTGTTATGTTGTTGTTTAACTTATTAGTCATAAATAATTCACATTCATATGTCTTTTTTTTCATATTTGATGCATGACTTTTTTTAATGTTAAACATTTTTTTGTGTATTTCTAATTTTTCTTGTTTAAGTTTAAAATTTTTATTGCTTGTTAAAAATAAAAATACATATAATAAATATTAATAATTATTTATATATAGACGTATCCTTGCCGTACCGGTATCGGCTGTTTTTAAAAAATGTCGTATAGGCGTATTCGTACCGTACCGTACCCGTACCACCGCACCGGTACCCGTGCAACGTAGTTGATTATTCACATTTCATTAGGGGTTTGGTGCATGGTTTTTGATAACAAGAGAGATTAAAAAACACAAAGGAGTTTGGTGCAAGTTTTTGGAATCACGATAAGAGATTTTGTGCAAATTTACGATGGCGTGGGTTTCGTACAAAATAAATAACACGATGGAATTTCGCGCATGTTTTCTATAATACATGGGAATTATGCTTTTTAACCCTTGAAATTATAATATATATATATATACATATAAATACTTGATGGGGATATTTTAGGATTGACCCAATATCGCATATTGGGCCGGCCAGCAGCATCAGCCTGCTTTACAGTACATCGAACAGGTCCTATTCGATGTTAAATGTGCATCGAACCGTACTTGTTCGATGCGGAATATGCATCAAACTGCTTCCATTCGATGTATGTTCCGCAGTTGATATTGGAACCCGCGGGACGATGATTATATATACCACGTCCCCTTGTAGTCTGAAGGGATTCATTCGAAAAACATTATCGAACCTGATACATATCGAACTCATATCATTCGACACAATTGAACATCGAAGATATTGCGTTCGACACACAGTACAACATCGAACCAGCCCTCTATAATACGCATCCAGCATCAAATCAGACTTCTTCGACTTTCAGCAATTCGATACATGGCATTCACAGAACTGTTAGCATCGAATAGCCTAGGTTCGATACATTAGCATCGAACGCTGCTTGTTCGACACGCTCTATTTACTTGTATTTTTTCAGTACATTTTAGTAAGCTTTGTATAAGGTGTTCCGGATCAACTTAGTCCGATAATTAATCGATTAGCATTATTTTGGCCTCTTGTTTTCTATTTATACGTTTATTCATTGTTTTGTTACACGAATGAAATAAGACCAAAATAGTATTGTTAATGCATGAAAAACATAAATCATAGGCGATATTATTAATGAAAGACATCGTATTCAATAGTTAGTTTTCTAGTTATTGGACTGTTAAATCTTTGTGTCATGGAAGTTTGTTCGTTTAACTCATGTTGTATAAATAGATTGATTGGAGAATCAAATACGACGGTAGCGTAGTTAAATATATCAGTGAAGGATATGGAAGAAGGGGCGAAGAGCATAGATGTTTCCGTTGCATTTCCCCAAGCAACGCCGGCTTCCATCTTCCCTCCAAG
This sequence comes from Linaria vulgaris, assembly GCA_948329865.1. NCBI lineage: Eukaryota > Viridiplantae > Streptophyta > Magnoliopsida > Lamiales > Plantaginaceae > Linaria > Linaria vulgaris. Next base: position 60,544,362 of record OX415251.1, on the reverse strand, counting down.
CGGTAATATTTATTAACATCTATTAATTTATATCAATAACTTAATAATATTATTTTCATCCCTGGTAAGATGCCTTATAACTTATAGTTTAAATCCCTCTTTCTATAAACTACAGTTTCAGACTATTTTCAGCTTGATGACTTGTTGAACTTTGAGGAGAAAGCTGCTAGGAACAAAGTACGAGCATTCATGGAAAGAGAAGTGGCTCCTATTATGTCAAAGGTCTTTCCATATTCAAATCATACATGTTGATATATATAAATTTCTTACTATCTGCCATATACAATTCATACTCAAATCAGCTTTTCAGTCTCAAAACATTAAGAGAAACCAAAATAAATCAATGATGTTTCAAATAACATGCAAAAATGTTAAAAAATATTCTTGTTGTAAAAGTCTGCCGAATTTCTTCATAATACCCTTTTGTTGCGTAGTTTGACAATATCTTGTATATATCTATATATATATATATAAATGGGTCGGTTATAAGAGTATTACAACGAGTATACTGTTAATTAGGCCTACTCTAACTATGCTAGTCTCGAATAGGCTTGGTCCAGAACACCTCGAACTAACGTCGGATGCAAGGTCAGATGTCGGGATATATCGGAGATGACGTCGAGGATTATGTCGGGGACGACATTGAATCCTCTATGTCGAGAATGATCTCCTAGATATATCGAAGATGGTACATGTGATATATATCGGGTTTGATATCGAACTCTATATCGGTGAAGGCTCGATATAGATGTACAATAATTGCGGATAATAATAGATTACCTTGATTACCCGGTAGCGGGTATTTATAGGCCTCGGGATGCATGGACCACTCACGTGATGAACACGTGAGTTATACCATATCGGGGATGATATTCCATGTATATGTCGGGAATGATCCCCGACAAAAGTAAAGCCTGGGCCTAGCCCATTGCTAGCCCAATACGGGAAATACCATATTATATAGTCTCCAATTTGGGAATTATTATCTCAGGATTATAATTTGCATATTAATTATGAGTTTTTGGATTACCTGTACCCCTCGTCCCGCCAGTTCGAATGACTGAGCTCTGATGTGGGGCTAACAGATGCAAGACGCTCACTCAAGAACAGAGGGTTCACAACGCGAAAGCCTTCCTATTGAGTGAGACATTCAAGGAAATCTGTGCCGAACGCGGGGTGCAAGGGAGAGAGGAAGTGAAGGATTCCATTATCGGTCAGATCCGCCTTCTTGATGGGTTCAAGGATGACTTCGATCCTAGTCCTCTAGATCCCTTATTGGGCCCTGATGGGAAACTGTTTGAAGACTCCGACGTGGAGATCGATGATGATTCTGTAGAAGATGTCTACAAGGAGATTCTCGACGAGAAGAGTCTAATTTTCCTCCATACCAAGGGTGCCCCTAAATATCCCGGCTAAGGGTTTGTGGTGTATTGTAATATTGACTTTTATTTTGGAGTATTGTGTATAGTGCCCCTTCTGGGATCTGTTAATTTCAGTCATGTTCTTGGAATAGAACTATTTATCTTTAAGGCTCAAGTGTCCATGATCTTTAGCAATGTCGTTTCTTGACTGGCTGTAGTTGAGTGAAGCCCTTTGTGTGTCGAGTTTATTCCTGATATTTCCTTTTCCTTACTCTTCATGTATGCTGGGTTATTGCCTCCCTATTTTGATGGATAGGGAAGTTATCACAAGGCATTTTTATTTGTTCTATGTCGGCTTGTCACCTGCCTATCTCGGTAGATAACGGAGTTATGCCAAGGCATTTATATTTTTTGTATGTCGACTTGTTTCCAGCCTATCTCGGTGGATAGCAGAATTATGCCAGGGCATTTGTAGATTTCGTACGTTGGCTTGTCTCCTGCCTATCTCAATTGATAGTGGAATTATGCCAGGGCATTTGTAGATTCTGTATGCCAATTTGTCTCCTGCCTATCTCGGTGGATAGCAGAGTTATGCCAGGGCATTTGTAGATTCCGTATGTCGGCTTGTCTCCTGCCTATCTTGGTGGATAGCGGAGTTATACCAGATCATTTGTAGATTTTTATCTTTTCTCGGTAGCGGACTCTCCCTCGTCCTTTTGGATTGCATCGATATTCTATTCCTGTTGTTAATCAGAGAAATAATCATTTCATATTAGAGATAATGAGTGGATGAGATCCACTATCCATGTTCTGTCCCACTAAATAGAGAGTATCATACTTGTTATCGCCAAGGATTTGTATGTACCTGTGATGTATAAGAGAGACATCTATATCTGCCAAAGAGATAATGATATGATATGATATTTTTGAATATAGGTGTGCATGTTTGCACATCTCACTCATTCCCTCCTATGGGTATGTACCAGCAGTAAAGCATGCATATGTATCGCAATCGAGTATATCGATTGGAATGAAAATGAGGTTATAAAAGATAACGGTCAAAGGCTAGGTAAATCCTAACTCGCCTACGTATCTCGTTGTGTGGAAATTAGACCGACGTAGTTCCCTCTGTTTCAATTACAGTCCAGCCCAACGATGGGGCAATTTAGGGAAATTTTAAAATGTTCAACATTACTGAATGTAAAGAGTGTTCTCAAGGATTTTCCTATGTTGATTACTCCGCAGCTTGGTGGTTGTCATTTAAGTTCGCGGCGTCCTTGATCCTTGGGAGAGTGAAGGAAGTTATGTAGCACAACCATCCTTCCTCATGATTGGCGATGACTTCCCCGACGCCTCCTGCTGCTTGGAACTTCATCTTTTGGTGGTATGTGGATACCACTGCTCATATGACGTTATGAACAGACCTGCCTATAATGATGTTGTAGGAGAAAGGGTGATCCACGATTGTGTATTGGATGTTGATGGTCCTCATGTGCGGCTCTTTACCGAATGATGTTGGTAGATTCACATGTCCTAGTGGTATCACCTCGGCACCTCCGAAGCCAACTAAAGGGGTGTGGACTTGTTCCACCACGTGGTGGCCCAGTGCCATCTTCTCCAAAGCATGTGCAAATATGATGTTCGTGGAGCTTCCGTTGTCTATCAGCACCTTGCGAACACCATAATTGGCAGTGTCAAGTTTAACGACCAAGGGAAAATCAAGTTTCCATGCCTGTATTGCCTTGGGAGTCAGATCCATGAGGTCCTTGTTCGAAAAGGTAATGTTCTCCTCTGGCAGCTCATCCATCAGCGACATGAATTCGATATAGCGGTCCTCTTCCAGTCCTCTTGTAATCTTTTTCCTCTGATTGGTGGAGTCTGCTCCAGCTGGCCCTCCGCTGGTCATGTTGATCACTCCTTTAGAGGGTGCGTTGACAATTGCGTTACCACGTCCATTGGAGCACTCTATGGCCTTCGTATTGTTCCTTCTGGGGGAGCGGGATTGATCCTCCTAATCATCAGAGTCTCTATTGTTCCGCACATACTCAATCAACTTACCTTCCTTAATGAGGCGCTCAATTTCATCCTTGAGATCTATACAATCTTTAGTCTCGTGTCCTTTCTGGCGGTGGTACTCACAGTATTTCCTTGATTGTTTGGTGCCCTCAGTTTCTTTCAACTTCCTCAGTTGATTCAACCACCTCTTCCTTTGAGCCACCGCAAATACGGCGAGAATATCCTAATTCAGGGGAGTGTATCTTCTTGGTGACCTGTCCCAGTCGCCTCTATCTCTATTCCAACCTTCTCTGCCTCTGTTGCGACCGACTTGTTGTGGAGTTTACTTCGTCGCCATCATAATGTCCTGGTATATGGTATTATAAGCAGACTCGTTGATTTGATTGATAGTCGGTGACTTGAGCTTGATTAATTCCTGTGCGAATCTCTTATGTGCCGTCGCATTGAACAAAATGAGTACCACCTGGTCACCCTAGGGTTCATCCCCCTTCATCAGTTCATCGTTGAATCTCTTCATAAATTATTCTAGGCTCTTTTTCTCTTTCTGCTTCATGGCGTTCAGATGGTGCATGTTAGTCTTCATCATTTTTTGACTGGAGAATTGACTTTCCAACTTCTCCCGTGTCTGTTCATAACTGGTGATTGACCCTACCTCGATCATGTTGAACCAATCCAAAGCTGCACCACCAAGATTTTTGCCTTGATACCGTTCGAGAACCTATGCAAGTTCAACACACTGTCAACACTGTGGAGATGATCCCTCGGATCGCTCTTCCCGTCATAAGCCTTGATGGTGGGGACCTTATCACCCTTGTCCAATACTTCTTCCTCAATCTCTGCACAAAATGGGGTCAAAGTCTTGTGGCCCTCTGCCAATGCTAGTTTCTGACTGACCTCCGTCCTCTCGCGATCTAGCTGCTCCATCCTTCTGTCGATGTTTCTTCTTTCTCTTACCGGATCAAGCCTCTCCTCTTCTTGAACCTTTGACCTAGAGCGGTCCCTCGTGTCGTCACTCGCGTCTTTATGCTCTTTACCCTTAATTCCTGACGCAATTCCTCCCCTGACCCTAGATTCCTGGGGTCGTGGTGGCGCGTCGCCTACTCCCCTACCATTCAGGCGCGACATCAAGGTTTCTAAGGTTGTCTTCAGTGTGGCCTGAACCGTGGCTTTGATTTGTGCCACGATCTCTGGTGCTAATGCGGCAGGTGTCGTAGGCTCCGGTCCCACTCCTCTCGGTGCTTGAGGCTGAATGGGTTCATTCTGTCCTCTCCTCAGTGTTGGGGCCAGAATAGGCGGCGAGGGTACACTCGCTGCCATTGAATTGTCAACCACTAGTCTAGTAGACTGCGAGCGGGTCATCCTTCTTTGCATCTTGGGAACTTGGTGTTCCCACATACGGTGCCACCAGTTTGACAATATCTCGTATATATATAAATGGGTCGGTTACAAGAGTATTACAACGAGTATACTGTTAACTAGGCCTACTCTAACTATGCTAGTCTCGAATAGGCTTAGTCCGGAACACCTCGAACTGACGTCGGATATAAGGTCAGATGTCGGGGATATATCGGAGATGACGTCAAGGATTATATGGGGAACGACATCGAATTCTCTATGTCCAGAATGATCTTCTGGATATATCGAAGATGGTACATGTGATATATATATCGAAGATATATCGGGTTTGATATCGAACTCTATATCGGAGAAGGCTCGATATAGATGTACAGTAATTGCGGATAATAATAGCTTACCTTGATTACCGAGAAGCGGGTATTTATAGGCCTCGAGATGCCGGGACCACTTACGTGATGAATACGTGAGCTGTACCATATTGGTGATGATATTCGATATATATGTCGGGAATGATCCCCGACATAAGTAATATCTGGGCCTAGCCATTGCTAGCCCAATACGGAAAATACCCATGTCATTTCGACTTTAGAAGAATGCTGAAATATCTTATAGGGGAGTTTTTTTTTTTTTTGTTGGTGCAATAAATATTACATAACTCTCTGATGGTAAAATCATACATATAATTCAACCATGTAAATTTACTTATGCTTCACGTCTGGAATATGTGGATTATTAATGCATCAACGTGTCTTTATATATCCAGTACTGGGAGAAGGCTGAGTTTCCATTTGAACTTATACCAAAGTTCAGTGACCTACATATTGCAGGTGGCACAATCAAGGTGCAGTCCTATTTCATTAAGTCTTTTGTTTTTTTACGATAAAGTTAATTAACTAACGCTATTATATAAACGATATCCAGGGCTATGGTTGCCCTGGCCTCTCGATTACTGCAAATGCGGTTATCGCCGCAGAAATTGCAAGAGTCGATGCCAGTTGCCATACTTTCATGGGTGTGCATTCTGACTTGGCGATGCGAACTATTGGTGACTCTCAGCTCGCTGCTATTCCCAAACTCAGTTCTCAATTGAACATAATTATAAGGATGTTACTTTCTTCTAACTAATTTTCTCTCATCTGGTCTAGCAATGTATGGAACTGAAGCACAGAAGAAAAAATATTTACCATCTCTGGCTGACCTTGAGACCATAGCATGTTGGGTTAGTGTCGCTTTAAAATGCATCGATCATACGTATTTTTTTCATCTCCCTCATCTAAATATGTACTAAATATGTACGTCTTGAACATAAATTAGGCCACTACAGAACCCGAGCAAGGAAGTGACGTAAGCGCTTTGAGAACGACAGCCAATAAGGTCTCTTTACTTTTGCACACATATTGATGCACATCATGTTCCTTGGTTGGCTTGTTGGCTTTTATAGATTTAAAGTATTATTATACGAACATTTTGGATATTTACTTTACTTTTACTATTATCAGGTCGAAGGAGGGTGGATACTTAATGGTCAGAAGCGTTGGATCGGAAATAGCACCTTTGCTGATGTTTTTCTAATTTGTGCGAGAAATATTGAAGGGAGCAGTGTTAATTGGTAAATAAAATCTCTTTCTCAACTGCTTTTCTTAATCGTTATACAAAATTGCATACGCAAATGTAATAAACAATCAATTTGATATCTGCTAGTGATTGATACTAATTACTATAGAAGAGGGAATATTGCTATTCCGTATATAGAGTTGAAGAATTACAACTCTTCTTACTGAAAATAATGATGGAAAAAACTCTTTCCACCCCTATCTTACATATCTCTCTCTTCTTCTGGATGAGTCTTTTAGTTGTGTATTATTCACTATTTAGGGCCTGACAGAATTATGATTTAGCATAGCATCAGTTTAGACTTAAGTTAAGCTATTGTGATTTCTTTCCATAGTTTTAGGTTACCTTTAATAAAGCTTTCGTAATACGAATGCTTAATTCTAAGTTCAAAAAAATATTGCTTAATTCTTGCCTTGATTATAATTTGTAACATTTAGAGTGTGGCAGCTAAATCTGTATGCGGAATGTACTTCTTTATCATTATAAATTTGTAGTAATATCATCACACCAAAATAAATTAGAGCAAATAAGTCATTTGGCTAAGGGGCCGATTGTCGAGAATCCAGATGCAATAGATATGGAAAAAAAAATTGAGGAAATTTTCTCTATTCTCAGTTTCTCACTCCCTATTCCCTTCCCTATTCCTTTAATTGCCTAATGATATGTGGCTTGTAGAGGCCCACAAAAATCAGCCCATCAAATTATTTCATTGAATGTGAAAGGGTTGTTTTAACTTTCTCCAATCTTTTTTTTGTCTTCATTAAATCAACATTTAGTAATATCACAATTACAAAGCATTGTGTGCATAAATTACTTTCCAACTATCAAATCATCAAATAAATATGTTAATAAAAAAATCAATGTAATTATGACAATATTTATTACTCCATCCATGTGATGCATTAAAAATTTATTACAACATATATTCACGCATTTGATATTTTAAACCGGTTTGGATCATCTCTTACAAAATTGTGTTACATTTTCTACTACGTCATCCGGATGATTGCCACGTGGAAGTAATTTAAGATTTCTTAATACATTGTTTGTTTTATTAAAAGTGTTAGATGATACCTTACTCTTACCAAACTTAAATATATTTACCACTAAATCTAATATCTAATTTCTAAATTGTTTCAGCTGCACGATATCTACTAATTGAAAGCTTCCAAAATTATTTTTCTCAATAATTTAATTTTAACAAGAAAGTCTTCTAATTTTTTATTGAAATTAAGAACAACTCATCATTAATAAACTAACTAGCGTACGCTGCCTCTGATACTCTATCTATTGAAATCCCACTATAGTAATACCCAGAAAAAGAGAAACCTGGGCAATTCGTCAAAGATCAGATGCCGAGCCCGAGCACGGACATATACGTTACGGTCTTCAACAGGTAAGCAGCACTCATATTAGCAAATAAACGTATTCCTAAACTTAAAGCGCGAAAACAATGAGGGATTAGCTCAAGGAGTACTAAAAAGCTTTCCCTCTTGCTTTTCCTTCTCGAAGGCAGGGTTATTTTGAGCTATCCTAAATCAGACTATTTTGTGTCAATAGTAGTTAGTCTATTTAGAAAGCCCTGGTTATAGCTACCAAACTAACAGTCTTCTAATAGATATGTCCAACCATGCCCTTGAGCTATAGCCGCCCGGGAGAGACTGGGAGTGCTATCGAGAACAAGAAGAGGCCTTCCCCGATAATCGATAGACGAGGCGGATTGATTATTCTCGTCCCGGCCCTAATAGACCCGAAAGCGCCGTTTCACCCCCATTCCTTCATATCCTAAGAACACACATCATGAACTTTGGAATCGTTAAAACATAAGAATTCTTTTTCAAGGTCTCTTTTTGCATAGAATGACCGAAGCTCTTGGCGCTACATTGCCAGTAGTGGGCCTGCATGTGGTTTCTCCCTCTGTGGTCTTGTGTAAAGCCTTTCCGCCTATCGTTTGAGTTGCTCAACCGCCCCTTAGCCCGGTGCTCATGACGAGTTCGTTCTATTCGTTCTAACAGAATGCTAACTAGCCTGACAGACAGGCAATGGGAGTTCGAACCTTCCTCGATCTATTCCTTTTTCAATCAAAAAAGCCTTTGAATCAGTCCTCCCAGCTTGGTTGAAGGTTCCGTGCAGTGGAAGTGAAGCCTCTCGCTGGTTTTTGGAATTCGACATCAGGAAGTCTCTTTTTCGAGTACCCCCTGATGAAAGGGCGGTAATAAAAACCAAGCCCAAAGAATGATTGCAGCTCCTTTACCTTGGTCGGGGCCCGTCATAGAAACATGCAATAGGATCCGATCCGACCTGTGGGCCTAGGTGTGATTCATCATGCTCAAAGATGAGCCGATCAGTCACTCGGAGGATTTTATCGACCGGCTTGAACTAACTCTTCTATTCTAGTCTCCCTGGTCACCGCCGAGGTTCCCAAGCCCTCGACAGTGCCAAACGAGGCAATTCATGGAGAATAGAACGGCAGGTGTAGGAATAGCTTTGTCCGCCTTTAAAGTATGAAGTTACTTTCCTTAGGCCAATCCCTTTCATGGGATGCTGGGTTCCCTTTGAGTGTAGAAAAGCTGCTGCTCGACTTGAATTGAGGTTGTGCTTTTTTATCAGCAAAAACAGGCTCTTCAGGCGTTATTTCTCAAGGGAAGTACTTTTGAAGGCTTTAGTGCCTACGTATTCTATGAATTGCTTCTTACTAGCTCTGTCATTCAATCCCAACGCCTTCTTAACCACCGATGTAGCTTGTGGTTCGCCGCGGTTCATTGCTGTGCTTACACTCTCTTTAAATTTAAACTAAACAGATTTCGTACTTGTTGGCAGCCTATCGACCAATAGCGAGAAATTCCTTCGATTTTTCACGTCGACTGCTTGACTCCAACTTCTCACCTATTTTGAGTTATGGACACACAAGGCCAAAACATGTGTGCCGGGCGTGCGTTCGGGATATATTGAATACTAAAGATCTTGGCATGCTTTAAAACGGATTGTTTACCAGAAGAGGTTGTTCTTTTATCTTCTGATCCCAGTTGTGCTCTCCAAGTCCTCCATCTCCTGCCGTCAGGAATAGAGTGACCTTTCGCCCTTGGTCAAGTTGATCTTCGGGTCTCTCATTTATCTTATCCTGTCTTGTATTGAAAGAGAACCTTTGACGAACGCCCGCGGATGGTGTTCCTACAAACCATTAACATTTTGATATACTTAATAATACTATTTAAATAAACCTCACCTCAATCAATAACAATTCAACAAAATTTTATCCACTCTTATAAATTCGAGAATACAATATATATATATATATATATATAGTAAACAAATCGTCATTTATAAAACTTGAAAAAATAATCATTTTATCGTCACTGTCTTTGTGTTTTTCTCATATGTATCTGATAAATATTTTTTAAAATATTTATAAAGTAATAACACGTGCTTCATATGAAATAATTAAATGTTGAAGAATTATGTATTCATTTCCATGAATAACTAATTGTAAAGAATTTCTTATACATTTTTTGTAAGTATTTGATATACTTTTGCTTAAAGAAAAAACAAATGTGTATCATACAAAATAATTAAAGAAAAGCATGGGACGATGTCTTAGGAAAAAGAAAATACATGTTACGACATTAAAATATTTAAATTTGGTAAGAGTAAAATATCACAAGAATAACTAAATGCATTTTATATAAAGCAAACAAGCTATTAGCGAATCTTGAATTACTTCCATGTGGCAATTATCTGGATGATGTAGTAGAAGATGTAACACTATTTTGTATGAGAGGATCCAAACCGATTTTAAACATATATTATCCATTGATATTCAAAGTTTTATCTATATATATAATTCTTAAACAAGAATCTTCTAATAAATGGTAGTTATTTGATTACACAAATGCTTGTTATAAATATGAGAGGTGATTTAATGATTTTTTTCGCTAGTGTGCACATTTTTTTTGTTCATGTATTAAAATGAACTATTTTCTATAATATGGATATTATTATTTTTAACTCAATATATTAAAACATACTTTTGTTAAATTTTGAAATAAAACTAATAAGATAGGTTACATTATTACGATGAAAGATAAGAAATATGTAATTCTATATTGCAGTTTTTTTTTTTCATTTTTTATGACTTTATGTTGCAGATTAAATGAATTATTTGATTGGTTAATTGTTGTGGGCCTCTATAAACCACATGTCATTACACCATTGAAGGAATAGGGATTGGGAATAAGAAATTTCCCTGCAAAATTTTATATATCATATTTGTGTTTGTATGTGGCATTGGCTAAGTTATGTCATGTTTGGCTGAACTTGTTTGTTGTCGTTAGTAAAGAAGTAGGTAGTTTGGATTTAGGAAAAGGTAACTTAATTCTTATATCCATCTATTAAGTGGTATTGCAAATGAATATTAAGCGGGCTCACATAAGCACTTTTGAGTATTTGCAACACAATCTTTTGCTTCTAAACTTATCTAGTCTTTTGTCAAAAAAAGAAAAAAAGAAAAAGCACAAGCAAAAGCAGGGCTTAGGTGTTTTTAAAACTACTTTTCAAATTATAATACTTTAGGAGATCTTAGAAAGAAAACAGCATTTGACCGTATTTCAAGCATCTAATAAATGTCTTAAGTGACATTTCTAAAAGGTTTACAAACACTAACAATTTTTAGTGAAAAACAACTTTAAGTTGCTTTACACAAAAGTAGCAAAGAAGCTGGCTATAAGATCTCGTAGGCACCCCATTAGTTTATGACCAGAACCTATTACATGGTTCTTCAGATCTAAGGAAGCAACTTGTGTAACTAATATTTATTTACATGTATTTTCTAGCTCTATATTGCTGACGTAATTTGTCAAATATATGATATAGCTTTATCGTAAAGAAGGGCGCTCCGGGACTACATGCGACTAAGATAGAAAATAAAATGGCCCTAAGAATTGTTCAAAACGGAGATATTTTGTTGCAGAACGTATTTGTCCCGGATGAAGACCAAATACCGGGAATTAATTCTTTTCAGAATTTAGTCGAGGTAAAAACTTTCATATGAATGAAGCTAAAGCTATGTCTAAATATTAGACGATTTATCAATTTATTAAGATTTTACTTGAACATTTTTATAGTATGTTGTAGTGTACGCAAGTATATTTCTTATAGAACTTCAAATAAATAATGCATATTCTCTATGCATTACATCTATAGGTGCTCGCCAATATGCGGCTCACCATTTCATGGCAGTCCATTGGGATTTCAATGGGTGCTTATGATATGTGTCACAGGTAATGAATGTTTGATTTTGCTTCTACTTTTTCCCAAATTATTGCATACCTGTTATTCAATACCCGACCTAAGAATTTAACATTGGGACGTTATCTTGATATATATGTGATGTATAGATATTCCTATGCTTGAATTATATTTAAAGGTTCGTTATTTAGGTTAAACTTCGACTATTTATCTTTGAAAGGTACTTGAAGGAGAGGCAACAATTTGGTGCTCCATTAGCAGCATTTCAACTCAACCAACAAAAACTAGTTCGTATGTTGAGTAACATTCAAGCAATGGTTCTTGTTGGTTGGCGTCTTTGCAAGTTATATGAGCGTGGAAAGATGACTCTTGGTCATGTTGGAACGGGCAAGGTATACATAATAAGTGAATCATTACTGTGGATCATTCAAATATACTTTTTGTCTAGTTATTGAGGTTTGAACTTTTTCTTATAATGGTTTCCAGTCATGGATCACCTTGAAGACAAGGGAAACTGTGTCTCTTGGCCGTGAATTACTTGGTGGTAATGGAATTATAACCAATTTTCTTGTTGCAAAGGTTTGTAAAGCGTACAAGCATTTTGCCAAACATGTTGCATTCTCTATCAATTATATCAAATTACTTCCAATTTAACCGCATGCATATCCTTCTGGCCTCACTTCTTTCTAATAATTTACTTTGATGATGTTAATGTCGATGACAATTGTTTTTTTTTTTTTATCATTAATCATTGTCTTCCTTAACATGTATATGTCATTTTTCTCAGGCTTTCTGTGATCTTGAACCTGTTTATAGCTACGAAGGTACTTATGATGTGAACGCCTTGATAGCTGGTAGAGATATTACTGGAATTTCCAGTTTTAAGCCACACTTCTCAAGCAAGCCCAGCCGTTTGTAATTTCCCTAAGAAGAACGGGGGTTCTTGAAATAACTTGAGGGTAAAACTTAACATTGTCAAAATTTGTTTTTTTGTTTCTCATGTGGGGTAATAAATTATCGTTCCCCACAATAAAACTGAATCTGTGCCCAAAATCACAGCTGATATTGACAATGTGATCTATTTTTATCTTTCCCTGAACTCGTGAGTTGAGAATCTCCTCTGCGTAACAAGGAATTTAAGATTCTTGTTTTGCTTTGAATGATGAATCATTCGTCGTTGTATTTGTTGAGAAAAAAAGTAGAGTTTTGGATTCATCTGGTATCCAATAATGAATATATGTTTGACCTTTCATGAATGTTGTAAACATTTCGCCTTTAGAGAATGTGTGTAACTAACTAATCAGTTGAAATGAAGAACTTAGTACACAGAACATTCTCATTATGTTTTAAATTCTGCAGTTCTGCATATACTTGTGCTGTCGTGCAAACTCAGAACCATTTTTCAGGTAACAAATATTGTTTGTTACATGCGTATTTTGGTCTTATTTCGTCCGAGTAACAAAGTATCGTAAAAAGGTTCCAATGGGCTTATCAATTGCCAAAATAATGCTAATCAAATAGAATTCGGACTAGCTTGGTCCAGAACACCTATTACAAGGTAACTAGGCTTAAGAAATAAAATTACTAAGTACAGAAAGTGTATCGAACGGTATGAGTCCGATCTATCCTGTATCGAATCGGATACGTTCGATACGGTTTCTGCAAGATGATCCAATATCGAACTGAGGCCCTTCAATCTATAAGAGTATCGAACTAGGGTCCTTCGATGTAATGATGAGCTAATTTGTTGAGTATCGAATCGGCATGTTTCAATCGATCGTAGTGTATCGAACGCTTGGACTTCGATCGTACTCGGGGGATTCGATCGAATGCTGACGGTTCGATGCTGATTGAATCGATGATAGTTGGAATGCGTGCTGAGAATGTCAAGGGACGAGATATTTATAACCCTCGGCCCGCGGGCCCCACTGGCTGCTGGGGAAAGTACATTGAACTCGGATGGTTAGATCCATTCATCAGATCAAACCATGTTCGTTCGATGCTCGTTCAACTTCGAATTTCGCCTGTTCGATGCACTATTATAGTAGGGCTTGCTCCTTGGGCTGACCCAATATTAGTATTGGACTATTCCTAAAATACCCTCATCATATAGTCCCCCCCAGTTTGGGAGATGGTATCGATTAGAGGACGAGTTCAAACTTATTAACTATATTTTTGATTTGTATGTTTATGATTATTATTTGGATAGTGCTGAAAATCATGCCCCCGATTGGGAAGCGCGGTCTAAAAGGTGCGCATTACAATGTATTGTTCATGAACCTTTTTATTAATGTCAATGGGCGTCGATCGAATGGGTTCTGTTCGATCTTGGTCAGTATCGAACGTGGGTGGTTCGATGCAGATATTGCGTATTTATGTTGCTCGATCGAACCAAGCCCGTTCGATGCTGAAATGCATATCAAACCGTGACGATTCGATGCTCTATTCAATGGGCCTGATGGGCCTCGCAATGCCTATATAAAGGGGAAAGGTGCTGGGGAAGCTCATGTGCCTTATGTTGAACTCACGCTCGACCGTTAGTAGCATCGAATGGGAGTGGTTCGATACTGCCTGCATCGAACAGTTCTGGTTTGATGTTGAATGTATCGAACGATTAAACGATAATCGTTCGATCTAATGCCTTAGAAAACAATTCCCTACTTTTTTGCTGAATGAGTAGGTTTCGCATCTAGGATTGTTTTAACAATTTTTGTTCTTCTTTTTTCATGCAATTTGCTTCTCAATCGTTTGTGAATTTCTCGCTGTAACCAAGGTAAACGATTATGCGCTTACTTCGTGAGTCACGCTATTTTTTCTTTATTAAATTTTTTTTTGAATATGTCAAGTAGATGTTGTAAGTGCCGAGAGTGACGTATTCACGCGTAGTTGGCCTTTTTTTCTTTTTATTTTATTTTAGTTTGCGTCGATCAAGATGGTGAGATCTGAATCGACCCCAATGAGTGCGTCTAGTAGCGGCTCAAGCTCTAGTTCAACCAACTTTGTGGTGGGCCCTGCAAGTGCTCCCGCGGGTTCAAGTATACCCCGCGGTGATGAAAATGAGCTTATCAGCATTGATACTGTCGATTCGCCTAGGGGTGATCATCTAGATTATAACAATGATCGGGCGTCCTCGCAAGGTGGGGACGATAATCTACATTCATCTTCATCTGAGGATAACCACCGTTCCTCCAGTGAAGCAGATGAAGATATAGAAGCCATCAAATAGGGAGATTGATGACTATGCAGAAATCCCAAGAATGGCGTATAATACATACGTGTCGTGGTTGCAGCATAATCGTTCGTCCTTGCACGAAATGTTTAATATAGCCAATAGGTATAAGTTAGTCATTCCCGGTCTGGATGGGCGCATGGATTCACCCAGCCTGGCCACCTCACAGTTTTCGTGGGTCAGCTTGCCAATGAGTTGCGATTTCCTATACCTGTTGAAGTTAAATTCATTTTGAGGTCGATTGGGATTGTGCCGAGTCAGTTCACATCAAACTCGTTTGGAAAATTATCGGTTTTATCATCCTGATGAAGGCTTTAGGCGAACCTTAGGGTCCCGATCAATTTTGGGCCCTCTTCGAAATTTGCAAGAGGGAGGTAGGCCCTTACCATGTGAAGGCTCTTGTCATGTCCTAGTGGAACTATAAAACCCAGCTACACGAGGTAACCAAATCGGTAAAAACATGTAATGTGTAACATATTCCTAATGTAAACATCCAAACAACAGATGCAATGGCACAAACATCCTCGTCCCTGACTTTCCTCCAAACTCCACTAATCATTAGATGACCTTTAACCCCTTCAGAAATTGTATCTCTCATTATACGACTCACAATCATCTCCTATCAACATTTTCTTAGAAGATGGATGATCCAAGTTCCTGACTGCGCTCTCAACTCCTATTTTCTTGCATTCATTTTGTTCACAACGTTGCTTATTATATGATAATTTCACAAATTATCTGCACTCCTCAAGAAAATCAAGAATAATAAGTTGACCAGAATAACAAACTGAACTAGGTAGCTTACCAATGGGACAAGGGTTCTATGATTTGGCTATAGACCAACTACTCTTACTTCACACACTCGAGTCTTGTGGTTTTCCTTTCCTGCCCTGCACTCGACAACATCGGATAAACTCCAGTAGTTTGACAATATCTTGTATATATATATATATATGTCGGTTACAAGAGTATTACAATGAGTATACTGTTAACTAGACCTACTCTACTATGCTAGTCACGAATAGTCTTGGTCCGGAACACCTTGAACTGACGTCAGATGCAAGGTCAGATGTCGTGGATATATCGAAGATGACGTCGAGAATTGTGTCAGGGACGACATCGAATCCTCTATGTCGAGAATGATCTCCTGAATATATCGAAGCTGGTCCAGGTGATATATATGTCGGTGATATATTTAGGGTTTGATATCGAACTCTATGTCTGGGAAGGCTCGATATATGAGTATAGTAATTGCGGATTATAATAACTTACTTTGATTACCGGGTGTCGGGTATTTATATGGCGTGGGAGCTGTACCATAACGGGGGTAATATTCGATATGTATGCCGGGGATGATCCCCAACATATGTAAAACCTGAGCCTAGTCTAAGGCAGGCCCAATACGAAAAACACCCATATCATGTAGTCCCCCAATTTGGGAATTATTATCTAAGGACAATAATTTACAAATTAATCATGAGTTTTTGGATTACCCGTACCCCTCGTCCCGTCAGTTCTAATGATGGAGCTCTGATACGAGAATTTCATTGTGTTTAGAAGAATTATCGGTGGACCCTCCAATGAAATTTGAGAACTTCTAGAGGTTCTCATTTGAACTCATGTGTTCTAGGTAATTACATATCATATTGAATTTCCTTCGACATATATGTCGGATTCAAAGTTCGATATAGCTGGCATTCAATGCATGTCCATAGGTGCTCTCCTATAAACAGTAGCATGTTTAGAGAGAGAAAAGAGTTTGTTTGTCTTCTAGCGCATCGATTCCTTCTTCAGGTGAGTATGTCGAGGACGCTGGACATAAAATTTGACATGTTTTTTGTTATATTTTTCATATGACCTTCGATATTTGTTTTTCTTTTTATTCATTCATTCGCTCTTTTTGCAGAGTCTTCAACATTCGGCTTAACTGCTCCCTTATTACTTTATTTTTAAAGATATAACTGGAAACCGCGTGTCTGGAATTTGCGCTCGTATGCAGAAGATTAAGGAGCATCGTGATCAGGAGGCTGCTGCGTTGGCACGAAGGGGAGACTATGCTTCCTCTACTAGTGCTGTGAAGGTGGGTGTTCCGGAGGGCGTGGTCGCGTCTCTATTGTTATTACAACAAACTGATCCCATCGTCGGTTCATTTGTGCCTGATAGTTGTAGCTTCCCTGCAGAGGAGCTGATGCTTTGCTAAAAGCAGTGTCCATGGCCAAGGAAACTATCACGTAAGAGGTGTTGCCCTCTTTTGTGGACCAGACTGATATCCGTCCGCCCTTCACGGGTGAAGTTGCACAAATTGCCACCTTTGTCGGTCATTCTGCGGAGAATGATCAGATTCTCATGAATGTAGCTACTGGCTCAATGTCTTTTTCTTCCGACGATAAGGCGGTCCTGGGAGGTTCAGTGAGGGTCCCTATACTGTTAGATGAAGGTACCCCTTACCCGGTCAACGTTGCGGAAAGGCAAGGGTTCGACTGTAAGTGCTGCAGAAAAAGGCAAGGGTCCGGCTGTAAGTGCTGCAGATAAGGGCGAGGGTCCAGCTGTAAGTGCCACAGATAAAGGCAAGGGTCCTGCCTTGAACGTTGCCTCGCAGATGCCTCCTTAAGTTTTTCCTGGTATTCCTATCGAGAGATCCTCTATCCCAATTGGCCCACAGTCTACACAGTCTAGTCGAAAAAGGGCGCGAGATGAAGGCGCTGGCGTGCCACGTCCTACCACCAGCTAGAGGCGATCAGGGTCGTTGCCCGTCGTTCAGGGTAAAAAGGTTGAATTCCCTGAGGTTGATGCGGTTCTTGGCATGGAGCCGTCCTTTCCTCTGCCATCTAGGGTACCTGTCCTGACTGAAATGGAACGGGCGCAGAACGTGCATTGGAATATCAACATCTTTCAAAGCGTAAGTTTCCGAGGTCGTATTGGTTTTCACATTCCTGTTTTATCATAATTTCCTTCTACTCATGATGGTCACTTTTGTAGGTTGGAAAAATGTTGGCTACATTGATGAAGACTTCCAGTGCGTCCGAAGGGAGTAAAGATGCTATCATTGTGTAACTAGAGGCTGATATCGAGAAGATTGCTAATTTTAACCCCATGGTCTTAGAGAAATTGCAGGCAGAAAGAGAGGAGGCTTTGTGCAAGTGTCGGGTGTTGAAGGCTGAATTTGATGACCTTCATGTCGAGTCTCAGATCCTCGCCACAAAGGCACTTGAGTCAAAGGAGCATGCAGTTAAGGAGTGGAATCAACGCCGAGCGGCTGAACAGGAGCTCCAAAAGGCACATGCCGAGAACAAACGACTTCGGTCTGAGCTAACTAATGCTCAACTTGCACGAAGTAATGTAGTAAGTGTGCAGTCCTCCATTTTCTATATTTGTAGGGTGAGTATTTTTAATGATATTCCGTACATCATTGGTGTAGGATGAATCTCCCAAACTTCTGTTGCATGGTGCTGTGAAGTTTCCTGCAAGCGGGACTTACGAGGATCTTTTGGCGGAGCGTGCTGTTCAGGAGCGGGAAGAGGCCTTCCAGGCGTTTATAGGGCAGGTGACTGCCAATAAAGGCTTTCGGGATGGGTTCAATTTCATGGGACTTAATCCTATGTGCGGTCCGGACGGGTTGCCCCTTGAAGACGATGAGACCGCAGACGTCGCTTTAGAGTAGCCATATCTGTTTTCGGTGCTTTTGAAGCAAAAAGGTGCTGCTTGAAATAGACCAGTTGTTTTCGTTATTGACGTTGTATCGCCTAGTATTCATTTGGTTGTGTAATATTTGTTGAACAATCCTGCTTTAAATTTGTAGACTTATCTCGTCATGGCTACCGTCTTTGAATAACTTCTCTGTTGCATCCCTTAAGTCGTAATCTTGTTGTATCCTCTTTTTTGGTTGTCTCAGAGTTATATCGCCTCCTCGTGGGGCTCACACCTTCTTTGGTAGCTCTCTGGCCTACATTGGTGTGTGAGGGGAGTTGTGACTCTGTATGGTGTGTTGTGTCCATCTTGGGTGCTCTTAGGCCTATCATTGTGGATAGGGGAGTTATGCCCCCAAGATTTGTAGATTTTGGCCCCTATCGGGTGCTCTCCGGCCTATCACAGTAGATAAGGGAGTTATAATCCCGTAGGATTTGTGGAGTCTTCCGTCGCTCGTTGGCGGTCGATATCCCATAGGATTTGTAGAGTCTTTCACCACTCGTCGGCGGTCGATATCTCGTAGGATTTGTATAGTCTTTTGCCGCTCGTTGGCGGTCGATGTTTTGTTGGATTTGTGGAGTCTTTGGCCGCTCGTCGGCGGTCGATATCCCATAGGATTTGTAGAGTCTTTTGCCGTTCATCGACAGTTGATATCCCATAGGATTTGTAGAGTCTTTCGGTTCCTGTCACTGAAATAAGATAATATGTTATATAGTGATATTATGACATCCAAAGATGATTGTAATCTGTGCATGTTGTCCCACTGAGTGGGAGATAAATGTTTCCCTGCATGCCAGGCACGAATATCATTGTCCCTATTTTTATGTGGGTGACGCGAACCTGTTTGGCAAAATAACAATAACACTATTGTAACATCTTCATAAGATAGCTTATGACATATATCATAAAATATGATTGCCTCTTGGACACATGTCATTTCGTCCGCACTGCGTGGGACGTTATTTTCATGTCCTATAGGACAAGTACCTGCAGAAATTCATAACCACAGACGCGTAGGCAAATATCAGTTTAAATTATAGGAGTTAACGGTGGATAACGGTCGAAGGCTAGGTAAATACCAACCCGCCTACGAATCTCGTCAACGGGAATCAGACCGGCGTAGTTACCCCTGTTTTAGTTACAGTCCAGCCCAACTATGAGGCAATTTAGGGAATTGAAATTGTTCAAAAGACACAACCCAATTGTTCTAGGAAATAATAAAAGACAGTAAATAACTGAAGCGAGGTGATTACTCCGTATCTGGTACATATTCCTGCTCGTCTGCTTCCACTTCTTGTACCTTCCTAATCCTAGGAAGTCTCAATGAGGCCACATAGCACATCCATCCCTATTTCTGAACTCCTATGACTTCCCTAATTCCAGCCTGTGTAGGAAATTTCATCTTCTGGTGGTAGGTTGATACCACGGCTCTCATTTCATTGAGGGTGGGGCGCCCAATGATAGCATTGTAGGGGAAGAAAAGGTCGACCACTGTGTACTTAACTGCGACTGTCCTCTTGCATGGTTTCTCCCTGCATGAGGTTAGTAATGTGAACTGGCCTATTGGAATTATATCTCCTCCTCCGAAGCCAGTTAGTGGGGTCGAGACCGCTTCTAGCATGTTCTGGGGTAAAACCATTTTCTCCAAGACATGGGCAAAGATAATGTTGTAGAAGCTACCATTGTGGATCAGGGCCTTGCGTACCTGATATTCAGCTTCATCAATTGTAACAACTAGTAGGCAATCGAGTTTACCTGCCTCAATTGCATGCCGCGTGAGCTTCTCCAGATCTCTCATGGTGAATGAAATTTCCTGGTCTAGGAATCCTTCGTGCATAGCCAAGGTAGCCTACATATGTCCCGACCTGAATCCGACGGGTTATTCTCTCCCGTCCTCGAACTGAATCAGCATATAACGGTCCTCCGTTGATCACATTGATCATCCCTCTAACTGGAGCAGTGACAATAGCTCTTCCATGCTTAGTTGAAGCCTCAATTTCCTTTTGTCTATCTTTCCTAGGAGAACGTGAATGGTCACTGCTAGGCGAACTGGATTCATCATCCCTCTGACGATCATTCTTTGAGTTCCTCACGAACTCCACTAGTTTTGCCTCATTGATAAGACTTTCAATCTCGTTCTTCAAATCAGTGTAATCCTCTATTTCGTGTCCCATTTGGCGTTGGTATTCACAGTTCCCGGAGAAATTCATTCCTTTGTTCTCCATCAAATTCCTAGGCGCATGGAGCGACCTGTTCTTCTGTGCAACGACGAAGACTTCTAATATTCCTCTGTTCTGCGTGGTATATCTTCTTGGGGACCTATCCCTGTATCGCTCCTTTCCTGACGGTCTGCTGGGTAGGGGCTTTGCTTTGTTGCCATCATGTTGTCCTCGTAAATGATGTCATATGCTAGCGTGTTAATCTGATCCATCGTTGGTGACCTAAGCTTGATCAGTTGGGAGGCAAACCTCTTATGCGATGTGGCATTAAATAAGAAGAGAACAACCTAATCCCCACTCCGCTCATCTACTTTGAGCAGTTCATCGTTAAACCTCTTGATAAAATCCCTCAAATTCTTTTTATCTCTCTGTTGCATAGCGTTCAAATGGTGCATGCTGGTCCTCATTCTTTTCTGACTGGAGAATTGACTCTCAAATCTCTGTCTCATCTGATCATAACTCGTTATAGATCGCACTTCCAACCTGGTAAACAAATCCAAAGCTGCTCTAGTTAGAGTTGTAGCCAAAATCTTTGCCTCGATGTTCCGTGAAAACCTGTGCAAGTTCAAGACACTGTCTAACAGAGTGGAGATGGTCAGCTGGATCACTTTTCCCATCATATGATTTGATTAAGGGAATATTATCTCCCTTTTCCAGCACGTCCGACTCTATCTCATCTGAGAAGGGTGTCAAACTGCGGCCCTCCGCCAGAGCTAGCCTTCATCCTACTTCTGCCTTTTTGCGGTCCAATTGTTCCATCGTCTTAGCAATGTTCCTTCTCTCCACCTCCGAGTCTCGACCTTCAACTTCGCGTGTTCTTGGGTGACACAGATCTCTTCGGGAATCCCCAATGTCCTCACGTTCATCAGCTCTGCATCCCTATCCGGCTCCCCTAGTCCTAGATTCTTGCGGTCGCGGTGGGGCGTCATCCACTCCCCTATTGCTCAGGCGTGATAGCAGTGTTTCCAAGGCCGCATTTAGTATTATGTGAACAATAGTGTTGATTTGAGCCACGATCTTTAGTGCCAAAAGTGTAGCAAGAGATCCACATTTGGTTGCACCCAAAGGGTGCAGGAGTTGGACCCTCGGTGCTTGGGGATGCTCGGGTTCATTTTGGCCCACCATCGGTTCTGGAGTAGGAATAGGCG
This sequence comes from Linaria vulgaris, assembly GCA_948329865.1. Taxonomy (NCBI): domain Eukaryota; kingdom Viridiplantae; phylum Streptophyta; class Magnoliopsida; order Lamiales; family Plantaginaceae; genus Linaria; species Linaria vulgaris. Next base: position 60,522,488 of record OX415251.1, on the reverse strand, counting down.
GTGGGGGTGCACTTTCTGCCATCGAATTGTAGACCACCGATCTCGTAAACTGCGAGCGGGTCATCCTACTTTGCATCTCGATGTCCTCGTTCGGGAACTTGGTGTCCCCACAGACGGCGCTGCTAGTTTGACAATATCTCGTATATATATAAATGAGTTGGTTATAAGAGTATTTCAACGAGTATACTGTTAACTAGACCTACTCTACTATGCTAGTCACGAATAGGCTTGGTCCGGAATACCTCGAACTAACGTTGGACGCATGGTCAGATGTCGGGGATATATCGGAGATGACGTCAAGGATTATGTCGGGGACGACATCGGATCCTCCATGCCGAGAATGATCTTCTGAATAAATCGAAGCTGGTGCAGGTGATATATATCGGGTTTTGTATCGAACTCTATGTCGGGGAAGACTCGATATAGGTGTACAGTAATTGTGGATTATAATAACTTACTTTGATTACTGGGAGGCCGATATTTATAGGCCTCGGGAGTTGTACCATATCGAGGATAATATTCGATATGTATGTCGGGAATGATCCTCGACATAAGTAAAACCTGGGCCTAGTCCAAGGCAGGCCTAATACGAGAAATACCCATATCATCCAGCTTCTTTTTAGCTTCATGAATTGAAGTTTCTTAATCCACGAAGGATTACCTTGCCAGAAAACGGGTTGACTCATTGTTTGACAATTCTAAAAAAGCAAACTTCTTGATTTTTTGGAGTAGTCATGTCTTTCCATTCTGCTGTGCAAGAGTAAGAATTTACACCACTAGTTGTTAACTTCTAGCGAGGATAGCAAGAGACATCTGCGTAATAATTCTCTAACGGCACATTTGGATGCCCTTAATAGGCCATATTAATTAAATAATGTGGGTTTATGCCACATTTGGTTGACAAATAAAAGGTAGAAGGGGCCAAAGATAAATTATTTTTTGGAGCATTTTCCCACATAACTAATCTCACCTCCCCTTATAATAATTGAATGCCACAACCACCAGGTCAAGCCGTTTTGTGAAATGACTTATTTGCCCTTGCTTTTTCAAAAAAATTTACCTTTCACTGCAAGATATTATTTGATGAATATTGATGGTATTTAATTTATGGTCACTGAATTGTATAATATCTTGTATTGTGTTTGAACTTATAAAAGAATGTCGTTTGCCTTATGTGGCAAAAGCTGATGAGTTACTGCGATTTAATACAAGCATATAGTATTTTGTTATTAAATACATGCGTGATTATATATAATTAATCCTAATTACTAACTCATGCTGTAAATCTTGTAATAACTTTCATTATTGCAAGCATGTGTGGATATATTCTCTTATTGATTTAATATGTCGTCTAAATTGATTTCTTACCTCAAATTTAATAGAGATTAAATTAAGTCGGATTGCCATTTTCACCGGCGAATTTGAAGAAGAGAGTGGTAATCGGGTTTTTAGGGTTTGCAGTTTAGAAGATTTCTCCCAACTTTGTCAATTTAAATTGTTTTGGGGATAGGCAACTTAAGGGTAGTTTCGGTATTCTAGGGAATTATGTGGATGTGTATATTGCAACCAAACATGAGTTTTAGTAAAATTAAAGGTTAGAAGGTAAGATTTTATTTGGCAACCAAATGTAAGATTAATTGTTTTATTTAGTGTAATTTTGACAATAAATTATATGGGTTTTAGCTCATGGAGCAACCAAATGTGCGGTTAGTGTTTCATTTGACAGACACTTCTCTTCGGTTTGTGCAGATTTGCTTTAACTAACAAGACTTGGAGGCTTCAAATTGATTCGCAGTCACTAAAGCAAAACTGAAAGAAATGCTTCGATGGTATTCTTCGGGGAGTAGTGATCATCTCATTTAGATCATAAAGCAAAAGATGGTATTCTTCGGGGAGTAGTGATCATCTGATATAGATCATAAAGCAAAAGATGTGGAGGTTAATTACATCAACTTATCAAATCATTAGGCATTATTATAACACATTCATTGATAATTGTTGGAATATTAAATAAAGGTAGCTAAACTTAACAATACATTACAGATAAACAAATGCATATTTTCCTCAAAATCATTCACTTACACGATGACTTCAGATAATTATCAAACTTTCCAAAATGTAAGGTATGTAATTCTCAAAATATTGTTTGTACTAAATTACAAAGACATGACACAGTGTCTATATCTCTCTCTCAAGACCGGATATGAAATCCATAAGTGCATATGGCATGCCTGAAACTGAATAAAATTGATTGTGACATACCGTGAATGCCTTTCTTGGGCTCCATCTTCTCAGAATTGCCTGACTACGCGAGAGCAGAAGATTCAGTTCTTTTCTTCAGGATTTCAAGATCACGGATTTCCGGTCATCATACGCAGTTTATTTATTTTTAGTGCTATTTTGGTCTTATTTCGTATGGGTTACAATACACCAATAATCTCGTTACAATGGGCCTGCCTTAACCAAAATAATGCTAGTCTATTATAAAAGACGGACTAGCTTACACTACAAAAAAACTCCACATTGAAGACGAAAATATGGGAACAAAATTGCGTTGCTACCTAATTGGAACGACATTTCCGTTTCCATTGCTTGTTATCTGTGTTAAAGGAAAAAGCACAGTATACATATAGTAATAGTAATGGAAACCAATATTTGGTTCCCATTGAGTGTTGGTTCCCATTAGTGACACCTCAATGCAATGGGAACCAAACCGTGGTTCCCATTGATTAAAAAAATAAACAAAAAAAATACAAAGTAATCGTGTAATTCAGAAACACAACTCACTTTCCCCTTTTCTCATTTCACGCACACGCTAAATACACAATAATCACACACATTAGGGTTCTTAAAAAATCATCAAATCCGCCCTCAAATCAGCCGTTTTCCCTCCAATTCGAAGAAGGTATGTAATCTCCACTCCTTTAGCTTCATTTTTATACTTAATTTCCTACAGTTTGTTGGTTTGAATTTTGTAAATTTAGTTTCGGTCCGAATCATGAAGATTTCTTGATTTTTTTGTTGTTATTTGTTTATAGTTTGTTAATTGAGTAGTTTTTGGTGATGCATGGTGTTTGTATTCTGCTGTTATGATGGAAAGTTAGGATTAGGGTCTTGGTGTATAGTGTTTGGTGTTGCATGCTGTTAATTTGTAGTTGTACAAAGGGTTGAAGAAAAAAAGACAGGAATTGGCGTTGCATGCTGTTTATACTCTGTTTTTGTGAAATAAATTTAGGGTAATTTGAATTTAGGTCTTTTGTTAATCTGAAATTAGGGCTTTTGTTAATTTGAGATTAGGGATTTTGTTAATCTGAATTCAGGGCTTTTGTTAATATGAAATTAGGCCTTGGTTAGTTAATCTCAATTTAGGGCTTGGTTAATCTGATTTTGTCTAAATTTGGGGAAGACAAGTGTTCTAAATTTGTTCAATTATGCTTCTAAATTTGTAACCAATTAAGTAGAGAATTTTCTTCAAAGTTTGACTGAATCTGTATTCTATTTTGATTGTTTGATTAAATTATATAAGTAGATACTTTATGTTTATATATAGTACTTATTGAAATTTGTTTCTATCTTTAGATGGCACGAAGGAAGGGCAAGGAGCCAGTGCAGGAAACGGAGGAACCGCGGTCTAAATCACCTCCGAAATCACGTCCTAAAACACGTGTTCAATCACATCGTGCAACACGTCCTCGTCCTGCTACCCGTCTTTCATACCAGGGCATCTCTCGGGATACAACGCCTCCTCCTGCGACTAATTCGGCAAGAGCGCCAACTCCGGTAACAGAGCCGACTCCAATAGTAGAGCTGACAGTAGAGCCTACTCCCACGACGGAGCCAAGTGTCGAGCCTACTCCCATGATGACTGAACCGAGCCTACTCCAATGGTTACTGATCCTCTAAGTCAACCTACTCCCATCACTGATCCGCCAAGAGAGTCGACTCCCGTGACTGATGCGAGAAGAGAGTCAACTCCAGTGACGCCTATGGGATCTTCGGGAGTCGCAGACGTCATCACAGATTTTCCGGGAGCCACTAACATCCCTCGATTGAATATATTGGATAATCCGTGGGATTTGGTCGACCAAATTCCTTTTGGACCTCTGCCACGGCCTACTGATCATTCACAGCGGGGTTCGATGACAAATGCATCACCAGCTCAGGCTCACACTAACATCCATTTTCCAGGCTCACACTCGGCTTCAGCTCCTTTCTTTGGGATGGGTGCTTCCTCTACAACGTTGGACCTTCCACATCCCGATCATTTTAGTTATCCGATACATCCGAGAGCTCGAGCAGTGATGAGGATGACAGTGATAGCTCAGGGCAGGAGATCGCTAGCGACGGTGAGAAAAGTGGTCGCGGTCCCTCTAAAGAAGTTTTGCCGCTTAAGAAAAGTGAGGATCGGAGGTGGATCCGTATTGATCCAAATACTGGATCGTGGGAAGAAAGTCGTATGATAACGACGACTATCAGGGTAATTCTTAAGAGGTGCTTGAGGAAGCCGTACAAAATCTACAGGGAGTGGAAGTTGAAGCATCAACAGCTTGCACGGGATGAGTTTCAGGTAATATAAAAGTATATTTTTAAGATTATTTATTTAGTTACATACTTTTGTCTTCATTTATCAGAATATTTACTTATAACAATTTCTTTTTTTCACTTATTGTCGAGAACTGTTCAGTGGCATCCGCCTGACGAAGGCCGCATTTGGGAACTGTATGAACCAGCAGCACCATATCGTTTTAAGAGTGCTTTGAGTAAGATCAAGTCAATATGCCTTGAAGTTGAAGCTGATCTGTCGCAGAAGACGAGCCATCGTATCTGGATCCCTAAGGCGATGCGTCGGAAGTACATGAAGTACTGGAAAAGCGCTAAGCACGTGGCACGAGTGAAGCAGTCGAGTGCCAACAGGAAAAAAGGGAAGACTGTCACCTGGTACGGTGGAAGTCTCACGCAAGACGAGTGGGCCAGACGCGAGGTAATTATATTAATACAGCAATGTTATAAGATAAATATAATCTTATATAATGTTCATTTAATATATCTTCTGATTGTCTTACGTTACACTCGATCAGGTTGGGCGTTCCGGTGAATAAGATCCCTCTGTCGTGGCTCTACAAGTTGAAGCGGCAAAAGACGAATACTGATGGATCCGCGGGCGACTAGGTGCATCCCGATGCAGAGGCAGCATATGTAAGTAAATAGTCTGTTCAAATCCATAGTGAGATTATATATATATATATATATATATATATATATATATATATATATATATTATATAAGCATGGTTTTACGCCACTCGAACGGACTGCCTTTCTATTTGAAAAAAGGCAATATAAACCTACTGAAAACAAACAATGACAGTCCTTAAATTATTTGTATACATGCGTTAATAGTTTATTTGTTAAAAGGATAATCTGATGATGACAGTTCTTAAATGATTTTGTATTATAATTGAATTTGGTATATAGTCAGGTCTTTTTAGAACATTGATGAACTAAATACTTTGAGCATACATGTTAAGTATTAGTCTTCTTGGTTGTTAAACATGGTTTCAGCCTTGTTATTATGACAATATATTTATTAAGTAAAAAACTGAGCTTTGATATTAGGAATTATTGATGTGTTAGATAGTTAATTAGTAAATGATTTATCCATATTTTGGTGATCCATCATTGACTAACTACTATGAATCTGATGGATCATATATAGTAATCTGATGAAAGATAGTCAATAGTCAGAATATGATTGAATTTAGGGGATCAGGATAAGTGATAATCTGATGATTAGATATTGTGGTGATAACATTTGATAGTAATGTGATAATAAAATCTGCTATTAATCTGATGATCTGATATTGAAATGATATAATTTGATAGTAATTTGATGATATAATCTGCGATTAATCTGATGATTGTGATGATATAATTTGATAGTTATGTGATGATATAATCTGCTATTAATCTGATGATTGTGATGATATAATTTGATAGTTATCTGATGATATAATCTGCTATTAACGAGATGATTAAATATAATATTGTGACGATATAATTTGATAGTAACGTGATGATATAATCTGTTATTAATTTGATGACTGTGATTTGATAATCTGAATCCTTCTAATATTTATGTCTCCTGTTATTATTCATAATATATTTTAGTACATTGATCCATGTATATAACTAAATTATTATTATTTGTTATTTAATAAACTTGTATATGTTATTGTCACAGTATCAAGCGCTTCAACGGTGGCGAAATCGGTATGGTTATGACACCAGGAATTGGCCTGTTTGGGATCTAAGGACATGATTGTAGGTGGTTGGGAAGAAGGGTTTCAAAGCATGCGAATGTGAAGTCCATTGCCCAAAATGTCGGTACCCCCCAACAAGGAACATTCAGTTGTGCTGAGGACTTGACGCCGCAGTTTTGTGCATGTATGCTTCATACGATAGAGTTGGAGATAGCCATCAAAAACTGTCTTAAACAGTTAACACATTAGTATGGATGCCCGATGCCGAAATTACCGGAGTACCCTATCACACCAGCTGGAATGGCAACGCAGTTGGCAGGCTCGACCGACACTCCCTTGTTCATACCTCCTATACCAGCTCCTCGGTCGTCAACGAATGATGTAACCAGCCCTCAAAGGGTCCCAGAAGTATAACTGCGCTGGCCGAGTCAACCATCGCCTTCTCCTAATGGAGGTGTTTACATGCCAGATATGTCGGTCTTGGCATCACAGCAGCAGTGGGGTTTTCAGGTGTCTCCGGGGCAGCCGGGTGGTTCTCAGGGTGGGATGGCCGATTTTCAAGGGTATATACACCAGCCGATGGGTGAAGTTCAGGCCCAGCAGCAGGGGCAGGGATGTTTTCACCCTTTTCAGCAGCAAGGGATGATGGGATTTGGTCATGTATACATATGTTATTATATATTATGTTTTATTTAATTTAAATAAATTTAATAAGGCTGTTTACTTATACATTGGTAACATTTTTGTGATGCTTGCAGGGCTTTAGCAACTTCCAGGGCCAGCAGCAAGGGATGGGTGGTTTCACGGGGATGCAGCAGCAGTTGATGCAACAGCAAGGGATGCAACAGCAGCAGGGGATGAATATGGGGAGGCAGCCTAAAGTGATGCAGAGGCATAGTTCGCAGTCGAGGTATGGCGGGGTGCGTGGACAACAGGGACGACACAGCAGCAGGGATATGATAATTCGCAGCGAGATCCCGTTCTGGATGACTTCATTGGACATGAAAATGGCGGCTTTTAATGTCTGATATATGGACAGACTGTGTTTTTACATATTTTGCATTTTTAGGACAAGTAGTAAACTTAGAATTTCTGTTATTGTGGTGGTGTACGTTGTTAGGATGGGATTTTGTGGTGTTTGATGGTGTTTTGACAGTAGTGGTTGGGATATTTATGTTAAGTTGGAATATTTTGATTAATGTTGGATGTTTTGGATGAAAGTTGGTATATTTGGATGAATGTTGGTTTTTTTGGATTTAAGTTGGAATATGTTGATGAATGTTGGATATTTTGGATGAAAGTTGGTATATTTGATAGATTGTGCAATTTCTTGGATTTAAGTTGGAATATTTTGATGAATGTTGGATATTTTGGATGAAAGTTCGTATATTTGATAGATTGTGCAATTTTCAAGATTTAAGTTGGAATATTTTGATGAATGTTGGATATTTTGGATGAAAGTTGGTATATTTGATAGATTGTGCAATTTCGATACTTGTCGTGTTAGTATTATTGTCGAGTTGGATATTTTTTGTAGTGTTTAGTTTTACACTCTTTGAGCTCATTTTTAGGTGAATTGTTTATTCTTAAGAATGACTTTTGGAACAACTTTGTGGTGGTGGTTTTTTTTTTATAATGTTTGGATAAATAATGATTGTTAATTGGTATTATGATTAAATCTAGTTTAGTTGGACTCATAATTAATAAATACCTTATGTTTTTTTATCTCGAAAACTATAATTATTACAATTGAAACTCTTGTATATTCTATTTCACAAATCAATCACTTATTTAAAATACGCAATGTTTAACGAAAAGCGATAAACAAATAAACGGGAGGAATATGTAATTATAGAAAAGTTAAAGAAATATCCGAACTAAGTTTTTTCGTTTACCAATCCTTCGAAAACACTAATATTGCGTGTAATTCCAAATCTCGTCCAAAACAAAGTAACGAAATAAGATAAACAAATAAACGAGAGGAATATGTAATTATAGAAAAGTTAAAGAAATATCTGAACTAAGTTTTTTATTTTACCAATTCTTTGAAAACACTAATTAAGCGTGTCATTCCAAATCTCGTCCAAAACGAAGTAACAAAATACGATAAACAAACATTATAATATAAAATACTATACCTCTCTTCAACCCTAAACCCTAAACCCTGAACCCTATAAACCCTAAACCCTATCCTTAAAACCTATAGACAACATAGTTCTTACTTGTATTTTCATACACAAAGGTTGTAAAACACCTTCAATCCTTAATTGTTTTTAAACATACACTAAGATATGTAAAATAGGAGTGTTCCTCCAAATTTCGTACAAAACGGAATGTCGGAAGATGTTTAAAAACAATTTGGGGAAGAAAGCGCAATTATACAAAAGATGCAAAACAACATCAAATTCTGTTTTTTCTTGAACAGCTATTTTCACAACACTAACGAGGCATGTAAATTCAAATTTTATCGACAAATGGAGAAACGAAACACGTTTAAAATATATTTATGGTCAAAAATGTAATTAATTTTTTTTATAAGTATGGGTTCTAATGGAAACCAATTAATGGGAACTAAATATTTAGTTCCCATTGGCATCAATAATTGAGGAAGTCGTACAAAAACAGCTGGCCAGTAACAGGAACCAAAATAGCAAGCAATGGGAACTGAAATTTCGTTCCCATTGCGGATACTTTTCTATATATACCAACACATCTCTCTCTCACATTTCAAACCTAATAAAAACCTCCATTGACAGCAGCTGCGCGCAACAGAGAAGCTCTGCAATTTTCTTTTTCTTTTTCTTTGCTTCTTCTTTGTTTCTCGTTAAGAAGATGATGAAGAAGAAGAAATCTGAAGAAGAAGAAGAAGAAGAAGAAGAAGAAGAAGAAGAAGAAGAAGAAGAAGAAGAAGAAGAAGAAGAAGAAGAAGAAGAAGAAGAAGAAGAAACAAAATAATTAATTTTAATTATGTTGCTTAAATCCATTTATTTTGTTATTTTTTTATTAAAATTTGTGTTGTATAGTTGTATAGTTGTATCCTAAATTTTCTTAACAACAAATTTGTGTTGTATAGTGGTATTGTTAATTTATAATATTACACATTTTACCTATTAGAATATAAGTGATATTCTAAAAATACAATAATTTAAATATTATACAACAATGTTATAACATAAAACGAAATTAAGCATATTACCATGAAAATAATAATTTGAGATTATACAACAACAACAATAATCAAAAATGAATTTTCTGAAAAGTTTCAAAATCAAAATGGTCCCAATATGAAAAATTCAAAAATGGTACTGTTTTGAAAACAATTCAAATTTCTCCCCTTATGTTTTCCCAAAATTCAAAATTTCCGCCATTTTTTTTAAAAAATTTGGAATTTAGCAATAGGAACGAAGTTTTCGTTCCCGTAATTTGGACAAGTTGGTTCCCGTTGGCAGAATAATGTGTTTCTCATTTCAGAATTGGAGGTCCTAGTCCTAAAGCAATGGGAACCAAAAATTGTTCCAATTATGCAATAGAAACAAAATATTGGTTTTGTGCGTGGAAACAATACACTTGGTTCCCAGATGTAACAGAAACCAATGGCGTTCGTTCCTATTAGCAAGGGGAACCATTTATTTCGTTTCCAAGGCAATCGCTACAGGGGTAACGGAAACGAAGCCTCTAGTGCCCATACCTGGTTCCCATTTGGTCTACGGGAACCAAAAAAAGGGGAAATTGAAACCTAATTAATGGTTCCAATTGTAAAGTTTTCTTGTAGTGTTAGTCCGAAACACCAGTTACGCGTTACAGAATGTAAGAAAGACATAAACAACTCCAAATAGCCGAATTGAGAAAACAGTCAAACGAAGGGAGATCGATGTATAACTCTCGAATCTGCACACGATTGAACGATGGCGGTTCGAGACTCCTGAATAAGCTAAATGTGCTTAACTATCGAACCTGTGTGGTTTGGTACTGATAACTCTCGAATCTGAGCGATCCAATACTCCAAAGCCTCGAATCTGTAAAACTGTCGAACAACCTTGGTTCAATTCTAAGAACTCTCGAACTAGGCCAACTCGACAATTAACTGTCGAATGGAAGAACAATCGAACAGAAATAACAGTCGAACAACCGAGTTCGATTGTTATGAGTTGGTTCCAAGTAATCAATGTATGCGTTAATACCGGGGAACATGGTATATATAGACCTCTTCCCATGGGACCCACACCGAGTGCGAAGCATAACTGTCGAACGTGGCTTGGTTCGACAATCTCAAAAACAATTAAACGGGCCAGTTCGATAGTTATATATTTGGGCATCTCTTGGGTAGGCCGGCCCAAAACACTTTTGAGCCTCCTAAAATACCTCCATCATATAGTCCCCCTTAGTTTGGGAATCGGTGTTGTTTTCAAGAGCGGGTTCCAAATTCAAAAAATTGTCTTGCTTCGAGTAGTGGTTCGCTTCATGTTTCAGAGTTTGCCCTTTCATGCGTGGGCCTTGACTCTGTAATATTGGTTAACAACTAGATTGTTTGACTTGAGAATTTCCCCCCATTTTGGAGCCGTGATCCGTAGGGTCGATTGCCAAATAGCTTTTATATGTCTTCAAAACATGCCCCTCATCTGGGAGCCCTGACCCGTGGTGGAGCTGAAACAGTCGAACATGTCGAGTTCGACCATTATAAATAAGTGTCGAATAGCCTTTGATTCGATTGTTAGGTGAAAATATTTTGTTATTGTCGAATTCGTACAAATTCGACTGTCTGTTAATTTGCTTTTAAAGGGTCGAATTCAAGGGGTTCGACTGTTATTGTAGGGACTGTTGAACGCTGACCAATTCGACCGTTATTTTTCAAACCAAGAGTAATGGCGGTGGTGTGCCTATATAAAGGCCCACACTTGCCAGCTCATTTACAACTTGTGGCAAATTACTGGCGGCTGAAAATAACTGTCGAATCCCGAAGATTCGATCATTCGATAACAGTCGAATCTAGGAGATTCGACAATTCTTTAAAGAATCTACAGAATTTATGCAGTGTTCTCTGAAGATTAGTGATGGCTCGAACGGGACAGATTCGATGCTCTTTGATTGTTGAATTAAGGGCGTTAGATACTTATAATTTTGGACTGAACTTGGGAACGAGGCAAGCTTTCTACGTATCCCATTAAGGGAATCAAGCATAACGTAGTTCATTTATCTCTTTTGAGTAGCCTTTATTGGGTCGACCCCTGGTAAGGCTGTTTGGTTCACTTGGTTCTGCATTGCGTAACTTCACGGTTTTGATCATATCTCTGTAATAGTTGGTCGAAACCTCGATCCACTTCTTGATTATAGACCCTGACTCATGTAGCTTTCCGAGTTTGTATGGGTTCGCCCTAAGTGAGTTTTCAATCACATGGATTCGATCTATCAATATCAAATCGTTGAATTCGAGACTGCATTGCGCGACTTCACAGTTTCGATCATATTGCTCTGTTGGATGATTGAAACCTCGATTTGTTTCTCGATTCGGGACCCTGACTCATGTAGCATTCAAAGAATGTATGGGTTAGACCTAAGTGACTGTCGAATTGACTTGATTCAATCGATGATAAATTGAATCTGTCCTGTTTGATCTATGCTAGATCGAATTAGGGTTGTTTGATCTATGCTAAATTGAATTTAGGCTGTTTGATCGACTTTGGGCTGCTTGTTCTGTGCTAGATCGAATTAGGGCTATTTGATATATGCTAGATCGAATATGGGCTATTTGATCTATGCTAGATCGAATTTGGGCTATTTGATCTATGCTAGATCGAATTGACTTGGATTCAATTGTAAAGCTTCTCTGTCCGTCCCACTCACTTGTGAGGAGTGAGGGGTATATATAGGAACTATTGGAGGTGCTCAAAGATAATTTTGGCTCAATTTGCATAGATCGAATTGAGCTAGTTCGATCTACTTTTTCAGTATTAAATTGTGCAAATTCGTTACTCTCCTGTGCAACTTTACTATTTTGAGCATAACGTTCTTTATGAACCTCTGAATTGTATTCCGCTTATTGCGTTGCAACTTAGACTCATGTTCCTTTCCAATGACATATTACTCAATGTATAATTCGCTATATATATGTAATTGTGAACCAAATATGGCTAAAGTAGCTTTACCTTTAAGCCTTATCGACACTTATCGGACAGTTTTGCGCCATCGTGGCTTCTTCCTGACATTACACATTTTGTCACACCATTTAGTCTCCCAGTTTGGAGTGTGATTTTGGAACATAAATATACCTCAAACTATAATGAAGTGCTAGAGTCGTTTCGCCTCAGCTTTGGGGTCATTAATGTCATTATGCACCAGTGTAGCCTACCGAATAAGCTCATATTCTGGATGAAGGGAACACATCCAAGTGAAGCACATGTCGTAGAAGAAGCATCCTCATAACATCGCACTAGCTAAACATAACTAAAGATACTGTACACAAGAATAGGTAATTTTGGACCTCAGATTAAGTACTACTTTCTCAATGCATAAAGTATGTTACGTGTCACAGTTAATCTATTTACCATTACATAATAAATTAATATGACAAGATTTAGTATAAGTGGCATAAGGTATGTATTACAACAACGCGTTACAATTGATCAATTTAAACTATATCATTCTTTTAAGAGGGTCAACTCTGGTGACCGCCAGGTGGTCCCTAATAATATTCATACTCTTTTTTTTTTGATTTAATAGTACATACATTTTTTCTACAACTCTCCTCTCATCTGTAGTAAACTGTACGTAGTCCCTTTCCACTACCAATATGACCACCTTGTGTCTTGTAGATTGACAATTCACCCTCAAATTAAGTAGTATGTCTTACTTAATTTATATTCAGACGCTCGACCCTTGTTTCCATACTATGTTCAAAACCGTACAACAACCTTAGTCAACAAGTCTTTAAACTCCCACTAACATAATACTCGCTCTTGTGTTAATGTCCAAACTGCCAAAAACTGTTGTGGAAGCTATGTAAAACTTCAACTCCACTAAGACATCAACCTTAGTAGTCAGCATATCATCAAACACCCACTAGCTTAAATCCCTGGTCATGCAGCAACATCCGCATCACCGCGTACTTGCATCTCTTCCACCACCATGACTAATTCATCTGGTTGGAATTTCCAACAGCAAAGATCAATGCCATCTTGGTTGACTTGCATCACTTTCAATACCACGATTGATGCGATCATTATGGACTTTTACACCGCATGATCAATGCCATACTAGGTAACATTGATCACCCTCGAACATAAAATCACACGCCTTATGGTAATCTCCCGAATACCCCATGACAAAAGACGTATGATAATCCTCATCACCCGACTACTACGTATAAATAAAGTTTCTCACGAGTCCTAGAATATGCCTTAATCCACACAACAACCATAGAAATCCATACCGCATTTGAATCCTTTAATATCTCCCATTGATGCTTTCGAGTCTAAAATCAACGACCCCAATGGACTGCATACACACAAGATTAGTTCACCACCAATCTCCCACTCGAACAACAATCCCAGACTTTGCATCTTCCCATTGTCTTTTGTGGTGTTCCACAATGCTTCCCATAGACCAAACTTCAACAACTCCCACTCAAAGGAAACTCCTAGCCATTGACTTTGATCCGCATTTATACAGGGACATAATAAGGGCTCGTTCTTTCACCATCAAAAATAAATACTCATCAAGTACAATATGAAATCAACCAGACGATCAAAAATTGCCGAATATTTTGCCATTTCCAATAGAACAGACTTTGCATCAGATTAACCTTGTCAGCCATCATTCAACGCCCCTCCATGGTTGTCTCATCAACTTGAAAATACCCTGTTTCACTGCAGAGACAAATGAACATTGATCATCGCCTTCCTGTCCACCATTACCAGTCTGTGCTTGACATCATTATCGGTTTATCCATGAGAGATCTCCACAAATCATTACCAAATTGGTAAATCCCGATATGCAATCTCTAGAACCCATAATTTGACCATCGAATATCTAGATCAGTAATTCCCCCCGTTCAACATATAGTTACATTAGAATTGCAATGCCCCTTAGAACCTAAGGCTGTGATACCATTTATTGCGCAGCGGAAAATGCATAAACCACAACAAGAAAGGAAACATAAGCACAATCGAAAGCGATATATAACAATCATCACATAAGACACAATTTGTTTACCTAGTTCATCAACGGACTACCTATAGGGGCGATCAAAGATAGGATCTCCACTATTATGATGATGAGTGATTACAAATAAGATACAACGCATGTCTCTCACAGATTAGGAACAATCCCTCACAATGTTTCTCAATCTCACAAGTGCATTCTCTATTATTAGAGTCTTTCCCTCTCACCACTCATGGTGGGCATAAGGCCATAAATCGTAGGCTACATGATAACTCACACCTCACTTCACCTCCTTAGGTTTCACACCCTAAAGGTTCTATAAATAGCTTCTAAAATGCATTCTAGGGCAACAACCAAAAGTGGGCAAAAACGGAGCAGCATGGCTATGTAGGGCAGCTACATACGCAAGCAGCGCACCTTTTTGGTAATCCTTAGATGATCAGTGAAACTCCTGCGCTATAGCATAACTTCATGGATAACCTGTAAAACCATGCATGTATTGGGGATCCTGTAGTGCCACTCTCTGGATAAGTTGTGCGACACGTCCTGTAGCGCAACTTCTCAGTTGCACATCTTGATCTGCTCTTATTTTTCACTGTTCAGCACTCGGTCGTCATTGTTCAGGCACCACGATTCTAACACAAAACTTTAGAAAATAGCATACCCTTAAGTATAGAATCAATACTTTATTGAAATTGAGGTTTAAGTTGTTGAATTTGGAACGATTTAGCTACAAAAATAAAAAAAAAACAATTATGTGTTTTGAGGTTAAAAATGGAGGAATTGGTGAAATGATGAAAAACAATGGTATATTTCGTAGATCTCAACTTATATCAAATGCAAAATTTTTGCATTCCAAACAGTTTATATTTATATATATTTTAAATGGGTTCGAATGCGAAATATTCGCATTCCAAACTTGTGGAGAGAGAAACATGGTATGCAATTTCCCATCCTATGTTGTATGTCACATATGTGGAATGTTAAATATTCGCATTCCACAATGTACATAATTAAAAAATAGGTATAAATGCATTAAACCCCCTGAACTATGCAGGTTTTTGCGTGTTCATCCTTAAATTAAATAAATAAGCGCTTTGCCCCCTAAACTATGCCATTTTGTGCGATTTGCCCCCTGGCCGGGTTTTCGGCTATTTTTGGCCATTCTTGGCCAGAATTTTCCCCCTTACCCGACACATATGTGTTGTACTAGATGTATATTAGTAGTTGATGACAAAAAGTAGACGAAAAAACACCTCGAACGGGGCATATTCCGGCTAAAATACATTGAAGAGGAAATCACATTTTGGCCGGAATATGTCCCGTTCTAGGTGTTTTTTCGCCTACTTTTTGTCATCAACTACTAAAATACATCTAGTACAACACATATGTGTCCGGTAAGGGGAAAAATTCCGGCCAAGAATGGCCAAAAATAACCGAAAACCCGGCCAGGGGGCAAATTGCACAAAATGGCATAGTTTAGAGGGCAAAGCGCTTATTTATTTAGTTTAAGGATGAAAACGCAAAAACCTGCATAGTTCAGGGGGTTTAATGCATTTATCCCTAAAAAATATTATATAATGCATGGAATGCGAAAATTTTGCTTTCCATGTATTGATTCGAACCCAAAGTCCACATATACAATATCTCAAAACACCCAATTTTAACACTACTAACCATCTAATCCATAAACTTATGTCTAAATCTTCCCTTCCTTCGAATCTTCATCTCCATCTTAATATCTTCTCTAAAAGACATTTAAATCTTCAACACAAAATATCTTCTCTAAAAGACCTTCAATCTTCAACACAAATAGCTCTAAACCTCAAATCTTCAACCAAATACATCAAACCTTCAACCAAAAAACTCCAAACCTTCAAATCTTCAACAAAAAAACTCCAAACTTTCAAATCACTAAACATCCAAACCTTCAAATCTTCGAATCTTCAAACCATTAGATCTCCAAATAACTAAACAACCAAACCTTCAAATCCTAAAACCTTCACCTTCAAATCTTGAAATCCTAAACCTTCACTTCTTCAAATACTCAATATTTTTTTCTTCAAGAAATTTTCATGTTCAAATCATCTCTTCATATTCAAACTTTTAAGTCAAAAAGTAACCATGAACTGTAATTCGGTAATTTACTTATATTTATCACAACTATATATAAGTATATTGAAACTAATGGTACAAGCTATACAAACAAATAATTAATTATACAGTTTTATATTATTAAATTTAGTAATAACCCTAATTAATCATGTTTATTAGTAATAACCACAACTACAAATAATACAATTAATTATCACACTTAATTATTTTTTAATTTAAATTAGGGTGGAACGAGAATTTTTCGTAGTCCAACTATTTCAAGAAAAACTAAAAATCCCACAATTGCCATATGAGTACATATACTCTCGTATTTAGCTATGGGAAGCGAATTTTCGCTTCCTAAGTTGTGTCAAAGCCTAGGAAGCGAACATGCTGTTTCTTTCCCATGCGTAGGCTTTGCCTAGAATTCGGATTTTTTTGGCATTCTAAGCCTTCGGAATTAATGTAATTCCGCATTCTAAATTTCTTTTGAAAGAATGCGAAAATTCGCATTCTAAAGCCCGTTATGTTTGTACTGGGGTATGACTTATAAGCTATTATGATATGGGTATTTCCCACATTGGGTCGGCCATTGGCCAAGCCCATATTTCGTTTATATCGGGGATGGGCCCTGATGTACATATCGAATATAGAACTCATGTGTATGTCACATGTGCTGTCCCCACGTCCCAAGTTCTATAAATACCCGAGTTTCGCTAATCAAGCTAAGCTTTAATTATACTCATACACTGCCCACTCTATATTATAGGACCCGATATCATCCTCGATATAGCACTCGATATGTATCATCGATATATATCATCGGCATCACACTCGATATTGTACCCGACATCATCCCCGACATAGAAGGCCTTCGTCATCATTCCCGATATCACCTTCGATATCACATTCAATAACCACGAGATACTTGACATACCATTATACCTGATTATATACTTAACCTATCACTAATGAACTACGCCTGACTTGATTCCCTTAAGAGGATACGTAGGCAGCTTCGAATAATCCGAGTTCAGTCTGAAATCAACAAAGATCCATCCGTCCCCTACGTCGCTTGGAGTACATGTGTGCGAAGGACAAAGTTGGTTCCAGCGTGGTCTAGAACCAGCATGATGTGGAGTATTTCGTCAGCCTCCCAAGTCAGCATACGAACTCTCCCCAAATCATTAGCGTCGTCCGTGGGAACACACTGGAATGTACTTGAAAACAAGCACGCTACCGTAAAATTCCATCGAGTTCATCAATAATAATGGCCAGTTACATCGCTTATTGGACCTATGCTTTTCATGCTCATCCTTATGACTCTGGGCTGGCTCAGACTCATCAAAACCATGGAGCATATCGAGTTTGGACTATGCTCTGCCAATCAAGATAAGTCATATCAATTACATTATATTATTCACTTGCATATTCTGTAATTAATTAAGTTATACTGATTCACCCACATATCGAATACCACATTCGATAACGAGTGTATTTTCGACATGGACATCCACTTTTGATATAAGTTATTCTCGATAAACAATCATACCCAATATCGGGATAGCTTTCAACATCTCTTAAGCCCGATATCATAACTTACCCGTTATACGTATTCATTGGATATCCTCGTATCTACGATATCCGCACCACCGTACATTCTTTAATCTATATCTTTAATTATTATTCGAATAATATTAATTTACTTAAATTGCCCCTCCGGGGCTGGCGTGTAGCTAAAACAGGAAGAACCACGCATGTCTTATTCTTTTATTACGGGATACATAGGCGAACTGGGATTCACCTGGTTCTCAACTGTTACCCGTTATTAATCTTTATCTATAGAATGTTATATCTCTCTCTATTTCATATTGGCAGATTGATTGCAGGACCAAACATATCCTACGGGATAAGACATAAATATAGCTTACAGGGTAAAAGTATCTCATATCCTGAAGGATAGTAAATCGGAGACTATCCGGTTCTTGGCTGTTATCTATCTTGAAGTTATATATATATATATATATATATATATATATATATTGTTGCATATGTTGTTATCCGTTTAAATGACAGATCCTCTGTCCATCGAGATAAGGAGGACAAAAGTTGTCTACCAACCCTACGAGGTCATAACTCTCATATCCACCACGATAGGCAGGAGAGCACCCGAGGGAGCGATTATCTACAACCCTATGAGGTCATAACTCCCTTATCATCCACGATAGGCAGGAGATCACCCGAGGGAGCGATTACTTGCACCCGACGAGGTCATAACTCCCCTATTAACCATAATAGGCAGGAGAGCACCTGAGGGAGCGATTATTTACAACCATGCGATGTCATAACTCCCATATCCACCACGATAGGCAGGAGAGCACCCGATGGAGCAATTATCTACAACTTGCGAGGTCATAACTCCCATATCCACCAAGACAGGCAGGAGAGCACCAGAGGGAAATAACTGCCTACAATCATACGAGGTCATAACTGCCTTTCCACCGCGGTAGGAAAGAGAGAACCCAATGGAAATAACTGTCTACAATCCTACGATGTCATAACTCCTCTATCCACCACGATAGGCAGGAGAGCACCCGACGGAGCAATTATCTACAACCCTATGAGGTCATAACTTCCTTATCATCCACGATAGGTGGGAGATCACCCAAAAGAGCGATTACTTGCACCCGACGAGGTCATAACTCCCCTATTAACCATAGTAGGCAGGAGAGCACCCGAGGGAGCGATTATTTACAACCCTGCGATGTCATAACTCCCATATCCACCACGATAGGCAGGAGAGCACCCAATGGAGCAATTATCTACAACTTGCGAGGTCATAACTCCCATATCCACCACGATAGGCAGGAGAGCACCAGAGGGAAATAACTGTCTACAATCCTACGAGGTCATAACTCCTCTATCCACCGTGATAGGTAGGTGAGCACCCGAAAAGAATGAATATCTTTAAATCTTATGGGATCATATTCCCTATCCACAAAGTTACGGAGAAGGAAGAGGAATACTGTAACAAGTAATTTTGTTTATTTACTATCCTACATGATATGACATAAAATATTCAAATAGATTCATAAACCCTCTTTTATTCAAGAATTCAAAGAAAATGGACAATGCCGACAACACATACGAGACATGCTAAAAATGGCAGCGTCACCTCTACCAATACGGTAAATGCCAGCAATGGCAGATGAACATCTACATCTACTGTAAAATGCTAAAAAGGCAGAGTAACTAGTATGTATGCGATATTATGCCCGAAATGACAAGAGTAACATGTACCTTTACGGATACATGCTAGAAATAGCAAGAGTCACATCTACCTACACGGTAACATGCCATAAATGGCAGAGCAACGTCTACATATATAGTTTCATGCCTAAATTGGCAAGAGGAATATTTAACTACGCGGTACCAAACCTAAAATGCAAATAGATCTGTACCTACGCAGTACCCTGCCTAAAACCACAACAAAACATTTATCTACGCAGTACCATGCCTTAAATGACAATGAATCATGCACCCACAAGGCACCATAACTAAAATGACAACAAATCAAATATATGATTCCTTACAAAGTATTCTTTATATATTACAAATCAGTAAGTTACTTTGAGACACCACGCGAATTGCAAAAAATTACGCACAAATATGAGAGGACACACTCGTATTAATCCAACGAGAAATGAACAAAGACGAACCATATTACAACATCAAGTACCTACGCGGTAACCCGCCTATTAAGGCACAACGACTGGTCCATACACAGTATCCCCGCCTCTTAAGGCACAACGACTAGTACCTACATGATATCTCTGTCTCATACGGCACAAAGACAAGTACCTATGCGGTACCCTGCCTCTTAAGGCATAGTAAAGAACTAAAATGAGACCCCGACCCTCAAGGGAATATA
Source organism: Linaria vulgaris (assembly GCA_948329865.1). NCBI lineage: Eukaryota > Viridiplantae > Streptophyta > Magnoliopsida > Lamiales > Plantaginaceae > Linaria > Linaria vulgaris. The sequence goes on along the minus strand of OX415251.1, from coordinate 60,502,047 downwards.
ATCGTTGCAAATGCCTCCTCCAAATCTAGCCCAAGGATCCAAAGGTCAAGCAGTTAGTTAGACACCTACTCCGCATAATTATAATAAACTCAAGATAACACTAATATAATGGCCATGGGCCAGGCCCATATTTGGTCTATGTCGGGGATGGCCTCAGATGTACATATCGAATATAATATTCGATATAGTACAGCCTATGTGTATGTCACGTGTGCGGTTCCCACATCCTGAGGTCTATAAATACCAGTTCCGCTAATCAAGGTAAGCTTTAATTATACTCATATGCTGCTCACTCTATATCGATGACCCCCGATATCTCCCTGATGTAGCACCCAATATCATCCTCGATATAGCACTCGATATGTATCATCGATATATATCAAAGACATCACACTCGACATTGTACCCGATGTGATCCCCGACATAGAAGGCCTCCGATATCATTCCCAATATCACCTTCGACATCACATTCGATATCCACGAGGTACTCGACATTCCATTACACCTGATTATATACTTAACGTATCACTAATGAACTACGCCCGACTTGATTCCCTGAAGGGGATACGTAGGCAGCTTGGGATAACCCGAGTCAAGTCCAAAATCATCAAAGATCCATCCGTTCCCTCACCACGTCGCATGAAGTACATGTGTGAAAGGATAAAGCTGGTTCTAAGGTGGCCTAGAACCAGCAAGATGTGGAGTGTTTTGTCAACCTGCCAAGTCAGCATACGAACTCGCCCCAAATCAAGCTAAACAATATAAATTTTTTTATTTTTAGTTTTCGGCAGGTCATATAGCGTTCGACGATATAAGAGAAGGCACCACCCCGCTACCACAGTAATTTCTTTTTAAAATATGTTTTGAAATTTTCTGATTGAGGAATGTGAGACGTGCACTAGAAACAATGGTTACGACTGCTCACCATGCCTCTTTTTTTCATGATGGCCAGGCTATCACAAACTAATGGCTAGCGATTGTCCGACCGTCTCTAGTCATTGAACATAAGCATTTGTGACCTCTGGGTTGTCGCTGATGTTAGCAACGACAATATGGTCATCAACGACGGTGTTGGCGGTCGCTGATGACGTTTATCCTTGTAGTATGCTCCTTTCAATATATGTTTATTTAATTATTTTGTAGATGCTAGATATAGTTTGTTTCTTAACTGCAAAGCACGACCATCAGAATAGCTTCATGACCACTTAAGATCTTTTCTCAAGACCTGGTATAAAGTTCTGATGATTTTCATTCAACGATCTTAATTAGCTTCGGTACCGAAAGAAAGGAGAGAGAGAGAGAGAGGAAGAAGAACACATTTACAGAAGCCGCTTATATAAACTGGCAATTTTCCTTATTAACATGAATACATATACAAAAGTTCAATATTCATATGTACTTTAATATCCTGCCCGCTCCTACCTATACCATAATGTTCTCCCATCTTTTTCTTGAAAATCATAGGTGTATGTCCACCAACTTTAGCAACTTGTCTACAGCTCGAATATACAAAAAAAACTATCTGACTCTAATTTTGATTAAGTATCAGTACCATACATGATACCTTTGTAACATGTGGGGTGCCCCTGAGTCCCTGACCAAACTATTCTTTTCTGCATACATTAAAGGTCTTCATTACCACTATTAATTTTGTGTTGTTCTTTTTACGTGTATCCACAATCATTTTAGCTGTTTAGTTCCCATGTCCAACGAGTTTAACGTGTTATTTATTCCCATTTCATTAAAACAATCAAGACCAAAGTCATGAATGCCGAAATCTTGACAATCCAATAGCCACGAGCAGTTTTCGTCCCAAGAAGTCGCGCAAAAACTATTGAAATCATCATCTCCAAATGGGAATTCCCATGGAATGTCGGCCTGAGGAAGATCCTCACAAAATAATGAACTGACCAAAGGATCATTCTCGTATAAATTGGCGTCCGGTAAGTTTGATTCATCGGAGCAACTGTGCTGATCAGACTGAGAGGAGTTCTCCTGGATTTCTAGTAACTGATCGATTTTAGAATCTGGTGGCGTACTGTCAGTTCCCTCAGATTGTGACTTCTCATTTTCCTTATTAGTTTCTTTGTGAAGGGGCTCGTGTGAGACAGGATCAATTCCCATCTTCAAAAGCTTTTTCTTTATATGGGTGTTCCAATGATTCTTAATCTCATTATCTGTTCTTCCTGGCAATCTTGCAGCTATTTTAGACCACCTAGACAAAGCATAAATTAGTTAGCATGTATACAATCATGGCGAAATAGATGAAACTCAGACATATACACACACACACACACACATATATATATATATATGAGAAAGTCTACTATTTAGTTAATCTTATAAAGAAATAAAAACTATTAGTTGGCTACAATTATACAAGGTATTAGATGGTACTAATTAATTAGATTTAGATCTAATCTCTTTAACTATGTGCAATTATGTAAAAGTTGTCAAGGTTTTGGAGTAAGTTAGTACTCCAGAGACTAGACGAAAAAGCTAATCAATCCCCCGACCATAAAGATATGAATATCTAGTATACAAGTGGCGAAAGATGCCAAAACTTATCATCATCAAATTGAAAAATTAAGGGTCACTGTGAGTGTGACAATAACCAATCAAATTTTCTGTTGAACATAAACTAATCCACAAGCTCAAGCGTCAGAAAGACAGCTGGTGAGCACCTTCAGTGTAATTTGCAGGTTGATAAATCCTTAGGGAGTTTGGAAGAACTCTATGTTTGACAATTTGTTTTTGTAATCGAATGGATCGATGAGTTAAAACTCTCTGTTGCTTAACATATATAGTCAAATAATTTTGCAAATTTATTTTATTAGTCCTTCAATCTTATGACGTTTTTCAAGCTCTAATAAAAGATGAAGTGCAGAATGTGTGGATGTTCATATTATGAAATGTAAATACGGTCGGTTATCCTTTGTACTTCTAAATGTTTGTTAATTCTGAAACTCACCCACTTAAAAAAAATAATGTTGTATCTTCATGCATATATATATATATAATCGTTACATATTGTTTTACCGGTTACCAAGACGACAATGTAGATCAATGACCAATTGTTCCTCCGCCTCAGTAAGAAGTCCACGCTTCAAGTCCGGGCGTAGATAATTTGTCCACCGAAGGCGACAGCTCTTACCACATCGACGAAGTCCCGCCAGCTTGGGGACAGCCCGCCAGCAGCATTGGCCGTTAGTGATAATAAAGTTGATCAGTTTCTTGTCTTCCTCCGCCGTCCACGGCCCCTTCTTTACGCCAAGTTTGTCACAACAAGGTTGTCTGCCCATTATATTATTATCACCACTTGTAACGCTAATATTATGTTTGTATATGTAAGATCTATATAAAATATAAGATCTATATAAAATAAAATAAAGACTTTGGTAGAACACAAAAGTCCTTCTTACCCACCTATATATACTACCAAACCTATGAATAAAGTCATAAACTTTTCTTCTCTTCAAATTATAACATGTTGTTTCTGTGTGATTTGGGGGGTCCACCATTGGTTTTGGAAAACAACAGATGACCTACAAGCCTGTTCTGGTGGTGTCGACTACACTAGGTGGGGGATAGTGATTATCAATGATAATATGGGGTGACCCAAACATAAAGCTACAATCAAACATCATCACTTACACAAAAGAAAAATAACTAATATGTCTTCCTTGCTCTCTTGCACGATTTCACCCTCAGGCGGCAATATTACTCAACCATTACATCAGTTTTTTCGTCATCCCTACGTTTACTTGTTGGACACATAAGCAAGCAAATCTGTAAACCTTTTTGTTTAAGTTTACATGTGTTTTCTCCAATAACAAATAAATAAACAATTACTCTGATCAATAATGGATTAATTCATTAATAACTTTAATTATACTCGTATGGGTAATTCCCGTATTAGGCTGGCAAAGGGCAAAGCCTATGCTCATCTATATCAGAGATGGCCCCCGATATGTATATCGAATATAACATTCGATATAGTACAGTGATCCTCACATCCGGAGGTCTATACATATTCGGGCTCCGCTAATTAAGATAAGCTTTAATGATACTCATACTACTCTCACTCTATATCGAAGACGTTCGATATCATCCTCGATATAGCACTCGATCTATATCATTGGTATATATTATCGACATCACGCTCGACATTGTACCCGACAGAGAAGGCCTCCTATATTAGCTTCGATGTCACATTCAGTATCAACGAGATACTCGACATACCATTATACTTGGTTGTATACTTATCCTATCACTAATGAAATACGTTCGGCTTGATTCCCTCAAGGGGATACGTAGGCAGCTTGGGATAACCGCAGTCCAGTCCGAAATCATCAAAAATCCATCCGTCCTCTCACCACATTGCTTGGAGTACATGTGTGCAAAGGACAAAGCTGGTTCCAGCGTGGCCTCGAACCAGCATGATGTGGGGTATTTCGTCAACATGCTAAGTCAGCAAACGGCAATGTACCAAATCATTGGCGCCGTCAGTGGGAACACATTGGAATGTACTTGGAAACAAGCACGCAACCGTAAAATTCAACCGAGTTCATTAAGAACAATGGCAGATTGGAGCGCCATCGGACATGTGCCTTATATCAAGATAAGTCATACTAATTACATTTTATTATATATTTGCACATTCTGCAATTAATTATGTTATACCTATTCACTCACATATCGAGCATATTTTCAATATCGAAATCTCTTTTTGATGGCGAGCCTATTTTCAACATCGAGCCTATTTTCAATGTCGAGCTCATTTTCGATGTCGATCCTATTTTCGATATCAAGCTTACCTTCAATATAAACATCCACCTTCGATATACACCATTCCCGATATGGAGACTATATTCGACACATCTTAAGCCCAATATCATACTCAATATCATAACTTACCCAATATACGTATACACTCAATATCTCGTATGTTCGATATAATAATATATTCGATATAATCCTAGATTAAATGTTATCCTAGATTTGATGTCCCTCAGATTCTATATAATCCTACATTCAATATCATTACAGATTTGATATAATCGTAAATTTGATATAATTCCAAATTCGATATAATCCCAGATTCGATGTTATCCCATATATGATATCCCCCAGATTCGATATAATCCCATATTCAATATTATCCCGAATTAGGTTCGATGTCTTTTATACACGACGAAATGATGGCCCAAGAATTATTTGGCCTTATTAATTAATGCCTTTTATTATGTCGGAAAAATTTATATTTACCTAAATTGCCTTTCCTGCTTATTAGGCGAATTGGGTTTTACCTGGTTTTTGGCCGCTTTCTATTATTAATCGTTATCTTGCTAGCGCTATATCTCTCTCTTTCATATTGATAGACTGAGTGCATAAGCGAACATGTCCTACGGGATAAGACATAAATATGCCTTAAAACGGTAAAAGTATCTCCTATTCTAGATCAGATGTTATCAGTTTCTTGGCTGTTAGATATCTTAAAGTTTCATATTGACATATCCTTGCATATATATTGTTACACATTCCCATGACAGGAACATAGACATCCTCCGTCAACAAACAAGGAGAAGAAGAGATCCCCTATCCATCGAGATAAGGAAAAAAATGGTGGTACAACAGCAAAAAGGTATCGCCCTCAGAGGTATCACCCTCAGGACATATCGCTTAAAAAAGCGATTGTCCATATGCCACCACGGCAAATATGCTGGTACAACAGCAAAGAGGTATCGCCCTCAGGACATATCGCTTGAAAAGGCGATTGTCCATATGCCTCCACGACAAAGATGCTGATCAAACAGCATAGAGGTATCTTCCTCAAATGTATCGCCCTCAGGACATATCACTTGAAAATGGGACTATCCATATCGTCTACAATCCTACGAGGTCATAACTCCCCTATCCATCACAATAGGCAGGAGAGAACCCAACGGGGAATCATCTACAAATCCTACGGGATTTCAACTACCCGGAAATGACGAATATCTACAAATCTTATTGGATCATAATTCCCTATCCACAAAGTTACGAAGGAGCTAGAGGAATACCTTAACTAGTAATTTGTTTATTTACTATCCTACATGATATGACAGGAAATATTCAAATAAACTCCGAAACCCTCTTTTATTCATAAATTCAAATGAGGAAACGAACAATTTTGACTACACAAACGAGACATGCTAGAAACGGCAACGTTACTTCTACTAATACGGTAAAATGCCAGCAATGGCGGAGTCAAATCTACCTATAAGGTAAAATGCAAGAAATGGTAGCGTCACTTCTACCAATACGGCAAAATGCCAAAAATGACAGAGGAACTTCTACCTATACGGTAAAATGCCAGAAATGGCAAAGTAACAACTACTTATACGGTACTATGCCCAAAATGACAAGAACAACATGTACCTTTACGAATACATGATAGAAATGGCAAGAGTCACATCCAGCTACACGGTAACATACCACATATGGCAGAGCATCGTCTACCTATATAGTTTCATGCCTAAATTGGCAATAGGAATATTTACCTACGCGGTACCAAACCTAAAATGTAAATAAATATGTACCTACGCGGTACCCTACCTTAATTGACAATGAATCATGCACCTACGAGGTAACCTACAACAAATCAAATACATGATTCCTTATAGAGTATTCCATTATATATTACAAATAAATGAGTTACTTTGAGACACCACGCGAATCACAGAAATCCGTGCACAATTATGAGATGATACGCTTGTATTAATCCAAACATAAATGAACAAAGATGAATAAGATTACAGCATCAAGTACCCGCGCGGTAACCCACCTCTTGAGGTACAACGACTAGTACCTACGAGGTATCCTCGCCTCATACGACACAAAACAAGTACTTATGTTGTACCCCGCCTCTTAAGGCGCAGTAAAGCACTGAATTGAGACCCCGACTCTTAAGGGCACATAATCGTCGCCAAATGCCTCCTCTGAATATGGCCCGAAGATGCAAGGGTAAAGAAGTTAGCTAGACACCTACTCAGCATAATTATAATAAACTGAAGATAACACCTTGATTATGGCAGAATACTGCTAGACTCTCAAAACCAATGCGATAACATGATTAAATGACTAAATCATTCAAACCATAATTTTATGACAGTGGCGTTACATCCATCATCGTACTGTGACTAAGATTACAACGTGAAACACGTTCATTATCGCGTGCGAGACGCGAGTCAAGAAAAAGACCAAGTTCTGCAACATATTGCAGATGATAACAATACGTATATCTACTATGAGGCTTAACATCTTACCCATATTATTCAATGATTTTAAAAGTAATCCACCCTAGGTGGTACGATATGACTTTGCCTTTTAAACTATTGTCAAATTCTAAATGAAGCTGGCACCAACGTAAATTCTTATCGCTAATGAGATCTCTAATAATACCACTGCGACTATAAGATATATAATGCAAGATTCAAAATGAACAACTAGTGCTCAAAGGCAAATGCTAGAATTCAAACAAGAATCAAATATCGAAAAAAGAACGAAAGAAAGATTATGATTACCTAAAGGTTATTAGATAACCATAGCAGAGACGACATAGCGCCACTCACACTCTTAGATTCGATGTTGCGCGCACACTTCACGCCAATCAACACAATACTCTTTTTCTTGAGAATCTTGACAACGCCATCAGGCTCGGCATTATCATACCTACACTCTGCGCTGGTGATAGCTCAAAACTACCCATGAGATGTAACAATATTTGAAGGTACATCTACAATAGCTTCAGCTAGAAACTGCCCAATTATGGTATAGTGAAAGACACCTTGCGCGGTTTCTAAGTCATTTACCTCTCACGATACAATGCAATATTCTCTGCATGGTATTTATGTCGTATGGAATACTAAACACGTTATCATAGATCATACTTTTCAAGGTATAACAATAATCGTTTGTGATACGATGTCAACTACATCTACATATAAAGGAAATGGAAGCGCAGTCAGATACTACATCTGATAAAGTACTCGAATAACTTAAGAGGTACCTACAAAGTTTGAATTGGTTATGAACCCACCTCACCAAACGCGAGACCCCGCCACACTAATACTATGGCCAGGATAGAACATTCAAATATTTTCACATATCCCAAATTGTTATGAGGGTAAATCATAATAAGCAATAAATAGCGCTCTCATTAGTAACCCTGAGTCTCTCAATCACCCGCCAACCTAACGCAAGGTTGGGAAAAACCTGATTTTCATAAACAGTCACGTATACACAATCGCAAGTTATAATTACAATAATACATGCAGACATTGCACATACAAGACCCCAAGCTATTCCAATTTGTCTCTAGCAATAATGCTTTTGCGGACATGACGACCTCGTGCGGAGAACAACCTGCTCGTGTTCTACACTACTCCCGCCTAAGACATATTTATCCCTAAAATATTATTGGCCCTCTTGCCCATCAACCCATCACACAAAATGGTCAAGCACCCACCTCGATATGCACGTTATTCAGCGTAGTCCTCTTGCGACCACGCGTCGCATCCATCTATATATCATCATTTGCATCGAATATAAGTACTCAAAATGCACCTCCTTAAGTGATTATAGAGCAACAATGCATTTTAAGGTATCACGTCTCAAAAATCTCATCGAATGGTAATAATCTTAATGGCACCTTGTACATTTAAAGATCATCACATCGAGAGCCAATCCTCGATTTCAAGCAAATGTACATTATATATCTTGCAAACATAGTTACAAATATAGTTTACGACCTCTACTTACCCGCTGGCGGTCTCCCGTAACGTCATCAGCACCGTCTTGGTCAATGACGTCATCGATAAACCACTTCGACAAATATTTGCATCCGGATAAGTGGAGGGGACCAACTTATATAATAACCACACTTGGGCTTCGCCGGCAATAGATTCCTTCCATATTGGGGAGATATCAAAAATGCATATTCGATATCTACCTGATATCACTGAATTTTCGACTTCCTTATTAAAAACATTATCCAGGAAAATGGGGGAGAATCCGAGCTCTATTTTCACTATCCCGATTCGTTGTCCACGTAACTCAAAAATTGGGGGGAGTGAATGGTATCCCTCAATAAAATATTCGAGCATACAAATCAAGTTTACGAATTATCGTCTACAATGATAACTCCTAAACTGGGGGACTACATGATATGGATTATTCCTGTACTGGACTGTCCATGGGCAAAGCCCATGTTCATCTATATCAGGGATTGCCCCCGATATGTATATCGAATATAACATTCGATATAGTACAGTGATCCCCACATCTCGAGGTCTATGAATATACGGGCTCCGCTAATAAAGATATGCTTTAATGATACTCATACACTGCTCACTCTATATCGAAGACCCTCGATATCATCCTGGATATAACACCCTATATATATCATCGGTATATATTATCGACTTCATGCTCGACATTGTACCCGACATCATCTCCTACATAGAAGGCCTCCGAGATCACATTCGATGTCACATTCGATATCCACAAGATACTTGACATACCATTACACTTGGTTGTATACTTAAGCTATCACTAATGAATTATGTTCGACTTAATTACGTCATGGGGATACGTAGGCAGCTTGGGATAACCCGAGTCCAGCCCGAAATCATCAAAGATCCATCCGTCCCCTCACCTCGTCGCTTGGAGTACATGTGTGCAAAGGATAAAGCTGGTTCTAGCGTGGCCTAGAACCAGCATAATGTGGAGTATTTCATCAGCCTACCAAGTCAGCAGGCGACAATGCACCAAATATTATACATTACTACATTAGTGTAGTTTGATAAACTTCAAAAATGTTTTACTTCCTTTCTTAAAACATGAAATATTTCGTGTCTTTGGTTTCGGTTCAATATATGTATTTATTGAACCTTTTAGAAATTAAAATATCTCGTTGTCAATATAGCCCAGTCCACATACGTAATTTCATCTCTTCTGGTTTAACTCATCCAATAAGCATCTTTTTTTTTGGTAGAAGTTGCTCATAATAAGCAATTTGATGAAATTTTATTAGGACCAATTTTGTTGGATCCTTAGTATTTAAATAGATTGTGTTCTTAAAATCAAAATTTACTAAGTCAAATGTTTTAAAATAGAAATAATTTCATATCATTTTCATATTTATTATAATTGAATTTCTAATGTCTCATACGACACCCTGCGCAATATATCTTGTTAAGATTCTGCAATATCTAACAATTTTGAAAATAAGTTTACTAAAGATTTGATCGAAGATCAAGATCCTGCTCTGTAAGGAAGTTTGTCAATCAAGTTTCAACAATCAAGCTATCAAGTAGTGTTGCAACACGGGTTGAAGGAATCTCCAGCCTATAAATGGAGAAGACTCAAGAACAATTGAAACAAGCTTCTTGAGTTGAAATTCTTTATTTTTATTTACCAAAAATTCTCATGAAAGACACTTTGAGGAATTCAAATGTTTTATTTCTAGACTCAGAAAAGAGTATACTGTTAGGAGTATGTCCTAGGTATTGCAAGGGTAAACAAAATTGAGGAAACCTTGTTTACTTTACACATAATTCCTAATGTAAATATCAATAAAGTATAAGAGTTTCAAATTGTTGTGGTCGAAGCCTTATGGATGTAGGTCAGGTGAACCAAACCACGTTAAATTTGTTGTGTTCTTTAATGCTTTAATTACACTTACATCTGACTTTATTGTTAAAATCACGGGTGTTATTTGGAACACCGACCTCGAGCTTGAGAGCAAGAAAACAATGTAATTTTTACCAAGGAATGTAGTGAACTACAACGGAGGGTCATGTATTGGGGGAATGTGGATCTCCTATTGTAGGGAGTGCTTTCGAGTATTTTTCTACGTACAAGAAACGTTGTGACTTAGTTGATATATCGAGCTTGGAGAGTGTGATCTGATCTTGTCCTTTATGGTGTTGAGTGAGGTAATATTTATACCGCTGATTTAGGGATCTTCTATCCGATGGTCGACGATCTTACTTTATAACTGTGGAAACGGGGGTGACATATGTTGTCTAAGGTCTTATGCGCCAAAGAAAGTGGGTCAATGAGAGTTGCCCAATGGTGCGAGTTTGACGGAGTTTCTCTGATCGGGTAATAATTATATTTGCCCCAATCATCTTGATGGGTTTTATGAGCCAATAGGGATAAGCTGGCTTTGCTCCAATGGTCGCTCCGGATTTGGGAGGGTCTATGAGGCTTGCCGCCTGCTGCCCCCATCATAGTCTTGGACCAATGAGGTCGGGGCGTCCTCCTTAATAGCGGGTCGTTGGGAGCTATCTTTATTGTTAGTGGTTGGAATCTCCTTCAAGTTGGGTCATTTTCGAGTTGTGTTATCTCTGAGTCGTGTTATGTTTAAGTTGCATTATCTTCGAGTGGCTAGTGATAAATCTCCCCAGTTGTGTTATGTCCGGGTGGCTCTAGGACGTTCTTTGTATCCACTCTTTCCCTAATGTCTTTGTACTCCTTTCCTTTTCTCAAAGTGACTTAGCTAGGTGTTGGATGCTAATGGTCAGGAATCTCTTATTGTGAGACCTCTGGAAACCGAGTAGACGGGTTAGCTTATTGGTGGGTCATTTTGACCCATGAGGGGGTACTCTTTAGATTTTTAAGGGTACCAGGTAGTTTGGGTGACATTGGATGGATGAGTAAGGTGTACCCAGGTCTTTTATCCAGACTGTATACCTTCAGTGGGGTGTTTGTTAGTCGTGACCCGGGGGTACCATTATTTGGCCCTCAAGCTTTTTTGTTGGATACACGTTTGGCCTATACCTGGAGTGGGTAAGAATATGTATCATCAGGAGTCCCCCAGTTATGAGTGTATTTCGTAGAAATCACTGGGAACTTAAATGAGTGATTCACGGTCTGTACTCTAAGAGTCGTGTTCCTGCATGGGCCAATTGGGTATGAGCTGGCCACAAGTTAAATTGCGACGATCTGCCTTCTCTGCCTATAAATTGATGGGCTCGACATTTTTGTCGGTATTCCACATGAGCACTTTTCCCTTTCCCTCTTTTTCTTCCTACTTTTTGTTTTCAACTTCTCAGAGTTTTAATGGCATCTTAAAATAGTTCTGATGAAGGTGGTTCTAGTGCGAGGAGACGCAGGGCAGGGTCAAAGATGGTGATTATATGGTTTTCACGAAGGAGGTGGTAAGCACGGTTAGGTTACGTGAGGCGGTCGTGGTTGAATTTTCCAAGTATAGGGTGGGTGTATCTGACTTGGAGATTAAGGTGCCCCGGGGAGATGAGCAGGCGATATCCCTCAATGAGGGTTTCCTCATGGTCTACTATGTCCAAGTCAAGGCGTGGTTGAGATATTTCCTCCCGATTTTCTATCATAAGTTTTTTAAGGCTTGCATGTTTTGTCCGAGTTACTTTTCTCCCAACGGGTGGTCAAATTTAGCGGCCTTCCCCCTCATCTGTGTTGTATAAGGCTATCCTAGCACTGTGGCCCAGTTCTTCGGGGCCTTTGACTTGACGTGCTCTTCAGGGGATAAGCTCTTTTATACATTCTCCATGAAAAAGTCGACAAAGAGGGTCGTGTACGAGCTCCCGGGGTCTCATAGCAGTTGGAAGGACAAATTCTTCTTTCTTCGTCATACGAACAAGAATGTACCGCAAGAGGTTCCGAGGGTGTGGAACACGGATCCCTAGATTTGAGATGAGTACGACCCGAGGGAGGCCATGACTCAGCTGTCAGCGAAGGGATTTTTCCACTAAGGTTTCCATTGTGGTGTGATGTCGAATACCGATATCTTCATGTCCCTTTATTACAAATGTGGCCTAGACGACGTCACAGCCATGGTGCCCAATGTTAGGGACAAGTGTCCTCTTGTAAGTAAGTTTCATTTCCTTGTATGTTTTTTTTCTTGGTTTTTCTTTTTCCGATGGTTTTTAACTTGCTTTTCTGTGTTTATTGTTTTTTTTAGAGAAAACGACGGACAAGCTGAAGTGCGATGCTCCGCTCCGTAGCCTGTCTAAGGGGAAGAAGTTTGCGGCCAAGAAGGTTCAAAGGGCTCGGGGGTCCACTACTTCTATCGCGTCAAAAAATGAGCCCTCAGAGGGGGGAAGCACTCTCCGAGGGGCTCGATCGCACCCGAGTCAAGCGTGGAAGAGGGGTACCGATCCTTCTAAGCTAGTAGTTTTTGGAGAGCAGCCAGAGGTTAGCTCCAAGGACCCGACCATTCTGGTGCTAGATTAGGATTAGGAGAAAGGCCTACCAACTAGTGTTGAGGGAAGTCTCGTGTGTTCTCAACTTTCTGTAGAATTTTCTAATGCCTTCGGAGATGAGGCAAAGGATGACTAGCTCGGCGGTTTGCTACGTACAGAGGGTAGAATGGATGTTGAAGTGGTGAGGATGGAGACCTATCCACACCCTAGCCTTTGACAACTGAGGTGGAGTCAATGGTTGAGAGGTTATCTTCTTTGAGGCCCAGATATCGTGATGCCAAATCTTCTGGTCCCTTGAGTGTTTTGAAATTGAGGGCTCCGACTAATAAAGAAATTATTTGGACACAATTGTGCCAACCCATTGCATTCCTTTTTGGAAGGTGCAGCGGACCTTAGGGAGAAATCTCTCGGTCTCCCAATGATATCACTTGCTTTTATTTCTTGTGTAGTAGGGGTCGGTGAGATCGAAGAGGCTCGTGCACACGTATAATGAGGCCCCTCATGAGAGGGATGCTTTGAGGAAGAGGTAGTGAGAGGTCAAAGAGGAGGGTCGTACCAATTTTCTTCGTTGCTCGGAGTTGTCCGCCCAAGTTGAGGGATGTACTTTTCGGCTTAAAGAGTTAGAGGAGTCAGAGCGTCTATTGAAGGAACTCTTGGCTGCCATGCAGTGGGAGAAAGAGTCTCTCCTAGAGGGAGGCCAAGGAGGCGCAAAAGCTACAAGCTTCAGAGGAAGCTGTGGCATCGCTTCAGACAGAGTTCGCCTCGACTCTGCTGGAGCATGATGGGAAATCCCTGAAGGCGGTCATGGAGAAGGAGTATCGGGAGCGACTCTGCCCTTATTGTGCTGCACACTTATTGTGGGGGTTTAAGGCTTGCATGAATATGGGCATGAAGTACGGGCATTTTAGTCCAGATGCCGACCTTCGGAAGCTTGGCTCTGACATGATATCTTGGGCCCCGATTCTAGAGCCTTCCCTGGTGCTGTTGCAAGAGCGCGCTCCACTCTCAAGGGGTTATTCGACCCTCTCTACTGCCCTTGTTTCTTCTCTCCTTCCCCCTTAGTTGTTTCTAGCTTAGGGAGAATTTTATGGGCTTCCGGCCTTATATTAGGGTTGTACCGGGAGGCCCCCCCGCTTATTTTTAATGGAATTTGGACTTGGCTACCAACTTGCATTTTCACTATTGGAATTGTGATCAAATTTTTATATTGCTTTTGACTTGCGCTACTTTGGCGATTCCCTACTTAGAGAAATTTTGTTTTTCCCGCATGAGTATCTGTTTTTACTGCGTGCGGAAGATTTTGACTCTCTCGTGTAGATACCCATGAGCTTAGTACTTGGATGTTTCTTCATTTTTTGCGTGGGTAGCCATGGCCATCGTACTTTGACACTTTTTTGATCTTTTAAGTGGTGAGTCATGGGCATCATTTGTGGGCGTCTTTTTAGTATCCTTGAGTGTTGTACCTTAAGGATGCTTACTTTTTGTTTAGATGCCCGTGGCTACCATGCTTAAAAAAAATTGATTTATTGTACGACTGCACGTGGATACCGTGACGTAGTAAGTTTTTCAACCTTTCCATGGGGGTATTCGTGGTCGTGGGTCTGAGTATGGTCATTTTTTTGAAATGTCCCACCCATTTGTTGGTCCGACTAACGACATTGGGAATAGACGGTTGTTAAATATGAGTGGACGTGGGGAGTTCAGGTGCCGGTCAATCTCCCCTATGGCGACGTTTGTCATTCTAGAGTAGCAATGATTCGGGGAACATCGCGGTTATGAGGGGTTGTGAGTGGGTAACTAGAGGGTCCCACCATTTGAACGTGGGGAGGGAATCTGACCTAGCTTCGAATATGAACTATTTTCTCGGCCTCTAAAAGGGGGTCTCCTCTAGCTTTCTTCCTCACAACTCCTCATACTTCACTTTTTCTGTAAAACTTCATTTCTTGAAGCTTACTCTTTTCCAGTCATGGTTTCTCACGCTACTTCTGTTCATTCTAGTGAGGAGAAGTCACATGATTCTTGTAACAATACATTTTTTCATCTTGGCAGTGACGCCATGGTGTCCCGACAAACTCCCCTCCGAAGTGCCACTCATTCGTCGTCCACTCGCTCTGTTTCTGAGAAAATGTGCGGGGTTCCTGTTCCTCCGGCGCTCGCGGAGGCGAGCCTCATAATGTTGGTGGCGAGGCTCTACTGGCTATAGCGACGTATCGTGTTTTTGCTGTGTTTTCTCATCGTTCTCCTTACCATTCTCATGTGGATGGTTCCCTCTTTACTCAAGAAAATTTGGAGCCGAGGCGCATGACGGGCAGACTTTGAGTTGGCTCCACGGCGCCCGTCGTGACTATAGAGCAGGTTGATGTGATCGTTTCTACTAATCTATAGAGGGCTATATGATAGTGTACTTGGAGCGGTTTTGCTTTGGGCTCTGCTATTTGTTTCACCAGATTCTGATGGATCTTTTTGCCTTTTGACATATTTTCCCGCGTCAACTGTCTCCTGCTTTTTATCCTTATTTGGTAGGATTCATACTCTGTTGCCATCTATTGGATGTTCCGAGCACCCCCCCAGAATGTGGCAGAGGCATTTGTGTTGAGGCCGACGACGCCCGATTCGCCTTTCTTTATGTTGTTCGTACGCAACAACAAGCGCATGTTTCCAGTGTCAACGGCGGGAAACAAGGGGTCTGGTAGCGGGGATTGGCATCAGAAGTACTTTTACGTGGCTTTTCTACTAGGGAATCCATTTTTCAGTGGGGCAACGTGCCCACCAAATGTGGCCTTGCTTACGTCGTGCCTTCCCCCGTGGTATATATGGAGGCTTCTACCTTTTTAGGTTGGAGGGGCCTCTTCAATATGGTGTAGGGTACATCCTTGATGTTGAAAAACCCTCTTGCCATGATGTTGAGGGGTCTGTAAGGCGGTTTGTACGAGCGACCTGTTCTGGCCTTGCTTCATCTCCATGCTGAATTTCGTTAGTACTTTTGCTAAGTGTCTTTGTTTTCGAAAGTAGTTTCAAAATCGTACCAGAGTATATATACTATACTATTTCTCTTTTTTTTTTTCAAAATCGTACCAGAGTAGTTTCAAATCTGTTTAGTTCTCAGGCGAGGAGATGGACAGTCATGGGCCCCTTTCCCAGGGCATTTTCTCACGTAAATAGATATGGACGTGGGCAAGTTTACTCAAGGTCTCGTGGCTCGTATGCTGATTGCGAGTTGAAGAGCATAAAACGATGACGAATGCTTGCAAATGCCGTAAGGGCTGCTGCGGACGAGCCATCCTCATCTTCCAAGAGGGTGCACTTTCCACGTAACCCAGATAGCCCTACATCCGTTGATGTGGACGAGGTACTGGGGTTCAGGGCTAAGACTCGTCCTGGAAGTGAGAGGGTTTTTGCCGAAGATAGTCCACAGCTCATGATCCGGTTATGGCGAAGCATTTTGCTGATCATTTTATGCCTCCTTTTGGTATCGCTCTTAATTTTGGTCTGGTGGTTGCTTCTTCAAATTACTTGGCAGGTTGGATTCCCGTCGTTGGCGGTCCTTCGAGAAGGGAAGATAAGGGCACATCGGTCCAGGTACCAGAGAAAAGCAATGAGAAAGCTCTTATGGACCCTCTACTTTCAGTGAGATCGGATTGTATGAAGAATCCTTGGCCGAAAGAGGACTTAATTCCAGATCCTGTTGCGTCTTTGATTTTTAATGAATTTTATGTGGATCCTTCATATTACCGTGACTTCGTGAGTGGTATTTTGAACCAAGGCAATGATGAGCTTCTTGGCAGCTTTAGCGATGGATCCTTATGGCAGAAGTTCTGCAAGAGTATCGACGAGGTGATCTCTTACTTTCCTTATTTCCCCTGTAATTATTTTACTTTTTAGCTTTTTATCGTAGTGCATTTTTTGACTTATTCTTATTTTTTTAGCTCATGGTACTTGGGGATGCCTTAGGCACATAGATGGCGAGTTAGACTGTTCTGACGACCGTCATCTAGAAGCGTGATGCCCTTCAAGACTCTTTGCCCAATGCTCGAGAAGAGGCAACTCGACTAGAGAGGGCCTTGGAAGAAACTCGTGGAGTTGCCACTGATTTAAGGGAGTCTTCAGATCGAGACATGGGATAGCTGAATAGGGCTCTTAGGATAGAGTTGGTTTGTGCCAATGCCAAGGCCGTGAAGTGGGAAGAGAAGTCAAAGAAGGAGACTCGTGTTTGGGAAGAGGTTAGACGGCTGAGGGATGCGCGCAATCAGTTGCATCTCCAAATCAAGGATATGAAGGTGGAATATCAAGTTAGCCTCGTCTCCCACCCAACTGGGTACATCCATGTCGTCGAGGGGGGGGGGGAATAAGTTTCGCCTTCGAGCTTAATGACCTAGTCCGAGTTGGCTATATGATGCCATAGTTGGCTGCTAGGGCTATCCCCGAGTTTCCTCGGGACCTAGTTCTTCCCGAGCTAGAGTTTTATTCCACACTTCCTAACATTGCTGCCAATCCCTCTCATGTTTCTTGGGTGGTGACCGTTAACGCCCCTTATTCTGTGTGGATGTCCGGCCCGAAAGAGCTCTCGATTGAAGAGTGTTAGAAGTGGATCTAAGCCGAGAAATGCCCTGTAAAGGATTAGCGCAAGTCGGGCATGTGTAGCCCTTATTTTTTTATGATGTCTCTTGTGAGGGTTTAGTCCTCCATCTTATCTATTATAGCCGCTTGAATTGCCTTGAATAAAATATTATGTTTTGGTATTTACATTTTAGTTAAAATACTCATTCTTTTTCAACGTAGTTATTTTATTTCTGAGAATATGTTTGATTTACATGGGTATAACCGCTAAGTCAAAATACAAAGATTTAACTACGTTAACAAAATAAACATGCCTCAGAAGGTCGATCTTGGAGCTTTAAATATAGTACTTGCGATTGTTCAGAGCATTCCAGGCTTGAAGGGTATGGTCCTAGCCTTCCATGTCTTTTAGCAAATAGGTAGCCCACCCGAGGATCTTCGTGATAAGGTAGGGGCCGCTCCACTTTGGCTCTAGTTTCCCCCACATTTTTAGAGGCTTCTTCTCATTTAAGAACGAGGTCTCCGACTTGGTTTTATCGGGGGTGGACTCGGGCGTTATAGAATTTGGCCATTCGTGCCTTGTAAAACTCGGCATGGGTTGCAGCTCAGATCCTTTTTCCCTAAGTATGTCTAGGACCACGGTTAAGGTAGCACTATTATGGGCTTCCTCATACTCCTGCACCCTCAAACATTGTTTCACGACATCAGAGGGGGTCATGGATTCTGTTCCGTATATAAGGTTGTAGGGTGTTTCTCCCGTAGTCGATTGTGGGGTGGTACGGTAAGCCCATAGGACCCGGGGAATTTATTTAACCCACTTAGATTGGTACAGGTCTAAGTGAGATTTTAACATTTTTAGTAGGGTTCGATTGGTTACCTCTACTTGTCCATTTCCATGTGGGTATCCTACGTTCGTGAAGCGATGCTTGATGCCCCTTTTGTCGCACCATTGTTTCATGAGGTTATTCCAAAACTTGAGCTCCTTATCACTTACTAGTTGTTGGGGTAATCCAAAGAGGTTGAGGATATTTTTCCACGGCGTGACTGGTGATCTTGGAGAGAGGCTCGGCCTCGACCCACTTTGTGAAGTAATCCACAATGACTAGTTAAAACTTCTTTTGACCTCTGTCGGGGACCATGGCTTCTACAATGTCAATTCCGCATCGGGAGAACGCACAGGGGACGGTGTCGAGTTCATGTGCGGCAACAAGCTGACGTATCATAGGGTCGTGTATGTGACACTTTCGATACCTCCAAGCGTATTATTCACAATTAGTCGTCATAGTTGGCCAATAGTACCCTTGTCTGATAATTTTGGCCACCGTGCTTCTTCTTCCCGCATGGTTGGCACAACATCCTGCATGAATCTCTAGAATGATGTGTTGGGTCTCCTACTTGTCGATGCATCGGGATGTAGGGTAGGACCACGAGTGTCAAAAGAGCACACTATTTGGTATGTAGTATCAAGTTGTCCGTCTATACATAGCACATTGCTTTGCTTGTGCTGGGCAAAGATTTTAGGATTATGGATGAAATTTATAATATCCGTCAATTAGCTATCTTCGATGGGGGCCACCATTTCGACTTAGGCAATTTTAGTTTGCTTTTTCTACTTTGTGTGTAGTGAAGAATGTAATTCTGCATGAACTGAGGGGCTGGACTTGACTAGTGAGCTTTGACAAGGCATTCGTTGCTTGATTCTTCGAGGTAGGAATTTATTTGATGGAGAATTCTTGGAACAAGTCATTCCTGCGAAGATGACCTCTAAGCACTCTTTCATGTTTTATTCCCGAGCCTCATAGGTCTCATGGATATGTTGCATTACGAGTTGAGAATCATTGTGCACGAATATTCTTCTCATGTTGGCCTCTTCAGCGAGTCTCATTCCGAAGAGGCGGAGTTTATGCTCCGCCTCATTATTTGATACGAGGTATTCTAGTCGGATGGTGAATTCTAGGATGGTGTCTATCTCGTCTGAAGCTATTTTCTTGGGAGCTAGTGGAAGACCCATCTATGTGGAGATGCCACAGAGGCTCCAGTCCTTCTTCTTTCTATTCCTCATACATTTTTATGATAATGTCGGAGAGCACCTGGGATTTTATGATGGCCGAGGGGAGTAGGTGATGTCGAACTCTCCCAACTCAATGGCCGATTTAACCATTCACTCGTAAGTCTCAGGTTTGTTGAGCATAGTGCGGAGTAGGTGTTGTGTGAGCACGGTAACTAGATGAGCCAAGAAGTAGGCTCGAAGCTTTTGAGCGGCAGTGACGAACCCCAGTCCGACCTTTTCTTTCCGTGGAGGTGCAACATGAGGGCTTTCCTGACGTAATAGATAGGCAAGTGTTCTCTTCCTTCAGCTCAGACAAGAAAAGCACTCACGAACTCCCAACCTACTACAAGGACGAAGAAGAGCATTTCTTTGGGCACGGGTTGACGAGTTACTCTTTCAATTATTGGAACGTCTCCTCGCAGCGGTCGGTCTACTGAAAGTCTTTTACATTTTGGCAGACCCTTTTATGATGAGCGAAAGATAAACCTACTTAATAAAGCTATCCACCCAGTCGGTTTTTGTAACTCTCGTACCATATTTGGAGATTCCATGTTGAGAATGGCTTCGACCTTATTTGGGTTGACCTCTATCCCCTTCTGGGTGACAAGATATCGTAAGAATTTTCCCCCTCGTATGACGAAGGAGCATTTCTGGAGGTTTACCTTCATTTCTAGGCGGTCCATGATTTCGAAGGCCCTGACAAGGTCTCAAGCATGGTCTTTGTCCATTTGGCTCTGTACGATCATGTCATCGATGAACACTTACACGGTGTCCCCGATCAGCCCATCAAACATGAGGTTAACTAGTACATGATATGTGGCCCCGACGTTCTTGACCCCGAAGGGCGTAACCATATAGTAAAAAGTGCCAATGTTTGTGAAACTATTCTTTTCCTGGTCGTTGGTGGCCATCGGGAACTAGTTATAGCCCTCGTCTCCATCCATCATAGATAAGAGTGTGCACCTGGTAGTAGAGTCGACCAGCTAGTCGATGCATGGAAGCTGATAGCAGTTTTTTGGATATGCACTGTTAATGTGAGTAAAATATACGTACATGCGCCAACTTCCTTTAGTTTTCGGCATAAGAACCACGTCTGCTTGCCACTCTAGGCAACGTACCTCTCGGACCTTATGGAGGTCGACCAATCGTTGTACTTTGGCCCGAATGGCCTTGTTATGCTCAGGACCCATGTTTTGCTTCATTGGCTGGACGGGCTTGGCCGTGGGGTACACGTTCAGTTTGTGTACACTTATTTCCTGGCTAATCCATATAGGAGGACAGTCCTTCAAAGCCAAGAGGTGCTGAAATAATCTCAAGGTATTTGTAATGGCCTTTTCCATCTCCTCTCCAATGTTGGTATCAATCTTGACTATATTTCCCTCGGCCCCTTCTATGAGCTCTATCATCTTCAGCTCTTCCGCTGGCTTGGGTCTCCTGGATCGAGGGTGGAGGATCTGGCGGTAGAGCGTTCATGCAGAACTCCCGAGCATGGGTCTGATCTCCCTTGACTTCTCTTAGCCCCGAGGGGTTAGGGAATTTGATTTTTAGGTGAAGGGTAGAGAGGACAATATCAAAGGCCCTGATGTCTAGTCTACCACAGATGGTGTTGTATGTTCGCAAATGAGCCTTTACTACCCAAAACTTGATAGGTTTGGTGCGACGTGTTGCTCTTTCGCCTAGTGAAATTGGCAAGATTATGAGACCCCTGTCTAGCATTGTTCCCTAGAGAACCCAACGAGTGGGTTCCATACGAACTCAGAGAATGTCTAGGGAAAAGTAAGTTGGCGTAAAGAGGACGTTTATCGAACTTCTCATGTCTACGAGGATTCTTCTATTTTCGTTTTCTTGTATAGTGGCTGTGATTACCAGGCAATCCTTATAAGTGTATATGATGCCAAACAGGTCTTCAAGCCCGAAGGAGATGGTGGGCTGGTCCACAAGTCGGAAGCAAAGACCTCAAACTTATTACCGGCTTTCTAAGCTTTTCGCACGTAGTTACGCTTAACCTCTTTGAAGGATACAACCATTATCCCTCCTTCGATCATGTTAACTGTTCGGTTGGTGGGGGCGTTATCGCGATAAGTTTGAGGAGGAGGTGGGGGCTCGCTGTCTTCGGAGGTGTCAGAACGTGGTTTCTTATTTTTGGGCTCCTCCTTCCCACCTCTCTTTTCGACGAATGCCCCTCTATCTGACATCAATTACTTCTCTAGATACCCTAAAACTAATAGTCGATTGATTTCTTCCCCGGGATGGTAACAATCGTTGATCAGGTGCCCGAAAGCTCGGTGGTAAGTGCAAAATTTTCCCGAGTTCTTGTTCTTCTGAGGTTCCTTTGGAGGACGGGGCTATGACAGCTATGACAACTATGACTTCCACGTGGGTTATCGTTGAACGTGCAGGTTTTCTGGAATCAATGTTAGACAGTGAAAAGTTAGACGATGTTGAGATAACATTGAGGATAACATTGAAAGGCGAGAGCTTGTGCGAAAACTGTTTTTTAGTTGCCAAAATTAAGTTTTGCCTTTATTCACTTATTAATCAAGTTCCACGGTTTTGGTTGTTTATGTTTATGTCCAGGAAAGTATCTTAAACATAAAGAAGAGTTTTGGAAGATTCCTTACTTGAAGTTTCCATAATTCAAGCTAAGTTGAATAGTCAACTCACACGCTTTCAAAAGAAGGAAACAAGTGAGCTGTTCTTTGCAACGCGATTCTTTCCAGGATTCTCCGAATTAAAGAAGATGTGTTACCTTGCTAAATCAGTAATGAAGGAAACACATATTCTGGAAAGATATGACGTTCACAAAGAAGGCAAATTTCAACAAGGAAACAATAAGAGTTACCAAAACTGTGAACAACACATCTTGGCGTTCAAGACTCAAGATAACTATAAAGATGTGAAGTTCATCAAGATGAAGACAAGACAATCGTGCCAATAATCCAAGAGATTAATCATACTTTGTATTGTCTTCATTTTGTTTTGCGAAGTTTTTGTATCAACTGCTTAAATCTAGTTCATAGAAGTTAAGTAGTTCTTACTTGTCTGCTTCGTTGAGTCCGATCAACAAAGAGCGTGAGTGAATTGTTGTGAGGAATGTTTTTTATAAAACCTTTATGGTTATTTCACCTAAGGCTCGGAAGTTTTTAATAATATTGAAAACTTCTTAAAATTATATCTTCTTGTGTTCTTACTTCCGCTGCAGATTATTATTATCAAGAAGATCAAAATAGAGTTAAGGCAATTCCAGCTTACCTCTCAAAAAGTGTTGTGTCAATCCACGGTCCTACAATTTTCAATTGGCGTCAGAGCCAAACACCGACTACACTGGTGGTTTGGAGGTGATACAACACCATGGACAGTGTCAATCCTAATACCAACAGGATTTCAGTTTTGGATGGCTCCAATTATGCATATTGGAAGATCAGGATGAGGTCTCACATCAAAGCTATTGATATTCGAGCCTGGCAATCCGTGATCAATGGATACTCTCTTCCAACATTACCAAGAGATGGTGAAGGTGATCTAGTACCAAAACCAGAAGCAGATTGGACAGCAGCAGAGGTAAGTCTCTATAACTCTAATGAGAAAGCTCTTAATGCTATCTTTAGTTGGGTTAATCATCACATGTTCAAGTTAATCCAGAATTGTACAAAAGCCAAACATGCTTGGGATATACTTGAATTACACTGTGAAGGAGATTCTGCTGTTAAAGATTCTAAATATAGACAACTGCTTTTGCAATTTGAAAAACTTGAGATGGGAGAAGATGAAAGTGTTGACAGTTATTTTGAGAAAATTCTTGATATTGCTAACCAATGTGAAAATCTATGTTTTGCTATGACAAATCAAGAAATGGTGTATAAAGCTATGAGAACACTGTCATCTAAATTTGCTCTCAAGAAAATTGCAATGAGTGAATCTAGAAACCTTGCTAATCTACAGTTTCAAGTCTTGATGAATACTCTTAGAGAATTTGAGATGGAGCGTGCCTTATATTTGGGATGAATATGATACTGATTCTGAACCTTATATTGCGTCCTACTTTGATGAATCTAACTTTGATTGTTTTCATGGCACAGTGGATCTAGATGAAGAATACTTCTTTGAAGGAGAAATGTCCCAGGAGGAAATCATCGAAGACCTAAAGTCTATCTACCACAAACTGCTGCTTGAGAATCACAAACTCATCAAGAGCAACAAAAGCTTGAAGGAGGAGATTGGATGCATGAAGGAGATGGTGAAACTGTATGAGAAAGACCTTGACAAAACTGAGGCTGAGCTGAAAGTGGTAAAGGTAAAATTAGATAAAGCTGAACATACCATTAACAAATGGAACTCTTCTACATCTCAGCTTGATGAAGTGCTGAGTATGGGAAATCAAGGTAAAAATGGTTTGGGCTATGTTGAGAAACCTTCCTCTGAAGATGTTAATTCTGCCTATTTGAAAGATGGTTTTATCAAGGAAAGCAATAACTTGAGTTGTGAAATCTCTCCCAACACTGTGAAAAGGCCTACTTTTATCTGTCAATATTGTTTTCAACCTGGTCACATTAAGCCTTATTGTAAAAAATATAAAAATGTGATTGAGAAGAAAACAGTAATTAATAGCTGTACAAATGTTAGGAAAACCTCTGATCTGAATGTTATCCCAACATTAGGTAACAAATCTGAAGGACATAAAAGTAGAACCTCGACTGAGAAGATAAAAACTCATAAGGTTAAAATTGTTTGCATTGTTGTCTTATCTGCTGTTTACTCTAACCTTGCAGGTAAGTGGTATTTTGACAGTGGATGTTCAAGGCACATGACTGGAAATATTGACAACCTGAAAAATGTAATCCCTTTGACTTTTGGAACAGTTACCTATGGAGGAGGTACTAAAGGGAAAATCATTGGAAAATGAGTACTAGATGTTGAAGGATTTCCACCACTCAAGGATGTGTTGTTGGTTGAAGGATTGAAAGAAAATTTAATTAGCATAAGTCAACTTTGTGATGACAATCTGCTAGTTACTTTTGATAAAAGTTCATGTGAAGTGTTTAATAGTGACAATGTCTGTGTCATGACAGGTACAAGATCAAAGGATAACTGCTATCTTGCTCAAGATAAAGCTGAATGCTACCATGCCAAGGTAGATGAATCTGTCATGTGGCACAAGAAGTTAGGACATGTGCACTATAGAAATCTGGAGAAACTACAGAAGTTAGAGGCTGTAAGAGGACTGCCTAAGTTGACTAGCCCAGGTAAAATTGTTTGTGAAGACTGCCTGAAAGGTAAACAAACAAAAGCTGTTCATCCACCACTACAGGTACAAAGTACTAACCCTAGAACTAATAAGTGCTTTGAATTGCTACATATGGATCTAATGGGTCCTATTGAGGTTAGTAGCCTGAATGGTAAGAAGTATGCTTTTGTTATTGTTGATGATTTTTCAAGATATACCTGGATTAAATTTTTGAAAGAAAAATCAGAGGCATTCAACACATTCAAGATTCTGCATGCTAGTATTAAGAATCTGTACGGCACTTCTGTAGGAAGAATTAGGTCTGACCATGGAAAAGAGTTTGAAAATGTAAGTTTTGCTAATTTCTGTGAATCTAAAGGCATTTTCCATGAGTTTTCAGCACCTAAGACACCTCAGCAAAATGGGATTGCTGAGAGGAAGAATAGAACACTTCAAGAGATGGCTAGAGGTACTGAAGAAGTCACTGGTTCAGATGTTACTCCAACATTGGACTCAACATTGAACACATACGTTGGAGATGTTGAACTGGAAACTGGAACAAATGTTGACTTAACACCAGAAACCCCCAATATTAGGCCAACATCTGTGCTGTCAGATTCTGAAGATGAAATGGTTCTTGTATCCAGAAGAGATCCCCCTCTTAGAATACAAAGAGATCATCCAGCCTCTCAAGTAATTGGTCAAATTACTGAAATAGTTAGAACACACAACAAAGAAAGGGTAAATTACAAGGATATAGCTAAGTTGTGTGTTTGTATGTCTTCTTCATGTACTGTTGAAAATGCATCTTGTTTTGTGTCCTCCATTGAACCTAAGAATGTAACTGAAGCTCTTAAGGATAGTTACTGGATTAATGCCATGCAAGAGGAACTCTTACAATTCACCAAAAACAGAGTTTGGAATTTAGTACCTAAGCCATCACATGTGAATGGTGTAATTATGAGGAACAAAGCTAGGTTGGTTGCACAAGGTTATACTAAGGTAGAAGGTATATATTTTGATGAGACTTTTGCTCCAGTAGCTAGGATAGAATCAATTAGATTACTCCTTGCTATTGCTTGCTGTCTTAGGATTAAACTTTACCAAATGGATGTTAAAGGTGCCTTTCTGAATGGTTTAATTGACAAAGAGGTTTATGTAGAACAACCTAAAGGCTTTGCTGACCCTAAACATCCTGACCATGTGTACAAACTTGAAAAGGCTTTGTATGGCTTAAAACAGACCCCTAGAGCTTGGTATGAGAGGCTAACTGATTTTCTGTTAGGCCTAGGTTTCAATAGAGGAGATGGAGATAGAACATTGTTTGTCCTTATAAAAAGCTCTGATATATGCATTGCTCAAATATACGTGGATGATATAGTATTTGGCTCTACTAACAAGTCTACTTTAGACAAATTTGTTGAGTCTATAATATGAACATTTGAGATGAGCATGATTGGTAAGCTTAACTACTTTCTAGGACTACAAGCAGCTGGAGAATGGTATCTTCCTGAACCAAGAGAAGTATGCAAGGAATCTGGTGAAGAGATTTGAGCTACAAGAGTCAAAGCCTTGGAAAACTCCTATGTCCTCTTCAGTGAAGATAACAAAAGATGGCACTGGTAGCAATGTTGACCCAACATTGTACAGATCCATGATTGGAAGTTTGCTATATCTCTCTGCCTCTAGACCTGATGTCATGTTTTCAGTATGTGTTTGTGCTAGGTACCAAGCTGATCCAAAGCAATCTCACTTGATTGCTGTGAAGAGGATTCTTAGATATATCTCTGGAACTTCACCTTTAGGCATTTGGTACTCTTATGACACTAACGCTAACTTGGTTGGTTTAAGTGACTCTGACTGGGCAGGTGATGTGGATGACAGGAAATCCACAAGTGGGGGCTGTTTTTATTTGGGGAATAATTTGGTCTCCTGGTATAGCAAGAAGCAGAACTGTGTTTCATTATCAACTGCTGAATCAGAATATGTAGCAGCTGGCAGCTGTGTTACCCAATTTGTGTGGCTCAAACACATGCTTTCAGATTATGGGCTAGATAATGATACACTTCTCATGTTCTGTGACAATTTAAGTGCCATAAGTATCTCTAGGAATCCTGTCCAACATTCTAGAACTAAGCATATAGACATAAGGCATCATTTCCTAAGAGATATGGTAGAGGACAAAGTAATCAACATTGAACATATTGAGACAACAAATCAGCTAGCTGATATGTTTACAAAACCTTTAGATAGTGAGAGATTCTTCAGCTTGAGGAAATCTCTTGGCATGTGTGATATGTGAAAATGTTGAGAAAACCAGTGTTCTCATAACACCACTGACTAGCACTAGTATATTGGTTGTGGTGTAGTAGGTATTCTGTTGTTATTCCTTCGTTGAGTTGCATTTCTTTTTGAGTCTCATTTAATCCTTATTTTGTCATATTTGGCTTGTGTCGTTGAACTCTTGGATGAACAACTCTTTCTAGTTATCAGTTTCACATATTTGTTTTGAAAAAGTTAATAAAACTCTTCTGTTTGTCTGAGGTTGTGATTGCCTAACATATGGAGAAGCTGGGGGTACACAAAGTTCACTACTTTGATGTCTATTCAGTTGTGTCTTATTCATATGGAAGGTGTACAGGACATGTGGAGAAGCTGGGGTGCATGATGTTGACAGCTTCAGTGTTACTCAGTTGTGCTTATTTGCATATTCCTGTTTGTTTGGCCAAGGAACACATGAGGGTGATCCTTTCTACTAGGGTGTTTGAGGTTTCGATTTCTTACATTTAGTAGCACTGATCACTTGGTGATTCTCTTGAATGCAGGTTGGTAAACAAGTATGCATAAGGAATTGGGGTGTTGGGGTGCATGATAAATGAATTGCCAACATTCAAGGCCTTTGTACTTGCCTAACTTGCTGCTGTTAATGTTGTTACTGGGGTGTGTGGAGTTCAGGCTGCCCTCATTCAGTTGTGACATTAGCTTTGTGTTTAGCAACCTTCAGTTTTTGGTTCAGATAAGTTATGAAAATAATAAAGATTATAAAGAGATGTGTGCTGTGCTTGTTTGAGGAGTTTTTCATTTGTGTTTACCATCTGCCTCTTTGACATTACATTGTTGCATTCATATAGAATTGCATTCTTTTCTTTCCTGTTTGTGAGTTGTGTCGGTTTAGGCTTAGGGGGAGTATAATTCATGTGTTGAGGCATACAATTTGGGTGACATACTGCAGGTGACACACTGTTCTGTGACTTTCTATGTTGTGGAAGTGAATTGTTCCTTGAATTCATAACTGCTTATCTCTGTGTGTTTCTTGTTCTCAGTGTTGCTTACTCATGATTTTGATCTAAACAATATGTCTGAGGTACTTACTTTCTATATTGGTTAAGTTTCAGATGTATTTTTTGGATGTATCTCTGCATATCTTGATCTGCTATTTGTTCTCAATACTATTAGAACTCTAGTCTTCTTAGTACACTGCTTTTATTTTTCATGTTCTACAAACCTAACATATCCGTGGGGGGGGGGGGGATGGATCTGAGGCGACGATTGATTTCCATCGTCATTGACCAAAAGCAATGACCACTAGCAGTGGCCTCAGACTTTTTTTTTTATTTCTTCTTTACTGGTGAGTTGTCACCTTTGACAAAAAATATTCCTCTTTTTTATTTATAATCGACGCTCCCGTCGTTGGCGATATTTATTTTTATCGCCAATGGTCAATGGCAACGGCGAATTGTGTTTGCTAATGTGTTCGGTGCTAGTTTCTGACCGATAAACATTCTTTTAATACAAATAATAATTGCCATGGAACTATTCTGTCACCATTACTATTTTTTTACTTAAAATGCCATTTACGACGAATTTTTTGTCTTCAATTGTTTCGTTTAATTGATATTGTGTCTGGTCTTTCGATCGAGTTCTCTTATTATTGATTGACGTTTCTTTCGAGTTTTGGCTTTCATGAAACCCTGGTGATGGCGACTAAGGATTGGGTACAGTTGCCCGTCGCTAATGCACATAGTTTTTGCTTGTTTTTCACGTAATCGAGGCTTTATATGTTATCACGATTATTATGGGAAAAAAGATAATTTAAATTTTTTAAAAGTAGTTTGTGTCGTATGGTTGTTCCAATATTGTTGCAAGCACTGCAAATAAATGCTACATCTTATATGCATATTTAAAGCTCTTATATTGTATTTTGGTCTTATTTCGTTCGGGTTACAATACACCGAAACTTGTTATAAAATACCTTACAATGCCAAAATAAAGCTAATCTATTACAATGTATGGACTAGCTTGGTCCGGAACACCTACCTTATATAACAAGTATAAAATTACTCTAGAAAGCCTTCCTAGACGAAGAAATTGATAGATCCAATGGAAGACGTTCGACCTATGTATGTCGAATCACAATAGTTCGATGCCGCTCTAAACTTCGAATGGGAACAGTTTTTTGCTGTCCTAAATCGAATAAGGTCATGTGTCGAATTGGGTAGATTATCGAATCCTGACGAGCATCGAATCGAGTGTGTATTGAATTAGTGAATTCGATCTACATGAATATGTACCGAGTGTTCAACGAATGTCCTCAGAATGTAAGAGGTCGGTGTATTTATAGACCCCGTACCGTGGGTGCGGTTGTTGGGAATGAATATCAAATTGTGTTGACTGGATCTAAGAGATAGATTGAATCATGCACATTCGATATTCACCTAATATCGAATTCCTCTTGTTCTCTGTTGGCCAGCCCAATATTTGTATTGGGTCTTTTCTAAAATACCCCCATCATATAGTCCCTCCAGTTTGGGAACCGATCTCGACCCAATAGTGGGTTCCAAACTCGAAAATTATTCTTGGACTATGTCGCAAAGTATCTACTCCTGCGTTACTATTGAAAATCATGCCCCCGTTTGGGAGCCGGTGTTGGTACAAGAGTGGCTTCCAAATCTCAGTGTTGGTCGCTTTTGACTTGATTTCTGGTATCGTTATTCGCGCCTCGCTTCTGGACTTCAACTTAGTCAAAAATACTCCCCCATTCGGTTGCCTTGATAATCATCGAATTTCAGCAATTTGATCTAACCAGAAATCAAATATCGAATCTATCCGATATGATACAACAATATCGAATCTGATACAATTGATAGACAAGTATCAAATTCGGGGAAAAGGCGGTGATGGGGCTATATAAAGGCACACTTTCCCCCTCATTTTCATTTTTCTTTCCATGTAGAGCTTTTTGTCAGCTTTGCTGCATTTGTCGAATCGTCTGGATTCGATCTTCTAACATCAAACGAGTAGAATTCGAAATATCAGTTAGGATCGAATCCTGGCGATTCGATATTGCCTTTTATAATATTGTCTTTCTCTTACAACTTTCTTAAATGGCGAGAAAGAAATCTGAAAGCCGTCGTAAGCCAGCTGAGTCTCCCAAGCACATGTATGTGTCTCATGCGAATACCAATAGAGCTGGTTCGTCGAATGTTGGGCCCTCATTTGACAAAGCTCCAGCGGAAGATTCTGTAAGAGATGCCGCAAGAAGCCGACCCGCGGTGACGCCCCCAGGAGCCTGTCTGACACTTGGGGTGCTGGCCATTCTGCTCCAGCATCATTGGATCGCTCTACGGTCAGACTAGGCGGCGTAAGCGCGGGCACTTGAGTGCCCTTAGTGAGAAATTTTGAGCGGCATGTAGACTTCATCCCGCGAAGGTTAGTCATGACTCCCACTGGCGCCGGAGGGCTGTTAAGGTTGGGACCAATTCCCAAATCAGACTCATTGAAGAGGATGATGCAGTTAACGACAGGATTGCTGCCAATCTGGCAGAATTTAATGCTGAGAATTCAACTTTTAGACGTGTGCCACGATCTTTCGGCGAAGGTTCCTCTAACTCGAAAGGTGAAAACTGGTATACGGCTGCCAAGAGATAAGTTCTCAAAACGCAATCCACTGTCGAGGCTGGAGAAATTCCACAACATTCAAGCATACAACCTCACCCATCTGGGAATCCAGTGCCGCCTCGTAGCCTCGTAGATTATGAATTTTTGAATGACAAAATTTCTGAATCACTGAATATCACATTGATGAGATACCGGTTGCGGGAATAGCAGTCTACATAGATTGTTAAAGGCTTGTGGCTTCAATTAGATGGCAATGTTGTAGTGAAAAGGCTTGCATATCTTGGTTTAGCGCGCTTTGGGCATCTATTCTTTGCTGCAACCGTAATAGTGAAGTATAGATTGTGTTAGGATTATAGCGGTTTGATTGAAGTTCAGGAAAACATAATGTTGTGATTGATAAATTGAATGCGAAGTTCCATAGTATTGAGAACAGTCGCCGCGCTGCAATCACACGTGCTCAAAAAGCTGCAAAAGTAAGTGCTAAAGCTGCCTAGGATGCCCATGAAGCTGTCGTTAATGCCCAAAAAGCTGAGGATTGTGTGGCGGCACTTCGAGCCACAATAGATTCTTTGAAAAGGGAAAATTGCTCCTTGAAACGGGAGAATGATTCTCTCAAGGCACTGAACGAGGAGACCGATAATACGATCGCTAGGTTGGGTGACAAAGTGCGGCATTTGGAGTTAGAGGATTACTAGCACGAGGTGGCTAGGACTTTCATGAAGAGTGGTGTTTATCGTTGGCTCGAATTGCGACAAGGTGCTATCGACGTGAAATATGGTATGGAACTCGGAGTTGGTCAAGCGGACTATCTTGGATTCATGAAAAAAGGTTTTCGTAAGGATATGCTTGATGTCAGCCGTGATCCTCGAATGGACACTCCCAGGGTTGATGACAAAGACGTGGAGAAGTTTTCTATCCCGAAGGTTTGTGACCCTTTATTTTGGCTATGGGAGGAACACCGCGTTAATTCTGAGCTTATTGTGGCTATGTTTGATCATGTTCTATCAATAAGACAAGAAAGTGCAGATATTGGCGATGTGGACGTAGCTCCAGTTTGTCCCATTGAAGTGATGGATGCCAATCTAGATGCCTTTGGCAACAGTGACGACAAAATGAAATTAGCGGAATTTCTGCTCCTCTTCATCCTCCAGATGCTATTCCACATAAGGAACATGGTCCTTTACTCATGACCAGGAGTAGGAATTTTAATCCAAAACTGCAGATTGAAGAAAATCCACATCGTGATGTTGATGCGAGTTTATCGCATGCTGAGGTCACCGGTCAAGCTCTTGATGAACGTAATGTAATCTCTCCCAACACCTTCCAGCTTGGGTGGCATTTTGACAGATTATTAGAATAAGAGGATGTTATATTACCAGGATTATGGAAGCAATCAGATGAGCTCGTGCTGACCGAGGATCAAATTCAGAAGAATTGTGCCAACTACGTCCGATCCCTTCGTCTTATTTTCCGTCTGGAGTCCCCCCAGTCATCGGGAGAGTAGTGTACATCTGAACATATATTTTTGATGATATTAGGCCATTTTTTTCTTGTTTCTGATCATGTCACTTCGGTAACGACATTCTTAGGAAGCCGATTTTGTGGCTAAATATCATAGCTTTCTTTGATTCATACTTTAATGTATAGTTTTGTCGAATTTCTCGACCATAACTCTGTCTTATTTGTTAGATTGAATCGATAGTTGTTATTCAATTAAATCTCTTTTGTCCCATTTTCGTCAACGCTCCTTTATTGTTTATCATGCGGGATATTGTGCTTCGATTTCGAACCTTTGAGTTGAATATGCTCCCTGCAAACCGCATTTAGCGTTCAAACGCTTAGGGTCAAACGGATATTTGGCATGACACCTTTCGAGCTTTATGCGGAGTGAGTTGTTCGATTGGCGTTGGACTACTCGGGGTCGAACGTGCATCCGGCATATTGCTTTCCGTGGTTCATGCGGGGTGAGTTATCTGATCGGGTTCGACCTCTTGGGCCAAATGGGCCTCCATCATGACACTTTTTGAGATGCATGCGGGGTGAGTCATTTTATCGGCGTTCGACTTATTGGGCCCAAACGGGCCTCTAGCATGATGCTTTTCGCGGTGCATGCGGGGTGAATCATTTGATCAGCATTCGACCTCTCGGGGCCAAACAGGCCTGACACTTTTCGCGGTGCATGCGGGGTGAGTCATTTTGCTCGGTTCCCCAAGTTGTTTCATTGAATTTGTGGCGTCACTCCATAATGAGTCCACCTGCAATGTCAATCTAAAGAAAAGAGATAGATTTTGATATAATTTGAAAAGGGGCTGAGCTCAGTTTCTTACTGAGGTGCCTTCATTTCCCAGATTTTGCGCTGGACTAAAGCCTTCGTAGTTCATACAATTTGTTAACATTCGACTACGATCCATTTTAATGCCTAAGCATAATAGCGTCTTAGGTGTTGCACATTCCACGGGCGCTTTAGCTTGATACCATGCATAGTGTCAAGGTAATAGTAGCTTGGGTAAACTGGCTTGTATCACCTTGTAAGGTCCTTACCATCTTGGTTCCAACTTCTCGATGTGTTGTTTTGCCGCTATGCTTTTCAGAACCAAATCCCCCACTTCAAAATTTCTGAATTGGACTCTCTTGTCGTAACTTTTGTCCATTGTTGCTTTAAATTCCACGGTACGTTGATAAGCATCTTCTCTCACAGTGCCAGTCATATCCAAATCTATTTGTGGTAGTCGGGCTGACTACTTGGGGTTGTAATCATGTATTTTACGCGTTAGCATTCCTATCTCGGCCGACAAAACTGCCTCAGTCCCATAAACGAGAACGAATCTGGTTTCCCCTGTCGACGTCGTGGGAGTTGTTCTATAAGCCCACAATATTCCTTGAAACTCCTGTGTCCAGTTTTTCCCGGTGTTTCTCAAACTTCTCTTGAGATAATCTTTCAGTGTCTTATTGTTGGACTCTACCTGCCCGTTCGACTAGGGGTGATAAACCGAGGTTAACTCTGCGAACCAAGACTTGATTTCCTTGCCAACGAACTGCGTGCCATTGTCACATATCATATACCTGGGAATGCCAAAGAGGCATATGATCGTCTTCCATATGAATTCAATCATGTTCTTCTCCGTAATGGCCGACATGGCCTC
Organism: Linaria vulgaris; assembly: GCA_948329865.1. NCBI lineage: Eukaryota > Viridiplantae > Streptophyta > Magnoliopsida > Lamiales > Plantaginaceae > Linaria > Linaria vulgaris. The sequence continues at coordinate 60,467,949 of OX415251.1, read as the reverse complement.
AGCCTCGACCCACTTGGTATAATATTCCACGGCCACGACAAAAAATCTCTTTTGGCCTTTGGCCACCGGTAGCGGCTTGACTATATCGATTTCTCATTGGTCAAAAGGACATGCTACGTCAAGAGGCTGCAATGGTTGTGCCGATCTATGAATAAGACGAGCGTGGAACAGACAACTATCACAACGCCGCGATAAAACCGTGACATCTTTTAGCAAAGTCGGCCAATAATAACCCTGGCGCAGAATTCGTTGGGCCAATGCTCTTCCCCCATAATAATTTTCACAACATCCGACATTAATTTCTTTTGAAACGTAATCAGTCTGAGTCAGAGTGAGGGAATAGAGCAATGGACCTTCAAACGACCGCTTGTACAGTTTGCTATTGTGAATTGTGAACCTGTAAGCCTTATAACCCATCATGCGATGCGCATTCGGATCCATTGGTAGTATTCTGCACTCCAAGTATGCCATGATATCGTCCTTCCATGACGGATACTCTTCGATTGACATTATGTATTCCACTCTTGCCATAGGGTCATTATACTTTGATATCCCGATCGACGGCTTGTTAGTTGCCAACAATGTAACTCGTTTCTTAACTAGGATTTCTGACAAACTGGCGAACTTAGACAGTGCATCGGCCTTGACGTTCTCATCCCACAAAATTTGAGTGATATCGAAAAAACTGAAGCGAGCTGCCAGCATTTTAACCTTTGTAGCGTACAATTTCATTGTCTCCCCTCTTGTCCCGTACTCTCCTGAAAAATTATATGCTACTAGCAAAGAATCGATGAACATATCTAAATGATATATGTTGATCGTTAATGCCAGGTTTATCCTTGCTATCACAGCTTCATAATTAGCTTCATTTTGTTGGTCACCATGTAGTTCAAACTATGGCAAACTCGAACTCCCTGCGATCTGGAGATAAAAGATGGATTTCAACCCTTCCTTCATGGCTCGTGGCGGAGCCATCGGTAGGCAGAATCCATGTGGTGGCAGCCCTAGCGGTTCCTACTTGGTCTGATACTGAATAAATGTAATTTGTGGATTCTGCCACACTATTGCCCAATGTTTTGTCCATGAAATATGCCAATGCATGCGCTTTAATGGAGGTTCGAGCCTGAATTCTAGACCGAACTTACTAAGTTCAATTATCCACTTGACCAATCTCCTGGAGGTCTCGGGTCTAGCCAACACTTGCTTTAACGGCTTATCCGTTACAATCGTGACTAGATGAGACAAAAAATATGGCCTTATCTTCTGCGTTATGGCCACGATTGCTAGACTAAACAACTCTATTTCCAAAAAGTTCCTTTCCGCGCCTTGGAAAACTCTGCTAACATAGTGGATGGGTAATTGCGGGCTCCCTTCTATTTACAAGAACTGTACTGATGGCGTGGGAAGACACAACCAAGTACAAGTACAACATCTCACTTTCTTCCGTTTTGGTGAGAAGTTGTGGGCTCACCAAGTATCTCTCCATCTGCTGGAAAGCCTCGTCACAATCTGGTCCCCAGTTAAAATCCTTGATTTTCCTCATGACCTTGAAAAACGGCAGATTATTTTCTACCGAAGTTTATATAAATCTGCCCAAAGCTGTCAGGCGGCCAACCAAACACTGGACTTCCTTTACCGTCCTTGGTGAAGGAAAATCTATTACTTCCCTGATTTTATCCGGGTTGGCCTCTATCCCTCTTTCATTCACCACATATCCCAGAATTTTTCCTGATATTACCCCAAATGTGCATTTTTTCGGGTTCAGCTTCATCCCATAAGCTCTCATGATAGCAAATGCTTCATCCAAGTGACGTATATGCTCTTCCCCCTTAAGACTTTTCACAAGCATATCGTCAATGTATACTTCCATGGATTTTGCAATATGATGGTAAAAGATATTCGCGACAAGTTTTTGGAAGGTTGCTCCAACGTTCTTCAGACCGAAGGGTATCACCCTATATCAATATACTCATGTATCTGTCACAAACGCCGTTTTATTTTAATCATCCAATGCCATAAAGATCTAGTGAAAACCGCTCTTGGCATCCATCATGCTCAGCAATGCGCATCCCGCAGTCGAATCGACTAACAAATCTATTTTGGGCAGCGAAAACGGGTCTCTTGGGCAACGCTTATTCAAGTCAGTGTAATCTGCACACATCCTTCAGGTTGCCTCCTTCTTCAGAACTAATACGACGTTGCTCAGCCACTCCGAGAATCTCAACGCATAAATATGTCGGGCCGCTAAAAGCTCTTGCACCTCTTTTTTGGCCGCTTCATTCTTATCCAAGCTAAAATTTTGTTTCTTCTGCCTTACCAGTTTTGCATTGTTATCCACAATCAGCCGGTGCACTATGATTCTAGGATCTATCCCATGGAAATTAGAATCGGTCCAAGCAAATATGTCTGAATTACGCCTGAGACAATCTACCAGTGCGGCTTCTATTCCCGGATCCATAGATGCTCCAATTTTTATGAGTTTGCCTTCACTTTCCATGAATAGCTGAACTATTTTGAACTCCCCGAGTGGCTCCATTTTGCATTCCTGCCATTGCTTTACTAGTTGATTTTCTGCTTTCTCCCGACCTTGCTCTCCAGGCTCGGGTCTCTTTCCATTCTCATCCCTAACCGTTCGGGTTTTTTTTTCTTGCTCTGACTATTCCATCTAACGGAACACGTCATCTCTTCGTCATCCTAGCTACTTATATCTAAACGCAATTTAAATGGTGTTCTCACACACGACGCCAATATTTTGGTCTTATTTCGTCTGGGTTACAATACACCTGAAATTGTTATAAAATGTCTCACAATGCCAAAATAATGCTAATCTATTACAATGTATGGACTAGCTTGGTCTGGAATACCTACCGTATATAACAAGTATAAAATTACTCTAAAAAGCCTTCTCAGATGAAGAAACTGATAGATCGAAGGGAAGACGTTTGATCTATGTATGTCGAATCGCAATAGTTCGATGATGCTCTAAACTGAATTGGACGAGTGTCTGACGGTGCTGGTTCGATATTGGTGAACTTCGAATGGGAACAGTTCGTTGCTATCCTGAATCGAATAAGGCCCTGTGTCTAATTGGGTAGATGATTGAATCCTGACGAGTATCAAATCGAGTGTGTATCAAATCAAGGAATTCGATCTACATGAATATGTATCAAATGTTCAATGAATGTCCTCAAAATGTCAGAGGACGGGGTATTTATAGACACCGTCTCGTGGGCCCCAATGGTAGTTGGGGAATGAATATCGAATCGTGTTAATTCGATCTAGGAGATATATCGAATCATGCACATTCGATATTACTTAATATCGAATTCCTCATATTCGATTTATAATTTTCTAGGTCTTTATCTGTCGGTCAATATTATACCTTTCCTAAAACATACTGTATTTCCCGGATAAGTTCAACATTTGTCTATTCCATAACAGCGCTGGCCACGAAATATGTCATGTTGTATGATCGTAATCTGAATCGTCGAAATATGCATAATGTCTTGGCTTCTTGTTTGGGTACATAGGTGTTGGGGTGTTCCATTCTAATTATATTTTAATGTTACCCAATTTGTTAGATAAGTGAGCGTATCCTGGAATGGATACATACGTGTACAGTTGGCAGTTGGGTTTGTTCAAGCAATTGGTACAAGTTTTGTTCAGGATTTTGAGGGGTCATTTGATCAGCTGTAATTCTACGTGTCATATTCACAGTGCTACTTTGAATAAAAAATAGGAATGAAATTAGACAGCCACCCCGACAGATTTTTCTCTTTCTTGTTTTGGTTACAAAAGATGAGTGATAATAATCAATCATGATATCTGATTTTACAACTGATAAGCTAGCAACTTTGGGCTAGTGAGATGGGAGCAGCAAAGTTCCTAACCACAGAATAAAATTTCACCCTTTGTCTATTTTACCCTTTTTCAATTATAAAGCAATTCACCTTCCTATTAATGAGGAGGATTCTCTTTCTTAGTTGAGAACTCAACAATCAAAATTAAATATTACTTAACGGATGGTAGATATGATTTATCATAATTGTAAAATTAGTCTCAGTAAATACATTTTTATTTCTTTTGGAGCATAAGTTTCTTTTCCAAAACCATTGGTTAAATTAACTTATTGTTGTAAACAAATAAATTTTGTCTACTCTAATTAAATATTAACAAGTGTCAAATTAATTATTAGAAATTAAATTAATTATTTTTATTTTTAATTTTGTATTTTACTAAATTAAATCTGATTATTAATAGGTTAATTAATTGATTTATAATATCGATTTGATTGGCTAATCAAATAAAGCCACATGGAAAACATGGAGAATTGCAACCAATCAAATAAAGCCACGTGAAAAAAATGATGATGTGATTCAACCAATCAAACAAGGCCATGTGGAAATAATGATATATTTTAACCAATCACATTATTACACGTGGAAATATGATGTGTTGTAGATATTTCTTGATAAGCAAGCTAAATTAAATCCTTGCTTATCTTGAAAATAAAACCGACCAATCATAAGCAATGAGCTCTAGGTTTTTACAACTATAAATATGGGTCCTCTCTTAAAGAAAAACAGACACAAATATTCACAAGTTGAAAAGGAAAAAGCTCTAAGTTTTCGCTCCACCAAGTTCATCCATCTTCAAGCGTTCTTCGTGGGATTCAAGGTGTTATTCGCGAAAACCTTGGTTTGATCCATCATCAAGCGTCAAGTCCACCAAATAACCGTTTTTGAAGATCGAGCTTCAACAAATTCAGCATATTCGACATCAAGTTCATACCGTTCTTCAACGATCTTCAAGCCCAAAGTTCGTTTGATTCGAGAACAAGCTACAAAGGCCCTCGAAAAACTATTTTTGAAGATCAAACTCCCTTTCAAAGAAGATCCAAGTCCACATATCCGAAGAACTGAAGACGAAGATCATACCGTTCTTCAACAATCTTCAAATCAAATTCAAAGTCAAAAGTCCGTTCGATCTAAGGTCAAGCTGCCAAGCCCTCGCATCGACGTTTGTCAAATATTCAAGTACGTTGAAGAAGATCAAAGTGAAGTCTTCCTTCAAGATTTGTTTAAAGTTAAAGTCATTGTCTTTGTAAAATCGAATCAGAAGATCAAAGAGAGTGTCACTCCGTAAATTCATCAAATTCACAAGTTTTATTTGTCCAACTATTTTTCCGTCTTTTATTTTAAAGGCTTAGAAAAATTTGTTGCTACAATTGTGTAATATTTTTTTTTCATACTTTTTTGTTGATAATGTTTAATATATTGGAGACTTTAAGCTAAGATATTTCAGTTATTTGTTATTATGTACATTTAATTTATGCTAATCCTTTTAAGTTATATATTCAATTGTACAAATATAAGATAAATCCACCATCTTTATATTTTTCTTAGAAGTAAATTTATTGAACTTTGGAAAAGTGTATTATTACTAGTGTTTTGAAACCCGGACCGGACATACCGCCGATCTGACCGGTTCGACCGGGAATCGGTGGCCTTACCGGTCCGGGTCTCACACAAAAACGGGATGTTGAGCCTCCCTAGATGGACCACAAAACTCGGTCGGTTCGCCCGGCCACCCGGTCGCTCTATTCGGCTTAAGAACCGATCGAGTTCCGTTCTTTGTTTTTTTTTTTTTTTCAAATGATGGATCTGGCTGCTGCTACCTCCATTTTAATAAAAAAAAAATGGTGAGCACTACCTGGAGTCGACCGAAATTGAAAAGGAAAAAAATATAGAGAAGAAATATAACTCTTAACTTCAATCTCCAATCTAACAAAGTGATGTTATTAACTTTTAAGAAAGTAACTCTTGGACTAGAAAAGAAAAAACTAATAGAATTGAAAGATAAAAAATGAAGAAAGACAGACAAAGATGAAAAAAAAATTAAGGGAAGTGGATGTGGGAAGAAAGAAAAAAAATCAAAGATGACCTATTTTACTTGTGGGCTTTGTTTCTTTAATGGGCCAATCTTTTTTTTTTGTCCTTTATATATTTGATGTTTCTTAAAAAATGATGATACATAGATAAATATATAAATTTGTTAGTTTCCTACGAAAATTTTATTAAATTGAGAGTTTACTTATTTATGAAAAATCTCATTAAGACATAGACATAGCGTTTAAGTCCAATTCATAAAAAGATACTTTAATTTTGTTTATCAATAATGAGAAATAATATAACCATTATGTTAACGGTTTCTTCGTCGTGTCTACTAGCTTTGACGAAGAGCGTAACGGATTGTTCGAGAGTTGGAATCGATCCCGGGTTCTTCTACTTGAAGCCCTCGGAGACCTTCTCCAAAGCCACTAGGCTATGCCTATTTTTGTTTATAAGTAGGGTATTTTCGCTATATATTATAGCAAAATATTAAAAACAACAAAAAAAGTCATCGGAGATGGGACTCGAACTCGGGTTCTTCGGGTAAAGGCCCTTGGAGAGCTTCTCCGAGGCCGCTGGACCAAGTCCCCTTTCGTGATAGTTTAACAGATATCCTTTTATTTATATAAAGCACTGCTTTAATAAAAAGATTGTAAAGGTGAGGATTCGAACCTGCGACCTCCCTTTTGTGTTATAGGTGCCCATCCGCTGGAGCAGGTTGCTACTTCGATTAAAACTCTCCTCTCCAATATATTTGTCGAATGCTTTTGAGGGTTTTCTTTATAATCTTTCCTTCTTTCTCCGTTGTTTCTTCATTCATTTCTGGACTCTTCTTTTTGCCGTTTCTCTCTCTTAAACAGCATAAACTGTGAGAGACTTTACTCATCTAACTATTCAAGTAGCGCCGAAACTTACTCCCTCGAAAGAGCTCAATCGCTGCAAGCCAAAGCTGATTGATATACCGAGGTCTTGGATCTTTCTCTCGACCTCTCCGCCTGCCCTCGCCTCGACGACTCCGCCGCCACCGCGCCGCTCCTCTCCGAGGGCAATCGGAGGATTTTGAGATGCGTGCGGTGGAGCGAATCAATTCGGGCGAAGGTTTTGGAGGCTGATCGGAGAGTTTTCCGATCGTCGTCGGAAGTGACGGCGGCGTAGATTTTGAGGAGGATGTTGTCGGTGAAGAAGGTGATAGGAGGCGTTGCTGGTGGTGGTGGATTCTGATTCTCCTCCATCTTCATGAATTTTTCCATTAATTGAAGTGGAAAAATCATGGTTACACCGTGTAAATCGACATGCCACCGGCGAGGACAAAAAACTTTCAACGGATCTCTCTGGTGGTCATCAAATCGTCTCCGTGCATGTCCCCGACACGTATGAGATGGCTTCAAGGTGTATGCTCCTCCTCGCGGGCACGGGTAGCACTTTTGGGTATGCTCTGTTTCTTATCCGCACGCCTCGTATGGTATCGGCAGCACTCGTAGGAATCTTCGAGAGCTGTTTCGTTATTGGTGAGGAGCTTCCCATCCATATCCGAGGGCTTTCGTGGTCGGTAAGAAGCTTTCTAACCATCTCCGAGGGCTTTTGTTGGCTTCCGATGGCTTCCGACTTGCGCTCGAAGGATTGAAGCCCTTAGAGCAAATAATTTTTGAGGATTTTTTCTCGTTCTCGTGCAGTCATACTAATTCTTTGATTTTAGCAGCAATCTCCTCGGGCTTGCTCAGGGATTCAACGACGTTCCCTACCTGGCGTGCCATTTTGTTAACGGTTTCTTCGTCGTGTCTGCTAGCTTTGACGAAGAGCGTAACGGATTGTTCGAGACGCCGATCCCGACCCGAGGAGATATATTGTTTTTATTGATTTGCGGCTGGACTCGATTTGTTTCGAGATGCCTACGTATCCCTCCGTCGGGAATCAAGCCACTCGTAGTTCCGATATTTGATCGAATTCGGATTTCAGTTGCGAGTTGTCTTTGTTCTTTTCTTTCTTTCAAGTGTCGAGAGTTTTTTTCCTCTTTTTCTGTGTCCCCCAGATCCTCTCTCTGTTTATTATGTGGTAGAGATATATATGTTATGTGGTCCTGCTGCATGTGAGCCACTTGTGCGGTAATAGTATGAGTGATGTGGCTTTTTGCATGCGTGCCACTTGTTTTAAAGTTAGGACATCACGTGTCATGGGTTATGGCTTGTGTAATACGAGTATTAGCGAATACGAGTTATTTTACCGGAACTAATACAAAATTGTACGCGTAATAATATATCGAGTCATGATTTACGATATACGACTAGTATGATTTTTAACGAAGTAAACCGGCATTTAAACCATGTTATAATGCGATGTCATTTATGAATATAAATTATATACCAAGTAATTTTGGTAATTGAATAATCGTTTATTTTAAGCAGGTGATTTTCTACCCTGTTAACACAATATATTTATAATGTTTATAATTATGACACACCAATATATCCAATTTATTTATTAGAATTTTAACATGTTATTTAAGTTTTGAACTTTTGATAGTTATTAGGTTAATAGAAATTTGTTATATTACTTAGTCGCGATCACATATATTTTATAAAGACCAAAAATTGAAAAATGTGATATATATATATATATATATTCCAAATATATATATGAATATAAATAACCTTTATCGATTCATTAGTGGAGTTGTTTAATATTTTATTTGCTTATTTAGTTATTAGTTGTGATAATATAATAGCATGATATATTTATTTAGAGATTTTGTAGTTAAGAAATTAAGTATTTTATTATGACATTTTTATACATTGAAGTTTGAAACTTTGAATAAGATATTTTATTCAACGTTGACTAAAGTCAACAAACCGGTCCAACCAGTGGTTCCACCGGTCCGACCTGTTGACCCACTAACCAGTAGCATCACCGGTTCTATGACCGGGCGGGTCTGAAAACACTGAATTTATTACAATAAATTGCAGCAGCAAAGCAACTAAATATTGTTGCAAGATAATGATTAAATAACTTTTTTGCAATTTCCTATATTTTATCCACATGAAGTTTTTTATTGATTATGTGTCAATATAATAATTATGGAAAAAAATACTTATTCGAATATTCATTTTCATTTATATTGTTATAATTACCAGCCAAAAATTACACTATTCCAACAAATAAGTTTACTAGGAATTTTCAAATGATAAACACGTGAGTTTATTAGGAAGTTTATTCCAAATGATGAACACGCGAGTTTTACAAGTTTATTACGAATTTTCAGTAAACATTTACTGATATAAAATTTACCCGGAAAGAATTTAAAACAACCTTATTTTTTTTTATCTGTGTAGCTTTTTTCAAAGAATCCGTTGAAACACTATCCATAGAAAAAAGACTATCAAAGGAAATCTAATAAGTTAGATAATTTAGACAGATTCTCATGATCATTGATAATTACAAGAAATTAATTGTTTATTTAAAAGAAAAGGGTAAAATTGAGAACACGAGCAAATTACTCTGCATTGAGAGATTTTGCTTTGTCTATATCATTTGCCTAGTGAGATTGCTCAGAGTTCATCTAGATTCATTCAACGTGCAAGTGGCTTATAATTAGATAGACAAAGGCGGCGGTTGCTAAAAATGTAAAAATTAAGTCCAAGTTAATATGATCATCTAGCAGCATAGTAGAAAAAAAAATAAAAGGCACCACTATACTCCGACATTGGTAAACTATGTACTCTAATAAAATAGAAGAAAATATATTTTACCATCAAATATAATTTGGTAATAGATCGTATATTGTTAACGAGGTGCGAGATTACAATAATACAATAACCAATCTATTATAAACTATGTCAATCTACTACTAACACTATAGGTTGACTTTAGTCCGTGAAGCTAAAGACTTATGATCGGAAGCCTGACTGGATATCGAGGATGATGATATGTCCAATCGTGACGAATATCGAATATCTATATAGAGTATTACTATATATCTTGGGTGAGTAGTTATCGGGAGCAAACATATGTCAAGGACGTAGGTGTATCGAGGACCACCGTATGTCGAACGTGGTTAATCGAAGGCTGCTGGATATCGGGTGCTGACGGATATCGAATACATGAATTTCATATTAGTGGGTATGTGGTGCTATTAATTCTTAATATGTCTCGGTATGCGAAGTGGGGGTATTTATAGATCTTAGGGTCCAGTTTGCCTTGTACCATATCACATGATGCATATTCCTACCTGTCATCGGGTATAGGCAAAACGGGTATCTCACAAAAATGGCCAAGGGTCGGAAAGACGGTATTCCCGGCTGATGACCAACCAACACCCCACATAGCATATACTGTCTGCATAAACGACCCGGATACCCCTTACTTGTCCACCCGAAAAGTCACCCACATTACGGGGTATCCTTAAAAATCTAAAGAGCCCCCTCTTCGGGCCAATAACGACCCACTAATAAGCTAATTTCGCTGCACGGATCTCACGGGACTCGCCATAAGAGACCCCCGTTTGTCAACGCTCAACACGTAGCTAAATCACTTTTGAGAAAGGAATGTAGTACAAGGCAATAAGGGAAAGCGTGAATACAAGGAAGGCCATAGAGGGAAGGCCTCTCATCAATGACCTAGACATGACGACCTGGAGATAATACGACTTGAAGGATCCCTCCCAAACCACCTAAAGACAGCGCAACTCAGAGGTTTTCATCGCCCGTAGCTCATAAATAACACAACTATGGCACGACCCAACTCAAGGAGAGTGTCAACTACCCACATTAAAGGCAACTCCCAACTCCCCACCATTAAGAATAAACGACCTCGTCTCATTGGTTTAAGACTGTTATACGGGCAGCAGGCGGCAAACTTTACTGGCTCCCTTTCACTCAGAACGACTATTGGAGCGGAGCCAGGCCACCCTCATTGGCTCAGGAAACCCCTCAAGACGATTGGAGCAGACATAATTATTATTCGGTTAGAGAGACCCCGTCAAAATCACATCATTGGGCAACTCTCACTGGCCCACCCTCATTGGTGCAGAAGACCCCACACCGTATTGGCTACCCTTTTTTTTCCAGAATTAATGATTGAAGATTGGCTCTCAGTGGACAGAAGACATTCAGATCAACACTATAAATAGCACCACACTCAACACCAAAAGGACCAAGTGAACATTCACCAAGCATACTATAAGCATCTTTGCACTTAGAAAAATACTTAAAAAGGCATTCTCTGCAATAGAAGAAGCTATCCCGCCTCACACACGACCCCATTTGTAATTTACTCTACTCCCTTAATAAAATTACATTAATTTCTTTCTCAAGCTCGGGATCGGCCTTCCGAACAATATCAATGATTATATCCCCAAATTCCTCTATTTCTCGGACCTCGGAAGATATTGCATCACCACTATCAAATTCCATATTCAATATAGGAACGTACATCGGGTGTCGATCCTCGATATACAAGTGTCAGGTCGGCTACCTGCAGGGCTCGACGTATGTAATTGGGTGGGCTAACCCATTACGGGAATTGCCCATATCACGTAGTCCCCTAGTTTATGAGTTATCATTGTATGATAATTCGTAAATTTGATTTGTATGCATATGTATTTATTAAGGGATACCCTTCACTGGCCCAAGTTTATTAAGGGATCCTGAGACCGACAATCCTAAATGGTACAAATATCCGGACGTACATTCACCTCTCGGAATTGTTGAACTCGCTGAAGATATTGACGAGAAGCCGTGGAAGTTCCCATGGATGTCTCCGAATCTGATCTATCCTCTCTTGTTTTTACGAGGGAATAAATTCATCATGATATTTATGATAATTATTGAGAAGACGTCTTTAACAAGTAATATGTATTTTACTTATTTCGCCATTTAGGAAATTTTACTACGAGGTTAACATTATTGCTTTTGTAGTAATTCTAGCATTGTAGTGGAACTTCTATGGTACCCTATCCTCTATTTTGGATTGGTTTTAATATGTATCGAAGTATCTTTGTATGCCGATGTGTCAATATCTCATCGTTCTTGTATCATAACGCTTTTGTAGAAAGCATTGTTGATCTGGGCCATTGTATGTGACCGATCCATTCTGAGGGCAAGGCCTTTGGCTATTGTTTCAACCTATCTACTGCAAGAGGGTAAATGGATAGTCACATTTTCATGCGATACATTATAAGGGCTAGACCTCTTTGCTACTGTATTAGCATATTTACCGCGATGGTATATGGACTGTCGACTTTTTGATCGACATGTTCTGAGGGCAAGACCTCTTTACTATTGGATCCACATATTTACCGCGAGGGTATATGGACAGTTTCCTTTTCAAGCGATATGTCCTGACGGCGAGACTTCTTTGCTGTTGTATCAGCATATTTACCGCGAGGGTATATGGACAATCTCCTTCTCAAGCGATATGTCCTGAGGGCGAGACCTCTTTGCTTTTGTATAAGAATATTTACCGCGAGGGTACATGGACGGTCACCTTTTCAAGCGATAGTCCTGAGGGCGAGACCTCTTTGCTGTTGTGTCCTGAGGTGACCACCATCCTTGCACTCAGGAAGCTCAGTGGACGCTCCCCGGAGACATGAGCGCCAAGGTACATCCCTCCCCCGAATGAGGGAAGCAACAGGGAATTACCAAGTCCATGAAGAGGGATACTTTGACCACCCGCCACGGGCGCTCACCAATTCCTGAGGGCCCCCTGAGGCACATGATGGAAGAAATGCAGAGAGAGTTGCGAGATCTCCAATGCAGCCTCAACCCAGGAGAAGAGATAGCCTACATAGGATCACCATTTGCACCCTACATAACCAACGTCCCCATCCTTCTAGGGATGAAGCCGCTGGAACTCTTAACCTATGCAGGGGAGGGGAGTGACCGGGAACCTGAAGATCACATCAACTATGAAAGTGCAGGTATTCTGTCAATGTTAGTTTAACATTGAGAAGTCAATGTTAGAGTAACAATGCTGGAGCATAATCCGATTTACAATCTTGATTGTATTCTTTATTATTGTTTTGCCTTATTCATTTAACTAACTGAGTTCCACAGTTGTAATTGTCTTTGATTATTATTCAGAAAAATAAACTTGTCATAGGTTGGACGCTCAAGTTTCCAAGAAGGAAAGTTTCCTTAATTACGCAAACCACTCTACAAGGAAAGATGAGTTCGAGTGGAACTAGGAATGCTTTCCAAGATCAAGTCCTGATTTGAAGAAGGAGTCTTTCCTTAGTTAGATCACTAACGAAGGAACTGTTATTCAAGAAGGACTACGAGAACAAGGAAGAGGAGTTCGAGAAAGAAACAAGGAGAATTACCAACCGTGTACAACACACCTTGAAGTCGAAGATCAAAAACCTATATATAGGTGTGAAGTACATCAAGACAAACAATGAGACAAGAGCCAATCAAACTGAGAGATTATTTACAGTCGTTAAGTGTTGTCTTGCTTTAGCAAAGTTTGTGAATTGTTAGAATAGATCTAAGAGTGAGGAGCTTTTAGAGATAGTCGAAGCAATTCTTGTGTGCTTTGCTTAGTTCAATCAATTTAAGAGTGAGGAGCTTGAGAATTAAGAGAACGACATTTGTTAAAACCTTTACGTGTTATTTTGCCTACGGCTAGGAAGTTAATATAATTCTATATTCACTTCTTAAACTTGGTGTTTGTTTATTCCGCTGCACTATTATTCTGGTCTGTTGTTAAAGTAACATCGCTGAAGGAACAACATACAAATCTGCTGTTAACACTACAGTGTTAACGTAACAACAACAACGTATCAACCGGATCCACAATTTCAATTGGTATCAGAGCCAAGCACCAACTTCACCGGTGTTTGGCGTTGATACGACAAGATGGACAACTCCAACCCCAATACAAGCAGGTTGCCTGTATTGGAGGGTCCCAACAACTATGCCTACTGGAAGATCAGACTCAGAGTCCACATCAAATCCATCAACCTAAGAGCTTGGGACGCAGTACTGGAAGGCTACACCATCCCCTATTTGCCAAGAGATGGAGATGTCGATCTGGTACCTAAGCCAAGAGGACAATGGACAGCCAACGAAATTGCTCTCTAGAACTTCAATGAAAAGGCTCTCAATGCTATTTTTAGCTGGGTAGGTAATCATATGTTCAAACTTATTCAAACTTGTTCTACTGCTAAAGCTGCATGGGAAGTTCTTGAATTAGATTGTGAGGGTGATGTGGCTATGATGGACTCTAAATATAGAAAACTTTTGAGGGACTTTGAGAATATAGAGTTGGGTGAGGATGAAAGCATTGATAGTTATTTTGAGAAACTTCTAGATATTGCAAATCAGTGTCAAAACTTAGGTTTTATCATCCCTAATCAAACCATGGTCTATAAAGCTTTTAGAACATTATCTTCAAAGTTTACTGTCAAAAGAATTGCTATGAATGAGTCTAGAGATCTTGCCAACGTGGACTTCCAAACATTAATGAACACTCTAAAAGAATTTGAACTAGAATTCCTAGGAAAGTCCAGTAAACAACTTGCTTTAGCCTTACTAGGTACTAGCTCAGATTCTACAGGGAGTGATGAGGTACTAAACATGAGTAACACAGGTACATGTGGTCTGGGATTTGTTGAGAAACCTTCATCTTCTAATGTTAATTCTGCCTATTTAACTACAAGCTTTGTTAAAGAATCTGATAATATGAGTTCTGGAACCATTAACAATGTAAAAAGTAAACCTACTTTTATCTACCAGTACTGTTTTCAACCAGGCCACATTAAACCATTCTGTAGAAAATTCATAAAAGAATGTGGTAAGAAAACAACCGCTGTGTCCAATGTTAAAACTACAACAGGTTCTGATGTTAGACTAACATTAGGTGCAGGACAGAAAAGTAAGACTTGGATAGAAAAAGCTAAAACCCCTAAGATTAAAGTTGTATGCAATGTTGTTTTCTCTGCTGTGTACTCTAACCTTTCAGGTAAGTGGTACTTCGATAGTGGATGCTCAAGACACATGACAGGCAGCAAAGAAAATCTTAAACAAATGATACCTTTGAGTGCTGGAACAGTGACATATGGAGGAGGCACCAAAGGAAAGATCATTGGCAAGGGGACACTGCATGTTGATGGATTCCCACCCTTGAAGGATGTGTTGTTGGTAGATGGGTTAAAGGCAAATCTAATCAGTATCAGTCAGCTGTGTGAAGATGACTTACTGGTTACATTTGACAAGGTATCTTGTGATGTTTATGATAGTGACAATGTTCTTGTGATGACAGGTACTAGATCCAAAGATAACTGCTACCTAGCCCAGGAGGAAGCAGAATGTTTCCATGCCAAGATAGATGAGGCTTCTATATGGCATAGGAAACTTGGACATGTTCACTACAGAAACCTTGAGAAACTACATAAAGTTGATGTTGTAAGAGGCTTACGCAATCTGTCTTGTCCAGGTACTGATGACATCTTAGTTCCAAATGTTGAACCAACCGTGGAAACCGAGAATGTTACTCCTGGCAATGTTACACCAACATTGGAACTGGAAGCTGGAAACACTGAACATGAGTCAGGGAACGATGTTAGACTAACACCAGCAAGATCTGATGTTAGACCAACATCAGAGGATTCAGACTCAGAACATGAAGTTGCCTCTGAACCTAGAAGACTTGACTATAGAGATATGGTAAAATTGTGTGTCTGTATGAACTTCACTTGTACTGTTGATAATGCCTCTTGTTTTGTCTCCATCATAGAACCTAAGAATGTGAATGAAGCTCTTCTTTGGATTAATGCCATGCAGGATGAACTATTACAGTCTACTAAGAACAATGTCTGGATACTTGTACCTAGACCACCTAATGTTAATGTAATAGGGACAAAGTGGATATTTAAAAACAAGATTAATGAGGAAGGGGTCATAGTTAGAAACAAAGCTAGACTAGTTGCTCAGGGGTACACTCAGGTTGAAGGTGTAGATTTTGATGAGACATTTGCTCCAGTTGCTAGGATTGAATCTATTAGGTTACTTCTAGCCATAACATGCAGTCTTAAGATAAAACTATACCAAATGGATGTTAAGGGTGCGTTTCTGAATGGGCTGATTGATAAGGAAGTATATGTTGAACAGCCTAAGGGATTCACATACCCTAAGTACCCCAACCATGTGTACAAGCTTGAAAAGGCATTGTATGGGCTTAAACAAGCACCTAGAGCATGTTATGAAAGGCTTACAAAATTCCTATTAAGTCTTGGCTTTGTTAGAGGTGAAGGAGATAGAACACTGTTTGTCTTGAAGAAAGATTCTCATGTATGTATAGCTCAAATATATGTAGGTGATATTGTTTTTGGCTCAACTAACAATTCTATTCTAGAGAAATTTGTTGAATCAATGACAGGGCGGTTTGAGATGAGCATGATAAGAGAATTAACTTTCTTCCTTGGTCTTCAAGTAAAACAAACAGGTAATGGGATTTTCCTAAGTCAGGAAAAGTATGCAAAGAATTTGGTAAAAAGGTTTGAATTGGCAGATTCAAAGCCTTGCAAGACGCCCATGTCTTCATCAATGAAGATATCCAGGGATGTCAATGGTGCTAATGTTGATCCAACATTGTACCGTTCAATGATAGGAAGTCTGCTTCAAGGCCTGATATAATGTTCTCTGTTTGTGTTTGTGCTAGGTACCAGGCATGTCCAAAGCAGCCACATTTGATTGCTGTGAAGAGAATCCTTAGATATATTTATGGCACCTTGGCCCTTGGTATATGGTATTTTTATGACACTAACACAAATCTTGTAGGTTTCAGTGACTCAGACTTGGCAGGAGACACTGATGACAGAAAGTCTACAAGTGGAGGATGCTTTTATCTGGAGAACAACTTGGTCTCATGGTACAGTAGAAAGCAAAACTGCGTGTCACTCTCCACTGCTGAATCTGAATACATAGCAGCAGGCAGCTGTGTCACTGAGTTAGTATGGCTTAAACACATGCTACTGGATTATGGGTTAGACAGTGATACCTTACTTATGTTTTGTGATAATCTTAGTGCTATAAGCATCTCTAAGAACCATGTGCAACACTCCAGAACTAAACATATTGATATAAGGCATCACTTTCTGAGAAACATGGTAGAGGACAAGCTCATTGACATGAACACATTGAAACTAACAATCAGCTTGCTGATATGTTCACTAAACCCTTAGATTCTGAGAGGTTCTTCAGTTTGAGGAATTCTCTTGGCATGTGCATTGTCTAGGGTGTTAGTACACCAGTGTTGACATAACACCACTGTCTAGCATTGGTTGTTGGTTGTGGTGTATCTGTAATTCTTTTTGTTTCCTTTATGCATTATTTTTTCTTGCATATTACATCTTCGTTAGAGATTCTGTTGGGCTGTGTGGTTAAACTGTATGAATAGCTGAGTTGACTGGTGGACAGGTACACATCAAAAGGTTTGTAAAGTTAGAAATCTGTTGTTAGTCTGTGAATGTTAACCTAACATCTGGGAGAAGCTGGGGTACACAGAGCTCACTACTCTGATGTTATTCAGTTGTGACTTATCCATGTTAGGTTAGACAAAGCATGAAGAGAAGTTGGGGTACATGATGTTGAGAGCTTCATTGTTATTCAGTTGTGCTTATTTTTGTGTTTTTGTCTCTGGCCAAGGTTATGCATGATAGTGATCCTTACTACTAGGGTGCTTTGAAGTTTCGACTGCTTGCATTCAGTATTGTTCACTTGGTATTTCTCTTGTAAACAGGTTGGAAAACAAGTTTGCATGAGGAGTTGGGGTGGAGAAGTATATGATAAATGTATTGTCTTCATTCAGTTCCTTTGTACTTGCCTAATCTGTTGTTGATGGTTAAGTTACTGGGGTGTGTGGGGTATTGTGCTGCCCACATTCAGTGATGAAACTATCCTTTTACATTCACTAGTTTTTTGTTCAAAAGAGTTCATGATAATAAATAAAGATAAATTGATTTGTCCTCATCCCAGTCAGTAAATTTGTTTGTACTTGGTTACCATCTCCCATTGTTGATCTAACATTGTTGCATTCATTCTTGTTCTACATTTGTTTTTCCTTGTGTCGGTTTGGGCTTAGGGGGAGTAGTAATCCTAGGAATCATGTGTTGAGGCATACTTTGTGGGTGACTCACTGTAGGTAAAAACTATGTCTTGTGATCTTCTATGCTATGGGAACATCTTTTCCCTGGATATGTGTATCCACACTGTGTTTTTCTGTTGGATGTGTTACTTACTCATACTGATGATCTGAATTTATGTCTTTGTACTTTTGTACTTGGGTAAAGGTTCAGATTAGTACAGGAATATCTCACGCTCTCAAATGATGTTGCCTTGGATGAAGCCCTGCACCTACAACTTCCTTTTCCGATGTTAACTTACCAATGTTAGTTCAACTTTGAAACATTGTAACTTATAAGTTTTCAGGTTTGGAGACCGCTCTGGTTACGTGTTAATCCAACACTGACATGTGGTAAGGTGAACATGGGTATGATCGTGTGACAGTGGTCCGATTATGTTGGTAACATGTTTCAACACCACTATCACTATTCTTCAGCTGATTAATTGTATAATTTGCCCTAATCTCTTCTCACTCTTTACAAGCTCAAAATTTTTGCAAAATCAACTCTCTCTGCAAATCAAGTTTATATTTTTTCTTCTCTAAATCACTCTAACAATGGCCCGCAAGTCTTCCATTGACACTCTTGCAGCTGCTACTGAGCCGATGGAACAACCACGTCGCCGTAGTACTAGAAGTGCAACTGCTGAAGCCATCGCCGACGCCGCACCAAAGAGGAAATCCACCTATCAATGGCGTAAGGGCAAGAAAGGCGCTAAGGGTGATGTTGATTCAACATCACAAACTTCTGAGCAAACCTCCACTCCCGCCAACCCTGAAAATGAGGTAATGATGGCTAACCCTACTCTGGATATGCCTGAT
This sequence comes from Linaria vulgaris, assembly GCA_948329865.1. Taxonomy (NCBI): domain Eukaryota; kingdom Viridiplantae; phylum Streptophyta; class Magnoliopsida; order Lamiales; family Plantaginaceae; genus Linaria; species Linaria vulgaris. The sequence continues at coordinate 60,449,125 of OX415251.1, read as the reverse complement.
ACTACTGTTGTTGGTATTGAGGGGGAGAAAGAGGCCCCTGATGGTGATGTGGGTGAGTCTAAGGATGTGCATGAGGTCCCTGAGGGTAATGTTAGGGATGAATATGTGGTTGTTGCTGAGGAAGTGGTTGAGCCTGCTAAGGCTGATGTTGCTGAGCAGGTTATTGCTGATGAGATGGAGACTCTTCCTGAGGAGGATGATCAGGTTGAGGAGACTGTGGTTGAGGAGGTTACTATTGAGGGTAACCAAGATGTTGATAATGGGGTTGACATTCAACCTGAAGAGGTTGAGAGAGAAGAAGAAGAGAGCCTGACTCTCTCTACCTTAGCTACTGCTGCTAAGAAAAGAAAAGGGCAAGCAGGTGATGGTTGAATTTTCTGAGTTTGAGTCAGAAGAAGAAAAAGAGGAGGAAGAGGATAATGAGGAAGAAGACCTACTGGTAGGTGACGACCCTGCTGATCTTACTCCAACATCATGCAGTGATGAGTACTTTGATGTGCTTGATGAGGAGTACCCCAAAAAGCCTTATTCTAGCTTTTATGTGTCTGCTGAGGCAGAAGAACAGTGGGAGGCTTATCAAGCCAGGGTCATTCACATGGAGAGGAACATTGATAGGGAGATGTTCAAGGAAAATAGGCTGTTTGAGATGCTTGAAGCTAGAGGAGTGTTGGGCTCTATGATGCACCAGTCATCATATGTCCCTGATGTGATCATAGAGTTCTACATGAACCTCTCCAGGACTCTCCCAAGTTTGGCAAAGCTTGGGTAAGGATGAAGGTCTATGACATCAGCCCCTCTGTGATAAATGAAGCTTTGGGACTTCCTGATCCTGAAGAGACAGAGGATCCTAGCATGGATGAGGTGATCACTGACCTTACTGGTGGACTCACAAGGAAATGGAATGACAGTTTTCCAAGTACAAGGCTGACCTCCTTATGTGATGTACTTCACAAGCTCTATACCTACAACTGGCTGCCCTCTTCAAACACCACTGTTATGACAAAATAATCTGCTAAGCTGGTGTACAAACTGAAGAATGGGCTGAGTGTGAACATAGAGGAGAAGGTTCTGAGGCACATGAGGGAAGTCACAACCAAGGCAAAGGGAATCATTCCATATCCCTCTCTGATATCCAGCATTCTTGTGAAGCAAGGTTTCAAGACAAAGAAGACATAAGGCTGGATAAAAAACAAGGCCAAGATAAGCATCACCAGGAACTACTTCACTCAGGTCAGGATTCAGGATCTGCCATGGAATCCCAATGATGCAACTAGTCCAAGCAGGAAGAAGAAGAAGAAGAAGAAGACTCACAAGTTTGTTGCTTCTTCAGGTCCTGTGGCTAGTGGTGACAATTGTTCTGTCATTGCTGATGCTTTTGTGGAGGAGACCCTAGTGTGGCTGGACAGAGAGTATAAAGATACCCAAAGAGAGACAGCAGACAAGCAAGTGAGGTTGCAGGAGATAGACAGCCTCAGGAAGCATTTGAAGGATCTTCCTTCCTCACAAAAAGGGGGAGAATGATCAAATTTCAAAATTTCCGAGTTCTGTTAATTTTCTGTCAGTATGAACAATTCTATTTTCTTTGTTTGTTTTCGGTTTCATCAAGGAGTGTGTTCCTTGCTACTTAGTATGGTCTGTAATTAAGTACTTTTCTATCTTGTTGCTTACTATTTCTGCTTATGCTCATTGAACTTTGGATACAAAATACTAACTCTGTTTTGGAGGTGTTAACTGTTCTCTGATGTTAAGTTAACAGTGAGATGTTCAATGTTAAAACATCTGTCTGGTTTCGATGTTGATCTAACATTGACAAAGACAGATGTTATAACAACATTGAAAGTATCAATGTTAGAATAATATTGAGTTAGTCCCTTCTGATGTTCAGGGGGAGAGTACTTATGTTCCATTGTGATCTGATTAGAACATGTTCTTAAGTTTTGTGATTAAGGCAAAAAGGGGGAGATTGAAAGTGCAGGTATTCTGTCAATGTTAGTTTAACATCGAGAAGTCAATGTTAGAGTAACATTGCTGGAGCAGAATCCGATTTACAATCTTGATTGTATTCTTTATTATTGTTTTGCCTTATTCATTTAACTAACTGAGTTCCAAAGTTGTAATTGTCTTTGATTTTTATTCAGAAAAACAAACTTGTCATAGGTTGGATGCTCAAGTTTCCAATAAGGAAAGTTTCCTTAATTACGCAAACCACTCTACAAGGAAAGATGAGTTCGAGTGGAACTAGGAATGCTTTCCAAGATCAAGTCCTGATTTGAAGAAGGAGTCTTTCCTTAGTTAGATCACTAACGAATGAACTGTTATTCAAGAAGGACTGGGAGAACAAGGAAGAGGAGTTCGAGAAAGAAACAAGGAGAATTACCAACCGTGTACAACACACCTTGAAGTCGAAGATCAAAAACCTATATATAGGTGTGAAGTACATCAAGACAAACAACGAGACAAAAGCCAATCAATCTGAAAGATTAATTTACAGTCATTAAGTGTTGTCTTGCTTTAGCAAAGTTTGTGAATTGTTAGAATAGATCTAAGAGTGCGGAGCTTTTAGAGATAGTCGAAGCAATTCTTGTGTGCTTCGCTTAGTTCAATCAATTTAAGAGTGAGGAGCTTGAGAATTGAGAGAACGACCTTTGTTAAAACCTTTACGGGTTATTTTGCCTACGGCTCGGAAGTTAATATAATTCTATATTCACTTCTTAAACTTGGTGTTTGTTTATTCTGGTACACTATTATTCTGGTCTGTTGTTAAAGTAACATCACTGAAGGAACAACATACAAATCTGCTGTTAACACTCCAGTGTTAAGGTAACAACAACAACGTGTCAACCCGATCCACAATTTCAAACTAGTATCTCACATGAATAAATATTGTGTCCCCACCCTACTACGCGCTATGCCGCATATTTTGGACGAACTTCACTGGTCGGGCGCAGTCCTGGTTCTCCAAACTATTGCCTAGAACGGTGCACAACTTTGAACAACTAACTTAAATGTTCGTAAGGTAATCTCTGTGTAACTGGGTTTTCGATAAGACATGTGGACACCTATTCAATATCTAGCAGAAGCGAGATGAACCCCTCCGAGACTACATGAGATGCTTCTCCCATGTTGTCTTCGACGTCTCACATGTAGACCCTCTCATCTACAAGAGCTTTGACCATGAGATTTCGCCACCTATCTCATTAGGATGCGAGCTCGCGACTTCGAGGACTTAATGCATAAGGCAAATATTTCATGGAACTGGAGGAAACTCGAAAGGTACTAGAAGCAACTGAAGTACCTAAAACCCCGATCCCAACCACATGAAGGGGAAAAGATAAGAAGGGATGAAAAAGATGGTGGCAAGAAGGAAAGAGGAGAGAAGTACTTAGAATCGATGCCCTTACATCCTATGACGGTAACCCCCATGGAAATTATGGTGATCATGGGGGAATACCATATCTTCAAGTGGCCTCGTCTCGCAAAGGACCCTCAAAAATACAAAAGCTCGGGTATATTCTGCACTTACCACCAAGCTTACTGGCACCAGACCAATTATTGTTACCACCTCTGGGAGGAAATAAATCGACTATTGGGCTTGGGCTATCTGGAGAAGTACGTGCTGCCAGATAGAGGGACGTTCGCAGAAAAAAAAGTCATGAAGAGGAGCCCAAACATAAGAAACCACACTTCGACACCTCCGAGGACAATAATCCCCCGCCTTCCACGGAAGCGCGGTTATCTTATCATCATCAAACCTATCGCGACAACGCTTCCACCGGCCAAATAGTTAACATGTCGAAGGAGGAGTCATGGTCGTATCTTCTAAGGAAGAAAATTGAAACTATGTAAGAAGGGCTCGAAATGTTGACAACAAGTTAGAGGTTGTTGATGCCCGACTCGTGGACCAGGCCACCATCACCTTAGGGCCTGACGACCTGCTTGGTATTTGTATACCCTATCGAGGATCACTTGGTGATCACAACCACCATACTCGGAATAGAAGTCAAATGGATCCATGTGGATATAGGAAGCTCGGTAAATATTCTCTTTTCACCTACATACCTTACCCTAGACATTCCCAAATATACGATTGAGCCCATGAAAGGTCCACTTGTGGGATTCTTTGGAGAACAATGCTAGACAGCGGGACTCGTAACCCTGCTAATGTCCTTGGGCGATAGAGCAACCCTTCACACCAAGCCAGCCAAGTTTTGGGTAGTAGAGCCCCTCACGCAAATGTACACCACCATATGTGGCCGACCAGCCCTTCGAGCTTTCGACGCGGTCCCTTCTAGCCTTCACCTTAAAATCAAGTTCCTCGCCTCCTCGGGGATAGAGGAAGTCAAGGGAGATTAGACCATAGCTCGAGAATGACGCATGAACGCCCTACCACCCAATCCCCCACCTCCAGTCTAAGAGCCTCCAACCAAGAGGGTGCAGAACAAGGAAGTTTGCGTTCAGCCAGTGGAAACGCTTAAAATGATAGAACTTGTAGAAGGAGCCGAGGGAAAACAGTTAAGATCGGCACAAACATCGGAGAAAAGGCCATCACGACTATGCTCAAACAATACAAGCTCTTTTTTACCTGGAATGATGGACACCCCAGGCAGATGAACCAGGAAATATGCGTGCACGAGCTAAATGGGTATCCCAAGGCCAAACCCTTCCAGAAAAGTAAGCACAACAAGGTTATCCGAGCCGAATTACAATGATTTCTTGATCTCCACCAGATACAAGAATTGTGTTACCCGGAGTGGCTAGCCAACATGGTCCTCGTCCCAAAAACAAAGGGAAGGTGGCGCATGTTCATGGATTTTATCGACATCAATAGTACATGCCTTAAAGAATGCTACCCACTTCCAAGCATCGACCAACTGGTCGACTCCACTACCTAGTGCACACTCTTGTCCACGATGGATGGAGATCAGGGTTCTAACCAGATTCTGATGGCCACCAACGACCAAGAAGAAACTAGCTTCATCACATATATTGGCACCTTCTCCTATATGGTCAAGCCCTTCGGGCTTAAGAACGATGGGGCCATATTAGAGATTGGTCAACCTGATGTTCAAAGGATTGATCAGGGACACCATGAAAGTGTATGTCGACGACATGATCGTTAAAAACCAGAGGGAGGAAGACCGCGCATGAGACCTCGCCAGGGCCTTTGAGATCGTGGACCATTTGGAATGAATGCGAACCCCTGGAAATGCTACTTCGGCATACGAGAGGGAAGTTCTTAGGATATATGGTCACCCAAAAAGGAAGGGAGCATTTTCCAAGCTACTACATCAGTAAAACCCTCGTGGATGACAAAACCCGATACTCGCAGATAGAAAAGGTTAGACCAATCTAAGTGCGAGAAGGCCATCAAAGACAAGGAGAAGTGCCGACGAAGAAGAACACCATGGGTGAGGTTGCCTTTAAGATACCGAAGTACACGCTTAAGTGCAGTCCAATCCACCTCACTCGGGGCAACCATGTGTTAGGCCAGTCGATTGACTGCAAAGGCGATATCAGGACGCTTAAGAGCAAGATATTGAAGACCTCCGATAATTTAACATAATTCAGTGGTGTTGGCCGACAAAGTGGTCGTGAAAGGTGGATGATGTAGTAGCCATTATGGTGGCAAGGGGCTTGGCTCCATCCATGGCATGCCGAGGTAGAAGGTCATGTATACATTTCTGTTTGAGACTCCGATCACACTTCTTGGCTCATCCAATCCCTTTGTTCACGCTACACCCTCTCTGCACTATCCTCAATAATCCCAAGACTTCTGTGTAAATAATCAAATGAGAAACAGAGTTAGGGGAATTCGACATCACATACGCGCCTCGACCAGGCATAAAAGCCCAAGCGCTCCCCGACTTTATCATCGAAATGTACGAAGAACCAGAACCTATGTAGCACCTCCGCATAGATGGGTCCTCTACCAGCACCCACGGCAGAGTGAGCATAATCTTCAAGAAATCTTAGTCAAGCATTACTCATTTTATTTTCATTGACCTAATTTAAATTTATTAAACATAGAATATAATAAATGTTATATTAGTTTTTGAATTTTTATCTTGATAAAAAGAAATTATCTGAGGAGTAACTCGTTAAATTATCTTAGTTTTATGTGATTTGGAACATGATTCCAATGATTCTGCGAGAAGTTCCTTAGTATAAGTGTGTTGGGAAGGGGGTTTGTTACAACAATGGCCCCCGTAGGGAACATAAATATAGAAAAAAGAAATAAGGGTTTTAATTTCTATAAGCTCTGTATATAGGTGTAGTATTGAAATATGAGATGAGTAACAATGGGAGAGCTCCTTGGTATTTATAAGTGTTTGACAGTAGTTAACGCCATGTCAACTTGCACTTCTTTAATGTTACGGGATGGGCATCCATTAATGTTGCCTCATGCTGGATGGATCTGCTGACAGTGGATTAATGTGGGTGGCCCGCAGTTTAAAGGTGGCAAGGCTAATAATGGTTGTCAGGTCTTTAATATCCGTATAGCTCTTCTAAGTGGGCTATTAAGGCATTTAATCGTATTAAAAGTGTTCGTTGTACTAGGTTGTTTCACCACGAGGCGGCATCTTGTTCTTTAGTGAGAAGGTTGTGGAGAATTCTTTATTACGAAGTGTTCTTGTCGAGGTGTATTTCTTATGAGTATTTTGATCTTTTGGGTATCCTATTTATTTATGCATTATCAGATGTCCCACAAGTTGCTAGTTCGTGGTTTACGAGGCAGGAGACTTGCTGGCATTTGGTTGTTGGTCCTTCGAGTCGGAGGTTCGTTGGCAGATTTGAAGGGCCTCCTACCTTATGTTAGGCTCAACATGAATTCCTTGTGGTTGGATCGGTGGCTGTTGACGACATTGGCTTACATTTCCTTTTTGCTTTTCGCTATTCTTGAAATATTTGAAAGTTAAGATCGTAGTAAAGTCCACAAGCCTTAGTTATGAAAGAACATACAACATATATGGTGCTCTTATTTTGATGCTCAAGGTCAGGTGGATAATTTTTATCCTCTTGTGGTAGGCTTCTCCCCCATGACTAGGCACTAGCTCTGCCACTATATTATTACACGAGGGCTCGGTAGGTGGGTAACCTCCAGTTTGGGAGGGGTAGCAAGATGGCATCATAATACAACTTTAGGTGCTACATCACTATGAACTAAGGCAAACCTAGTCGCATCAAGCAAAGAAGTCCAGCAGTCGACCCAGTTGAGAAACAACCTGTGCAACAGCAAAGAAAGCCGTGGGACTCGCGCGTAACACGTAGTATGTCGCGTGACCCGCGAAGGATTATGTTCCACCATGTAGAACTGGCAGAGACTCGTGCCAAAATGATAAAATACCTTCTCAAGCTGCGCAACTATCTGCACGACATGGCCACGTGACTTGTTTAAGTCGCACATTTTAGGATAACACCGCCTTATACAGTAGAATAATTTTTGGTTATTTTTAAGTTGAGGGCAACGCTATTAAGAGTAGAGAACGGCCAGCACTTAAAGACACTACTTTGACGACATACAATTAATTTTATTACATTCAAATTCTTACACTAGTTGTGAAAATAGAGAAAACACCAATTGAGTTTTGTTCTTAGTTTTGTTTTCATATTCTAGGTCGATAATTTTTTAAGAAGATAGCACGTAGAAGTTTGCGAAGATAGCAAGGCGTCAACGCTCCTTCAGATCTGAGAAACCTTCATATCCCTTATACTTTGTTAATGTTATTTATCTCTTTATTGATTATGGAACTTATGACTAAGAGTGGCTAAACTACTACGTGTTTGGAGTAGCGGAGTAATTCTCATTTATGAATATGTTTATAGGTTTTGTTTGATGTGTGTTTGATGTGCTCATGTGTCTAGAATGATTAGTCTTTATTCTATATGATTAGTTTAGCTCTTGCTGTAATAACATATACATTATCCTTGGACCGCTAAAGTTTAGATGTTAGCTAATTATGTATACATGCGACTTGTGACTTAATTATGCTAACACAACTGATGGGGAACCCCTAGATTGGCCTGATTTCTCTAAAACGGTAGATTATTAGAGACTTAATGACTCTATAGTTAGAATTAGGTCCAACAATAGGTCGCAGATCCATTAGACACAAAACTCAAACTATCATCAAACTACTCAAGTAAACATAGGTAGTTTATTTATGGAGTATTATGGTTAAATCATTTGTGAAACCCAACATCCAAACACTTTCTAATCATATGTTTACATCTAAAGCATTCAACCCCTCAATCTTCTTAAATTCTATGGTGTTCACCTTCATGTATTAGATTTGTTTAGTATAATTGCTTTCATTTTGCATTAAATCTTCTTCCAGATTAAACCTGCTTTAATCTTAGTCCATTTGTATTTACATTGTTTTCTTGCATTAAAATCATTTGTAGCTTTTATTCACTATTTTTATTGCATTCTATTTGAATTGTAATCTACATCCAGAACCGTTTTCATAATATCAGCATTTATTTTTTCTGCATTCAAAGCATTCCGCATTCACATAATTTTGCACAAAAACAAAATATCAAACGTTAGTGTTCTTGCATTTAAGTGATTAAAGCATACATCCACCAGTCCCTTGGGATATGATACGTGATTCGTAATTATACTTTGCATTTTATTATTACATGACTCTTGCACTTGTGAAGGGTAGGAATCTAGGTGTAATACATAAGCCTAATTCTAAACACTAGAAAAATGCCCACCATGTTTTTGGCACCGCTGTCGGGCAGTAACAGTATTGAATTTTTTCAGTCATGAAGCTTATCTGTTAAGTCACTAATCAATGGGTGTGTGTGTTTTTCAGGAAATGGCTATCGAAAGAATTGGAAAGAAACATGGTTTGGTATCGTGGGGGAAAGATGATAACTTTTGGGGATAGTGGGAAACGCAATGAAAAGAGAATTTCCACCCAAAAAAGAACCGCGTTAAAAAGACGCTCAACTTTTACTTACAGAAAGAAAATCGAGAATTGATGTATATGGTAATGCAGAACAAATTCAGAGGGGAACCTTACGAAGATCCAGTCAACCATCTAGAAGAATTCAAGGAGATATACCGCTATTTCCGAGTAAGGGAGGAACAAAAAATTCATGGAGTCCTTCCTTTCTTACTTATAGGAAAAGCAAATAAATTGTACATCCATAACATGAATGAAGAAACAACTTGGAGTGAAGTTGTCGAAAAATTCAAGCAAGAGTTCTCTAAAATTCTCCTAGTGAAAAAACCAAGGGAGCGGCTATTAACTTTTCGTCAAAAGTGTGGAGCCACACTAAGTGGGGCATAGACATAAATGGAAATCATTTAGAAGGAAATAGTCAAAGATAGTGAAAAGCATAATCATAGAGCAATGCCAATTGGCTCAGTGATGTACAGTGCTAGGAGATTTTTACTTGGGGTCTTAGCATGGTCAATTAATATACTTTGGATGAACTAAGTCAGAAACGACCATCTTGGAATTCATTTATCAACATCCCAAGTTATGAAGCTATAGATTTCTATGGCCTTATCAAGGCAAAAAGACTTTTGAGGTCTTGAAGCAAAAGGTAAACTCAAAGGAAAAGAACACGAAAGCTAAATTCGATGAGATAATGCTTGAAGAAAAAAGTTCAATCAAACTCCATAATAACCGAGATAAAAAATGGAAGAAGAAGGAGGCGAAAAAAGAAATGAACGGTGCACTCGAGAACCCCTAATTCTTCACCATATCGTTGAGCTAACCGATGTAAAGCAGAGGGTTGTGTGGGAGACAACCACAATAGTAAGCCTTTAATTTTTGGGTATTTGCATTTAATTTATTATTAGATTTATGTTGAGTCATATTTACTGGTGTACCATAATTACAACATCTCCAAAATATACGATCATCTTGAGAATAACTTAGAATAAAGGGACCAAAATGCAATATCCTCTCAATCCGCTTAAATAATAGATATATCAAATCAACGTGAGCTTCATAAAAATACCTTTGACCATGAAAAATGGTATATTATGGCAAAATGTTGGGCATAGAACAACGTGACGTCGTCAAATAGCACCATAATCGAGCAACGCCGGTCAAACCAATTTCGCACATCGGTCAAACGTACCACGTGGGTTCCTCGTCTCATGTTGACGTGCCAGGAGGCACATCGGTCAAACACTGACGTGCCACGAGGCACATCGATCAGAAATTGGCACGTTGGTCAACACCGACGTGTTCGTGGCACATCGGTCAAAATTGACGTACCATGTGGCACGTTGACCATCCGGACCGCATCGGGGTTCAAAACCCCCTTGATGTGGTGCGGGTGCACCGACCCTAAGGTGCACCCCTTTCACATATTCCACCTTTAGTGTGTGTAGGCATGCTCTCATGCCTTACCCTTTCCCATTTTGTATAAATACCCCCTCACTTCTTCATTTGAGTGGTTGGACATTTGAAGGGAAGCTCACTTGGATGCTTAGAATGCTCTCACTTCTATCTAGATTTATAGCGAGAGAAAGCACGTCTTGCATTCCACGTCTTAGGTCCGACATATTACGGAATCCACGTCATTAGTTTCCACGTCAACGCTTTTCGCACGTCAACAACTCCACGTCAATCAAAATACAAAGAATATTTTCTCCTCTACTATTCCATAGATATTCAAATGTCAACAATTTGACTTAAGTGCGAGAGAGCCTTGACCCACGATTTGACAACTTCGTGGTGCAAATTCCCCGAGGACCAATACCGAGCTTCTGGGACTCAATGAAATGGACATTGTTAGGCCACCCAAGTGACCTTCTATCTCGATAAACCAAACATAGGAAAATATTGTGGCCACCCGGGCATTGCGCTGCGAGATATACATCCTCATGGATAGTCCAAATCGAGCCTATGGGCAATACGATACATAGAACTCCCAAGCTTGAATTACATCAACTAAGAACCCCCGCGTGTACAATTGAATAATGAACTACATCCTGTTTGATTTTCTCTTCTCAAAGAGATATGTAGACAGCTCGACCCCATGTTGAGCCTAGTCATGTAGCCATCTCTAGAATAGGTTACTTAATTGTATAAATTATTTACTTCTAGCCATTATGTTTTTAGTGAAGGTTTCCATCAAACCAAAAGCTCTTTTTGTGTTGCCTATAAGGGAAAATAGAGTCTGGTGGGGAGGTAATCTTGAGACTAGCGAATACACCCCACGCCACATGCGCCGTCTGTGGGAAACCACTAGACGCATTATCTGAACATCACCTACTATGTCACGAAATAACTCTCCAATTAATTCTAACATCACCTCTACAATACCTTCCGAGGATCACATACATCTTCGTGGTAGGAGAGCTTAACCCTCGTCGTCACCATCACGTTCTGCAACATAAACTCCACAAACTAGATCACGCGATGACCGTGTATACAAAAGACACGGTCAACAACATGCCAGAAGGCTGAAACCTTTGCTCCAAGAAAGAAGAAAAGTAGATCTCGTAAGAATCACTCCTCCCGACCTCACTAGAAGGACTCTTTGGGTAGTCGATGAATTCGTTGATGCGTCTTCTCCATTCTCACCAGACATCTAGTGAATAGTGCTAGGCCAAGGCCAAGAAATCCCGAAGATGCCAACCTATGATGGTAAAGGGGACCCAAGTGCTCACTTGCATCTCCTAGACGGGATGCTCAACTTGACAGGCTACTCAAAAGGCATACAAGCACGTTTGTTTGCTATCACTCTAGTTGATATAGCTCAAGACTAGTTTTCTAGGATTCCGCCGATTTCGCTACATACATATTATCAGCTCAAAACAGTGTTCTAGTAACAGTTTGATACTTAGAAGTGGACACAGTTCACACAAGATTACTTGAAGACTATCATACAAGGCAACGATGAATCAACCAGAGACTACATAAGATGGTTCTGAAAATTGTCGGATCGTGGATTGACACAACAACTTTGAGAGTTAAGCTGGCGTTGTCTTAACTCTATTGTGATCTCCTAGATTAGAGTAACATGCAGCGGAATTAAGAACACAAGAATATATAATTTGAAGAAGTTTTCAATGTTATTAAAAACTTCCGAGCCTTAGGCCAAATAACCATGAAGGTTTTAACAAAGTAGACAAGTACGAACTACTTAACCTCTATGAACTAGACGTAAATAATTGATACAAAAACTTCGCAAAAGCAAGACGAAGAAAATACAAAGAATTTAATCTCTCAGATTATTTAGCACTATTGTCTTGTAATCATCTTGATGAACTTCACATCTTTTATAGATTTCATGAGACTTGCACGCCAAGATGTATTGTTCACAGTTTTGGTAACTCTTGTTGTTTCCTTGTTGAATTTTGCCTTCTTTGTGAACTTCATATCCTTCCTGAATATGTGTTTCCTTTATTACCAATCTAACAAGGCAACGCATCTTCTTCAAATCGGAGAATCCTGGAAAGAATCAAAGTTGCAGAGAATCCAATTTCTTTCCTTATTTTGAAAGCGTGTTGAGTTGACTAATTCAACTTGGCTTGAATTATGGGAACTTCAAGTAAGGAATCATCCATAGCACTTCGTTATGATTAAGATACCTTCCTGGACATAAACATAAACAACTAAAACCGTGGAACTTGATTAATAGGTGAATAAAGGCAAAACTTAAATTTGGCAACTAAAGCACGGTTTTCGCACAGACTCTCGGCTTTCAATGTTATCCTCAATGTTGACCCAACATCGTCTAACATTGATTCTAGAAAACCCTGCACTTTTAATCTCCCCATTTTTGCCTTTCTTCACAAAACCAACACTTGTTCTAATCAAGTCTTATATCCATAAGGTTAGAATCAACAAGAAATAAATTGAACTACTAAACTGCTCCGCCTCAATACAAACTAACATATTCAAAGTTAAATCAGCAATGACAAGTATTAAGGTCGTCACTACATCAGAAGATGTCCAGCCCCCAACATTCATCAATGTTGCCTTAACATTGAAACCAGTGAGTTTCCTACATAAAAGGTTAACCAGACAAGCAGTTAAAAATGTACTTTCATAAGTAATAGCAGTTAGAGCAGTTCAACAGTAGTAGTACTCAGAGTTACAGGCCATAGCTAAATATCAAGGACATGTCCCTTGATCAAATAAAACCACATAGAGATAAATGTACCAGCAACACAAACACATTAGCAGTTCATAAGAAACAAAACATAAACTAAAAGACTAAAGTTTAAAAACTTGGAACTACTCTCCCCCTTTTTGTGAAGAAGGGAGTTTCTCCAAATTTTTCACTATGTCCTCCACCTCTTTGAGATGTTCCTTCCTTTCCTCAATCTCCCTATGAGTATCAGCAATTTGTCCCCTATACCAATTCAGTAGATTATCCACAAAAGTTGAGGTAATGACCATGCAATCTTCCTCTTTGGACATAGGCACTGAAGTTCCAGCAAACTCCTGAGCTTTTTTCTTCTCAGTTCTTGGTCTCACCACTCCTTTTGGGTTCCACAGTGACACTTGTCTTCAATCCTTGCTTGTTAAGGATTTTGCAGATGAGTGAGAGAAAAGGCAGCATGCCATTCTTCCTTCCAACAACTTCTGACATTGACTTCACAATCCTCTCCCTCATGTTCACAGCTAGCCCATTCTTGATTTTGTAGACTAAGAGTGTTGATTCCTTAGTCAATACAGTGACATTTTTGCTTGGCAGCCAGTTGAAACAAGCTATCTTGTGCAAGACAACACTAAGGGAGGTGAGTTTTGTGGTTGGCATAACATCTCTCCAGGTTTTAACCAACCCTCCAGTCAAGTCTTCCATAACATCATCAAGGTAGGGGTCCTCAGATGCATCAACAGTTGGTAATCCACAGATCTTGTTGATGGTGTAGGGTTCAATGTTAAAGACTCTCCCCCTCATCCAAGCCTTTCCATATTTTGGAGATCTGTAGTTCCTGATCCACTTGGAGAGATTCAGGTAGAACTCCATGACAATCTCAGGAGCATAGTCATTCAACTCCATCACTGATTGTTGCAACCCTCTTGCCTCAAGCAAGTCCATCACCTTGTTTTCTTTGAAGCTAGCCATCTCTACACCTCTTTCAGTGTGAATCTCTCTTCTTTTAAAGGAATCCCACTTCTTCTCCAACTATTGTAAAAGATAGTAAGGAGAAAAGTAGTCCCCCTCATCCTCACGGAAGATCACATATAGCCCATATGTGTACTCTTATGTCCCTGATGTTGCCTTAACATCAACAGCAACATCCTGCTCTTCCTCAGTCTTTTCCTATTCCTTTTACTCCTCTTCCTCTTCATCCTCAACATGTAACACCTCTACTTCATCTTCCATCACTTGCTTTCCTTTCCTCTTTCTCTCAGCAGCAGCAGCAGCACTTTTCCTCTCTTCCTCAGCCTTCTTCTCGGCTTCAGCAGCCCTCTTCCTAGCTAATCTTTCAGCTTGTCTTTTCCTAGCCTCAGCATGTTGCTTAGCAGTCTCAGACATAGTGCTCAACTTATCCCCAGTGCCCTTGCTCTTTTTCGTTTGAGCCCTAATCCACTTCCTCACCGCTTTGTCCACAGACTTATCCACGGACTTCTTCACAGATTAATCAGCAGATCCACTACCCTCCCCCTCAACAGTTATATCAGCATCAATTTCAGGGTTGGGTTCAGCAATGTTTACCTGAATTTTAGGCTCATTGATGATAGGAGCGGTTGATTCAGCAGTTGGCTCAACATTGGAGGTCGAGTCTCCCTATTTGGACTTCTTCCCTCGTCGTACGTAGGGGATCACCTTCCCTTTGGCAGCAACAGGAGCATCATCTGATTTTGTAGCAGCACCTCTAGTGTATGAACGGGTGCGTGCGGCAGTGGGTTCACTTCCCAGGGCAACATCTGCAAGAGTTTGGATGGGAGAGTTGCTTGCCATTGTTAGTAAAGAAGATTTGAGAGAATTCGTAGAGAAAATCGAGAGAATTTGAGAGTAGAGCGAGTAATTTTGCAGAGTAAGCACAAATAAGGAAATTGCAAGCAGAATTAAGGATATTAGGGTTTTAATTTCTGAAATAACCGTGAATAAGGGAAGAGAATGAATGTTAGCGGGCAGTTACAAAATTTGAATCAAATAAAACCTTCCCGCTATATTTTCCCGTGCACATGCTTTGGTGTTTAATTAACAGGTAACCAGAGTGGTTTTAAAAAATTTGAAAACTTATAAGTTCCTGTTTTCAATGTTGGCATGCTGCAGTGCACAATGTTGGGATAACATTCAATAACATTCAAACCGGAAGGTGGAGGTACAGGCTTCACCAAGGCAAATTCATGTGAGAGCTTGAGATACATCCAAAAATACATCTGAAACTTAACCAATATAGCAAGTGAGTACCTCAGACATATTGTTCAGATCAAGATCATGAGTAAGCAACATAGATAACAAGAAACACACAGAGATAAGCAGTTATGAATTCAAGGAAAAATTCACTTCCACAGCATAGAAAGTCACAAAAAAGTGTGTCACCTACAGTATGTCACCCAAATTGTATGCCTCAACACATGAATTATACTCCCCCTCAGCCTACATGAATGCAACAATGTAATGTCAAATAGGCAGATGGTAAACACATATGAAAGACTCCTCAAACCAGCATAACACACATCTTTATAATCTTTATTATTTTCATAACTCATCTGAACCAAAAACTGAAGGTTGCTAAACACAAAGCTAATGTCACTACTTAATGAGGACAGCCTGAACTCCACACACCCCAATAACGACATTAACAACAAGAAGTTAGGCAAGTACAAAGGCCTTGAATGTTGGCAATTTTTTTATCATGCACCCAACACCCCAATTCCTTATGCATACTTATTTACCAACCTGCATTCAAGAGAATCACCAAGTGATCAGTGCTACTAAATGTAAGAAATCTAAACCTCAAACACCCTAGTAGAAAAGATTACCCTCATGTGTTCCTTGGCCAAACAAACAGGAACATATAAATAAGCACAACTGAGTAACACTGAAGCTGTCAACATCATGTACCCCAGCTTCTCCACATGTCCTGTACACCTTTCATATGAATAAGACAGAACTGAATTGACATCAAAGTAGTGAACTTTGTGTACCCAGCTTCTCCATATGTTAGGTTATCAGAACCTCAGACAAACAGAAGAGTTTTATTACTTTTTCAAAACAAAGATGTGAAACAGATAACTAGAAAGAGTTGTTAATCACAGAGTTCAACCACACAAGCCAAAACTGACAAAGCAAATATGAAATGAGACTCACAAGAAAATACAATAGTAGACTCAACAAATTTATCTAAGGTAGACTTGTTAGTAGAGCCAAATACAATATCATCCACATAAATCTGAGCAATGCATATATTAAAGCTTTTTCTAAGGACAAACAATGTTCTATCACCATCTCCTCTATGGAAACCTAGGCCTAACAGAAAGTCAGTTAGCCTCTCATACCAAGCTCTAGGAGCCTGTTTTAAGCCATACAAAGCCTCATCAAGTTTGTACACATGGTCAGGATGTTTAGGATCAGCAAAGCATTTAGGTTGTTCTACATAAACCTCTTTGTCAATTAAACCATTCAGAAAGGCACCTTCAACATCCATTTGGTAAAGTTTAATCCTAAGACACCAAGCAATAGCAAGAAGTAATCTAATTGATTCTATCTTAGCTACTGGAGCAAAAGTCTCATCAAAATCTATACCTTCTACCTGAGTATAACCTTGTGCAACCAACCTAGATTTGTTCCTCATAATTACACCATTCTCATCAGTTTTACTTTTGAAAATCCATTTTGTACCTATTACATTCACATGTGATGGCCTAGGCACTAGATTCCAAACTCTGTTTTTGGTGAATTGTAAGAGTTCCTCTTGCATGACATTAATCCAGTAACTATCCTTAAGGGCTTCAGTTACATTCTTAAGTTCAATGGAGGACACAAAACAAGATGCATTATCAACAGTACGTGAAGAAGATATGCAAACACACAACTTAGCCATATCATTGTAATTGACTCTTTCTTTGTTGCGTGTTGTAACTCTTTCAGTAATTTGTCCAATTACTTGAGAGGCTGGATGATCTCTTTGTATCCTAAGAGGAGGATCTCTTCTGGATACATGAACAACTTCATCTTCAGAATCTGACAGCACATATGTTGGCCTAACATTGGGGGTTTCTGGTGTCAAGTCAACATTTGTTCCAGTTTTCAGTTCTGCATCTCCAGCTTATGTGTTCAATGTTGAGTCCAATGTTGGAGCAACATCTGAACCAGTGATTTCTTCAGTACCTGGGCTAGTTAACTTAGGCAGTCCTCTCACAGCCTCTAACTTCTGTAGTTTCTCCAGATTTCTATAGTGCACATGTCCTAACTTCTTGTGCCACATGACAGATTCATCTACCTTGGCATGGTAGCATTTAGCTTCATCTTGAGCAAGATAGTAGTTATCCTTTGATCTTGTACCTATCATGACACGGACATTGTCACTATTAAACACATCACATGAACTTTTATCAAAAGTAACTAGCAAGTTATCATCACAAAGTTGACTTATGCTAATTAAATTTGCTTTCAATCCTTCAACCAACAACACATCCTTGAGTGGTGGAAATCCTTCAACATCCAGTACTCATTTTCCAATGATTTTTTCCTTTTGTGCCTCCTCCATAGGTAACTGTTCCATCAGTCAAAGGAATTACATATTTTAGGTTGTCAATGTTTCCAGTCATGTGCCTTGAACATCCACTGTCAAAATACCACTTACCTGCAAGGTTAGAGTAAACAGCAGAAAAGACAACATTGCAAACAATTTTAACCTTAGGAGTTTTTATCTTTTCTATCCAAGTTCTACTTTTATGTCCTTCAGCTTTGTTACTTAATGTTGGGATAACATTCAGATCAGAGGTTCTCCCAACATTGGTACTGCTATTAATTCCTGTTTTCTTCTCAATCACACTTCTGAATTATTTACAATAAGGCTTAATGTGACTAGGTTGAAAACAATATTGACAGATAAAAGTAGGCTTTTTCACAATGTTGACAGGAATTTCACTACTCACACTACTACTTTCCTTGATAACATCGGCTGTTAAATAGGCATAATCAGCATCTTCAGATGATGGTTTCTCAACATAGCCCAAACCATTTTTTCCTTAATTTCCCATACTCAGCGCTTCATCAAGCATATATGTAGAGGAGTTCCATTTTTCAATGGTTTGTTTAGTTTTATCTAATTTTACTTTTACCTCTTTCAGTTCAGCCTTAGTTTTGTCAAGGTCTTTCTCACACAGTTTCAGCATCTCTTTCATGCATCCAATCTCTTCCTTCAAGCGTTTGTTGCTCTTGATGAGATTGTGATTCTCAAGCAGCAGTTTTTGGTAGATAGATTTCAGGTCTTCAATGATTTCCTCCTGGGATATTTCTCCTTCAAAGAAATATTCTTCATCTAGATTCACTGAGCCATGAAAACAATCAAAGTTAGATTTATCAAAGTAGGACCCAAGATAAGGTCCAGTATCAGTATCAGTATCATATTCATCCCAATCTGCAAATAAGGTCTCCTGTTCTGATGTTGGATCCTGAATGTTGGGGTAACATTGAGATCCGAAGCAGTTCAGGGAGTCTTCTGGCGTCCAGTCAATCTGAGTGAGTAGCGCAGCAGTTTGAACCTCTTCTTATTGTTCTTCAACTTCTCCAGAACTAAAGCCATCTTCACTGAAATCATCTACACAAACCCAATGAGAATTTCCTCTTTTTCTAAGAGTGTTAGCACATTCATTAGCCATATGACCATATCCTTTACATTCAAAACATTGAACATCTTCTAACTTATCAGCTTCTAAAGGAGTAGGTTTTGATGTCATGTACTTTACAAACGTAGGAGGTAATTTCTTATAACCTCGGGAACTATTACTAAGACTCTTTTCATTACCTTTTCCTTTAAGGTTCAGCTTATTGAACTTCTTAGTAATTTTACCGTAGTTTGAAGAAATTAATTCATAATCATCATCACTTTCATTGTCAAGACTTGATCCTCTTAAAGCAACAGCCCTATGTTTGCTAGGTTGTGGGGCAATCTCCATCTCAAATTCTCTAAGAGTATTCATCAAAACTTGAAACTTTAGATTAGCAAGATTCCTAGATTCACTCATTGCAATTTTCTTGAGACCAAATTTAGATGACAGTGTTCTTATAGCTTTATAAACCGTTTCTTGATTAGTCGTAGCAAAACCTAGATTTTCACATTGGTTAGCAATATCAAGAATTTTCTAAAAATAATTGTCAACACTTTCAACTTCACACATCTCAAGTTTTTCAAATTGCAGAAGCAGTTGTCTATATTTAGAATCTTTAACAGCAGAATCTCCTTCACAATGTAATTCAAGTATATCCCAAGTATGTTTGGCTTTTGTACAATTCTGGATTAACTTGAACATGTGATGATTAACCCAACTAAAGATAGCATTAAGAGC
Organism: Linaria vulgaris; assembly: GCA_948329865.1. Taxonomy (NCBI): domain Eukaryota; kingdom Viridiplantae; phylum Streptophyta; class Magnoliopsida; order Lamiales; family Plantaginaceae; genus Linaria; species Linaria vulgaris. The sequence goes on along the minus strand of OX415251.1, from coordinate 60,429,671 downwards.
ATTTTCATTAGAGTAATAGAGACTGACCTCTGCTGTTGTCCAGTCTGCTTCTGGTTTTGGTACTAGATCACCTTCACCATCTCTTGGTAATGTTGGAAGAGAGTATCCATTGATCATGGATTGCCAGGCTCGAATATCAATAGCTTTGATGTGAGACCTCATCCTGATCTTCCAATATGCATAATTGGAGCCATCCAAAACAAGAATCCTGTTGGTATTAGGATTGACACTATTCATGGTGTTGTATCACCTCCAAACCACTAGTGTAGTCGGTGTTTGGCTCTGACGCCAATTGAAAATTGTCGGATCGTGGATTGACACAACAACTTTGAGAGTTAAACTGGCGTTGTCTTAACTCTATTGTGATCTTCTTGATTAGAGTAACATGCAGCGGAATTAAGAACACAAGAAGATATAATTTTAAGAAGTTTTCAATGTTATTAAAAACATCCGAGCCTTAGGCCAAATAACCATAAAGGTTTTAACAAAAATGTTCCCCAAAACAATTCACTCATGCTCTTTGTTGATCGGACTCAACGAAGCAGACAAGTACGAACTACTTAACCTCTATGAACTAGACGTAAATAGTTGATACAAAAACTTTGCAAAAGCAAGATGAAGACAATACAAAAAATTTAATCTCTAAGATTATTTAGCACTATTGTATTGTAATCATCTTGATGAACTACACATCTTTTATAGATTTTATGAGACTTGCATGCCAAGATGTGTTGTTCACAGTTTTGGTAACTCTTGTTGTTTCCTTGTTGAATTTTGCCTTCTTTGTGAACTTCATATCCTTCCTGAATATGTGTTTCCTTTATTACCAATCTAACAAGGCAACGCATCTTCTTCAAATCGGAGAATCCTGGAAAGAATCAAAGTTGCAGAGAATCCAATTTGTTTCCTTCTTTTGAAAGCGTGTTGAGTTGACTAATTCAACTTGGCTTGAATTATGGAAACTTCAAGTAAGGAATCATCCATAGCTCTTCCTTATGATTAAGATACCTTCCTGGACATAAACATAAACAACTAAACCGTGGAACTTGATTAATAGGTGAATTAAGGCAAAACTTAAATTTGGCAACTAAAGCACAATTTTCGCACAGACTCTCGGCTTTCAATGTTATCCTCAATGTTGACCAAACATCGTCTAACATTTCATCGTCTAACATTGAATCCAGAAGACCCTGCACTTTCAGGTTCAATACCGATATGATGTGATTTGAAATGCATTCCACTCAGAGCATTGCAAACATGTTATTAAAGACCTTGAAATATAGATTGCTAGCCAACATGCTTTTCTGGCAGAAACCTTAGACCATCGGACCAATCAACATGATCGCTCAATGCGATATAGAAATTGAGGAGCGTAATAAAATGAGAAATGTCTAAAGCGACAACACTCAATCTAAGTATGCAACAACAACATAAATGACATCAAAACGCGAAAGATCTCCTCCAGCAGAAAAACTCTCGATTACCACCAGCATGCATGCCATCTACCATGTCGCCACAAAGCAAAATCTCCTTAATACTCTAAGAAAGATACGAGAAATGAAAGAAACACGCTAATCAAATTTCTATTGCAAGTACCACAACAAATACGACCACCACACATCAAAATGTCGTGCACTATATGGTGAGATAGAACGCTGGATTAAGGAGGGCTACCTGGCAAAATATGTTAAAGGTTACAAATAGCCCTACAATCGCACCAAGCGAAGAAACTCCAATTACGACACACCTCTTCCAACCAAAAGACGTCGAAGAATCTCAGTCCCTGTCATAAGGGATGATACTAACAATATGCCAATTAAGGAAATTATTAATATGATTGTAGGTATCACCATCAAATATAGGCAATCACCATCAAATAATGGGCAAGGCAGAATATGCACAAACAAATAGCCACACTAGAGACAAATGCTACTACATCAATAGCAAAAACTATATGAGTTATGCGCAATACGACATTGGAGATTCACAATCTTTGAATGCTACAAAGAATAGAGACCAAGTCACCTACGAGAGTTCACTTTGAAAGTGAGAGTAAGCATCGACAAACTTAAACAAGAAGAGTACGAATTCTACAGTTCAATATTCTTCACAAAGAACGAAGTCACTAAACATGTCGCACAAGCTGCCATATGGTTCCTTAAGCATAAAGGCTACATGATTGCCAAAATGCCAATCCCGAACGACATCAATATGAACGCTGGAGGCCAAACCGACAGAGACTCGAATAAAGCACACAAGAGGATTACACGTGATCTGTCATAAGACGACTATCAACGTGTATCTCATATGATATCCGTGATAGAAACAATTGAGAATGCATTGACATTTGATAAAGATGATAAATATAAGCTCGATCCATAAGCTATGGAAGCCGCGAGTTTGAATTGCCACTAGTTGTAAGCCTAAACATTGCAAAATACAGTGACCAACGTCATATCTTTAGATGAACTTGAGCAAATGGAACTAGGTGACACGTACATGAAAACAGTGTCGACTCCACTATACGACTTTGGAAGATCAAGAGTTGCAGTAGTTGGGATAATTGTGCTTCCTACGTCCTTCAGAATTGCTCCAAAAAGAAGGACTTAAAACTTAGAGTACCTCGTTGTCGACACGCCATTTGTTTATAATATAATCACTAGCCGCTCTGATCTGATTGATTTCAAGGCAGTTATATCGGCCTTTCATCACACAATGAAATTTCTCACCAAATGTGGTGTGGCTGGAGTCCACGGAGAAGTATGGCATCACTTCAAGAGGATCCGACCATAGAAGTCAACATGATCAATGCGCTCGACGATAAGGGAAAAATGCTAGCACCGCAAGAAAACCAATAGGCTAATCAAAAGAGATATGTGTGTCTCCATCCGATTAAAAAAACAACACATATCGGCACGAGCATGTCAAAATACGTGAAACGCAAAAATGCTAGCACCGCAAGAACTGTCAAACAGTAATACTGCTAACGACATCATCGAAACAGAGATATCAATTTTGTTGGAGGAAAAGTGACTCCACAAAATTTGAGAACAACTGACTAGCACGGCTAAAGTCAAACCAATAGGCTAATCAAAAGAGATATGTGTGTCTCCATCCGATTAAAAAAACCAACACATATCGGCACGAGCATGTCAAAATACGTGAAACGCAAGCTAATCTAATGTCTCCTATACAACATGGATATCTTCACATAGATCCTCACATTATTGTACATAAGTTGAATGTTTATCCATAGGAAAAACCTGTCACATAAAAGAAATGCAACTTCAGGAAAGAAAAGAACACTACAACCAACAAGGAAGTAATGGTAAAATTGGCCGCTCGCAACGTCTATGAAGTACGCTTCTCGGAATGGCTCAACAATATTGTTCTCGTACCAAAGCCCAACCAAGATTGGCGCATGTGCATAGACTACACAGATCTCAACAAGCATTGTTCTAGAGATCATTCCCTCTACCACAAATCAATTTTCTAGTCTACTTAATGGCCGGATACGCACTCATGGGCATGATGAATGCTCAAAGCTAATGTCATCAAATACTGATGGTTGTCTACAATACGAGCAAAACTGCGTTTGTCACATACATAAGAGTATTCTGCTACAGAGTAATGCCTTTCGGTCTCAAAAATGCTGGCACCACCTTTCAATGGTTTGTAGCCAATATGTTCTATGATTGTATCGGCAAAACCATGGAGGTCTACATAGATGACATGCTTGTCAAAGTTGAAGATCATATTGATCATCCTGCGACTGCATGTTCGACTATAATACAATACGGCATGAAACTAAATTTGAAGAAATGCACATTCGAAGTCAACGAGGAAAATTCCTCGACTACATGGTCAACCAAAGAGGGGTCGAAGAAAATCTTGACAAGATAAAAGCTATAGCAGAGCTACCTTCTCCAAAAAGCGTGCGAGACATATGATGTCTTATAGGTCGAATGACAGCTTTAGAAAGGTTCATCTCAACGACGGCATAGATAAGCCTACCATTATTCAAAGTCCACAAGAAGAATTAGAACTTCAAATGGACCGACAAATGCGAAGAAGCTTTCATGCAACTGAAGTAGTATCTAGCCACCCCACAACTGTTAGTTAACCGATCGTGGGAAAAACTTTGAATCTCTACCTAGCGGTATCTGAGAATGCTCTCAGCATAATATTGGTATGCCTGGAACGCATAATCCATCAACCGATCTAATACGTCGCAAAAGTGTATCAGGTAGCTGAAAACAACTACATCGAGATTGAAAAATTTATATTGGCTGTCGTTGTCACGACATTAAAACTACATCCTTACTTCCAATCACACCCCACTATGGTGTTAACAGACAAACCACTCAAGCAAGTTTTGTTGAAGACCGAGACCTCTTGAAGGCTTGTCAAATGGTCAAGACATTACATGTTGATGGATCAGCTACAAACAAAGGCAGAGGAGTAGGTGTATAGCTACGATCTCGCGATGCCAGAGAATTCAAATACACGATCAGTCTAAAGTTTGTTGTAACGAGCAACAGGGCGGAGTAGGAAGCTATCCTCGCTGACACCTCAATGGCAAACTCATTAAGAGTTAAACGCCTTGCAATCTTTATAGATTCACAATTGTGGCAAATCACTTCAACGGCTCAAACAAGGCCATAGAGGACACTATGAACCTCTACTAGAACAAGCTCAAAGATATTGTGAAATCTTTTACTGTTTTTACATTGTGTCAGGTCCCAAGAAATGAGAACATCAAGACCGATGCGTTTTCCAAGTTCGCTAGTTCAACAGAGGTCTACATTGAATGAAGAATCGTCTTAGTAGCGGGCGAGGAGTCGACCATAGGCAAGACTATGTATCTAAGAACTCTCAAAAGAGTCGAACACGCCATGCCAATCATATTTGAACGTTCTTGGAAGGATGAAATCTACACGTACCTCAAACAGGAAAAGCTCACAAGGAACCCCATTGCAGCACGAATACTAAAATACAACATACATCGTTTCACCATCTTCAATGATGAGCTTTATAGAAGATCCTTTGAAGGACCACTTCTACGGTGTCTATCACCTTGTCAAGAGAAACTTGTGCTATATGAAATACATAGTGGAGCTTGCAAAAATCATTCAGGAGGTCATTCATTGGCATAAAAGGTGTTTCGCCAAGGTTACTATGGGCCAACCTTGCTTAAAGATGCAATGAATCTTGTCAGAATATGCTAAAGTTCTCAATTCTTTGCCCACCTTACACACGTTCCTTCACAACCTTTCAACCTGATGCAAGCATCATGCCTATTTGATCAATGGGGTATTGACATAGTCGGACCCTTCCGACCAGCAAATGGAAAAAAGAGATTTCTATTTATCATAGTCGAATACTTTACCAAATGGGCCAAAGTTCAAGCCTTCTCCTCCATTAAGGAGCGTAACATCATTGAATTCATCTGGCAACATATCATCTACCGTTTCAGAATACAACGAGTACTTATATCAAATATTGGCAGGTAGTTCTTAGGAGAAGAACGTCTGGCATGGTGCAAAGACTCGGGTATCATTCAACATTTCTCGGCAGTCCATCGATATTCTGTTCCTTTTTTGCAATAAGTCTCCTTAGTTATTTTGTCGGAAGATGGTTCGTGATAAGAAATCTCCGAGGAAGAAAAAACTTGTTGTATCGCCGCAGTATTCTGCAGCATTCCCAGCTAGGCGGAATGCGTTCGTCGTGTCAGACGATGAATCTTCTGATTCTAAAAGTTCTGCGAGGGACGCGCCATTAGATGACGGTTTGGTGCAAGTCTCCGGAATCTCCGCCAATCTAAGGTTACCCCGAGTTCGTCTTCATGAACGGAACTCTCGGTTCCCTGATAAGTATGTCGTAATGCAGTCAAATATTTATGGTCGGAGTGTTATTGTTGGAGATCGCACTGCCATAGTAGAAGGTATTCTGTTGGAAGAGGATAGAATTAATGTTATGACCGTTGATCACGCTTCCCATCAACGTATGGCTGCCAACCCTCCCCGGGTCAAAGTGACTCTGCCGCCAGCAGGCGCACCGGCTAACTATTGGCATCCTCGGGCTCGAGCTCGCTTTGAGGCATTGGCAGGGGGCTTGGGGAAAGTTCCCATTTTGACCCACAACATTTTGCGGTGCCGCCCGGTGCTGGGAGTGGAGAGCTTGATCCTGATGAAGAGAGTTGTGATGAGGTTCCCGCTGTGCCGGCCGCTCTGAGCTCGTCTGCTTCGGCCGCAAAGCGTGCTGCGACATCCTCTGGTAACATTGATACTGAGGGGCCATCTGTCAGTAGAGCGCCATTGAGGGAAGATTACTCTTTTCACCGTGATCCTCTTTCGGAACGGTTAATTATGCAGATTGGGAATAACAATATCCGTGAAGAGGATGCTATTCGAGGCTTGGAAACTATTTATGGAAATATTGATCCTTCTGAATTGTGCCTAGATCTGGGGGTGGAATTAGCACCACGCATATGTCTGATGTTGCTATATACAGTAAGGAGCTTGCCCTGTTGTTTGTAGGTTGTTACTGATGTTCATACCCTCTTATTCGTTACTAATGATTATTCGGTTCTTTGGCAGTTTGGGCACACGTTCCATGAACTGTGCAGAGATTACATGTTGCTTGGGGAGGTGCAGACTCGTCACGATGCTTTGGTGAAAGAACTACGTGCGATGATTGCACGTAGTGAAATTAGTCGTGATCGTGCTAACAGCCGGGCTCGTGCTGCTGAAACTCAGAAATGCATTGCCCGTGACGCAGCGTGGAAAGCATTGGTCGTTGAGGAAGAGATGAAAAAGGAATTGGCTAGTAGCCAGGCCGAGACCCAACGTCTGCGTGCCAGTAATCTTAGGTTAGAGCGTGAACGCGATGTGTATCGAGAGTCCCTTGAAAACTTGGAAATTCAGAATGCGAAATTAACCGAAACTTTAGCTCGCCACGGGGTAATTGTATCTTCGCCTTATACCAAGGCAGGTGTTGGTGATACTATAAAGGATAGTGATTATAACTTTGAAGACTCTCCCCTCTCATATGGGTGTACCCCGGTCGGGGCTGCTATGCTTGGGACTACCGAGCCTTATGGTGGAAGGGTGCCCGTCTGGGCTGTCACAGGATCGTACGTTAGGGAATGTTATAGGGTCCCTCGTGCGATGCGGTATTCCCAGTTATTATCTGATCCAGAAAGTAGTAGTCCAAAATGGAATAAATACCCAGAAGTTTTGTCTCCCAGGGGAATGGATGAACTTGCTGACGATATTTGCGCCGAGCCCTGGAAATTTCCCGAATTTGAAATGAATGTATCTGGGCTTGGGCCCTTTCATCGGGACGATATTCGGGCCGAGTTGTTCACTGATCTCGCGAATAACGAGTTTCTTTACGATATGTAGTTGTGTTTTCGGCTGGTGACATTCTTTGATATTGTAGCAGTTATTTCTTCGGGCAAATTTTTGTATGCGAAGTGTGCCCCATGCTATTGACTGGGGGCCACTTTCATGATGTTCTAGGAAAGGCGTTTGATTTGTAGAATTCCTATCTTGTATAATTCTTCGTGTGATCATGAATATTCTGTCCTTGTCGTATAGTAATTGTGATAAACTGATGAATGTCTGGTATTATGGGCGTGGAACCCCCATTGTCTTTGGTTGGTGGTTTGTTACCGCTCATGATTGAGAGCCATCCCCTTTTGAGTTCATCCCATTATTGCAGGGAAACCGCTACCATTTTATAATCAACCCCGTTATCACAGGGAGTATTTTTCCTGTGGGTAGGGGGCATCCCGTTATCACAGGGAACCCGTTACCGTTGAGATGTTTATGATCGACCCCGTTATCACAGGAGATATTTTTGTTGTGGGTGAGCCTTTCCTTTGTCTTTTTGACTATGTCTCTTGGTAATTCTGTCGTCGTTCAATGTGGACGTCATTGAGCCCTGCAAAACATCATAGACAAGAAAAAATTTCGACATAAGAGCTAATCCGAAAGCACGAAATGACGTGCATGTGTTATTTGAGGGATGTTCCCTCAATCTGGGAATATCTGTTTTACATTAGAACTAGTGTTTCCATAGTGTTCTATCATGCCTGTTGTACCTGTTTGTACCTGTTGTACTTGTTTGAATAGAAAATATAGAATAATCTGGGGCAATGCCCCCTGAATCACCCTTTTAATATACTCTATGTCCTTTTCGGACATATTAATGGGCGGTCCTTTGAGCCATGTACCTGTAAGAGAGAGCCGCGTTAAACATATATCTAGGGGAACATTCCCCGATTGTTCGTGCAATTATCTGCACTTCTGCAATGTCCGCTTAGGACATATCCCTGCATCGAACATAAGATTGTGCTAAGCAACAAATAAAAAAGGTAATAAAGGATAACGGTCGAGGGCTAGGTAACCCAGCCTGCCTACGTATCCCGTTGCATGGGGAATCAGACTGGCGTAGTTCCCCTTGGATCGGCCCCGTTATCACATGGACTTTTTCTTGGATTGGCCCCGTTATCACATGGACTTCTTCGAATCGACCCCGTTATCACAGGGGATTTTTCTTGGATTGGCCCCGTTATCACAGGGACTTTTGAATCGATCCCGTTATCACAGGGGATTTTTCTTGGATTGGCCTCGTTATCACAGGGACTTTTTTGAATAGACTCCGTTATCACAGGGGATTTTTCTTGGATTGGCCCCGTTATCACAGGGACTTTTTTGAATCGACCCCATTATCACAGGGGATTTTTCTTGGATTGGCCCCGTTATCACAGGGACTTTTCTGAATCGACCCCGTTATCACAGGGGGTTTTCCTTGGATTGGTCCCGTTATCACATGGACTTTTTTTGAATCGACCCCGTTATTACATGGGATTTTTCTTGGATTGGCCCCGTTATCACAGGGACTTTTTTTTTTTGAATCGACCCCGTTATCCCAAGGGGTTTTTCTTTTGTTGGTGACCCGGTACTGCTCCTGGGCAGGAGCCTTCCTCCTTATCATGATAGTTTTAATGATAAATTGGTGCTGAACCATATCTGGTTGCCTACGTATCCCGTGCAGGGAATCAAGCCTCGCGTAGTTCTTTACATTGTTAATAGTGATTTAAATGCGGAATCCCTCAAGAATAAAAATGCCTGAGGTGTTGCACGATCCATGGCCTGGGAAGAGGCTCGTCGTGCATGTCCTCGAGATAATAATAGCCTTTCGCGTTGGCGTGGGTGACCCTGTAGGGTCCCTCCCAATTAGCTTGTAGCTTCCCCACGTGCTTACTTGCTTTCACACTTTTCAGCACCAAGTCACCCACTTGAAAGCTCCGGAGGTGTACTCGTTTATCGAAACTTTTGGCCATTGTTGCTTTGAAGGCCACCGTCCGTTGGTAAGCTTGGTCTCTTGTGGAACCAATCATTTCTAAGTCCATTTTTAACAGTCGTGCAGCGTGCTGCGGGTCATACTCCGCAATTCTGTATGTTGGCATGCCAATCTCAACTGGGACTATCGCCTCGGACCCGTATACTAGAGTAAACGGTGCCTCTCATGTGGATGTTCAGGGTGTAGTCCTATATGCCCATAGAATACCTGGCAGTTCATCAATCCAACTTCTTCCGGTGGCGTGTAGTCGCCGTTCCAAATATTGTTTAAGAGTCTTGTTGGTGGACTCCACTTGTCCATTTGCCTATGGGTGGGACACCGTAGCAAAATGCTGGGACATTTTTAACCCTTTGCACCATGCGACCATTGTCTTCCCTCTGAACTGGGTACCATTGTCCGATACCATAACTCGGGGTAGTCCAAAGTGACATACGATGTTCTTCCAGACAAAGTCTATCATATTTTTCTCCGTGATGTGCATTAAAGCTTCGGCCTCCACCCATTTCGTAAAGTATTCTACCGCTACCAAGAGAAATTTCTTCTGACCTCTAGCCATTGGTAGGGGACCGACTATATCAATTCCTCACTGATCAAATGGGGAAGTGATCTCTAGGGGCTGCATCAGTACAGCTGGCCTGTGTACTAGTTTGGCGTGGTACTGGCAACTCCCACAGTTGCGGCAGTACAGGGTGGCGTCTTGTCGTACCGTTGGCCAAAAATATCCCTGTCTTAATATTTTCTGGGCTAACGTCCTCCCTCCTGAATGATTTCCGCAACTACCCACATCCATCGGTGATACGCATCTCAGCAGCGGGTCTTCAAAAGATATCTTATAGAGTTTGCCCTGGTAAATGGTAAACTTGTATGCCTTGTGCTTCAGTCGTCTTTGGGCGTTAAGGTCGGCTGGGAGGGTTCCATTTGCGAGGTAATCATATATCTCATCCTTCCAACATGGCGTACTTGCAATAGGAAAAATAAATTCCACGTCGGCCCATTTTTTGTTGGCTTTTGTCACCCCGATCGCAGGCCTAGAGGTGGTCAGTAAAGTCACGCGTTTTTCCACAAAGATGTCTGAGAAACTAGCGAATTTCGATAAAGCATCGGCCTTTGCATTTTTCGATCGAGGTATTTGTGTCAGATTGAATGTAGTGAACTCGGCCGCTAATTCTTTCAATTTTGCCAGATATAAAACCATGGTTTCCTGCTTTGCTTCGAATAATCCCGAGAAATGGTTAGCCACTAACTGCGAATCCGTGAAAACTTCCAAATGATCCGAACAGAGGGTCTTAGCCATTCTGATTCCTGCCAGGACTGCCTCATACTCCGCCTCGTTGTTCGTTATAGAGAAGTTCAGACTGATAGCGAAATCAAACCCCCTACAATATGGGGACACCAGGTGAATTCCTGCTCCCCCGCCGTTTGCTGTGGATGAGCCATCCACATGAAGTAGCCACGCTGCGGGTTTCGAACTGGGACCGGGGTCCAGGCTTATAGGAAATATATGGTGGCACGAATGGTCCAAGTTGTTACCTAGTGCCTGTGCCATAAAATCGGCTAGCACCTGTGCCTTAATGGTCGTACGGGGACGGTACTCGATTCCAAATTCGCCCAATCCTATGGCCCATTTTACCAACCTCCCCGAGGTGTCATGGTTGGTCATGATCTGGCGGAGTTGTTTGTCTGTCATGACCACTACCGGGTGTGCTTGGAAATAAAGTTTCAACTTACGAGCCGTCATCAAGGCTAATAGTTCAATTTGCATATAATTCTTTTCTGCTCCCTGAAGAACACGACTGACGTAATGAACTGGAGATTGCTTTCTGTTTGCTTCTTTCACTAATACTGTACTAATGGCGTTGGCGGAGACCGCCAGATATAGATAGAGCATCTCGCCTGGATCTGGTTTCGCCAGGAGTAGTGGTGCCACCAAATACTCCTTGAATTGTTGGAACGCTCTCTCGCATTCTTCGGTTCACTGGAAGTCCTTGGCCTTCTTCAAGATTTTGAAGAAAGGAAGACTCCGCTCTACCGAGGTAGCGATAAAGCGTCCCAATGCCGTTATACATCCCAAAAGGCACTACACATCCCGTACTGAGCGTGGGGAGGCGAGATTCAACACGGCCTCTATCTTGTCTGGGTTGGCTTCAATTCTGTGCTCGTTAACCATGTATCCCAGAAATTTTCCTGCTGCCACTCCGAAGGTGCATTTCTTGGGGTTGAGCTTGAAACCATAGTTTCTCATAATGGCAAATGATTCCTCCAGATGCTCAACGTGATCCTCTGCCCTCAAACTTTTGATCAAAATGTCGTCCACGTATACCTCCATCGACTTTCATATCAGGCTGTAAAACATCTTCGCCACCAACCTTTAGAACGTCGCTCCGGCGTTCCTCAGACCGAAAGGCATTACACGATAACAGTATACGCCCGTGTCCGTAATAAAGGCTGTTTTCGGTTGATCCTCTGTTGCCATAAAAATCTGGTGGAACCCGCTCTTGGCATCCATGAAACTAAATAAGGCGCACCCGGCTGTTGAATCTACTAGAAGGTCGATCCTTGCCAACGGAAAAGGATCCCGCGGGCAATGCTTGTTCAAATATTTATAATCCACACACATTCCCCACTCTGCTTCTCTCTTCAACACTATGACGATATTGCTGAGCCACTCCGAATAGCGCAATTCATAAATATGCCATGCTTTAAGTTTTTCCACAACCTCCTTCTATGCTGCCTCGCTCTTCTCCTTGTTAAAGTTCCTTTTCTTCTGTCGTATCGGTTTGGCCCGTGGATCAACATTCAGCTTATGCTCTATAATCTTCGGGTCGATCTCGATTAAGTCAGAATCAGTCCAGGCAAATATATCGAGATTTCTTCTTAAGCATTCAATCAATGCCTTCCGAATATCGGGCGGTATTGTAGCTCCTATTCTCAAGGTGTGCTCATGTTGTCCCGGGTCAATCTCTATTGTGATAAACTCTCTGGCCGGCTCCATTCTTGGTTCACCCTGATAAGGAATGATCGGCCTTTCCATCTCGGTGCGCTGCGCCCCATTATCAAACCTTGACCTCTTGCCAATCTTCATCACATTGGGATCTGTCTTGTTCAGTTCCTGCCCCTCAATACTTTGCTGCCTCTTTCCTGCCATCTTGTCTGACGAGCCCCCAATTTATAGAACCTTGGTTCCCACAGACGGCGCCACTGATTTGACAATAGATCGTTTTATATATGTGTGAGTCTCGGTTACAAGTGGATAGTCTGGCAATACAACGAGTCTATCTCAAATCAGGCCTACATTATGTATCTCGTGTAGACTTGGTCCGGAACCTGTTGCTCGAGATCGGGGATAGGTCTTCGATATGACGTCGGTGATGATCCTCGATATGACGTCGGTGATGGTTCTCGATATGACGTCGAGGATTGATCCCGAAATGGCGTCGGTGATGATCTTCGATAGGATGTCGGTGACGATCCTCGATGTGATGTCGAGGATGGTCCTCGATATAGGTGGCGAAATGCTGACGTGGACAAGACTATGCCCAATATCGATATCGGGTATGATATCGAATATCTCTATTCGATGTGACCGAGGCCAGAATTGATTGCCTTTCTCGGTGTGCGGGGTGGGATATTTATAGGCGCGGCTGGCCTATACCGAATTCTATTTTTGACGTCACATCGGGATTGATCCCCGATATACTTGATCATGGGACGCGACCCAGAATGGGCCCAGATGCTAGAAACCTCCATATCAATAGGATGCACCATCTTTGACATATGAATCATCAGATGAACCAATACCATCAATAGAGGGTTCCCATCTCTCACAGTTTGCAGGGCCAACCTCATCTTAATCATCATTTTCATCCGACCTGAGCTCAGAAAGTGAACCAATATGCTCACCGTTTCCCTAACCCCATAATCTCAATAAAGCAAGTTGAGAATAAGAAAATTACCGTGGCAAGGCGATCCATGTGACGTCGTACGAGTAACGGGGTATCTCAATCTCAAAACTGGACAATATTGATCTACCTTATGCGGCAAATGAAAATGTCTCTCTACGTGGTATCTAAGCTTTAAAGAGTAATACTCACGGTAATGACGTGGAACCCAATTTTGGATATTTCCTACAGTTCAACATTGCAAATAAAGTTAAATACAAGTAGATAATCCACGTAAAAAGATGCGCAAGTAAAGAATGTAAGAATTCTACAAAAGTAACAACAAGTTCACACAACTAAACAAAGTGAGGTAAATTAAAGGTGTTCGAAAAACCTACATACAAGCACAAACGAGGCCTCGATTAACGGAACAAAGCTCGGGAACGACCCTGCATCAATCGGCGATCAACGCGTGATGATGTCACCACGTTGGTCAAAACGGACGTGGGTGACGTCATCATGTCGGTCAATAACTGACGCCTAACCACCCGACGTGGACACGTCGATCAATTAATATGATTAAATTGGGATTAAATTCCATTTGATGTACATGAATTTTTCCCATTGTGATTATAATTAATATGGAAAGTTGTGCAACTTATGAAAAATTACAAATTTTTTATTTTTAATAACTCTTATATATGTTTGATGAGCATTAATCACCCTTATAATTCTAAAACATCTCTCATAATTCACTTTTTCTTTTCTTCCAAACTTCTCAATTCATCTATTTTATTGAAATAAATTTTATTATTTTTTCTTTCTTTGTAGAAGAACATTGCATCCGGACATTACTACACTATTTACCCAACAACGGGAACACCGAGAAAATCTTTGAGACTCTCCATCACCAAACCACGGTGTGATTATGATGGATTCCTTACCAAAAATACTTTCAATCTGTACACGTCACTATTGGAAACCCACGTTGTTGATCAACAAAGTACAAAAGTTCACAAGCATGTTGATCAAAGCTGGATTAGAATCCATGATAAAAACGCCCAGTGTAGTGAATCACACCATTGTTCACGAGTACCACGCACATTATCAAGAGGGAGATGACAATTTTTGGTTAAGAGGAAAATAAGTTTATATCTCAGAGAACAAGGTTAGCAAATTCTACAACTTGCATGAATATCAGATGGCAATTTGGGATTTTGCATGCAAGGAGTTGTATCAATTTATTAGTTCACGCATTCTTCCACATATCAAAAGGGACGAGTTTCATGGGAGCAAGCAAAGATTATAGGGGCATCAAAAGAGGAGATACTCCTACCATTGGAAAAACCAAAGCCAAAGCTATTGGAGACTACAATATCGATGGTCCACCACGACTAATATATTTTGGTTCACTCATCACTGCATATTGTATCAAGGAATATTGTCCCGAGCTTGACACATATAGCCCTACCCCAATTACATATCCCATCAATCACATAGTGAGGTAAGTGATCGAAAAGACGTTTCATGCGAGCAAGTCTTCATCAATTGATTCAATTGAAGAAATCTTATCGCCCGAGCACAAGAAGGGTAAAACATTAAAAAGAACAATTGCAAAAGGCGAAGGAGGGGATGAACAAAGAAAACGCCGAGTTTGTGAACATGTTAGAAGAAATCAAGGAGCAAATTCAGAATGTCTACAACCATCAATTGATTCAATCGAGGCACACTGAGAGGATGATAACAAATGAAGCAAACATCGACACGGACAACCCTAGGAGTGGCCTTCAAGCTCGATCAGGGGAGTAATTTCATTTATGCTTTTTTTATATGTTTTAGTGATAAGGGCATCGTATCATTTTATGTTGGGGTTGGAATTTTTACTTTTTGTTATCTATGCTATATATTTACCAAATTTAAAGTCTAGTTTTTATATTATAGGATCGAGTCAATAGAACCAAGTTTGAAGAATGAATAAGTAGCGGTCAATCATGATATATGCATAGTAAGATACGAATTTGAGATGCAAGAATATACATGTGTGAATTGAGTACATCTTAAGTAATATTATCAGGAGCATGTTTATTTTCATATACACTTATCAATCTGTTACAAGTGTAGAAGAGTGAGAATAATGTTGTTTGCTCATGAGAAAGTAGTACAAACCATGTGATTTATGAATCTTGAATACTTTGTTGGATTCTTATTCGAGATGATTGTAGACTTTACATTTGTTCGAGAAATAAATTAGGCCATCTTTTTCTATTACCTTTTAGCCTTTCAAGCCCAAAGCCCTTACAAATGAAGATAAATCCTCAGAACCCTACCGAGAAATTGATGAAAACTGAGAAAACTCTCAAGTTATGTTTTTTTTTATTCAATCAACAACTGACTACAATGACTCAAAGACGACTCACTTATAAAGATGAAACCCTAAACATAAAAATTACCAAAATTACAAGAGACTCTTAAAATAACTAAATAAAACTAAAAATTCCGTTGAAAATAATAAACTGCAATTTTGACCCTCTAAACCTTCGAATTCGCCAAAAATCACGTGGGCGTAAAGACAATCTTTACGTCTTGCTCAGGAGGTCGTTTCCACTTGGAAAAGTGGTATCTTTTATCAAAAACGGGCTCCGTTGACTTTCTGGTCAAACCTCGACTCGCTTGAACCTCGGGTTGGTTATTTTCGATCAAGAGATACTCATATTTTTGATCTCCATCATTCTCCCCTGGTTGAAAAAGATTCGACCTCGAATCTGAATCGTGTTTAGTAATTAAGAACTTATCACCATAAGACAAAATATGACTAGTTATATAAAAAATATCAAAACTCTGAGGATGAACATCTTCAATTGTGGCAACAACAATAGGAGCGTGCTTCTTCTCGTCATCGACCACTTGCACACCTAGATTCTTTGTTTCTATTACAAGACTTTCAAATCTATCGCTTTTCTTGGCAACCTCATACTTTTCCAACATCTTCGTCTCTTTTATTGGATTCTCTACCATGATCTTCTCGTCCACACCCTCCATGAAAGCTTTTAATCTAGAAATCTCGAACTCATCCAAAATATCATCACCATCGCTATCATAAACCACATCATATGAAGGTGCACAATCCTCTTCATAATCACCATGTAAATTTAGAATATCACCTTGAAACTCTGGTTTCCAATATTTTTCCTCTAGATCATCTTGTCTCCGGTGAATAGGCGGATTCAATGGTTGTTCTAGTGGTACAAACGGATTATCCTCATCCGTAAACAATGGGGCTTCAGGTGTTGGTGCGAGTTCAGGCTGTCGAGCAACCATCACCGCTATTTGTTGCGTCAATAAGTTAATTTGTCGACGTAACATTGTGTATTCATCACATCTATCTTCTTCTACCGGAACATGATAGACTGCGGAGTTTGTCCTTGCCGCCATGGTGAAGGAACGAACCTGTCTCTGATGCCAACTGATGTAGCGAGGTGAAGACATAAGGGAATATGAAATAACACAAAAATCAAAAGCTTGTTGATTCACGAAGAATACCAAGAAATTGATGTAAAAAGAGAGAAACTCTCAAAAACTTTATTCAATAATCAACTGACTACAATGACTCAAAGACGACTCACTTATAAAGATGAAACCCTAAACATAAAAATTACCAAAATTACAAGAGACTCTTAAAATAACTAAATAAAACTAAAAATTCCGTTGAAAATAATAAACTGCAATTTTGACCCTCTAAACCTTCGAATTCGCCTAAAATCACGTGGGCGTAAAGACAATCTTTACGTTTTGCTCAGGAGGTCGTTTCCACTTGGAAAAGTGGTATCTTTTATCAAAAACGGGCTCCATTGACTTTCTGGTCAAACCTCGACTCGCTTGAACCTCGGGTTGGTTATTTTCGATCAAGAGATACTCATATTTTTGATCTCCATCACTTTCCTTGTGAAGTTGTTTGTTTATGAACCCCCAATTACCTACAACCCGAGCCAATGAATTATATCCTATAATTTTCTAGAGATAGATGAGTAAATCTCAAGGAGGGATAAGGAATGAGCTAAAAACAAAAGCATAAGATTGTGAAAATGAAAAAAAGTAAAGGCTTACAATCAAAATGGAGGATGAGCATAATAGAGAGCACAAATAACCCCATAAATAATTTTAAGTTTTGGGGTGCGTCTCTAAATATCAATGAGGTATATATTGGATTGAAAACTTGCACAAATGAAAACACAAGGAAAAGATGAAAAGAGCCTAAAATGTATGGTCAATAAAAATAAAATAAGGGACGAACAAAAATCAATGAGTTAATTTGATTCATACATCTCTAGAACTCAAAAATGTATTTTCCCACTATAGCCCACACCGATTCTAACATTACAAGTAACAAAAGTCTTAAAGATCTTCAACGTATGAAGTTTGCATGAATTGATAGTAACATAAAAAGTATAGAATCGGAGTGAAGTGATTATATGTGAAACTCTATACTTTTATGAGTTCGCAATGTGAAAATTCTCTTTTGCATGAGTAATAGTGGCACACACTTTTGAGCACATGAAATTGACATGGCGATTATTTTATCCAGCTTGATGTGCTTATGTTTCTTTGTATACTCCCTCTTATCTCTTGATTTGACCATAGGTTGCATTTTGAGAATGTATACCTATGCATGAGTATTGGCATGTGAATAACTTGAATTCTAATTTGATTCAGTCAGACTAGTAGGTTTGCTCAAGGACAAGCAAAGGTTTCAGTTTGAGGGTATTTGATGAGCGTTTATTAAACGTGATTTTATTACTAGTTTTCATAGGCTTTTGTAGACTTTTTGGTGTGTATTTGTTGGTTCTAGTACTGTTTTGTGTTTTTATAGGATTTTGTCACGTCAAGACAAAATGATGGAAAAGAGCACGGAATGGATGTTTTTGGAATAACTTGCAATAGGGCGTCCGGACACGACTTTAGGTGCTACAAAAACGTGAACTGATGTGACCCTAGTCACATTAAGAAAAAAATTCGAGGAGTCGACCAAGTCGATGAGGTTGTTGCGCGACAGCATAAGAAGTAGTCAGCCGGTTACGCAACACACGGAAGATTATGTGTTACCACGTAGAACCGGTAGAGAGTTGCGTAAAAATGAACAAAAGCTGTGCGAGCCTATCAGCAACCCGAGCGACATGGCCGAGTGACTTGTTACAGTTGCGCGTCTTCGGGCAACTATGCCTTACTCTACGGAATAAGTTGCGGCTATTTTTGATACGAAGGAATCACTACTTTTCTATAAATAGTAGAGAATGACTAGCACTTAGAGAGATTGTTTAATAACTTACAACTACGTTTGTTACTTTCAAATTCTTATACTAGTTGTGTGAAAGTTGGGAAAAGACAGAAAACACCATTAGAGGTTTGTTTTCATATTCTAGAGTTGATACTTTGTGAATTAGAAGATAGCATGCAGGATTTAGGGAAGATAGCAAGACCACAATATTCTACCGGATCTGAGAAGCGTTTTCTATTCGTTTTACTTTGTTTATGCTATTTTACTCTTTATTAATTGTTGAACTTGTGACTATGAATAGCTAAACTACTCCGTGTTGGAGTAGGGGAGTAACTCTCATTTATGAATATGTTTATATGTTTTGTTCGATGGGTGTTTTGTGTACTCATGTGTCCAAAATTATTAGTCTTTATTATGTATGATTAGTTTACCCCTAGCTAGAATAACATATGCACTATGCTAACGAAGCTGATGCACAACCCCTAGACCACTCTAAATCATTCTTGACTAAATACGTTTGTGTTAACACGATAAGGATTAGTTGATTGGATTGCAAAATTAGTACTAAAACAACTGATGTTCGGACAATATTTCAGTCTAAGTATGTTTAGTTAACAAGTTAATTAAGTATGTTTTATTTATGTTTAATTGATTATGTTTTGTAATATTTCAGCAAGTATGTTTTATGTTTCTTTCCTCATTTTTAAAGATCATATCGTAACAGTTAATTAAGGAAAGAAGATTTTTGACATTTTAGAATTGGATCTTAAAGTTTCCTTGTTCGGTTAGATTCTGCCGCGTCAGATTATTTAAAGAAACAAGATTAAGTATTTCATATGTATTTGTATCATCAGATTTTATTCCAAGTGAATATGAGCTGAATAATATATGCATTCATTGGAATATCTTGTTTACTAGTTTACCAAAATCAAATCAGATGAACTAAGGAAGATTTGCAAGTTGTCTTGAAGATTCAAATATCTGGTGCAACAATTATCCTTTCGCATAGGAGATTCTGCACTCTATAAAAGCAAAAGACTCGGAGACATTTGAAGCCAAGTTTTTTTAATTTTAAGATTTGTCATTTTATTTGTTTGAGAGTCAAAAACTTTTTATTATCATTGTACGAAATATCAAGGTGAAGGAACTTCGTGTGAACTCCAATATTTCCAAATTTGGGAGAGTTCTATAGTAAGGTATCGAGTGAAATAATAAGAAAGCAATTAGATAGAGTATAGATTACGAGTATCATGAATAGCATGAGTGAGTCAAAGTCATGTACTATAAGAAAGAGACTTGAGTTGTTAAACTAGCAAAAGCGGAGTGGATTAGGTCTGTTCTGACCAAACCACTATAAAATTCTTGCGTTATTGTTTTACTTCTTACATATCTTGACAAGTATAACTATTACAAAATGAACAAGTAACACGTAAACAACTAAGGTCTTACAAGTGGTATCAAGAGCTAGTCACTAACGTTTGTTTTTAGTGAGAATTTTGTTTGAAAAAGATATTATTTTTCAGGGATGGAAGAAATGAAAGATAGTTTGCCAACAAACAAATCACCAATGCTCACCAGCAACCACTATTCCTACTCGAAGAACCGTCTCAAATACTTCATCAAACATTAGAACCAGAAAGCATCAAAAAGCATTCTAAAAGGCTGGTCACCCCTACTATTGGTAAGCCAAAAAATGAACTCACCTGGTCAAATGAAGAAGACCTTCTTGCTGAACAAAACTCTACTCTCTGAATACTATCCCAAGTGTTGTCGACATGAATCAATATAGTATTATTTCTAATTGTGTATCTGCAAAAGAAGCATATGATATTGATAAGCTTGGTAAATACTCGTCATTATCATGCTTTTACACTTGTTTACTTGATTATTCTTGATAGTTTTATGGTATTTTTATGTTTGTTTTCATGTTTAGTATGTTGAAATATAATTTGTTAATCAAGAATCAAAACATCAAAAATTCACCGACACCTGTGTTGATTGAGATATATTTGGTTCTATATATCACTGGAAAGCCACTGATGTCTAGTTTCCAACGCAACAGGCGGTTTGTGATTCCGACATCTGATGCAGAAGTTATAACTAAAACGGTGACGCTGCGTAAAGCTGGAATGTACATATGCAACTCGCGCGCTCGATGATCGTCAGATGAAAATGGCTAATCAATGGTCTATATTCAGTCTTGCAAGCTTTCAAATGGAATACTCTAGAGTGTCATGAATCATGTGATTCATAATTCATCAATTATATGACAACTTTGGACCATTGGATCAAAACGGGATGAACGGTCGAGATGTTATCTTATGTTTTTGGTTCAACTATAAATAGACGTCACATTTTCCATATTTCAACACACCCATCTTCTTCATTCTCTCTTCACTTAGCAGGCTTTCAATAATAGTAGTATTTGCTAGTAGTTTGTAATTTTGGAGGAGTAATTCGGAGTTTGTACGAGGGAATCCACCGGAGGCTTTACGGAAGTAAAAAGCTGTAACGATCTCTAAACTCTCTTTACTTTTCTCTCTTTATTTTATGGTGTTAAATGTATCTTATAGTCTTTTTCTATATTCCATTATGTGCTAAATTTACTTTGCTGGGATAGTGACGTAGCCTAATTATGATGATCTAATCTAAATTAAACGTATTGTTACAATGTCAAAATAGTTGATGTATTTATTTGTGAATATGATGCCTCTAAAATTCTAGCCAACTTTTGGATGAACTAAGGATTGAATTAAAACCGAAAGGAGATTTTCATGAAATAACTTTGATGTAAATACCATGAATTCTCAATAGAATAGAAATATATATCTTTGGTTTTCACGTGGTTGATAAAATCACCATCGGACATACATGTGCACATCTTCGTGACTAGACTCATTTTCTAGTTGTAAAGCTGTAGAATTTATATATAACTTGAGAAAGAGTACATAAAGCATAAATTGTGATAACCAACAACAACTTTGAACGTGAAACTCGTAACAATATGCTTAATTAAAATTTAGATTAGACTAATGACGGTGAAATCATGATTCCCAGCTCTTCTCTCATTGTATACTCTTATTTATTGATATACCCTTGTTATACTATTGTCTCAACGCCCTACTTTGTTAAAAGTTTTTACATGTAGTTAGTAAATTGTTTATCTTTTCGCTTGAACAATCTGAAATTCGGGTTCTCAAATAAAATAAGAGTTAATCATTTTTGGTAAATAATTATTTATTTCTCGTGGGATCGACAACCCTATCTATCACTTTATTACTTGTTACGATTTCGTGCACTTGCGAATTTAACCACAAGAAGTTTTTGGCGCCGTTGCTGGGGAATATAATTAATTAATATCAATACTAGTTAACCCTAATGTTAATTTGAGATTATGTCGTATATGTGTTAATATTTTAATACTGTAAAAAAAGTCACCTTGGTAAAAAAAAAGACGTTTGGTTGCTCGCAAGCTTTTAATTTTTTGGGATGGTAAATAATTATATTTTTAGTGCGGTAATTTTTTTACCGTTGATGTTTTTCTTTCTTCTTTCAAAATTGAGGAAAATAAAAAATCAAAAAGACTTACAAGGAGTAAGAACTCAACACTTTTACCTTTTGATCCTGAAATTGAAAAAACTTTACAAATATTGCGTAGGATAGAAAATGATAAAAGCAAAATGAGTGGACTAATAGAAAATGAATCAAAAAACTTGCGGGACTACGCTATCCCAACAATCTTTGGTTCCAACACAAACATCCAAAAGCCGTCAATTGCTGCAAATAATTTTGAAATTAAACCAGCAATTATTCAGATGATCCGAACATCGGTTCAATTATGTGGACTCCGGAGTGAAGATCCCAATGCACATATAGCTAATTTTTTAGAAATATCTGATACTTTTAAACACAATGGAGTTTCAGAAGATGATATCAAGTTGAGACTATTCCCATTCTCATTACGGGACAAGGTGAAGAACTGGCTCAATTCACTTTCTCAAGGTAGTATCACTTCCTGAGAAGAATTAGCACAAAAATTTCTAACTAAGTTCTTTCCCCCAGCTAAAACTGCAAAAATGAGGAATGAAATCACTCAGTTTGTGCAACACGACATGGAGAATCTGAACGAAACATGGGAAGGTACAAGGAAGTGCCCTCACCATGGACTTCCCAAATAGTTGCAAGTTCAAACATTCTACAATAGATTGAGTGGAAACACTAGAATATTAGTAGATGCGGCTGCAGGAGGAGCTTTAATGGCAAAAACCACAGAGGATGTCTATCAACTATTGGAGAAAATGTCGTCGAGCAATTACCAGTGGCCTTCTGAACGACAAAAAAGACCGGTTGGTGTGCACGAGATAGATGCTATCACAACATTAACAGAACAAGTCGCTACTCTCACAAAACAACTAGAAACAATGAGGATAAATGCCATTCAGTCCACATCAGCAACATGTGATTTTTGTGGAAACTCACATTCAACTGCCAACTGCCATTTGGTCATCAATTCTGAAAATTCTGCTTAAAATGAAGAAGCAAATTTTGTGTCAAATTTTAACAGGCCGCAGAATAATCCATATTCCAACACCTATAACCTTGGATGGTGGAACTACCCTAGCCTCTGTTAGAGCAACAACTGGAACCATATCAGGCCTCCTCCTGGATTTCCCCTATACCAAGAAAAGAAACCTTCCCTGGAGGACATTGTCACTTAGTTAGCCACTACCACAAACCAATTAGCCTCAAGATCTGACCAATTCATCAATGAAACCAAGCAATAGTTCCAAAACCAAGGTGCATCCATCACAAAATTAGAGGCACAAATGGGTCAACTTGCCACCACTTTAGCCGAAAGAGCACAAGGTGGATTGCCAAGCAACACTGAAACCAACCCTCGAGAACATGTGCAGGCAATTACACTCAAAAGTAGAAAAGTGTTACCAGAACCTGTTGCATCACAAGAAGAGAAGTTTCATACACATGAACATGGATGTAAAGCTGAGCTAAAGCAAAATTCCACCGAGGCGCGACCACCAAATGTTCAAGAAATCCCATTTAAACAAATATTGAAGAAAACTAAATTGGATAAGCAATTTTCTAAATTTCTTTATATCTTTAAAAAATTGCACATTAACATTCCTTTTGCAGGTGCTCTTGAACAGATGCCCAGCTATGTCAAATTCATGAAAGAATTTTTATCAAATAAGACAAAGTTGGAAAAACATGAAATTGTATGCCTAATCGAGGAGTGCAGTGCCATTCTACAAAAGAAATTGCCACCAAAGCTCAAAGATCCAGGGAGTTTTATAATTCCTTGTGTAATCGGGAATTCACATTTTGAGAAAGCATTGTGTGACTTAGGTGCAATTTTTAACCTAATGCCTCTTTCTGTGTACAGAAAGTTGGAACTTGGAGAAGCAGACAGATCAATCAAGTATCCTAGAGGTATGGACAAAGATGTATTGGTTAAAGTTGATAAGTTTATCTTCCCTGCAGATTTCATCATCCTGGACATGAAAGAAGATCATGATATTCCAATCATTCTTGGTCGCCCATTCCTTGCTAATGGGAGAACTCTAATTGATGTGCGAAAATGAGAACTTACAATGAGAGTGCAAGATGAACAAATCACGTTCAATGTCTTCAAGGCTATCAAATTCCCATCAGAAGCTGATAGTTGTTTTAAAATTGACATTCTCGACTAGATGGTTGAACAAGTGTTCAACGAAAGCCACTTGGAGGATTCACTCGAGGTATGTTTTATAAAAGAAGAGGTATATTTTGATAATGATGATATTGAAAGATGTATTTTAGCCCTTGATGCAATACCTATTGATTACAAATGAAAGGTTGAAGAACTAGAGAAAGGTACAAGCATTACAATCGCACCTATTATTAAGCCACCAACTCTAGATCTTAAACCAATTCCTTCTCATTTAAAGTATGCATTTTTGGGAAATAATTCAACTCTACCTGTTATTATCTCATCGCCATTGACTAATGTTGAAACATATAAGTTGTTCCGAGTTCTAAGAGATCATAAAACTGCATTAGGGTGGTCCATTGCCGATATCAAAGGCATCAGTCCTTCGACTTGTATGCACAAAATACTACTAGGGGAGAACTACAAGCCAACTGTCGAACATCAACGCCGTTTGAATCCCACTATGAATGAAGTGGTAAAGGCTGAAGTATTAAAGCTTCTAGATGCTGGAATTATTTTCCCAATTTCGGATAGCTCATGGGTGAGTCCAATATATGGTGTGCCCAAGAAATGAGGAATGACTATAGTGAAGAATGAACACAATGAATATATTCCCACAAGAACAAACACTGGATGGAGGGTGTGCATTGACTATCAAAAACTAAATAAGGTAACCCGCAAAGATCATTTTCCTTTACCCTTCATTGATCAAATGTTTGATCGACTTGCAGGTCACCCTTTTTACTGTTTTCTTGATGGTTATTCTAGATATAATCAAATATCCATTGTACATGAGGATCAAGAGAAAACAACTTTCACTTGTCCATATGGTATATTTGCATTTAAAAGAATTCCTTTTGGTCTTTGTAATGCCCCTGCTACTTTTCAAAGGTGCATGATGTCTATTTTTTCTGACATGGTGGAAAAATTCATTGAGATTTTCATGGACGATTTTTCTGTCTTTGGTATGTCATTTGATGATTGTTTGACTAACTTGTCTTTGGTATTGAAGAGATGTGAAGAAACAAACTTGATCTTGAACTAGGAAAAGTGTCACTTCATGGTACAAGAAGGGATTGTCCTAGGACACCATATATCTACCATAGGCATTCAAGTTGATCGAGCCAAGATTGAGGTAATCGAAAAACTTCCACCTCATACATTAGTAAAAGGTATTCGTAGTTTCTTGGACATGCAGGATTTTACAGGCGTTTCATCAAAGATTTTTCTCAAGTCACAAAACATTTGTGCAACTTGTTGGCAAAAGATTCCACTTTCACATTTGATGAAGAATGTTACAAAGCCTTCAACTTGCTGAAAAAGAAGCTAACAGAAGCACCGGTAATTTCCATCCCCGATTGGAATCTTCCATTCGAACTGATGTGTGATGCAAGTGATTATGCTATTGGAGTAGTGATGGGCCAAAGAAATAACAAAGTCTTACATGTGATCTACTATGCCAGTCGAACTTTAAGTGATGCTCAAATGAATTATGCAACAACAGAGAAGGAGTTATTAGCAATTGTTTTTGCATTTGATAAATTTCGTTCATATTTGATTGGTTCTGAAGTAATTGTGTACACAGATCATTCGAGAATCAAGTACTTGCTTTCAAAGAAAGATGCAAAACCAAGGTTGATTCGATGGATCGTGCTTCTTCAAGAATTTTACGTGGAAATATGTGACAAAAAAGGCTCAAAAAATGTTGTGGCAGATCATCTATCACGATTGAAAGTTAAAGAATCAGATGAACTTCAACCAATCAAGGAAGAATTCCCTGATGAGAGGCTATACGCTATGCAAACAACCAATGCTCCATGGTACGCTATTATTGTCAATTACCTTGCATGCAATATTATTCCACTTGAATTAACTTACCAACAGAAGAAGAAATTTTTTTCTGAAGTCAAACATTTTTTGTGGGATGATCCATACCTCTACAAGTACTGCCGAGATCAATTTTTAAGAAGATGTATTCCAGAAGAAGAAATTGTTGAGGTATTACAACACTGTCATTCTTCTATTTATGGAGGATATTATGGTAGAACAAGAACTGCAGCGAAGGTACTTCAATGTGGACTTTATTGGCCAACTTTTTTAAAGATGCTTATGCTTTTGTTAGTTTGTGTGATCGATGTCAAAGGACTGGAAATATCTCAAGACGTAATGAAATGCCCTTGAATAATACTCTTGAAGTTGAATTATTTGATGTTCGGGGAATTGACTTCATGGGACCATTTCTTTCGTCATACAACAACAAATACATTTTGGTAGCAGTTGACTATGTCACAAAGTGGGTGGAAGCCATTGCTTTACCAACTAATGATGCCAAGGTGGTGATAAATTTTCTATGAAAATACAAATTCACCCGATATGGCACACCCAGAACAATCATCAGTGATGGAGGTAAACACTTCCTCAACCACTACTTTGAATCTTTATTGGCTAAATATGGAGTACGCCACAAAGTTGCGACTGCCTATCATCCGCAAACCAGTGGCCAAAAAGTTGATGATGTAGTTTGGGGGTGTGATGAGCTTGGTAAATACTCGTCATTATCATGCTTTTACACTTGTTTACTTGATTATTCTTGATAGTTTTGTGGTATTTTTATTTTTGTTTTCATGTTTAGTAGGTTGAAATATGATTTGTCAATCCAGAATCGAAACTTCAAAAATTCACTGACACCTGTGTATATTGAGATATAGTTGGTTCTATATATCACTAGAAAGCCACAGATGTCTAGTAACCAATGCAACAAGCGGTTTGTGATTCCGACATCTGATGCAGAAGTTATAACCAAAACGGTGAAGCTGTTTAAAGCTGAAAAGTACATACGCAACTCGTGCGCTCGATGATCATCGGATGAAAATGGCTATTCGATGGTCTTGCAAGCTTTCAAATGGAAGACTCTAGAGTGTCGTGAATCATGTGATTTATAATTCATCAGTTATATGACAACTTTGGACCATTGGATCAAAACGGGATGAACGGTCGAAATGTCATCTTATGTTTGTGGTTCAACTATAAATCGACGTAACACTTTGCATATTTCAACACACCAATCTTCTTCATTCTCCCTTCACTTAGTAGTCTTTCTATAGTCGTAGTATTCGCTAGTAGTTTGTAATTTTGGAAGAGTAATTCGGAGTTTGTACGGGGAAGTCCACCGGAGGCTTTACGGAAGTAAAAAGCTGTAACGATCTATAAACTCTCTTTACTTTTCTCTCTTTACTTTATGTTGTTAAATTTATCTTATAGTCTTGTTCTATATTCCATTATGTGCTAAATTTACTTTGCTCGGATAGCGACGTAGCCTAATTATGATGATATAATCTAAATTAAACGTATTGTTACAATGTCAAAATAGTTGGTGTATTTATTTGTGAATATAATGCTTCTAAAATTCTAGCCAACTTTTGGATGAACTAAAGATCGAATTGAAACCGAGAGGAGATTTTCGTGAAATAGCTTTGAAGTAAATACTGTGAATTCTCAATAGAATAAAAATATATCTATCGTTTTCACGTGGTTGATAAAATCACCACCGAACATACATGCGCACATATTCTAGACTCATTTTTTAGTTGTAACGCTGTAGAATTTATGTATAACTTGAGAAGAATTACATAAAGAAAAATTTTGATAACCAACAACAACTTTGAATGTGAAACTCGTAACAATATGCTTAATTAAAAGTCAGATCAGACTAATGACGGTGAAATCATGATTCTCAGCTCTTCTCTCATTGGCTACTCTTATTTATTGATATGCCCTTGTTATACTATTTTCTCAACACCCTACTTTGTTAAAAGTTTTTACCTATAATTAGTGAATCGTTTATCTTTTCGCTTGAACAATCTGAAATTCAGTTTCTCAAATAAAATAAGAGTTGATCAATTTTTGTAATTAATTATTTATTCCTCGTAGGATCGACAACCCTATCTATCACTTTATTACTTGTTACGATTTCGTGCATTTGTGAATTTAACCACAACATATATTATTCAAGTTGCTCATGAAGGTTCCACAAGTGTTCGAACATCTATGTTACAACTGCTAACCACTCAATTTGAGAACATGGAGATGCAGGAAACTGAACAAAACTTCTTCCCCGAGCACACGCAATGGAACTATAGTTCAATACAATGCAGGAGTTAGATGCGTCGCAATAGAAGCCGCTCTACTCGGTGAAGAATAAAGTGAAGTAAAATCAGTTCACAAGACACTCAGATCTTTTCCACCAAAGTGTGCAATCAAAGTTGAGACCATTGAAGAAGCCAAAGACACAAACAATATGCCCCTAAAAAATCTTATGTGATCATTTGCAACATATGAAATGAAACTAAAACAAGAAGGAGACAATGCTTCCAAAAATATTGCACTGAAACCCGCAATGAGCAATGAACAGATCTTATGAAATCGATGGCCCTCCTATAAAAAAACTTTAAGAAGACACATATCACAATTCATAGGTAAATTCTTATTACATAGTTCATCTAACTATGATTTTAACAAAAATCCTTCTGCTGCTAATGATCTTGAAGTCAAAAGAAAAGATAAATGTATTTGATGCACGAAATGTCGTGGGTTCTGGCACATTAGAGCAGATTGTGCAAATCTACTTGAAAGAAAAAATAAATAGAAATCGTGTTGTTGTCACGACTTGTAGCGATGATGACTCAGATGAGACAGATGAAGAAGAAGAATCTCCACCAGATGTGGCCCTCACTGCAAGAATTCCTCATATGTCAACTACGTATGTTGCATTTGGTGAGTTCATTAACGCAACTAGCATTCACACAAAATCTAAAGAAGGATAAAAGACGGATGCCCTAACATCTTATTGTGATGAAATAAATGCTACTTTTGCAAAATGTGAAGTTGTCATAAGAAGGAATATGGAACTCGAAGTAAAACTAATCTCTTGTATATCACAAGGAAGATCAGATGCATCTACTCTTGTTCATGAAATTCATTCTCTCAAGAGAAGCAACAACGCTCTTTCCTCATAATTGAAACAAGTAAGAGTCTCCGCCAAAGAAGCACAACACAGGTTGGCCGACGCATTGAATGACCTCGAGTCAGTCAAGAATAATGTCAAACTCTTAATTTCAAGAACGATCAAGCTCAATGAAGTCTTAGATGTACAGAGACCTAACACCAGTCGCGTTGGATTAGGTTTCCCTAATGGGTTGTATCAAGTAACACACAGGAATACATCATATCAATCCTGTCAAGAGGATGTCCAAACCCAAAA
Organism: Linaria vulgaris; assembly: GCA_948329865.1. NCBI lineage: Eukaryota > Viridiplantae > Streptophyta > Magnoliopsida > Lamiales > Plantaginaceae > Linaria > Linaria vulgaris. The sequence goes on along the minus strand of OX415251.1, from coordinate 60,400,182 downwards.
TAAAGAAAGAAGAGGAAATGAATACCGCTATGTATATCCAGAGAAAGGCTTTGGACGACTGGAAGGGAATCAAGATCCCACTGTCTCATGGAGATACTCTGGTATAAATCAAAACTTCTCAAATAAATCCTTCTTTACGAATGTTAAAAACTTTGTGTGAATATGTCATCACTATGGAATAAAGGGATACATACAACCATAAAATCAGGAAACATGTGGAGAGAATGATATCACAGCTCAAAGAAGTCCACAGACAACTACAACACATCCTACTTTAAAATGCAAAACCACGCCGCAAAAACAAATCCGGATTCAATGGTTAATTGTTAATTGTTTCGTTAGTAATTAGTCTTTCTCATATAACTCAACTAACTCTTGGATTTTTGATAGTGGTAGCTCCCGCCATATGACCGGCAACAAAACATTCTCAATAAATTTGTGAATGAAATAAGGGGGCACGTGGTTTTTGGAGATTGAAACAAAATAAGAAATGTCGAAAGAGGAACTTAGAATGTAAAAAGGTTCTCTCGTCTAAATGATGTCTTCTGTGTGGTAGGATTACATGCAAATTTATCAGCATAAGTCAATTTTGCGATCAGAATCTATTCGTACAATTCACTAAAGATGAATGCGAAGTAAGTGACAAAGAAGATAAGTGTGACTTATAGTGGTTGAGAAATGCAGATAACTGTTATACATTGACCAAACATAATGAATCAACAAGTATTCTTTTATGTCACTTTAGTGTTACCTCACACACTGAGTTGTGGCACGAAAAGATGTGACAAGTCAATTACAAAATGTTGTCAAAACTGTCTAAACCAAAGGCCATTCGAGAAATGCCTCATGTTGGCACACACAGTGAACGAAAGTGTGAAGCATGTGTGCAAGGGAAACAAAAGAAGACCAATCATGTCATTTGGCAACATATTCCCTTAACCCGCATTTTGGAACTTCTTCTTATGGATCTCGTTTGACCAATTTAGAAGGAAAGCATCTACGATAAAAAGCACATTTTTTCTGTGTTGATGATCTCTCTAGATTTACATGGGTCGATTTATGACGAGAAAAGAGTGAAGCTTTTAACTCCTTCAAAATCTTATGTAATACTATCGTAACTGGTAAAGAATTAAATGTTAAAATAATTAGAAGTGTTCACAGAAAGGAATTCAAAAATATAATGTTTAATTCCTTTTGCAATGAGAAAGATATATTTCATGAATTTTATACTCCAATAACACCACAACCAAATTGTGTGGCGGAAAGGAAAAATATGACTTTTTTGGAAATGGCCAGGGTATGCTAAATTCAAAAAGTTTAGCCATTCGCTTTTGGGCTGAGTAGTCAACATAGCCTGCTACATAATCAACCCATCCTACTTCAGTCCAAGTAAGAAGTCTGGAAAGGTACCAAACCTAGTGTACGACACTTCAATATTTTTGGATGCACCTGTTATGTGTTGAATGACAGAGAACCCAGACTACTCTCGTAACAATCAGGTCTATCGAGTATATAACATGAGAATCCAAACAATTATCGAATCTTCTAATGTTGAATTTGATGATTCTAGAGATTTCGTTGTAGCTTTGACGTAAAAAGTGCCTATATAAATCAGTGTTTTTAGACCCGGCCCGGTCACAGAAACGGTGAGGCTACTTGGTAGCAGGTCAACAGGTCGGACTGGTTGGACCAGTGGGTGGACCGGTTTGTTGACTTTAGTCAACATTCAATAAACAATATAATATAAAAATTATTTGTATAAAAAATTATAAGATTGTGAGAAATATTTTAAGTCACTAATACTTTGTTATATTATAAGAAAAATAAGAATATGGTTATCACAATACTAGGACTTGAACATGTAACCTAAATATTTTAAGTTGTGAGAACCATTAAGCTATCCACAATTTAATAAATAATCTAACAAACCATATATTTAATACAAGCTAAAAGATTGTTTTGTTTTTTTTTATGTTGACTAACCGTATCACGAAATTCAAGACAAGAATAACGTCACTTGACAATAAAATCTAGAATATGAAAACCGCATCGGATGAATTACTACTAGGCTTGAAATTCTAGAATGCAAGCTCGTTTCGCTTCAAAATCAAATTAAGTATGAAAAACTGCGTTTTTTTGAAAATTTGTTGACCCAAACCGCCGCATGCGTTTACAGTGGATAGATCTCGTCGAGATACCCCAAATCAAAAAAAAAATGCGTCCAAAACGGACGTTCCTACGCGAAGTTACGGCCTTTCAATGTTTTACATTTTTTTTCTTCATTTTTGTCCAATTTTTGAGGCAATAATGTAATTAGCAAAAAAATAGGGAGGCTGGTTTGCAATTGACTGAAGGCAAAAAAAATATTAAAAAAAGGGCAGACCGTGATGCAAATATGGACACGCTAAAGAAGGAAGAAGATAGCCAAAATTCAAATGAAGAAAGTGTCAAAAGAATGGATCAAATTCGCAACATAAATGGGCCAATCACAAGAGGGCGTGCAAAGAAGATGGGAACATCTCTTTATGGGCTAATTGACCAAGCTTGGGTCCATAATGATAAAGGAGGCCCAAATGACCAAGAAAGGTGGTCAAATCTGATCCAAGTCACCTTTTAAAACATGGTCAAAAGTCAAAAACGAGTTTTGACCACTCTTTCATCATTTCCTAGTCTAGTTCATGTATTTTCTTTTTCTAGAAGTCTCTTTCATCATTTTATAGTCTAGTTAATGTATTTTCTTTTCCTAAGAAGTAGTTGGAAGGTCATAGTGATGTCTTAGTGACCAAGTTTGTCTCTCCTATAAATTAGGGAGACCATTTTCATTGTAAGACAACACTTATCATATTTATAAACTTTGTGAGATTTTATTCTCTTTGGTTCTTTGAAGAACTATTTCCGAACTTATCAAACGGGTTCATCACCCTCGTTTGTGGCGTTCAAATCCGACTTATCAAACGGCACCCTCCATAACCGTTTGTGGCGTCTTCATTATACCAAGGTTCGTGTTTTGTATCAAGTAGCGGGTCGCGGTCTCCATACCAAGGTTCCTATTTGTACTAAGGCAACGGGTCGAGGTTCCATCCAAAACAACCTGCAGATAACGATCCTACGTTTAGCATACGAATACCATTCATCCTTGGTGGATATCGTATCATTTGGTGTCTAGAGCAAAGGTTTTATTTTTCAGGTCCTATCCGTTCTTGGTTTAATCTTCGGATTACCAAAAACATCTATCTTTAGTTTGTGTTTTTTTTATTTCTTAGCCAAAAAAAAAAGAAAGAAGAAAAATAAAGGACAAAAAAAAAAGAAAAAAAAACGTCCAAAAAAAAAAAGAAAATAAAAGAGTACCAAGAAAAAAAGGAAAACAAAAATAGTGGTACCAAAAAAGAAAAAGAAAAAAAAGAGAAAGAGAAGTGTCAGTTTTTTTCTTTTGTTGCTGATTTCTTGTTGAGAAATACATTTGGTGCACTTGTGAGAAAAAAATAATATTTGGGTTTGATTTGTTGCTCAGGGTTGATACACCTTTGTTTGATTCCGTTCGATTTAGTTCGAGAAGAACCTATAGAGAATATACGAGTGGAAAAAGGTAGTGAGTGTGAGATTATTAGAGGGAAAAAGCCAATACATTTGAGTGATACACGAGTGACATATTTTGAGTGAAAAAAAAAGCTTGAGAGTAAACACGTAAGGGAGTGTTGTGAGGTTTTTTTTCTTTCTAACATTTCTTGCATGTTATCATGTCTAAGTATCAAAAAGAAAGTGCCCTTTATGCTGATTACACTTTGGTTACACGAAGAGTTTTAAATGCGCAATTGAACGATGAGGACAACAATCAACGAGAGAACATCTTTCGAACTAGATGTCATGTTCGTGAAAAGGTGTGTAGTGTGATAATTGATGGCGGAAGTTGCACCAATATTGCTAGCACTACGCTCGTTGAAAAACTTGGGTTGTCTACGGTGAAACATCCACGACCATACAAGCTTCATTGGTTCAACGATTGTGCTAATGTGGAAGTTGACAAGCAAGTGATGATTTCATTCAGCATTGGGAAGTACAAAGATGAAGTTATGTGCGATATAGTTCCAATGCAAGCCGGACATATACTTTTGGGGCGTCCATGGCAGTTTGATCGTAAAGTTAACCACAATGGCTTTACGAACAAGTATTCTTTTGTCCACAATGAGAGGAAAATCACTCTTGTTTCTTTAACACCAAAAGAAGTTTTTGATGATCAAGTGAGATTTCAAAAGAAAGAAAATGAACAAAAAAATGAGAGTGTTCAAAAAGAAGAGAGTGAAAAAAAGAAAGTTGCCAACAAAAAAGAATTTGAAGCTTTGGCAAATGAGAGAAAAAAAAAGAGTACTCAAAAAGATGTGAGTGAAAAACAGAGAGTTGCCAACAAAAAAGAAGTTGAGGTTTTGGCAAATGAGAGAAAAATAGAGAGAATACAAGAGAGTGTTTTTTCAAAAGAAAGTGAGTTGGAAAGTGGAGTATTTTTGAGAACTAACAAAGAAATTTCTTCATTGCCAAGTTCAAAGGCATTTGTTTTGCAGGGATATGATGGTCTCTGTCTCAATGATATACCGCCCAATTTGCCTTGTTTTCATAGGATGTGCATCAATTGGAAAGCAATCCGGATTATGGTAAAGTATCACGAACCCATACTTACTTTGGATTATATTCTAACTAAAAGGCATGAATCTTGTGTGGTTATGAAAGTTGATATGGGAAGTGGTTATCATCAAATTACAATGAAACAGAGAGATGAATGGAGAAGCATTATTATAGAAACAATTTGTTTGTTTAAATGGATAGTGATGCTTTTTGATTTTACTAATGCATTTTGTACTTTCATGCGATTAATGAACCATGCTTTTATTAGGAATTTCCTAGTTGTTTGGTTTGATGATACTCTCGTGTTTAGCAAGAACTTGAAAAGTCATGTTAGACATTTGAAACTTGTTTTGGATGTTCTAAGAAAACAAGTGTTGTTTGCTAACTTGAAAAAGTGTACTTTTTTCACGGATAATCTTGTGTTTCTAGAATTTGTTATAAGTTCACAGGGTATACGTGTTGATGAGGAGAAAGTCAAGGCAATACAAGAATGGCCTAGTCCAACAAGTGTGGGAAAAAGTAAAATCATCGGAACTGAAGGAGTAATATGTTCTGTAAGCAATGTTGGATGGATGTTAAGCCAATTGCTGGTCAACATTGAAACTAGAATCCTGACTCTCGCTACAATAGTTGAAAGAAGTTCTGGAAGCAATGTTGGATGGATGTTAAGTCAATCGCGGGTCAACATTGAAACCAGAATCATGTCTCTCGCCACAATATGTGTAAGATGTTCTGGAACAAATGTTAGATGGATGTTAAGCCAATCGCGGGTCAACATTGAAACAAATGTGGGAAATGTTAGAAGTTTTCATGGATTGGCAAGCTTTTACCGACGATTTGTGAAAGAATTTAGCACCATAGCTGCACCAATCACCGAAGTGATAAAGAAAAATGTTGGATTCAAGTGGGAAGAGGAACAAGAAAAGGCTTTTGAATTACTTAAAGAAAAGTTAACCAATGCTCCTTTACTTACTTTGCCTAACTTTTCTAAAACTTTTGATATTGAGTGTGATGCTTCAGGAATTGGAATAGGTACTGTTCTTATGCAAGATGGGAAGCCCATAGCTTACTTCAGTGAAAAACTAAGAGGAGCAACCTTGAATTATCCAACTTATGACAAGGATTTGTATGCTTTGGTTCGGGCCTTAAACACATGGCAGCACTACCTTTGGCCTAAGGAGTTTGTGATTCACACAGATCATGAATCTTTGAAGCATTTGAAGGGCCAACATAAGCTGAATAAGAGGCATGCACGATGGGTAGAATTCATTGAAACATTTCCTTATGTCATTCGATACAAGCAAGGTAAGGAGAATGTGGTTGCCGATGCCCTTTCTCGAAGGTATGATTTACTTTCTACTCTTGATTCAAAGTTGCTTGATTTTGAGTACATCAAGGATTTGTATATGGATGATTCTGATTTTCAAGTAGAGTATCAAGATTGTGAAAAGCATGCTAGCGGTAAGTTCTTTAGGCAAGATGGGTTTTTGTTTAGAGAAAACAAACTTTGTGTGCCTAATTGTTCTTTGAGGGAATTACTTGTGCAGGAAGCTCATGGAGGAGGACTAATGGGACACTTTGCCATTGCAAAGACTTTAGCAATTCTGCAAGAACATTTCTTTTGGCCACACATGAAAAGGGATGTTGAAAGAACATGCGACAGATGCATCACTTGTAAACAAGCTAAGTCCAAAGTGCAAAATCACGGTTTGTATACTCCTTTACCAATTCCTACTACACCTTGGATTGATATTTCTATGGATTTTGTGTTGGGATTGCCAAGAACAAAACATGGTAGGGATTCTGTTTTTGTGGTTGTGGTTATATTTTCTAAAATGGCACATTTTATCCCATGTCACAAAACTGATGATGCTTCTCACATTGCTGATTTGTTCTTTAAAGAAATTGTGAGATTGCATGGTATGCCAAGAACCATTATTTCGGATAGAGATACAAAGTTTTTGAGTTACTTTTTGAAGACCTTGTGGTGTAAGTTAAGGACAAAGTTGTTGTTTTCTACTACTTGTCTCCCACAAACTGATGGTCAAACTGAAGTAATAAATAGGACTTTGTCTATGCTATTGAGGGCAATCATAAAGAAGAATATTAAGACTAGGGAGGATTGTCTACCACATGTTGAATTTGCTTACAATAGAACTATGCATTCTGCTTCTAAATTCTCACCATTTGAAATTGTTTATGGTTTTAATCCTTTGACACCATTGGACTTAACTCCATTACCTACTTCTGAGTATGTGAATTTAGATGGCAAGAAAAAGGCTGATTTTGTTAAGCAGATACATGAGAAGACAAGGCTCAATATTGAAAAGAGAACTCAACAATATGCCAAGCAAGCAAATAAGGGGCGTCGAAAGATGATCTTTGAACCGGGAGATTGGGTTTGGTTGCATATGAGAAAGGAAAGGTTTCCCGAAAAGAGACGTTCCAAATTATTGCCAAGAGGAGATGGACCTTTTTCAAGTGATTGAGCGCATTAATGACAATGCTTACAAGTTGAATCTTCCTGGTGAGTATAATGTTAGTGCTACTTTCAATGTTTCTGATTTGAGTCTTTTTGATGTAGGTGATAAAGATTTGAGGACAAATCCTTTTCAAGAGGAGGGGAATGATGCAAATATGGACACGCTAAAGAAGGAAGAAGATAGCCAAAATTCAAATGAAGAAAGTGTCAAAAGAATGGATCAAATTCGCAACATAAATGGGCCAATCACAAGAGGGCGTGCAAAGAAGATGGGAACATCTCTTAATGGGCTAATTGACCAAGCTTGGGTCCATAATGATAAAGGAGGCCCAAATGACCAAGAAAGGTGGTCAAATCTGATCCAAGTCACCTTTTAAAACATGGTCAAAAGTCAAAAACGAGTTTTGACCACGCTTTCATCATTTCCTAGTCTAGTTCATGTATTTTCTTTTTCTAGAAGTCTCTTTCATCATTTTCTAGTCTAGTTAATGTATTTTCTTTTCCTAAGAAGTAGTTGGAAGGTCATAGTGATGTCTTAGTGACCAAGTTTGTCTCTCCTATAAATTAGGGAGACCATTTTCATTGTAAGACAACACTTATCATATTTATAAACTTTGTGAGATTTTATTCTCTTTGGTTCTTTGAAGAACTATTTCCGAACTTATCAAACGGGTTCATCACCCTCGTTTGTGGCGTTCAAATCCGACTTATCAAACGGCACCCTCCATAACCGTTTGTGGCGTCTTCATTATACCAAGGTTCGTGTTTTGTATCAAGTAGCGGGTCGCGGTCTCCATACCAAGGTTCCTATTTGTACTAAGGCAATGGGTCGAGGTTCCATCCAAAACAACCTGAAGATAACGATCCTACATTTAGCATACGAATACCATTCATCCTTGGTGGATATCGTATCAGACCGGTTCGTAGGCCGAACCGGTTCACCGGGTCGACCAGTCGGCTCGCTGGAGACTAGCAACCCATTTTTGGGGTAGAACTGGACTGGACAAGGCATCGGTTCGTGGTCCAACCGGTCGGACCGGTCGGTTCGGTCCGGGTTTCAAAACAGTGATATAAATAGCTCTCTTAATGAAGAAGTCTACGTTGAACAACCTATAGGGTTCATGGACCTCACCAGTCGCATCACGTGCTAAGACTTGAGAAATCCCATATACAATTAAGCAAGCACCTTGGGCCCGGTATGAATGCTTAACTCAGCACCTTCTAGATAAATGATACTCTAGAGGTAGCGTTGACAGAATCTCTTCATCAAACGTTTAAATAAAAATCTTATCATTACTCAAATCTACATCAACGATATAGTCTTTGGCTCCACCTCTGATGTCGAGTTGCCACCGTTCATTTGTGTCGCGGAAAGAGAATTTGAAATGAGTATGGTCGGAGAACATATTTTCTTGTTTTGCAGGTTAAACAAGGACCATATGGCATTTTCATCTCACGAGCAAAATATGCAAAGAATCTTGTACACAGATTTGGTCTCAATGGAGCAAAATCTGTAAGAACTCCAATGGGAACAAATGAACATCTCACAACAGATGACATCAACCCGAATGTTGATCCAAGTTTGTACCGAAGTCTATGGAGTCTTTTGTACCTGACTACTCGCAGACCCAATATATGCTTCAGTCTCGGTGTTTGTGCGTGATATGAAGCCAGACCCAAAGAATCACATCTCAAAGCCATCAAATGCATCATACGATATATCTCAAGAACTACTGATTTTGGCTTATACTACATCTCGGAAACTAACTTTCACCTCGCAGGATACAGTTATGCAGATTGAGCTGGATGTGCTGATGATCAGAAAAGCACGACACGTGTCTTTTGTGTATACATCCTCTAACTTGTTGTCATGATGATCTTGTGTCGTGTATGGATCATCCTTTTTATTCTAGAAAATGCTACTTGAACTAAAAGGGGTCAGTGTGAAAACTTTCAACTCTTATCCCACGTTTCACGACATTGAAAAGAGCTACCTCACCCATAAATATGTAAGAGTGAAAGCCACAAGTGTTGCAACAAGTATGTTTTTTATTCATGACAGGTTACACCCATTAATAGCACTTTCACAAATGTATCTCTGTAGCTCATGATGGGTCCTTAAAAATACTCTGCAAACTTGATACTATTCGTGTACTGTCTCTCTACTAAGTATATTTATTGAAAATTCATACCTCGCAGTTGTCTCAACTAATTTCCTTAGTGACTCAAAAGTCTCATGTCGGTGTTGAGAATAATTTTCTAGAAAGCTAGTTGTTCCCTTGTGACCATGTGCATTAAATATCTTCATACCATAATTTTCGTCTCATGTTACATTATCTTATCTCGCTATAGTTTGGCAAGTGAATCGAATTACCAACAAGGTGTATGACAAATTCGTAATCTTTGAAACTCTTACCTAGTTAGCTTTATTTGCAGTTTCCTTATTGAAATTCTCTTGCATTTATTTATACTCTAAATTACTCGACTGGCTTTCTCACATCTTTTCCATTCTCTCTTGCATAACTTAAGTTACGATATCTACCTCTAGCAAGGTCGTTCATCTTCTCACAGACTGTGGATCTGACTCTAATGATGATGTCATGTTCACTAGAGGACCAATTCTTGATGATATCTCCTCGGAACTCACCGAGACTAAATAATCCACACCATATCACCCAACTGTTCTCTGAACAAGAAATATGTCACCTCCCCATTGCCATCATATTGTCATGATCAAAAAGATTGTTTCCTCGCGCCCTCGTCCCAAAAAAGGCTCTGCCTCCAAAGTCCCACCTAAGCCTGCACCATTCATATCAGTAAACGTTTCAATTCTCATTTCTTTTCCTCTACTGCCAATGCAAAATTCGATGCTCTTATGTCGGGACATTTTGTCCTTGAATGCCCCTTGATCTTGGGTTCTTATGGTAAATCTGGTATCCTTTAGTTTCTTGAGGAACGTCACTTACTTTTATCAAACATGAAAGCTAAGGCTTTTGTCCCTTCTGTGATTTACGAATTCTATGCTAATATGTCCAAACAGCTGGCTATCCTGGAGACGCTTTCTCATCATAGAGTCTTCGTCAAGGTTCACATGTATGATTTCAACACGTCTCTCCTAAGATTTCACATGTATATCCAATATATTTTCACTATTCGTACCTCAGAAATTCAAGAAGAATCCACTATGGATGTTGTGGCATCATTAAATTAGCAATATTACTACTTGTATTGCCTAGTCAACTTGTATTAGGTGTTCCGTACCAAACTAGTACGATTTCTATGTTTGATTAACATTATTTTGGTATTATTCAGACCCAATGTAACATTTTTAAGGTGTGTTGTAACTCAGACAAAATAAGACCAAAATAACAACGTTTGTTTATGATAAAAGTTGATATATAGACTCATAAATTGCCATTTGATGGTACAAAATAGAAAGATTTCAAAAATTTCATAATATTAATACAAAAGTGGCAACAAACATGGGCTTTGAAGTTAATGTTGAACGTTGCCCACCACAACCCAAATTTGCATCATCGTGAAATATATAGAAAAAAGTGTACAACAGCTACTGGGCTAGAACGAAGTGATGGTCTTGGAGCCCGTCGTGCTGTCCATCATAAAACCCAATTGTTATCCCCTTCGAGAAAGAAATATATATACAACAGTAGAAATATCATACTATATATAGGTGCCCAAAATTCAGAAACAGATAAAACAAATAATAGTCACTTTTCTTTTTAGGTGGAATAACGGCCATCCATGGCCTCTTATCTCCGTTTCAGTCTACCTGTGACGACCACAACTCCGAAATTCACAAAACGCAGAATTCAGACAACAAAGATTCGTTGCATTGGATGGGTATCTTTTCCTCCCCTGTTTTTTGTTTTCTTACTTAATTTTCACACACCAGTGGCAGTGCAGTAGCTACTAGCTAACCAGTTGTTGTTTGATTTGAAAGGACCCGGATGGTATTCTTGGAGCTCCACACGGTGGTCACATATCGAGGCTTGAGTTTAAGAGACGCCTCGACAAAGATTCTGATGCCAGAGAAGATTTCCAACGTCAAGTGCGGGAGGAAAGAGAGCGCCTACAAGCTCTTCGTCAGGTGCACTACTGCCTACTACCTTAATTATTACCCCATTTGCCACCTCTGATGTCTGAAATTCTCTATTGATTCACCACTTTTTTTTTTTTTTTTTTTTTTTATTAGTCTCGAGTTATACCAGACACAACAGAGAAGTTGGTCGAATATCTTCTTGATACTGAAGCTCAAGAGATCGAATTTGAGATAGCAAGATTAAGGCCTCGGTCAGTTCTTCCATTTTCAATGCTCAGATGTTCATGATATATAAGTATTTTGCTATCATGATTTGTACGTATGTGTGGGACTTGTTCTTGAAACATCTGATTTTTACGAGAGAACAAGTGACTTTGCTTAACTATTGATGACTATTCAACCGAAACACTTGGACGGCAGGGTGGGGTGGGGTTTGTGTTTAGTCGTTGTCACTGCTAGCTCCTCCCCAAATGCCAGCATATGCAGCAGCAAGATGTTACAAATGCATATCGTTCGGACATTACAAACATCAAAAACTCAGGGGGGAAAGAAAGAAATTATAATGCGATTAATATTCCCTCACTTAGGAGGGAAGCATAATCCTGCTATAATCTGTGGTAGCTTTAGTGAATGTTCGTTTAAAATATCAAATATGGTACCACGCCTTTTGTCAACCTCTACGGTCATATTATATATTTGCTATAATTGTAAAATAGAATCCATTTATTCCACCCATTTCTTCCCACTTCCATACAAATACTTTATATTGTGCAATACCAAGTGAAATTAATCCAAACTTCTTAGGCAAGGTTCATGTTTTTTCATAATTGAATGTGTTCATCATACTGTTTGTTGAATGGTTGAGATATAAGCCTTCATTCAATGCCTATGCACAGTACATGGTAATCGTGTTATTCAGAGATATTGAATACCATGAATTTATGTGTCTCGTACCTTTGGAGAAATAACTTCAATCTCTTGTACAATGATTCCTCATTTATTCAGATTGAATGAGGAGTTTTTCGCTCACGTTAAACTTGAACTGGGAAAACTGCGTTTTGCTGTCTCAAAGACCCAGGTTCGTCTTTAAATTAAACCCCACTCAGATTCAGCCACGTGAGCTGGGAGGTTCCATTAACTTGTACCACATTGTGCTGTTTGAAGGAAATGGAAGATAGAGTTATTGAGTTGGAAACACTGGGAAGAGCGCTGCATGAAGGAATAGGTTTTATACTCAACCCGTATAAAGTTTTTTGAAATCAGTTGTCTTAACTTTTGCCCAATATTCTTACATAATTTTTAGTGCAGAAGCCTATGATAAAATGCAAGCTGAATTAGTAGTAGCAAGGAAGAGTTTGGTGAAAATCCTCACGTCAGATGATGTTAAGACCACTGTGTGTACTTTCTTTTCTGTTTGTAATAGTTTTCTACGTTTCGTAAAATATTTTGTTTGGTTAGTGAATTCTTTTCTCTATCGTGCAGCTTTTGGACATGGTTGAACACAATGAGTTGAATAGATCGTTGCTGACGCTTCTAGATGAAAATATTGCAAATGCATATCAATCTAACCAGGTCAGATTAATAAGAACCTGCCGTTATCTGATCCAGGTGCATTAGTCCTTGCGAGTCAATAAGAAGGAAAGAATCAATTCAAAATTCCATAAATTCTACCATCTGGGAAGTGCTAGGTGCACTAATATGTCATATATTAATGGTATTAGTGCACTGCACTAATAGAGATCTAAACAGATTAAGCATACGTAGCAGCGGGGGGCTATTTGATCTTCTTTGTATTTTACGAGTGCTATCTGTCAACACATAGTTCTTTACCTTAGAAATAACATAGGATATTTGTTGCAAGTACATTGAGGGGTAATTTAAAAGTCATTTGGAGTCAACTTTTTCTTTTAATTGAGAGATGGGTAGGTATAACTGAAAAAAGATGCAACAATGTTGTTATAATATGTACACAATCTGGCACTGAAAATGCCAATTCCACCTGCTTATGAACACCTAGCAATGCTTAGTATCTTTGATTACATTCTGGTTAATATTTTACCTTCTAATTATTTTTGTAACTGATTATTGACTTACAGAACCACGCTGCAGAATATATGGAAAAGCTTCGCGGGACCATGCTTAAGTACATAACAGTTTGATTTAAATAGTATTACGCATCTTGAGCAAACAATTGGTATCATTGTGCTGTATCTTAAGATTTTGTGCGTTACAGTTTTGATTTTTGATGTCACGTCGTAGGATAAGTTGTCACATGAAATTATGAAATTGAGAAACATTGTTAAACCTTTTCATCTAACTCAGCCGAATTGTTGAACAATGGGATTTATAATCCTGCACGGAGAGTTTCATTTAAATTTCTGTAAGAGTAACATATGATTGAACAAGCCTCGTGATTGCATTCATATCAGGTTAATTTTCCTTCCTTTTCTTTTGCTTAGTTCACGTACGATGTGCTAATAAAATGAAAACTTCTTAACTTCATTGCACTACAAGAATCCGGGGTCATTCGTGACCGCCGGCTCGTGACCGCCGGGCGGTCGCGAGCATCCGTGACCACCCGGCGGTCGCGGATGCCACCATGACCGCCCGGCGGTCGCGGATGCCACCGTGACCGCCGAGCGGTCGCGGTAAACAACGCTGTGACCGCCCAGCGGTCACGGATAGCCCCGTGACCGCTGAGCGGTCACGGACATAATTCTCGTGACCGCCCAGCGGTCACGGGAATCCATAGGCGGGAAACTTCCCGCCTAGTGGCGTCCGCGACCGCTGGGCGGTCGCGGATGCCACTCATCCGCGACCGCCCAGCGGTCGCGGATGCCACTAGGGTCATTCGTGACCGCTGAGCGGTCGCGGATGCCACTAGGGTCATTCGTGACCGCTGAGCGGTCGCGGATGCCACTAGGGTCATTCGTGACCGCCCAGCGGTCACGAATGACCCTCATTCGTGACCGCCCGGCGGTCACGAATAATATTCATAAAAAAAATTAATTTTATGGATTCATCTTGATGTGTTTATGATTTTTAACAATAGGTCTCAATACTACATGTGAATTGAAGTAATAAATTAGTACAACATTAGTAATTAACATATTAAAATACCGAATTAGATGTGATTAGGCGAGTTATGAACGAATAACATATTTTATGTTCTACAACTAATTCATCACATACACCAAGTTGTTTTAGATGTAATGTGTCATTTTGTGATGATATCTATTTTAATTTACTTAGTAGTAACTATTTTATCAATTTAACAAACATCGAACCTTAATTAAACAAACGAAAATTAAAATTATCGAATGAGACTCTTTCGTGACCGCTGGGCGGTCACGAATGAGGGGTCATTCGTGACCGCCTGGCGGTCACGAATAATATTCATAAAAAAAAAATTTGATTTTATGGATTCTTCTTGATGTGTTTATGATTTTTAGCAATAAGTCTCAATACTACATGTGAATTGAAGTAATAAATTAGTACAACCTTATTAATTAACATATTAAAATACCGAATTAGATGTGATTAGGCGAGTTATGAACGAATAACATATTTTATGTTCTACAACTAATTCATCACATACACCAAGTTGTTTTAGATGTAATGTGTCATTTTGTGATGATATATATTTTAATTTACTTAGTAGTAACTATTTTATCAATTTAACAAACATCGAACCTTAATTAAACAAACGAAAATTAAAATTATCGAATGAGACTCTTTCGTGACCGCTGGGCGGTCACGAAAGAGTGTCATTCGTGACCGCCCAGCGGTCACGAAGTAGGTTTGTGACCGCTGGGCGGTCACGAAGAAGGTTCGTGACCGCTGGGCGGTCACGAATGAGGGGTCATTCGTGACCGCCCGGCGGTCACGAATAATATTCATAAAAAAAAAATTTGATTTTATGGATTCTTCTTGATGTGTTTATGATTTTTAGCAATAAGTCTCAATACTACATGTGAATTGAAGTAATAAATTAGTACAACATTAGTAATTAACATATTAAAATACCGAATAAGATGTGATTAGGCGAGTTATGAACGAATACAATATTTTATGTCCTACAACTAATTCATCACATACACCAAGTTGTTTTAGATGTAATGTGTCATTTTGTGATAAAATCTATTTTAATTTACTTGGTAGCAACTATTTTATCAATTTAACAAACATCGAACCTTAATTAAACAAACGAAAATCAAAATTATCGAATGAGACTCTTTCGTGACCGCTGGGCGGTCACGAAAGAGGGTCATCCGTGACCGCCCAGCGGTCACGAATAATTTTCATGGTGAAAATTTTAAATTTTCAAAAAATTTGAATTTCCCCCCAATTCCATGGTCTTTCGCGACCGCCCGGCGGTCACGAAAGGGTCTCTCGTGACGGCCGGGCGGTCGCGAAAGACCTTGGAATTGGGGGGAAATTCAATTTTTTTGAAAATTCAAAATTTTCATTAAAATTCTATATATACCCACCATTCTACCCATTAATTTTCATTACATTCAAATTATCTTCTCTAAAAAACCCAACACTTTCTCCTCCTTTCCTCATTTCCTCATTTCCCAATCCAAAACATAAACACCAACATTTTTTCTTCTCCTCTTTTCTTATATCTTCAAAAAAAAAAACACCAACAATTTTTCTTCTCCTCTTTCTTTATATCTCCAAAAAACAAAACATCAAACTCTTATTTTCTTCTTTTCTTTACTTATAACACAAATCATTCTCTTAAATGATGTTTATATAAAAAAATCGTCCAACCATACATTATATTCGCAAAAAACAAATATTTATTCCGGTATTTTACCGGAATATATTTTTTTTATTTCGTTGAATGTCATCCGTGACCGCCGGGCGGTCACGGATGACTTGAATATTATCCGTGACCGTCCAGCGGTCACGGATGGTTTTTTTATTTCGTTGAATGTCATCCGTGACCGCCAGGCGGTCGCGGTGTCGCCCGTGACCGCTGGGCCGTCGCGGATGACCCCGGGGTCATCCGTGACCGCCGGGCCGTCGCGGATGACCCCGGGGTCATCCGTGACCGCCGAGCGGTCACGGATGACTGCCGTGACCGCTGGGCGGTCGCGGATGACCCTGGGGTCATCCGTGACCGCCAGGCGGTCGCGGATGACTGCCGTGACCGCTGGGCGGTCGCGGATGACTGCCGTGACCGCCCAGCGGTCACGGATGACCTCCACGACCGAGGGCATCCGCGACCGGGCATCCGCGACCGCTGGGCGGTCGCGGATGACCATTCGCGACCGGAAATGGGTCATTCGCGACCGCCCGGGCGGTCGCGAATGACCCTTTTTTCTTGTAGTGTTGGTCCATGCAAATGGTGTTAGCTTTGTGGTTCTCCTAGGTTTTTAATCTCCTTTAAGTTAGAACTAATGATAAATCACATTAGGGCCTCATTATATTATATCATTGGACAAGAGAAATTCTTAAACATAGTGTCTTAAACATGCAAATAGTAACATTTTGAATTGTTGGAAAGCTTTGGTTTTGACTAGTTCCAGTCTTCCAGATGGGAAAAGTGTTCGTCTCTATCGAAAACTTTGAATCGACATATAATACACTCAAGATAGTAGGTGGATGAAAGAGCCATTGACTCTTAAAATTGGCTACTTGAAATAAAATATTTCCAAAACTAAAGCGAGTTTTGTTATGCAATCTTTTAATGTTTAATTTTCATTTTTTGCTTAATTAGCATAAGTACTTATATAAATTAAATACTTTATGTGAAAAGAAATATAATGCAATATAAAAATTGGTAATTAATTAACTAACGGAAAATTTCGCGATCAAATGTAAATTGCTAAGGTATAAGAAGGGTTTTTATCAAACTTAGTCCACTAAATTGGCACTTTTTCAAATTACACTCACTGTGTTGGCGCTCACCAAACTTCACCCACTATGTTGGCACATTCACCCATTGCTGACACATGTCACTTGATTTGCCCACGTGGACAGCGCGTGGTGCTACGCGCATTAGTTTTTCATATGTGGGTGTTATTTGAAAAGTGGGTGTAATACACAGATGTCAACATAGGGGGTGTAATTTGGAAAGACGACAACTTAGTGGGCTAAGTTTGATAAAAACCCGTCAAAGAACGTTGCATTTGCAAATTCATTAGGATAACAATTATGCATGCGATTTTCAGATGAAGTTCGTGATTAACTGGTCTTTTTCTTTGCTCTTGTGCGTCCATCACTAAGGATACACATAGAAAAAAGGATTTTTTGCCATAAAACTACATTACTCTTTCTTAATAAGTTGTTTGGTGATAAAGAAAAGGCATAGTTTGAATTCAAGAAAGGAGCTCTTGATAGTTATTCAAGGTGATGTTGGTCCCCTGCATTCACATGGCTACTCCCTTCTTCCAATGCGAACAACAACGTTGGTGTGCCATAATTTCTCTATCTTAAAATCGGGAATCATTTTCACGCTTACATGGAACCAAGGAGACGAAAAGAAAATTCTCGCCCGATTTGTAACGCCCAAAATATGCCGAGACAATATTCGAGCGACTCTATCCTCAAAATGGCACGAGTCTGTGTTGGATAGTCCCGTATGCGGCTTAAGCCACGTGGGCCCATGTCGAAGGCACCGACGTGGCCCAAAAAAAGACACGTCGTCATAAAATGACATGCCACGTTGGACCAAACCCATGTCGGGCCACATATGCCCCTGAAAGGGGGCACATCAGTCTTGTGACCAATGTGACATGTGAGACCGATGATCGACGTGACCCATTATGAGGCATCGGATCAAAGGTCAACGTACCATGGCACGTTGCATGGTCACGTGCCCCACAAACATCAACGTGCCGCTTAGGGCCATCTGATGCGGCACGTCTATCACACGTTGATCGGATTGATCAAATATTAGACCGGATTGGTCAAAGGCACACTTGACCCACCTTCGAATGGTCCCCACACCCCAGTGCCTTCTTCTCATCTATAAAATACCCCCTCAATTCTTCACTTGGGTGGTTGTATTTTTAGGAGTTCAAGGTGTGTACTATCTCTCTTTAGAAAAAGCAAGACAAATATCCACGTCAACTCATAAGTTGACACGTCAAACCTCTTAAGGTGGACGGATTCACCTCTTGCGGCACGTCCATTTGTGGCACATGAGCTTGTGGCACGTAAATTGGTAGCACGTCAAACAAAGACACGTCAAATGACAACATGTTAAACAAAGGCACGTCAAAACAAATTACTTAATCGTTTTACCTCTGCTTTTTCATAAACATCGTTACGTCAATAATTGGACTAAGTAGAGACGAACTTGACTCCCACGTCAATAATATAAACTTTGAATCGTGATTTTACCACCTCGTACTGCAAATCACTCAACGTTAGAATATTGAGCCTCTAAGTGAGCTCGATGAATATAAGCATCGATGGGCCGATCAAGCCAATCGCTCCTCGCCTATGAGACAAAGACCCTTGACGGTCTTTCAACACACCTACAGGATATACATGCGCTAAAATGCTACTTGGCAGACACTATATTAGAGGCAACCTCGTGCACGCGCCAATGGATATTGAACTGTGCCCGATTTGATTCCCTCTTCTTACATTGAGACGTAGGTAGCTTGACCTTGCTTCAAGTTCAATTGCAACACCCAGTGTCCTTCCCTTAGTTTATGTACTTATCAAACTTTATTGCCTAACCTTGTTCCTTGAAGCGCATGTTTCCATCGAACTAAAAGCTCTTCTCATAGCCTATAAGGTGTGAGAGAGTCTGGTGAGGGAGATATCTCGAGACCAGCAAAAACAACCAGTACCAGAGCCGCCATATGTGGGAAACCACTACACGTCCTATGCAAGGGACAATAACGTCAAGTTCTACTCAACTCGTTTTTCACATTCTACGACATCAGAATCGTGAGACGAACTCTACAAGCATCCAATAAAAAAATGCTCTGGTTGCGCTATAAACTCTACACCACGTAATCCAACATTGTGGTCGTGTATCAAAGACATAATCGCATCAAAATAAAGATTAGGCTCTCTCCTCATCCCACAAGGAGATCGGGCATCGATTAGCTACACATCTCGACCTCAAGATGGTCTAACGCCTCCAACATCCTCAAACTGGGGAACTTGCGTCTAAATAGAGTCGACATGACCCGATATGTGGTGAAAGATATATCCACCATTAAACGACCTATTGAGGTCTAAACAAAGAGAGATGTAGCACCATTACGGCTTGCAACGCTAAATGTGCTCGTCTCATTAGACGAAAAAAGAAAGGAGTATAAAATCGGCTATATACGCGACCCAATTGATAATGGGTCAAGCCTACAAAGCCCAAATTCAAGAGTGGATATCAAATATCCATGCCCGATATCCCTCCCATATCGAATATCTACGTTCGATATGGTACATGTTATTCCAAAAAATCTTAGAGCGGTCCCGCACACTAAGATATATAAATACCCCAGCTCCGCATACCAAAGTAGGTTCATTAATTACCCTCTCAACTACCACTGGATATCGAGTATCTATTCCCGACATCACCATATTCCTTTGATGCTCAGCAAAGCCGATATCCTTCAAGAACACTGGATATTCAGTAGAATTGACATCCTATGGCTTCGACGTCTTGCCAGATTTGATGTCTTCCTAGATTTGACGTCTCCCCAAATTTGACGTCTCCCCTAGATTCGACGTCCTAGAATATTCGAAATCAGAGACTATCGACATCCATGAAGACCTAGCTATTTGTCTTACGATTAACTTTGAATCACTATACGGTTCTGAGGTATATCCAAGCCATCTGTATAGGTGTTCCGAATAAAGCTATTTGTAATAGTTTCACTATTATTCTTGTAATTCCACACATCGTCTGTAACCTACGAACCTGTACTGAACTATTAGTGTGGTATATAGGAACACCAGGTCTGTTGACAGGAAAGCCATGAAAATCTACCACCATGAAGAGGTTGCAGGACAACAACACAACGAATCACAAAAATTTAAGGAAGACAGTCAAACCCCAGCTAATCGAGGAACCAGTTGAAGCAAACAAAAGAGAGAAGGCGCTTCAGGCTTTTCAGGTAGATCCCAAATTGGAACATTTAGGCGAATTCATTCCCGTGAGCATAGATCCTTGGAATACCGATAGGGTGGTTCAGACAGGCTCAACTATGTCGGCCAACGTAAGAGATATGTTGATAGATTATTTGAGAAGAAATGTAGATATCTTCGCTTGGTCAGACTCATACTTGAAGAGGATAGACCCAAGGATTATAGTGCACCGATTGAACGTGGATCATACAGCTAAGCAGTGAGACAGAGAAAAAGAGCTTCAGTATAGAGAAGAATGAAGCAACAAAAAAAAAGTGATCGAGAAGCTGGAGGCTCGACACATTTATGAGATATGTTATTTTGAATGGCTCAGTAACATCATGTTGGTTCTCAAGAAGGAGACACAATGGAGGGTGTGTGTTCATTATATTTATTTGAACAATCATTGCCCATGTGATCCTTTTTTTTTTTTTGATAACTCCCATGTGATCCTTTTCCTTTACTTAGAATCAATCTATTGGTGGATCGACCACTAGATGTGCCCTCTTCTGTTTTATGGATGCCAAGAGTGGTTTGTCACAGACCAAAACTGCATTTGTCACAGACACATGAGTATACTGATACAAAGTATTGCCCTTCTATTTGCGCAACGGCGACGCGACGTTTCAGAGGTTAGTGGCCAAAATGTTCTACAATCTCATTGGGAAGTCTATGGAAGTCTACATAGACGATATTTTGGTAAAGAGACTAAAGGTTGATGATCATGTAAAACATTTGGAAGAATCCTTCGGGATAATTAGGAACTATAACATGAAACTCAACTCGAAAAGTGCACGTTTGGGGGTAGAGGAGGAGAAGTTACAGGCTACGTTGTCAATGTGAGAGGCATAGAGGCCAACCTGGATAATATCCAAGCTAGGATGTATCTACCGTCCCCAAGATCTATCAAAGATGTACAATGTTTAATCGGTCGCATTACAACCCTTGGGCAACATAGCCACGCTAGCAGAAACGAGCCTTCCTTTCTTCATAGTGGTGGAAAAAGAATGGACGAAGGCATGTGAGAACTCCCTTCCAGCAACTCAAAACATATTTGATGTCTCCACTGCCTTTGGTGAAACCTAAAGTAGGAGAGATGCTTTATCTATACTTGGCAGCTTCGGCTAATGCCGTTAGAACTGTACTTGTCAAGGAAGTGAAAGGCACGCAATTGCTTATACATTATGCTAGTCACGTACTTCAAGGGGCAGAGGGGAACTACCTGCAATTTGAACTTTTTGCTCTAGCAATAGTTGTAACGACATGGAATTTGAAACCATACTTTCAGTCTCATCCGATAACTGTAATAATAGACAAGCCGCTCTAACAGAGATGTCCCGCACAGAAAATTCGGGGCGCTTAGTCTAATGGGCGTACTAGAAAATTTCATGGAAAAGGCTATGGGAAGCAGTGTGGAGCATTCAATCAGTCTTATCTTTAGTATAACGCAGGATATTGGTCTTAGTAGAAAACATTCGGCTTAGTTGTAGCATGTGGATGGTTTGTCCAGAGCCAATGGAGGGAGAGCAGGGATACATCTTGTCTCTCCCGACTGTAGAAAATTTGATTTTGCCATTAACTTGACCTCTTTGAATGCCAACAATGAAGCCGAGTATGAGGCGGTATTAGCCTATGTACACATGGCAAAGGCTTTGAGCGCTGATCACTTGGAAGTTTTTACCGATTTTCAGCTAGTGGCCAATCATTTCCCATGATTTATTGAGGCTAAAGAAGAAACCATGGTCTTGTATTTGGTCAAGCTCAAGGCACTAGCAGTAGTATTTAGGATTTTTAACCTATCACATATTCTGAGGTCCGAGAACTAGTTTATCAAAAAAATTCGTGGAGAAAATGGTCACCCTCCTAGCCACTAACAGGCCAACAATAAGGATCTCAAAATTTAGTAAAGTTTGGAACGATGTGGAATTTATTTTCCCAATCCAAGAAGCTCTAAGTTGGAAGGATGAGATTTTCCAATATCTCCAGAATGTATGTAGCCTGAAGACTCCAATGCACGATGTCGTCTTAAGTACACAGCATATAGGTTCACTACCCACCAACGAGAACTTTATAAGCGACCATTCGAGGGTTTCTACTTATGAGTTGATCCCCTAAACAAGCAGATTTACATTATGATCGAGATCCACGTCGGTAGTTGTGGGAATCATTAAGGAGGGCATACCTTGGCCCATGAAATTCTAAGGCAAGGATATTACTGGTCGGCGCTATGGAAGGATGCCACGCTATTTTCTCGCAACTGTAAAATTTGCCATTAATAGGCAAGTTTGATACACACTGCAGTACCTATGCAACCACTTGAGATCACTTGTCCCTTTAACTAATGGTGCATTAACATAGTAGGTCCCCTACCCATCGCTAAGAGTCATAATTGTTTTTTGTTAGTAGCAGTCGAATATTTCAAGAAATGGGTGGAAGTAGAGCCTCTTGCAACCATCAATGAAAAAAAACATGATAGAGTTCATTTGGAAAAATATTATTTGTCGTTTAGGCCTACCTAAAGCATTAATGGAACCGTGTTCCGCAAAAAGGAAATTGTGGAATGGTAAAATGAGCTGAAAATTAGCCAACACTTCGCAACCTTGACACATCCTCAGGCTAATGGACAAGCGGAGTCCACTAAAAATACTTTAAAAGAATACACTTGGAGCGGCGACTCCATGCCACGGGCAAGAGTTGGGTTTATGAGCTTCAAGGTATCTTATGGGCCTATTGCACTAAGCTTCGTACTTCTACAAGTGAGACACCTTACACTCTAGTGTATGGCTCAGAGGCAGTTGTACTAACAGAAATTGGAATGCCCACCTGTCGAATCACGAGGTATGACCCCGAATGATCGACGCGTCTACGCGAAATGAACATGGATATGAGTGGTTCCACTAAAGACCATGCATATCAAAATACGCTGGCTTTTAAAGTAGGGATAACCAAAACCTTTGATAAGCAGGCACATCCACGCAACTTTCAAGTCAGGGACCTGGTTGTTAAAAGCGTCTAGGCCAACAAGCACGTGGAAAAACTGCAACTAAACTGAGGTGGGCCCCTACCGGGTTATGTACGCAAGCTCTAGAGGCTATTACTATTTAGAGGACATGCACGGGGACCCTCTGCCACGGCTCTGGAACGTACAACATTCGGACACTGTTTCTATAGTTAGTCTATCATCAAATGTATTAAAACTACGCAAAGCTTGATTCTCATTTTGGGAAACATTGGAAGCCAATACCATGTCCCAACATAGTTAAATTATATTATCTTATCTTTATGACATTAACTTAAATTCAGATTTTGCACTCACACCTCGTGGTAAAATGCCAAAAACAGGATATTTCAGTACCCTTGCATTAACATGCTAAAAACAACAGATTCAAATACCCTTGCTGTAACATGCCAATATCGGCATATTCTCTATACCCTCACGGTAGAATCCCAAAAAATGAAAAAATATCAATAAACTTGTGGTAACATGCAAATGGCGAAATATTCACTATACCCTCGCCATAGAATGCCAAAAACCACATATTTCAATACCCTTGCGGTAACATAGAGAAAATGGCAGCTTTCATTCCTCCTGTGGTAGCACGCCAACAACAAAAAATTTCAATACCCTTGCGGTAAACATGCCCAAAACAGCCAATTTCAAATACCCATGCGGTAACATGCCAAAAACGACAAATTTCAAGTACCCTCGGGGTAACATGTCAATCACGTCGCAAAATTCTACTACACTAGCAACAACATGTTGAATTATGACTGATATAAATACAAATTATATTGAAAAAAAATTCCCTTGCTATGAAATGTTATGCATGGCAAAGACCAATAAGTGCCTACACAACAATAGGCAATTTAAGCAAATGGTAACATTTCAAAAATAATATTTAACTCCAATAATGGCGACGCAAGTTTAAGTACACCAGTTCACGGAACAATACAAATTGAGAATACTTCATCGTTAAACGGGATTACTCTCCTAACTTAAAGGTGCATTCACTAAATTAATCTTCTAAATACTTCATCACAATAATCGCCATATATCAAAATTGAATAATCTGCCTCCCTTAGGATTTCTACTCCGGGTGGACTCTATGCCAAACCGCTATTCATTCTTGGTCGCATCTTCAAGCTTCTCAAGCTCCTATTATCGGGTCCTATTATGGGGTCCACACCCACTGGCTACACCTTGGTAACTATCAGAACCAAACACCTCATCCAGAGCGGCCGGAATGTCCACATCTCCAGCACCCCTGCTCACCTACAACAATAATGTACCCATCCAGTATGGCCTGAATGTCCACGTCTCCGCACCCTGCTTGCCAACAACAACAGGGGATTCACCCTCTCACTTCTTATGTCAGGATTTCAGGTAAAACCAAACATAAACAACCCTCTCTCTCGCATAAGGGATAGAACGGATCATCAGGACTGAGAGGTAGGAAATCATCATTCTCTAATTTTGGCAAGATTTGCATGTCAGCCCCCAACTTAGGATTCATCATATTAGGATGAAACCCGGCCCCAAGAAACCCTATAGTTCCAATTTGACCCGCCGCGACGTCAATACAAAATCTTATATCTCTTTCCCCACGCGCCTGTACGATATAGTTGAACGTCGAGGACGTTAGAAATTCCCGAACCACCTCTCACTTGTAGCGGTCTAGTTCAAGATAAGTTACTCGTTCAACTAAACTCTTGTTCCTCATATCAAGTGTCTCCACTAAGGCCTTATAGGCAATTCTTTCCCTCTCAAGGGTGGCATTCCAACACGCCACCTTGTATGAGCGTTATCCCCATATACTTTGGACAATTTGAACTAATGGCGGATATGATCTATGATGCCATCATGTTTGGCTTGAACCTCTGATAGTATCATATCATCTTGACATATGACATTAAAAATGTTTCCAAGTTAAAACAAAAAGCATGATGTCATCTGCAGATGCATCATAAATATGAAAACTCAATAATCTATGGCATAACCCTTCTACATAATATAACATGACACACACGTGAAGCACGCGTGGCACCCTGACATCATGTATTAATACCTTTGGTTAAATGGAAGGAGATATGTCGTCCAAGTAAGCAATCGCGTCTTTCTTTATCAGCTCATGCCCATTAATTCACATGGTCAGACTATCGGGGTTAGAATCCCTTAGGAAGCTATATTCAGGCCTTCTCGCCCGAATACTTTCCTCCTTCTAACGATTGGATCACCTCTTACATGTGGCACGAATGCTATCTGTTGCATCTTCTCGCACATTATCAGAGTTTGGTTCCCCGACCTCATCACTAACCCAAGACGATGACCACGTGCGGTTGATGGAGCCTCATCTAAATTAGGGATAATGGCCTCCTATTTCCTTGTGTCATCTGCCGATAATGGGCTCACTATTGCTATTGCATGCATCGCTTCAACTTGCGATATTTGCCCCACTGCCACTTACCAGTCTCTCATTTTTAACTGCGTCCAGGCACCGCTTCCTTGCGCGGTGGAAGATTCTTGACACGAACCATTTTTGCCTAGAAATGCCAAAACTTAGTATATCAAATAAACTGCTACATGTCTAACATGGACATTTCGGGGATACATATTGACAATTTTCTTCTACATAGAGAAAATGATGCAATTGAATATTACTCATGTCGCGTAACACAATATGTCGAAACAAAACCCTGCCATACATTTGAAATTCAACGTGCTGTCAAATTCGATATCCTTCACCAGTACATGGCCAAACTTTAAAATGTTACATCCAAAAATCCGAAGTTTTCTTCGGTGACACTTTGCTATCTAAACTTTGAAAAACAAATTACACGGGCAAAATGACATTATTTTTCGACATTTGGACGTATTCATGACATCACTTTAGATAGGTGGGCGTTAGAAAGTTTAGATCGCAAAGTGGCAACGGAGAAAACTTTGGATAGTCGAAAGGACCATTTTATAGTTTAGCAATGTGCAAAAGAGTCCTATCATCGATATAGAGCAAATTCGATTTATAACCTTTTGGAATTCTGCTCAAAGTAAAGTTTCCAGTTTTTAATCACTTACCTCACTCCGAGAAAAGTGCGGGAGTAATCAAGCTTTTACCTTTCCGTTGTTCACCTTGAGTTTCGTATAATCCAAAAACACGAGGAAGTTAGGGGAATTACGACTTAGAAATTTGACAACCAACTCAAGGGAGTTGGGGGTATCCCACAAGAGTTAGAATTTTAAAATTAGGAAATTGCAAAAATTATTTTCAAATTGGAGGACTACATGATATGGACTATATTTGCGTTCCAATCGATAATGGGTTAGACCCACAAAGCCCAAAAGTCAAGAGTGGATATCGAATATTCATGCCTGATGTCCCTCTCATATTGAATGTCTACGTTCGATATGGTACAGGTTATTCGAGAAAATCTAGGAGCAGTCCAGCACTCAGAGATCTATCAATACACCCCTCCGCATATTGAGGCAGATTCATTAATTACCCTCTCAACTACCACTAGATATCGGGTATCCATTTCCAATATCACCATATTCAACGACCACACCTCCAGTATTCAGCAAACCCGATATTGCCTTTTCTCGATATTCTTTTGCCCGATATCATTCAGGAACGCTGGATATTCACCAGACCCAACATGGTATGACTTTAATGTCTCCCCATATTTGACGTCCCACGAGATTCAACGTCTTCTGATATTCGAAATCTCCCCAAATTCAACGTCTTCTGATATTTGACATCAGAGACTCTCGAGTCTGGCCTGACGATTTATTTTAATACTAGCTTAGAATCACTACACGGTTTCGCGGTTTATATTAGTCATCTGTATACTTATTTCGAACGAAGTTAGTCTAGACACTTGTATAAGTTGTAGATGGACATAGTGTGTAATAGGTTCACTATTATTCTTGTAATATCGTATGTCGTCTCTAATCTGCGAACTTTTAACAAACTAGAGTAGCACCGTATAGCTAATGTTGCCACTAAAACTTCATATTTTGAAGAAATATTACACAAGTGTTGGTTGCACTCTCAAAGCCCAACATATAGTTGTGACTTTAGTCTCATAATACCATGATGAAGAGTTGGTCACACCCGAGTGCCTAAACCCAATATGGTTGTGACGTTGGTCATGTAAAACCATATCCAAGAGTTGGTCACACTTGAGTGCCTAAACCCAACATATGTTTGTGACTTTAGTTACACGATGAAGCGTTGGTCAGACTTAAGTGCCTAAACCCAATATATGATGTTGACTTTAGTCATACGACGAAGCATTGGTCGCACCCAATAGTGCTTAAACCAAACATAAGGTTATGACATTAGTCACGTAATACCTTGAAGAAGAGTTGATCAAACTCAAGTGCCTCAACCCAACAAAAACTTGTGCCTTTAGTTACGTAATACCTTGAATAAGAGTTGGTTGCACCTAAGTACCTAAACACAATATATGGTTGTGACTTTAGTCACATAATGCAACGATGCGGTGTTAGTTGCACCCATGTGCCTAAATCCAACATAAATTTTTTACTTTAGTCACGTACGACATGAATCAAGAGTTGGTTGCACGCAAGGGCCTATATGTAACATATGGTTGTGACCTTAGTTACATAATACCATATTCAAGACTTGGTCACACTTGGGTGCCCTAACCAAACATACGGTGTTGACTCTAGTCTCAAAGTGAAGCGTTGGTTGCACCCAAGATTGCCTAAACCCAACATATGGTTGTGACTAGTCACACAATACCATGATGAAGAGTTGGTCGCACCCGAGTGTCTAAAACCAACATATAGTTATGAAATTAGTCACATGAAACGATATCCAAGAGTGGGTAGCACCAAAGTGCCTATACCCAACATATGTTTGTGACTTTAGTCACACGACGAAGTGTTGGTCGCACTCAGGTGCTTAAACCCTGCATATTGTTGTGACCTTAGTCACGTATAACCGTATTCAAGACCCAAGTGCCTAAACTCAACATTATGCCAGGAGGAGTCTTTGGTTGCACCCAAAGGCCTAAATCCAGCATAAGGTTGTGACTTTAGTCACGTAATACCGTGATCAAGAGTTAATTTCACTCACGTATGCCTAAAACCAAACATATACTTGTGACCTTAGTCACGTAATACCATATTCAAGACTTGGTTGCTCTTAGGTGCCTAAACCTGACATACGATGTTGAGTTTAGTCACACAGCGAAGCGTTTGGGTGCACCCATGAGTTCCTAAACCTAACACATGGTTGGGAATCATGAGATCAAGGTCAGCAGCGGGATGAACGCCACAACTCAACAATGTGCAACAGACAATAGGAAGTAGGCGCAGCAGCAGAACTAAACGCGCGACCTACCCGGTTGAGCTAATGACCTGTGCGACAACACATTAACCAAAGCATCTTATACTGTATTTAGCATGGCCCACATAGCTACACCTACAACCACGTCAAACGTCTAGATGACCTGCACAACATTAACATAACCTGCACGACGTGCACGGGTATACCCATGACTAGACACGCGACACACCATTTTGCTGTTGTGAATAGAA
The DNA here is from genome assembly GCA_948329865.1 of Linaria vulgaris. Taxonomy (NCBI): domain Eukaryota; kingdom Viridiplantae; phylum Streptophyta; class Magnoliopsida; order Lamiales; family Plantaginaceae; genus Linaria; species Linaria vulgaris. Next base: position 60,371,361 of record OX415251.1, on the reverse strand, counting down.
AACCCCAATGATACACTTTACGGGCCTAAACTGTAAATGGGTGAAGACATTCATCGACGGGGGCATCACGAATAACAGCTCAAAAACGAATCTCACTATCTTCCATCATTATTCCACATCAAATTCCACCATTTGAAGCATTGCGATCAAAATAAGAGAATAAAGGTGATCAATACAAGCACACAATCATCCAAAGTTGAGAAACAGAGAAATTAGATAAAGACACGCTGATATCTCGTAGAGATCAAGAGTTTAATCTATCCTATTCTTTACTACTCTTGTATATATTATTGTTGTGAAATACTGATTGTGAGTAGCTAATTCTCCCAATGTGTGGGATAGGATGTAGTTGTCCCATTGAATGCACCTTAAACCTACGTTTTGATTATTTATAATGAAACTTTTTTTTAATTGGATTTGATTAATTGCTTATGCTACTTGGTGTATTGGCACACATGTTTCTTGAATTAATGTAGTGATGTTGGATTACCTAGTATTATGTTGAACTATGCATAGGGGATTGTTAATCTAACACTTGCATAGCAGATCAAGAAAATAAGGCTCTAGACTTTTGGCACTAGCATCCATAATTCTATATCTCTTCAAAAACTATGTGTGGATCCTTGACAAGGTGAACTTTTGAAGAGGAGAAAGTGCCTAATGGTATGTAGGTGATGCGAGAGTGCGCCAGATTTATCATGTCAACTTAAGAACAAAGTAATAGTCGATAAAAAGAAGTCTTATAGAGAGTTATTAGTATTTCGACTATAAAATACCCATATTCCACGCTAACAAAAGAAAATTCCTAGATACATTTTCCTTAATTTGTTTGACAGCCAAATCAGCCTATCAATCAATTCAATTATGTCTTTCTCTTTACTTTCAGTAGATATAACTTTAGTGTATAATTGTTCTTTGTATTTTTACCCAACCAAAGTAACTAGTTTCATTCAATTCAACAATGCAATTGCTTAAGGAAGATACATACTCTTAAGGGGATACGATACTTGACTAGTAACCTTACTTACCATTTTATGATTACTTGACTCGTGCACTTATGAATGTTTTCATTAGTATTACTACTGCATCGTAGTAGCAACCACGCACATCAAGTTTTTGGCGTGGTTGCCGGTGAGTAACGGTATATGTTAGCAATTACTTGTTTCATTGTTGATTTTTGAGAAGCACTTAATACTTTGTTCGTATTTCAAGTACAAGTAGTGCATGACATGGAGAGACAACGTGACACCACTACAATACGACCTAGAAATAGAGAGAACATGTAGGTGTAAGTTAAAAGAAAAACTCAACATGTCATACATCGAAGAAGACTAAGTCGCACCACATAGGACTAAGACAAACGGAACACAACCAACAAAGCACCAACTGTAGCAGAGATGAATGGCCATAACATAAGTAGAGGTCATTATGTTCGACCAACCAAGCGGGATGTATTACAAACATTAGAGGCAACACGATCATGCATAGTAGCGGATGAAGATCACAAATTATTCAATACAACCGTATTCTCAATGATCGGTCAAAGTCAAATTGAAGGAGAAGTAACTGAAGATCCAAATGCCCATCTTAGAGACTTCATTGGAGCGTGCAAAGTGATCCAAATCAAGAAAAAATCAACAATCTTGAAGCTATTTCCATTCTCACTTATTGGACAAGCCAAAATAAGGCTCAACGAGTTACCAAACGTAAACATTATGACATTGTAGCAATTGGCAAAACTTTCTTCTTACAATTTTACCCACCAACAAGAATTGCAAAGATGAGAAGTGTGATAGTCAGGTTTCTTTAGAAGGAACGAGAATCTTTAGCCGACACATGGGATAGATTCAAAGGCATGACAAAGAGATGTCCATAACACAACTTCCGAAAGGAGGTATTACTCCAACATTCTATTTTGGATTAATAGTTTGAGGAGAAAGGCGACTTGAGCAAAATCATAATTGACAAGAGTTTATTAAGAATGATTAAAATATCGATTTTATTATACTTTTGATTACTTATGATAGCATTTATTGGTTTTCATATTGGTTTGTATTTTCTTAACATTTTATAAAGTCATGATAAAACTAAGCTACGAATGACCCAAATGGATACTTTTGGAATACTAATTTAGAGATTCAATGAAGGAAGACTAGAGCATAGGGCGAAAAAAGAGCGAACATAAAAGATCATAGAAAGGAGGCAGAGACCAGTGCAATGAGAAGAGTGCTGCAAAAGGCACATCGTGCAACTGCTGCGTGATGTCAGGTTGCGCATCCCCTATTCGTGAAACTATCAGGATTTGTGCCAGAACGATAGAAACCCTACAAGAATCCCATAAAATGAAGAAAAACTATAAATAAGAGGGGGGACACAACCACTTACAGTATCTTAGAGTAGCATACAACATTATTCTGACAGAGAAACCCTATGAGCCTCTAGAGAGAGAGAGAGAGAGCACCACAAAGTCTTAGTTTAGTAGAATCCTTGTGTGAGAGAAAGCAGTTTATAAGAAGAAGAGATCGTCAAGGAGAGAAGAAGAAGAGTAAAGCTACGAAGTTCCCCCGTATCTAAGAAGCTTTTCTTTACACTTTTTATCTTGTTTATGTTGTTTGCTTCTTTGATGATTGTTGGACTCATGACTATGGGGAGCTAACCCCACTTATTGTTTGGAGTAGGAAAGTAACTCGGATTATTAATATATTTTAGCTATTTTATGAGGTGTGTACATGGTATTCTTGCATGTCTAGATAGAATCATAGTATGATATGTGATTAACCTTACTTTGCTAGGATAAAACGGAAGCACCCGAGCGGGGTCGCACGAAGTGTAGAACGCTAAGAATTGTCACATATATATTTGATTTGGGACTTTGGACTTGCGAAAGATCATGGAGCGCAATACCTAGATCACATTATATACGTCTTAATTATGTAGGTTTTATTGACTCGAGACTGATGAGTTAATTGCGTTGTAGATTTGATATCTCTACTAAAACAACTGACAATTGGGCTGTTTCTGCTAACACAATAGGTTATTCAAGACTCATAGGGGCACGGCTGGGATAAATTCTGAAAATTTTGGATCGTGGATTGACACAACAACTTTGAGAGTTAAGCTGACTTTGCCTTAACTCTATTGTGATCTTCTTGACCAAAGTAATATGCAACGGAATTTAAAATCAAGAAGATATAATTTTTAAGAAGTTTTCAATATTATTAAAAACTTCCGAGCCTTAGGCCAAATTACCATAAAGTTTTTAACAAAAATGTTCCTCACAACAATTCACTCACGCTCTTTGTTAATCGAACTCAACGAAGCAGACAAGTACGAACTACTTAACTTCTTTGAACTTAGACGTAAATAGTTGATACAAAAATTTCGCAAAAGAAAGACGAAGACAATACAAAGAATGATTAATCTCTCAGATTGTTTTGCACGATTGTCTTGTCTTCATCTTGATGAACTTCACATCTTTTATAGATTTCTTGAATCTTGCACGCCAAGATGTGTCGTTCACAGTTTTGGTAACTCTTGTTGTTTCCTTGTTGAATTTTGGCTTCTTTATGGACTCGATATCTTTCTTGAATATGCGTTTCCTTTATTACTGATCTAGCAAGGTAACACATCTTCTTCAAATCGGAGTAATCCTGGAAAGAATCAAAGTTGCAGAGAATCCAATTTGTTTCCTTCTTTTGAAAGCGTGTTGAGTTGACTAATTCAACTTGGCTTGAATTATGGAAACTTCAAGTAAGGAATCTTCCATAGCTCTTCCTTATGATTAAGATACCTTCATGGACATAAACATAAACAACTAAAACCGTGGAACTTGATTAATAGGTGAATAAAGGCAAAACTTAAATTTGGCAACTAAAGAACAGTTTTTGTACAGGCTCTCTGGTTTCAATATTATCCTCGATTTTGTCCCAACATCGTATAAATTTAATTCCAGAAAACTCTGCACTTTCAATTTCCCCCTTTTTGCCTTTCTTCATAAACCGAATGCATGTTCCAATCAAGTCCTATATCCAGAAAGTTAGAATCAACAAGAAACACATTAAACTACTAAACCGCTCACCCTTAATACAAGCTAACATATCCAAAGTTAAATTAGCAAAGACAAGTATTAAGGTCATCACTACATCAAAAGATGTTCAGACCCCAACATTCATCAATGTTGCCTCAACATTGAAACCATTGAGTTTTCTACATAAAAGGTTAACCAGACAAGGAGTTCAAAATGTGTTTTCATAAGAAATAGCAGTTAGAGCAGTTCAACATTAGCAGTACTTAGAGTTACATGCCATAGCAATATATCAAGGACATGTCCCTTGATCAAAATAAACCAAATAGAAATAAATGTACCAGCAACACAACCATATGAGCAGTTCATAAGAAGCAAAACATAAACTAGAACACTGAATTTTTTGTTTTAAGAAAACTTGGAACTATTCTCCCCCTTTTTGTGAAGATGGGAGTTTCTCCAAAATTTTCACCATGTCCTCCAGCTCTTTGAGATGCTCCTTCCTTTCCTCAATCTCCCTATGAGTATTAGCAATTTTCCCCCTATACCAGTTCAACAGATGATCCACAAAAGTAGAGGTTATGACCATGCACTCTTCCTCTTCGGACATAGGCACTGAAGTTCCTGCAAACTTCTGAGCTTTTTTCTTCTCAGTTCTTGGTCTCACTAATCCTTTTGGGTTCCAAGGAAGATCTCTCACTCTTGCTCCAGACAAGTAGCTTGGGAGAAATGTCAGTTTAACATCATTTTTCCTCCAACCCACAGTGACACTTGTCTTCAATCCTTGCTTGCTAAGGATTTTGCAGATGAGTGAGGGAAAAGGCAGCATGCCATTCTTCCTTCCAGCAACTTCAGACATTGACTTTAAAGTCCTCTCTCCCATATTTACAGCTAGCCCATTCTTGAGTTTGTACACCAAGAGTGCTGATTCCTTGGTCAGTACACTGACATTCTTGCTTGATAGCCAGTTGAAACAAGTTATCTTGTGCAAGACAGCACTAAGGGAAGTGAGTTTTGTGGTTGGCAGAGCATCTCTCCAGGTTTTGACCAACCCTCCAGTCAAGTCTTCAATCACATCATCGTAGTAGGGGTCCTCAGATTCATCAGCAGTTGGGAATCCACATATCTTGTTGATGGTGTAGGGTTCAATGTTGAAGACTCTCCCCCTCACCCAAGCTTTTCCATATTTTGGAGATCTGTAGTCCCTGATCCACTTGGAGAGATTCAGGTAGAACTCCATGACAATGTCAGGAGCATAGTCACTCAACTCCATCACTGATTGATGCATCCATTTGCCTCAAGCAAGTCCATCACTTTGTGTTCCTTGAAGCTGGCCATCTCTATAGCTCTTTCAGTGTGAATCTCCCTTCTCTTGAAGGAATCCCACTTCTTCTCCAACTCTTTGGTGAGATAATAGGGAGAAAAGTAGTCCTTCCCATCCTCAGGGTAGATCACATACATCCCATCTGTGTACTCTTCTGTCCCTGATGTTGCCTTAACATCAGCAGCAACATCCTGCTCTTCCTCGGTCTTTTCCTCTTCCTTCTCCTCCTCTTCCACTTCATCCTCAACATCCACCACCTCTGTTTCCTCTTCCATCACTTGCTTTCCTTTCTTTGTTCTCTCAGCAGCAACAACAGTCTTCCTTTCTCCCTCTTCATTCTTCTCAGCTTCAGCAGCCTTCTTCCTAGATAACCTCTCATTTTGCCTCTTCCTAGCCTCAGCATGTTCCTCAGCAGTTTCAGACATAGTTCTCAACTTCTCCACAGTACCCTTGCTCTTTTTCTTTTCAGCCCTAATCCACTTCCTCACCAATTTGTCCACAGACTTATCCACGGACTTCTCCACAGATTTATCAGCAGATCCACTACCCTCCCCCTCAACAGTTAATCAACATCAATTTCAGGGTTGGGCTCAGCCATATTTACCTCGATTTCAGGCTCACTGGTGATGAGAGCGGTTGATTCAGTAGTTGGCTCCACAGTAGAGGTCGATTCTCCCTGTTTAGACTTCTTTCCTCATCGCCTTCCTTTTAGCTGCCACTGGAGCATCATTTGATCTTGCAGCAGCACCCCGAGTGTTAGAACGGGTGCGCGCAGCTGTGGGTTCACTGCTCAGAGCAACCTCTGCAAGAGTTTGCATGGGCGACTTGCTTGCCATTGTTAGTACAAGAGATTTGAGAGAGAAATTGCAGAGAAAATCGAGAGAATTTAGAGAGTAAATTTTGCAGAGTAAGCACAAATAGTGAATAGTAAGCACAATTAAAGAAATTAGGTTTTTAATTCCTAATCTAACCGTGAATAATGGAGAGAGAGTGAATATTAGTGGGCAGTTACTTAATTTGAATCAAATAAAATTTTCCCACTATGTTTTTTCGCGCACACACTTTGATGTTTAAGTAACAGGTAACTAGAGCGGTTTCAAAAATTCGAAAACTTATTAGTTCCTGTTTTCAATGTTGGCCTGCTGCAGTGCACAATGTTGGGATAACATTCAATAACATTCAAACCAGAAGGTGGAGGTACAGGCTTTACCAAGGTAAATTCATGTGAGAGCTTGAGATACATCCAAAAATACATCTGAAACTTAACCCATATAGCAAGTGAGTACCTCAGACATATTGTTCAGATCAAGATCATGAGCAAGCAACATAGATAACAAGAAACACACAGAGATAAGCAGTTATGAATTCAGGAAAACATTCACTTCCACAGCATAGAAAGTCACAGAAATGTGTGTCACCTGCATTATATCACCCAAATTGTATGCCTCAACACATGAATTATACTCTCCCTAAGCCGAGACCAACACAACTGAACAACAAGAAAGAAAATAATGCAGTTCTACATGAATGCAACAATGTAGTGTCAAATAGGCAGATGGTAAACACATATGAAAAACTCTTCAAACCAGCACAGCACACATCTCTTATAATCATTATTATTTTCATAAGTCATCTGAACCAAAAGCTGAAGGTTGCTAAACAAAAAGCAATGAATGAGGGCAGCCTGAACTCCACACACCCCAGTAATAACATTAACAGCAGCAAGTTAGGCAAGTATAAAGGCCTTGAATGTTGGCAATTCATTTATCATGCACCCCAACACCACAATTCCTCATGTATACTTTCTTACCAACCTGCATTCAAGAGAATCACCAAGTGATCAGTGCTACTAAATGATAGGCTATCACAACCTCAGACAAACAGAAGAGTTTTATTACTTTTTCAAAACAAAGATCTGAAAATGATAACTAGAAATAGTTGTTAATCAAAGAGTTCAACCACACAAACCAAATCTGGCAAAAAAAAGATGAAATGAGACTCACTAGGAAATAAATTCAACAAAAGAAAACAACAGAATACCTACTACACCACAACCAATATACTAATGCTAGATAGTGGTGTTATGTCAACACTGATGTCCTCAACATTTTCACATATTGCACATGCCAAGAGATTTTCTCAAGCCGAAGAATCTCTCACTATATAAAGGTTTTGTAGACATATCAGCAAGCTGATTTGTTGTCTCAATATGTTCAATGTTGATCACTTTGTCCTCTACCATATCTCTTAGGAAATGATGCCTTATGTCTATATGCTTAGTTCTAGAATGTTGGACAGGATTCCTAAAGATACTTATGGCACTTAGATTGACACAAAACATGAGAAGTGTATCACTATCTAGCCCATAATCTGAAAGCATGTGTTTGAGCCACACAAGTTGGGTAACACATATTCTGATTCAGTTGTTGATAATGAAACAAGTTCTGCTTCTTGCAGTTGTTGATAATGAAACACAGTTCTGCTTCTTGCTATACCAGGAGACTAAATTATTCCCCAAATAAAAACAGCCTCCACTTGTGGATTTCGTGTCATCCACATCATCTGGCCAGTCAGAGTCACTGAAAGCAACCAAGTTAGTGTTAGTGTCATAAGAATACCAAATGCCCAAAGGTGAAGTTCCAGAGATGTATCTAAGAATCCTCTTCACAGCAACCAAGTGAGATTGCATTGGCTCAGGTTGGTACCTAGTGTTAGGGCCGTTTTTCTATCCGATTTGGGCTCAATTCGGATCGGCCCAACTAGGGTTTAAATTGATATTGTTTTGTTAAATCATTAGGATAAGTTAATCTTTTAGATGGTAATTATCTTTATAAGATATCATTCTATCTTTAAGATTATCCTACTAGATATTAACCATATCTCCTATCTATGTATCTAGACATAATATTATGCATGTACGTTCGATATCTTCTATGATCGTGCAGAATCCATCAAACAAGGAAAGAAGATCTGCGTTGATTACAACTGGAGATATGTAGATCTTATATGTTAAGGAAAGAAGATCTGCGAGGGTTGCAACTGAAGATCTGCAGAGATTCTGCCAATGCCTATATAAGGAGGACTCGACACAATTAGAAGATAAGCTTTGAAAAGGATAATTAGTGATTTCAGTCCTGTATCGAGTCAAAGTCTTCTAGTGAGAACTTCTTGTCAAATGAGCTTTGAGTTAATCTTGAAGTTCTCCGACTCAAAGGAGTATATCGAAAATAGTCGAGGATTAGGTGTTGCAACGATAAATTAGAGGGAGTCTAGATTTACGTTGGAGTAATTCCTATCATTGTAATTCTTAAGTAGGGTATTGTTTGAGTCAAACATTTGGGTGCAAACCCCGTGGACTATGACCATTTGGACCGAACCACGTTAAAACTCTTTGTGTTCTTTACTGTTTTATGTTTAACTGTCTTCTCTTAGTTGCAACAGTAAAACTATTTTTAAACATTAAAGAACTGCTATCTGTTGTACTTTCGTGTCCAGTTGTAACTACTGTCAAGTGCAATTGTCCACAATTACAAGTACCGCAGACACTAAGATCTTTGAATTGGCATCAAGAGCGGGTCAGTATATTCTATAGTGTAGATTCTGGTTTAAAAGATCTTTTTGTTTTTTTTCTCTTTCATAGATGGAAGAAATGAGGGTAGGTCTTTCGGTCACAAGGCCACCAATGCTAACTGCAACTAATTATTCCTACTGGAAAAATCGCATGCGAAATTTCATTAAACAGCAGGATCAAAAGGCGTGGAAAAGCATTCTTAAAGGGTGGACCCCTCCAGTAGATAACAAGGGCAGAGTAAAATCTGAACTTGAGTGGACCGATGCAGAGGAACTCCTCACAAAACATAATTCTACTGCTTTAAATATCATTCTTGTTTCTGTCGATTATGATCAATATAAAAGTATTGCTAACTTTGAAATTGCTAAGGATGTGTGGGAGGCCATCACGAATGCTCATGAAGGAAACTCCAAAGTTCGTGCATCTAAGTTGCAACTTCTGAATGATCAATTCGAATTCATGTTGATGGGAGAATTGGAAACGATTGCTCAATTTCACTCAAACCTCAGGCATATTGCAACTGAGGCTACCATGCTTGGAGCAGACTTTTCAGATTCAAGTATTGTTTAGAAGATGTTGAGATCTCTACCCGGGAGGTTCGCAATGAAGGTTGCGGCCATTGAAGAAGCCAAGGATATTGAAACTCTTTCTCTTGGGGAACTGATGGGATCACTCCCGGCATGGGAAATGAAGCTGGAACGAGAAGGTGACAGATTTGCCAAAGGAGTTGCGTTTCAAGCAAGTCTTGTGCAAAACACTCCAAACATGGAACTCACACAATCCATGCCTCTCCTTGCAAACCAGTTCAGCAAAATGAAAAAAGGTAAAAAATCCCATTTTGTTACAAGTCCCTCTGATTCATTTAAAAAACCTTCCGCTACTAATAGACTTGAAAACAAGAGATATAGAAAAGGTATTCAATGTAGGGAATGTCAAGAATTTGGTCACATCACTGTTGATTGTGGAAACTTGCTAGAGGAAAACAACAGTCGAGCACTGCTAACGTCATTGAGCGACGATGAAACTGACAACAACGATGAAGAAACCAAGGAAATGGGCGATGTTGCATTTACATCTATCTTCTCACCAAGAGAAAATATTGTTGTTGCAACTGACATTCTAACTGAATCCGATAGTGATGAGTTAGAGTCAAATCACAAGGTGATTGAGGTTTCCTTGACAAAGTATAAAGCCATGTGCCAACGAAATATTGAACTTGAAGCTCAGTTCAAGACTCTGCAATCATATGGTAGTCCAGTTCAAATGAAGAAACAATGTCTGGAACTTGAAAGAAAAGTGCTCACCATTTCAATGGAAAAAGATCACATCTCTGAAGATCTTGAGAAAGCACTTGCAGCTCAAAAGGCACTAAATGAAGTTCTAATTCTCACTAAAAAGGATTTAGAATCAGTCATGAAGAGTGTAAAGCCACTGACTCATGGAACTGAGAAGTTGGGGGAAAGTTCTTGACACCAAGCAAGTTGCAACTGGAAAAACTAGAGTTGGATTTGTTGATATCGGTGAACCAAAGTTTCTTCAAAACGCAAAAGTTACAATGTCAAAGAAGAAACGAATACCTAAAGGAGTGAAAACTCCACTGAATTACTCAAACATTCACCAACAAAATTCTCAAGTAAATCCTAGTTGCAACTTGAACAATGCTAAATATTTACCGTTTTCTGTTGACAGGTCACAGAGAAGCAGATTTGTTCCAACATGTCATCATTGTGGAGTGAAAGAGCATATTAGACCATACTGCTAGCAGCTTTGGAAATCACAATTTCCTACACCTTGCGAACCTACCCCAATGGTTCAAAAGAAAAGAAAGGACAATAAAAGAAAGAAGGCAAAGAAAAGTGCACCCACTGTTGCACATGTAAAATCTGTAAAGAAAATATGGGTTGAAAAAACTGCCAAAACAATTAATTGCCCTGTTACTTGCAACTCTGCTTCTAAAATTTCTATTAACTCATGGTTCCTTGATAGTGGTTGCTCCAGGCACATGAAGGGAGACAAAAGCAGCCTAAGTAAGCTCATGGATGACAAGGGAGATGTCATCTTTGGTGATGGTAAATGTGGAGACAACCTGCGAGGAAAACAAAAGAAGACTAGTTATACAGAGTTGCAACACACACCTTCTGAAAGGATCCTAGAACTGCTTCACATGGATTTAGTCGGACTATTTCAAACGGTCAACCAAGATCGCATTGGAATCTTCGTTTCACAGGCAAAGTATGCAGGGAATCTTGTGAAAAGATTTGTTCTTGACCATATTATACCAATGAAGACTCCCATGAGATCGACTGATCGGCTTAGCAAAGATGATAGTTGCAACTCCATTGATCCAAGTCTTTATAGAAGCATGATCAGAAGTTTGCTTTATCTCACTACAAGTTGTCCCATTATTTGTTTCAATGTTTTAGTGATGCAGGTTGTATTAATGATAGGAAAAGCACCACTGGAGGGTGTTTTTATTTAGGAAGCAACATTCCATTACACTTGCCACAGTTGAGGCTGAATACATCGCCGCTGGAAGCTGTTGCACTCAAGTGATTTGGATGAAACAAATGCTCAAGGATTACGATATTTTACAACATGAACTTACTGCGTTTTGTGATATTGCTTGTGCCATTCATATCTCCAACAATCCCGTTCAACATTATCGCACTACGCATATTGACATAATATATCACTACATTAGAGAATTGGTCGAAGCCAAGACTGTGGAGTTACACCATGTGTGTACTGACCTTCAACTTGCAGACATCTTTACAAAGGCTCTCGATGTTACACGATGTGAGCACCTTCGTAAGTCGTTGGGCCTCTGCCTTATGTGAATTGCAACAGGGACACTGTTGCAACCAATGGTGACTTTTCTGGACTTAATTATTTTTTCCACTGAGATTTATAGTTCCTTGTTTTGATTTGGTATACATGTTTTTCTCCTCAGTGAATCTTTGTTGACAAAAAAAAGAGGGAAGAAAAACAGCGAGTGTCTCAAAATTCTTTCAAAATGTAGGAGACAAACACCGAAAGGTGATTTATTTTTGAGCTAGTCACACCAGCTTTCAGTTGCAACTGGAAAAAGCTACCTGACCTACAAGAAACAAGTGTGAAAGCTATCAATTTTTATCCCACGCGTCTACTCATTGAAAAGAGCTACCTTGTTCACAAATGTGTCAGAGTGAAAGCTACCAGTGCGTGTGGGGTCGTATGCAAAGTTGCAACAGAGGAGATTACGTGATATCTGTCTTTTCTTGGACTCAGTTTCTTGATGGAATTTTTAATTATCTTCGGTTAATTTCTTTCCTTTGGGACTCTTTGTCGTTGGTTTCAATTTTACGTAATTTGTGGTGTCCTAATTTTCTCTCAATTGTGTTCCCTTTCGTGTGACCTTAAGAGATTTTTTTTTGGATGTTTGTTAAGATAAGATGGTGTTGACATATGATTATCTCAACAGGATTTGTGCATATCTTTCTCTTTTGTGGATATATCTCACGATTTATGCTTATTAGGAAAGATTGGATTGGATTAGGTTAGGAGATTGCATTTTGATGGGAAAGTTTCCGTCCTAATGGAATCCAAGCTGGATCGTCTGTTGTAACAATCGGGCACCCCTTGATTTCTTCTGTCAAAAAGGGGGAGAATGGGTTTGAGAGTTGCATGTAAGGGGGAGCACCCCTTAGTTTTGTTTTGAACTCTTTGAGGGGGAGTTGCATGTATTGTCACCGGTGTTGCAACTGCTACTATTCCTGCACTTCGCTTTTATTATGAACTTTTGGAAGTTTTTTTATTTGCTAACCACTTGTGCAGATGACTCAATGATTTTGACAAAACAAATCAAAGGGGGAGATTGTTAGGGCCGTTTTTCTATCCGATTTGGGCTCAATTCGGATCGGCCCAACTAGGGTTTAAATTGATATTGTTTTGTTAAATCATTAGGATAAGTTAATCTTTTAGATGGTAATTATCTTAATATTATTTTCTTATCTTTATAAGATATCATTCTATCTTTAAGATTTTCCTACTAGATATTAACCATATCTCCTATCTATGTATCTAGACATAATATTAGGCATGTACGTTGGATATCTTCTATGATCGTGCAGAATCCATCAAACAAGGAAAGCAGATCCGCGTTGATTACAACTGGAGATATGTAGATCTTATATGTTAAGGAAAGAAGATCTGCGAGGGTTGCAACTAAAGATCTTCAGAGATTCTGCCAATGCCTATATAAGGAGGACTCGACACAATTAGAGGATAAGTTTTGAAAAGGATAATTAGTGATTTCAGTCATGTATCGAGTCAAAGTCTTCTAGTGAGAACTTCTTGTCAAAGGAGCTTTGAGTTAATCTTGAAGTTCTCCGACTCAAAGGAGTATATCGAAAATAGTCGAGGCTTAGGTGTTGCAACGATAAATTAGAGGGAGTCTAGATTTACGTTGGAGTAATTCCTATCATTGTAATTCTTAAGTAGGGTATTGTTTGAGTCAAACATTTGGGTGCAAACCCCATGGACTAGGACCATTTGGACCGAACCACGTTAAAATTCTTTGTGTTCTTTACTGTTTTATGTTTAACAGTCTTCTCTTAGTTGCAATAGTAAAACTGTTTTTAAACATTAAAGAACTGCTATCTGTTGTACTTTCGTGTCCAGTTGCAACTACTGTCAAGTGCAACTGTCCACAATTACAAGTACCGCAGACACTAAGATCTCTCACCTAGCACAAACACATACTGAAAACATGATATCTGGTCTAGAGGCAGAGAGATATAGCAAACTACCAATCATGGAACTGTACAATATTGGGTCAACATTGCTTCCAGTGCCATCTTTTGTTATCTTCACTGAAGAGGACATAACAGTTTTGCAAGGCTTGGACTCTTGTAGCTCAAATCTCTTCACCAGATTCCTTGCATACATCTCCTGGTTCAGGAAGATACCATTCTGCAGCTGCTTAACTTGTAGTCCCAGAAAGTAGTTGAGCTCACCAATCATGCTCATCTCAAATGTTCCTGTCATACACTCAACAAACTTGTCTAAGGTAGACTTGTTAGTAGAGCCAAATACAATATCATCTACATAAATTTGAGCAATGCATATATCAGAGGTTTTTCTAAGGACAAACACTGTTCTATCTCTATCTCCTCTATTGAAACCTAGGCCTAACAAAGAATCAGTTAGCCTCTCATACCAAGCTCTAGGAGCCTGTTTTAAGCCATAGAAAGCCTTCTCAAGTTTGTACACATGGTCAGGATGTTTAGGATCAGCAAAGCCTTTAACATAAACCTCTTTGTCAATTAAACCATTCAGAAAGGCACCTTTAACATCCATTTGGTAAAGTTTAATCCTAAGACAGCAAGCAATAGCAAGAAGTAATCTAATTGATTCTATCCTAGCTACTAGAGCAAAAGTCTCATCAAAATCTATACCTTCCACCTGAGTATAACCTTTTCCAACCAACCTAGATTTGTTCCTTATAATTACACCATTCTCATCAGTTTTATTTTTGAAAATCCATTTTGTACCTATTACATTTACATTTGATGGTCTAGGCACTAGATTCCAAACTTTGTTTTTGGTGAATTACTAGAGTTCCTCTTGCATGACATTAATCCAGTAACTATCCTTAAGAGCTTCAGTTACAGTCTTAGGTTCAATGGAGGAAACAAAACAAGATGCATTATTAACAGTGCAAGAAGAAGACATACAAACACACAATTTTACCATATCCTTGTAATTAACCCTTTCTTTATTGCGTGTTCTAACTCTCTCAGTAATTTGTCCAATTAGTGACCCTTTCTTTACCAGTGACTTACCAGTAATTTGTCCAATCAGTGACACACAATTTTACCATATCCGTGTTCTAACCCTTTCTTTACCAGTGACTTCTTTAGCACCTGCAGAAGCAGTCAAATCATCAAAAGTGACATTCACTGATTCTTGAACAGTATGCAATCTTGGATTGTAGACCCTGAAAGCAGCACTATTAGGAGAATATCCAACAAATATACACTTTTCACTTTTGGGATCAAATTTTCTCAAATAGTCTCTATCTTTTTAGCAAATAGCAGTTAATACCAAATTCATGAAAGTGTGCTACTGTTAGTTTTGAGCCCTTCAAGATTTCATGAGCTGTCATAGTAGTACTAGGTCTAAGATAAACTCTATTACTAATATGACACGCACTATTCAAAGCTTCAGCCCAGAGTTTCTTAGATAGGTTTCTAGAATTCAACATTACTCCAGCCATCTCTTGAAGTGTTCTATTATTCCTCTCAGCAATCCCATTTTGCTGAGGTGTCTTAGGTGCAGAGAACTCATGGAAAATGGCTTTAGTTTCACAAAAACTAGCAAAACTTACACTTTCAAACTCTTTCCCATGGTCAGACCTAATTCTTCCTACAGAAGTGCCATATAGATTTTTAATACAAGCATGCAAAATCTTGAATGTGTTGAATGCCTCTGATTTTTCTTTTAAAAACTTAATCTAGGTATATCATGAAAAATCATCAATAATAACAAAAGCATACTTCTTACCATTCAGGCTACTAAACTCAATAGGACCCAGGAGATTCATATGTAGCAAATCAAAGCACTTATTAGTTCTAAGGTTAGTACTCTGTACCTGAAGTGGTGGATGGACAACTTTTGTTTGTTTACCTTTCAGGTAGTCTTCACAAACAATTTTACCTGGGCTAGTCAACTTAGGCAGTCCTCTCACAACCTCTAACTTCTGTAGTTTCTCCAAATTTCTATAGTGCACATGTCCTAACTTCTTGTGCCACATGACAGATTCATCTACCTTGGCATGGTAGCATTCAACTTCATCTTGAGCAAGATAGCAGTTATCCTTTGATCTTGTACCTGTCATGACACGGACATTGTCATTATTAAACACATCACATGAACTTTTATCAGAAGTAAATAGCAAGTTATCATCACAAAGTTGACTTATGCTAATTATATTTGCTTTCAATCCTTTAACCAACAACACATCCTTGAGTGGTGGAAATCCTTCAACATCCAATACTCATTTTCCAATGATTTTCCCTTTTGTGCCTCCTCCATAGATAACTGTTCCAACAGTCAAAGGGATTACATCTTTTAGGTTGTCAATGTTTCCAGTCATGTGCCTTGAACATCCACTGTCAAAATACCAATTACCTACAAGGTTAGAGTAAACAGCAGAAAAGACAACATTGCAAACAATTTTAACCTTAGGAGTTTTTATCTTTTCAATCCAAGTTCTACTTTTATGCCCTTCAGCTTTGTTACCTAATGTTGGAATAACATTCAGATCAGAGGTTCTCCTAACATTGGTACTGCTATTAATTCTTGTTTTCTTCTCAATCACACATCTGAATTTTTTGCAATAAGGATTAATATGACTAGGTTAAAAACAATATTGACAGATAAAAGTAGGATTTTTCATAGTATTGACAGGAATTTCACTACTCACACTACTACTTTCCTTGATTGAACCAACTATTAAATAGGCAGAATCAACATCTTCAGAGGAAGGTTTCTCAACATAGCCCAAACCATTTTTACCTTGATTTCCCATACTCAGCACTTCATCAAGCATATATGTAGAAGAGTTCCATTTGTCAATGGTATGTTCAGCTTTATCTAATTTTACCTTTACCTCTTTCAGCTCAGCCTCAGTTTTGTCAATGTCTTTCTCATACAGTTTCAGGATCTCCTTCATGCATCCAATCTCTTCCTTCAGGCTTTTGTTGCTCTTGATGAGTTTGTGGTTCTCAAGCAGCAGTTTGTGGTAGATAGACTTCAGGTCTTCAATGATTTCCTCCTGGGACATTTCACCTTCAAAGAAATATTCTTCATCTAGATCCACTGAGCCATGAAAACAATCAAAGTTAGATTCATCAAAGTAGGACGCAAGATAAGGTTCAATATCAGTATCATATTCATCCCAATCTGCAAAGAAGGTCTCATGTTCTTATGTTGGATCCTGAATGTTGGGGTAACATTGAGATACAAAGCAGTTCAGGGAGTCCTCTGGTGTCCAATCAATTTGAGTGAGTAGCGCAGCAGTTTGAATCTCTTCTGATTGTTCTTCAGCTTCTCCAGAACTGAAGTCATCTTCATTGAAATCATCTACACAAACCCAGTGAGAATTTCCTCTTTTTCTAAGAGTGTTAGCACATTCATTAGCCATATGACCATATCCTTTACATTCAAAACACTGAACATCTTTGAACTTATCAGCTTCTAAAGGAGTAGGTTTTGATGCCATGTACTTCACAAACTTAGGAGGAAATTTCTTATAACCTGGGGCACTATTACTAATATTCTTTTCTTTACCTTTTCCTTTAAGGTTCAATTTATTGAACTTCTTAGTAATTTTACCGTAGTTTGTAGAAATTAATTCAAATTCATCATTACTTTCATTGTCAAGACTTGACCCTCTTAAGGCAACAACCCTATGTTTGCTAGGTTGTGAGGCAAGCTCTATCTCAAATTCTCATCAAAACTTGAAACTGTAGATTAGCAAGGTTCCTAGATTCACTCATTGCAATTTTCTTTAGAGCAAATTTCGATGACAGTGTTCTCATAGCTTTATAAACCATTTCTTGATTAGTCATAGAAAAACCTAGGTTTTCACATTGGTTAGCAATATCAAGAGTTTTCTCAAAATACCTGTCAACACTTTCATCTTCACTCATCTCAAGTTTTTCAAATTGCTGAAGAAGTTTTCTATATTTAGAATCCTTAACAGCAGAATCTTCTTCACAATGTAACTCAGATATATCCCAGGCATGTTTGGCTTTTGTACAATTCTGGATTAGCTTGAACATGTGATGATTAACCCAACTAAAAATAGCATTAAGAGCTTTTTCATTAGAGTTATAGAGACTTACCTATGCTGATGTCCAATCTGCTTCTGGTTTTGGTACTAGATCACCTTCACCATCTCTTAGTAATGTTGGAAGACAGTATCCATTGATCACGGATTGCCAGGCTCGAATATCAATAGATTTGATGTGAGACCTCATCCTGATCTTCCAATATGCATAATTGGAGCCATCCAAAACTGAAATCCAGTTGGTATTAGGATTGACACTGTCCATGGTGTTGTACCACCTCAAAACCACTAGTGTAGTCGGTGTTTGGCTCTGACGCGAATTGAAAATTTTGGATCGTGGATTGACACAACAACTTTGAAAGTTAAGCTGACTTTGCCTTAACTCTATTGTGATCTTCTTGACCAAAGTAATATGCAGCAAAATTTAAAAACAAGAAGATATAATTTTTAAGAAGTTTTCAATATTATTAAAAACTTCCGAGCCTTAGGCCAAATAACCATAAAGGTTCTAACAAAAATGTTCCTCACAACAATTCACTCACGCTCTTTGTTGATCGGACTCAACGAAGAAGACAAGTACGAACTACTTAACTTCTATGAACTTAGACGTAAATAGTTGATACAAAAACTTCGCAAAAGCAAGACGAAAACAATACAAAGAATGATTAATCTCTCAGATTGTTTTGCACGATTGTCTTGTCTTCATCTTGATGAGCTTCACATCTTTTAGAGATTTCTTGAATCTTGCACGCCAAGATGTGTTGTTCACAGTTTTGGTAACTCTTGTTGTTTCCTTGTTGAATTTTGGCTTCTTTGTGAACTCGATATCTTTCTTAAATATGTGCTTCCTTTATTACTGATCTAGCAAGGTAACACATCTTCTTCAAATCGGAGTAATCCTGGAAAGAATCAAAGTTGCAGAGAATCCAATTTATTTCCTTCTTTTGAAAGCGTGTAGAGTTGACTATTCAACTTAGCTTGAATTATGGAAACTTCAAGTAAGGAATCTTCTATAACTCTTCCTTATGATTAAGATTCCTTCCTGGACATAAACATAAACAACTAATACCGTGGAACTTGATTAATAGGTGAATAAAGGCAAAACTTAAATTTGCCAATTAAAGAACAGTTTTCGTACATGCTCTCTGATTTCAATGTTTTCCTCAATGTTGTCCCAACATCGTATAACATTGATTCCAGAAAACCCTGCACTTTCAAATTCTTCCATCTGCCATAAATCCATTACGCGTGTACCATCAAGTAACTACCGAAGATTATACCTAAAATATAGGAAGAGATCTTAGTGAAACCTGACCTCTAAATAATCTTTCTTTATATTGCATACAAACGTAATCAATTTAATTATTTTCTAGTTTAGTTAGTTAAGTTTAATTCA
Organism: Linaria vulgaris; assembly: GCA_948329865.1. Taxonomy (NCBI): domain Eukaryota; kingdom Viridiplantae; phylum Streptophyta; class Magnoliopsida; order Lamiales; family Plantaginaceae; genus Linaria; species Linaria vulgaris. The sequence continues at coordinate 60,352,213 of OX415251.1, read as the reverse complement.
AAGCCTTAGTATTTTAATAGATTTTATTTATGTCTTAGATTCATTGTCTTGTATTGTTATTTTGCATTCAAAACCAAGAAATACATAATTTACTGTTTCTTGCATCTTAGATAGAATTCATTCTTGCATCATAGTTATTAAGTAACTTAGATAAATCATTCTTAGTTTAATTGCATTCATAACATTGTTAGATGAAATAGCATTCATCATGCAAACACAAGAGACAAAAGTGGCAGTAGTTACTATTATGCATCTAAGTGATTCATTCAGGAGTCTACCACTCCCTTGGGATTTGATACTTGGTTTGTAACTATACTTACCATTTTATTATTACTTGATTTATGCAATTGCGACAAAGTGGGACTTAAGCGTGATAATTATTTGTTAGCTTAGATTCTATTTTGTTATCACACCTAACGCCCCATCAAGTTTGTGCCGCATTGGCAAGGAATAATGCATATTTTTGTTTCGAGTGAATCATTGAGCTTATTTGAGGAGATACATATAGCTTTTGTTGTTTGCAGTTGAGGAGCATGCATGGAACCAATCAACGAAATCTCCCCTGCACCTTTCCACAATAAACAGAAAATACCCAATACGTTGAGAGCATTGTTTCTTTCTAGAGTTGCACGAGAGTTACTCCCAACAACACCAGCTGAAGAATAAAAAATTAATAAGGCGATGCGTATACTATTCAGCAAGCAGGTTGGGAAGTATCAGTTCAATGGGATTTACGATGAAGATTTGGTGCATCAAGTGGCACTATTTGAGGGGTTGTATAATGGTCTGATTTACAACAAATCACCAAGAAAGCTAATAGTATTTCTTATGTCCTTGTCATAAGTAGCACTTTATTGGTTCACTAATGTTATGACAGAGGATAACATGGGAAATGATAGTTGAAGAATTTAAAGAAATTCTCGCTAACCTCAGAAGAAATGGTAGCAAAGAGGGAAATTTTAACTACGAGCAAGATGAAGGTGAGATAATTATGCAAGCATGGGTCAAGTTCAAAGAAATAACCGGAAGGCTGAACCAATGTGCTGGATTCTTTTTTTTTTTTTTTGGTGAACCAAGGAAATACAAAGGCCTTAGGCCATATCAAAGTCTAAAACCTCTAAAACATGAGGAGGTTCATCCCAAAATAAAGCTCGCTCCTCTCCACTTGACTTAAAATTTGCTAAACTATCCGCCAATCTATTAGCCATTCTCGGTATCCATTTGATCGCGCATGACCAAGGTTGGTTTATCAATCTTATGCACTCATTAACCGCTTCTCTTAGCTGCTCCGGAGTTTCTATCTCTCCCATTATCATTTTCACCGCTGAAAGCGAGTCGGATTCCACTTCTATGCGTGGTATACGTTGCTCCCAAGCCAATTCTAATTCCCTCTTGATCGCTTCTATTTCCACCTCATCAACCGTTGGTGTCTTTGCGTGGAAGCCCCATAACCATTTGCCAGTGGTCGATCTAAGGACGCCACCTGCCGTACCCCTGTTTTCCGCCTTACGGACACATCCGTCGACATTAAGTTTAACCCAATCTTCCTTCGGTTTCGTCCATCTTTGTTTCTTTTTGTCGTTCAGCTTTTTCCCTCTCTTTGCTTCAAAAAGATCCACACATAGTGTTTTAATCTTCATAAGAGTTCCGCTCGGCATAACCACTCTATTGCTGAAAGATTTTTCGTTTCTCGCTTTCCAAATATTCCAACACGTAGCGACGAAGACACTCGACCAGCTGCTGCTCGGATGAATAGCGCTGATCCACGGCTTTTCCAATGAATTCTCCTTCAACCAACGATGATCTGGGATTTTATTGAACTCGTCCAGTTCCTCCCGTCCCAAAATTCTTTTCCAGATTTCCTTCGCCTTGCAGCAATGTCGCAGGACATGTAGCGCTGTTTCCTCTTCTTCATTACAGTTGGGACAGTGAGCATCATCAATCATTTTCCTTTTTTTTCGAAGACTATTCGTTACTAACCGATCTTGTCCCGCTAGCCAAAGAAAATATTGAAGTTTGCTGCTCACTTCCACTTTCCAAACCCATCTACGGTTTATATTCAAGGAACTCGCAGCAGAATGATTTTTATGGAATGCGAGATACGCCGATTGGCACGTAAATTTACCATTCGACGTTGCGCTCCACAAGACAAGGTCTTCAGCCTCGGAAAAATTTATTATGTGCCCTTCTAGCTCCTCTTTCAGTTTTTGCGGGATGTGAGTGTGAAATACTTCCCATTTCCATGCTCCGAACTCATCCACGACCTCGCGCAACCTTAGATCGGTGTCCTCCGGTTGAATAACAATCTCTTCATCACTTAACCTTCTTGAACCTATCCAATTATCATGCCAAAACCGTATCCTCTTCCCATTCCCAACATTCCAGCGAATAAACGGCCTCATTAGAGCAACGCATCGAACCACTCCTTTTCAAGTGACACTATCCGTCGGTTTAGCGATGTATTCAAGAAGAGAGTGCTCTTTGAGATATTTAGACTGGATCAGCTCCTTCCACACCGAGTCTTCATTCGTAATAATCTTCCAAGCGAGCTTTGCAAGTAACGCCTCATTGCTGATACGTGCAACCCGGATCCCAAGCCCTCCTTCTTGTTTCGGCCGAGTAACCTTTGGCCATCCCACCAAATGGATTTTTTTTGTGTTCTCATCCGCCGACCAAAGGAAGTTCCTATTTAATTTGTCTAATTTATCGCACACGTGTTCGGGTAACCACGTCGATTGCATCGAGTAGATTGGCATCGCCGTGGAAACTGCTTGGATTAATGTTGCCCGTCCCGCCATCGACAAGACCTTCGGTTTCCAGCCATTATAACGAAGGAGAATTCGATAAAATAAATCTGCGAAAGCCTCTCGGCTGATTCTTCCATGCGTGAGATTAATCCTGAGATATTTCTCTAGGTTGCACGTCTGTCCAAACCCCATCAAGTCACATATAGCTCGTTTAACCGCTGAACCTTGTCTTCTTGAGAAGAATATTTTTGATTTGGTAGTATTCAGTTTCAGTCCCGAGGCCGCGCAAAACTGCTCAAGAACTCCTTTGATCGCTCGTGCCGTCCCAAGATCAGCCTTACCCATTAATATTAAGTCGTCCGCGAAAAAGAGGTGGGAGAGGGTCGGCCCTCCTCTACAAGGATTCAGCGGTTACCATCTCTTCCAATCGACATCTTCATTAATCAAGTATGAGAGTCGCTCTACGCATAGGATGAAGAGATACGGTGATAAAGGATCCCCCTGTCTCAGTCTACACGAGTGATGGAATGGTTCGAGTGGGGAGCCGTTCCAAAGGATTTTTGTAGTTGCATTTCTCACGCTAAACATGATGAGTTCGATTAGCTCCGTTGGAAAGGCGAACGAGTAGAGCGTATCCTCTAAAAAATCCCAATTCACCTTGTCGTAGGCCTTCTCGATATCAAGTTTAAGATTCATATACCCCAATTTTGCTTTCTTTTTATTCTTCAGGGAATGAAGTACTTCTTGCATTACAAATATGTTATCTTGCGTACTTCTATTTTTAATAAAGCTGGATTGCGTAGGTGCAATGATGCGCGACATTATTCTTTTAAGCCTCATCGTGATACACTTTGTAACGAATTTGTAGAGCACGTTGCAAAGTGATATCGGTCGAAATTGGGATATCAGCATCGGGTCCTTGATCTTTGGAATTAGGCAAAGGTATGCCTCACATATTCTCGGATCAAATTTTTTCCTTTCGAATGTCTCCTCCGCGAACTGAAGAAGTGAGGTTTGGATCCAGTTCCAACTTTTTTGGTAGAAATGAGCTTGCAATCCGTCCGGTCCTGGGGCTTTGAAAGCATTGGTGGCAAATACTACCTCTTTGAGCTCGGTCATGTCAATTTTTCTCCTCAATTCTTCTTGCTCCCCTGTTGTAAGTCGCGCTTGATATGGCGACTGGATCAGCCGATTTCCAGCATTGTGCTGCTGGTTACCATCCGAAAATAGGCTTGCAAAATAATTCTTGGCATGAACTTGTAGCTGCTCTTCCTCGTCGACCCAAAACCATCAATTTTCAGCGCGCCTATTCGGTGTTTACGCCTTCTTGTCATCACCACTTTATGAAAATATTTCGTATTCCTTTCCCCGTCGCGTATCCATTTAAGACGAGACTTTTGATACCAAAAAATTTCCTCTTGCCTCAAGACCTCATTGAACTCAGCGATCAAGGATACCTCCAATCGATTGAGATACGAATTTGGTCGGATGGCTAAGGCTTTTTGGATTCCGGACAGCCGCGACATAAGCTTTTTCTTTCTTGCGAATATATTTCCAAACTGCTGTCTATTCCATGGCTCGAGTACCCCGGGTATGTCTTTAATGGCAGCAAGCATGTTCTCTTTCCCCTCCCAGATTCCCTTCAACATTTTTTCGCACTCCGGATGAAAGAACCATGCCGCTTCGAACCGGAAGGGTTTAGGACCAAGCCGTTTTTCTCCACCATCACAAACATTCAGCAGCGGGGCGTGATCCGAACAAGTCTTAGCTAAAATAAGGACCTTGTTGCTAGGAAAATGATCTATCCAAGCCTGATTTGCTACCGAACGATCTAGTCTCCCTTTAATGTTCTCTCCGGACTCTCTTTTATTTGTCCACGTGAAGGCCGGGCCCTCGTACCCGAGGTGCATGAGGCCACACCTTTATAAATAATTCCAAAAGAATTATAGGCAACTTAGTAAAGGCGTTCTCCCTCCCTTCCTTTCGTTGGCAAAGCATACCTCATTAAAATCTCCGGTGACTATCCACGGTTCCTCATTCTCTCTTGCCGCAGTCACTAGTTCCTCGAAGGCTCGAATTTTATCTATTCTCCTTGGCTGTGCATAGATCCCAGTAATGCGCCATGGATCAGTAGGTTTCGGTTTTACGCAAGCATGAATAGTTTGGTCCGTAACTCTAAGAATCTCGACTTCCACCTCGTCCTCCTGCCATAACATCCAAACTCCCCCCATCATCCCATTCGTTGGTGCCATAACATGTCTAGAGAAACCCAAAGTGTTGATGATTTCTCTAGCGTGTTCTTCACACACTCTTGTCTCCAGAATAAAAATAACTTTGGGTCTATGTACCCTAATAAACTCCCTGAAGTTCGATCGAAACTCCTCTTTCCCCGCACCTTGACAATTCCTAGATAGAATTTTCATTGATAAATTGCATAGGTGTTCGGGTTGGACGGGATATTCAACTCTGTGTCCCATCCATTGGACAATCATCTGCCGCAAAATCTCGAGGATAACCTGACTCTGTCTCATGAATTCCCATTGGCTCAGCGCCGTTATCTGATGCCATGTGTACGAGTTCTCTTCGTTCGGTACCCGTACTACTCGCACCTCTATCTCCCAAATTTGCGCTGGGATGTCCAAGACTTGTACTAACCTGTCTTGTCTCCTTGTTCGTGATATCTCCAAGAGGCCTTGAAATCTGCGTATTCTTGTCATAAAATTCGGAATCTCCAGCCATCTTCCGATTAGACTCCCATGTCTGTAGAATACCTGAAAGATTAACATTTTTCCTGCCGAATACGAACTGCTGCGTTTCTTGGCTTTTTCCTCCTACTTCTTGAGGCCACTCGGTATTTATATTTTCCTGTAGCGCTGAGAAGGAATTCCTGGTATTTAAGGAATCCTTCTGCCTCTCAGTTTCCTTACTTGCCTTCTTAAGGAAATTGACTTGCCTAGAACTCTTAGTTTCCTTAGCACCCTTCTTCCCTTGTGTATTGATTTGGTTTGTAGGCGCCTGACTTCCTGATAGTTTGTAACTTGCGTTACCTTTCTCCAGTAGAAGCGCTGCTGGCGCAGCCTTGGTCATCCCCATATTTGTTGAGTCCGATTGCTGCCTTCCTTTTTCTTTATCCGAATTCACGTGGACATGACCCCGACTTTCTCTATTTAATACTTGTTTCCTCCTTGGTTGCGCAACCATCCACTCCCCGTACTCTTTTTTCTTCGCCTTTGCCACCAACCTGTCTTCTTCCACTACTTCCTCCACTGTGTCGTCCATAGATAAATCAGCACTATTTTCCGGTGCTTTTTTGTTCGACATGCCCGACCTTCCACATTGTTCTTTCTTATGCCCTGCTTTCCCGCAAGTGTAGCACACCGCCGACAAGTTCTCGTATACTACCTGGTAAACGACGTCATCTATACATACTACCAAGTCGAGTGGGATATCTGTCCTTACTTCCACACAAAATCATGCATATCTACCGCGGGTCACCGAATACGTATTACCATCTATTTTGATTGGATCTCCAATACTCTTTGCTAGGGTGCGGATCCAAGTTTTTCGGAAATATTCAACTGGGAGATCAAGAATACGTACCCATGTTATTGCGCTATCAATTTTGTCCTTGTCCGCTCAGAATTTGGGGCACCATTTGCGAATCGACAAGAAACTTCCCGCTAGTTGCCACGGGCCTTCGGTGAGAATTTTCACTCGTTTCTCCTCATTCAATCCCTTCAAGCAATAGCAGTTATGTCCGAGGTCGACAAGCTTGAAATTGCTTTGCAATTTCCACATTAAATCGAGTTTCGTTACCAATGCCGGGTAATACCACGTGCTCCCCAGAACCCTAATAATTATCGCATCTTTCCATTGATCCTTCATCCGATTTTTCATCTCGGGAAGACTAGTGAATCTCTTCATTGGCATGCCCTTTGTTGGCGGACTGGAGATAATGAGATCTACTTCCTCATCCAGAGATTCCTCATCAAATCGCACATGGTCATGTTTCTTTCGGATTACGTCGGCGTATGTTGTGTTCTTGATTTGGGATGCATTGATTGTCTGCGTATCCATCATCGGGTTTTCGAGTGCCCTTTCTGTACTTTCTTCCGATCTATGTCGTTCAAATCCAAATCCGACGAGACGAATTCCGTGGAAGCCGGGTTGATTGCCTGAGTATCATCGGGTGGTGAGAGTAGCATTTTTTGCAATGTGCTGGATTCGAAGAGACACAATGGTGCAAGTTTTCTACTAGAGAATGAGCCTGAAAAATAAGCTCATACTGAACTACACGGTTGAAAAACAACACAGACGAATCACGCAAGCGCAATTAAGATGTGCGAACTGATTTGGTGGGACAATAATTCCATAAACTACCGCGTCCAATTGCGCGTCAATCTTTACATAATGTCGTTGACGCGCAATTAGGATGCGAAATGAACACATTGCGCCTCAAACATTTCTTGTAGTACACGTATCTCAGTTCGAAAGGCATCATAAGACATGCAGAAATCAGAATCTAGGGAATTTAGATGGGAAATCTCTAACTTTACCTTTCTTACCATACTCATATTTTTCTTCTGTTTAAATTCCATTGATACATGAGTTGATTTCATTCTAATTTTATTTATTATAGGAGAGTTATGCAACTTAATAATTCTAATTAAGAATTCTCCTATTTGGAACTCTAATTACTATTACAATTCTATTATCTCTCAGAATTCATAAGGCTGTTTCTTCTATACTACTCTCATCTATAAAAAATTCTTGAAAGAAAATTATATTTTTCTTTTGTTCTTTGTAGAAGAACATGGCATCTGGAAGGTACTACACTATTGATCCAACAACTGGAACACCACCGAGAGCATCAAAACTCTCACTGGCTAAACCAAAATTCGATCGCAAATAATTTCAAAACAAAGTTTACCTCGACTTGTACAAGGCATTATTGAAGAGTCACTGTGTTGATGAACAAGAAGTACGAAGGTTGACGAATATATTGGAGCAAGATGGATTATAACGAATGATGAGATGACCAGGTATTGTGAACGACACCATTATTCACGAATACTATGCTCATTATGTAGGAGGCGATAGGAATGTTTGGTTTCGAGGTAGATTAGTTCAAATCACTGCGAGAGACGTGAAAAATATTACAATTTGAAGGCAGATCAGATGTTACTTTGGGATACATGTTTACAACATTCATTTACAGTCAAACGTGTTTCATTGTCACTTCTACAACTAGACATCACGTTTCATTACAATTTAGATGCCTGTTCGAGGCTGAGTGTGGAGATTTGCAAACAATTTCAAAGGAGCTTTATTGGTTCGTGATATCGAGAATCTTACTGCCAGATTATGAAGGAAAAGATTCATGGGAACAAGCTAAGATCATGCTATGCATTAAAAGATGTGATACACAATTTATCGAAGAAATCATAATCAAAACACACCATCAACGGTTCTCCATGTTTCATGTATTTTGAAGCACTGATAACTGCTATTTGTATTAAAGAAGGATGCCCAGAGCTTGATACAGACATACACCACCAAAATACATATCCCATAACTCATATTGCAAGGAAAGTGGTAGAAACAACTTTCAACACTAACGAGTTAGCATCAACAGAAGAAATTGAAGAAATTCTATCACCCTCGTCGAAGAGACAGAAAACATCATATGGGCAATGATTAGAGATGAAAGAACGGTTACAAAAGAACAAGGTTGAGTTAGTGAATCAATTGGAGGAGACTAAGACCCTATGGGGGAATAATTGAGTAATGAACTACGTCTAACTCAATTCTTTATTCTCAAAGAGATAAGTAGAAAGCTTGAACCCACGTTAAGTTCAGTCAAAAGCATGATAAACCTATATCCACCCCTAGATTAGGTTACTTTCTTATTAACTGTTTACATCTACCTTTGTTCCTTCTAGTGCATGTTTCCATTGAACTAACAGCTCTTCCTGTATTGCCTATTAGGTGAGGGAGAGTCTGGTGAGGGAAGTTGGTTGACATTAAAGAAAACACCCCACGTTGGAGGCGCCATTTGTGGGAAACCAATAGACGCATTTTCTAAGGGACAATATGGTGCGCAAAGATCCTCTACCTACGGGTTCCAGTTAGTCTGAAATCCTAGAAGAAACTCAACATCATACTGTTCCTAATACTGAACAAGGGAAAACATCTAAGCAGCAAACACTGGGATTGAAAATCCACTGATTATAACACCGCAAAACTTTGAAGAATTGATGACTATGGTGAGAGAGCACATAGTGAACGATCCAGTTCCACCACCACCAATTCGTGTTATGAAGTTAGGCTGAACTGATGAGCATTCGTAAGATTCTAGCCCAAGAGGTTATTCTCAAGGAAGGAGAACTAACACTACAACTGGTCCCTCCGAGGATTGCTGACATCCTCGTGGTAGGAGAGTTCGACCATCACCATCACCATCACCATCAAATTCAATTACCTCTACGATATGTACTAGATTACGTAAAAATTGTGAGACCAAAAGAGAAAGGCCACGACAAGATTTCCCCCACGAGACAAGTGAGCAAGATTTCCACCGTGAGACAAATTATCACTTACTACAAGCATGCAAAACATATACATCATGGCTAAAAGGCAAAACCTCTTAAACACTACAAAGAAGATCCGTGAAACGGATGCGACACAGAAATCTAAGGTCTATTGCAAATACCATGCATCGTATGCACGATACTTCCAAATGTTGTGCCTTTCATGCCAAGATAGAACGGTTTATAAAATAAGGCCACCTCGGAGAATACTTGAAAGGAAATAAGCAACCTGACAACAGGAATAACAGAGAAAACTCCAACTCCAATACTCTGTCTCCAATCGAAAGACGAAACTGCAAATCAAATTCCTCTAAAAGAGAAGATACTGATAATATGCTTGTAAAAGGAATTATCAATACGACAAGACAGAACCTGCATAAACAAATGGCTATGTTAGAGCCAGATGCCTAAATGGCACGAGCCAAACTCTATGAATTTTGTGCTATCAAACAATTAAAATCCCCTATCTTCAAGTGTTGCAAGGAAGAGGGACCGAGTCACCTCCGCGAGTTCACATTCAAAATGAAATTATTCTACAACAAGATTAACCCACAAAAACATGAATTTTATGGTTCTACGTTCTTCATTAAAAGAGATTCCACAGAGCATGTCGTTGAGGTAATCTTATGGTTTCTGAAGCAACAAGGTTACATGATTTATAGAATCACAAAACCTAATGACTTTGCTATGATCTCTGGAGGCCCAACGGGCGGAGATTCCAACAAAGCACAAAAAAGAGTTTGTACGATTGCTTTACCCACCTCTTTTGGAACCTCTCCTAAAAGAATGACTCATAATCTAGAGTACCTCGTGGTCGATATACCATTTGCATACAACATCATCATTGGTCATCCAGGTGTGAACTATTTTAAGGCAGTGGTGAGAACATATCACCAAAAGCTCAAGTTCCCTACAAAAGGCGGTGCGAGTGAAGTCCATGGAGACTATAAAATAGAGTGGGCATGCTACTTAGCTTCACTTCATGAGGAGGTGACCTTAGAGGTCAATGCGAGCAATAACCTTCACGATACGGAAAAATTGCTAGCCCCGCAAGGGTCGATTGATTGCAAAAAAATCTAGTTTCAATTCTAACAACGAGGGAAAAATGCTAGAACTGCAAGGGTCGAATAATGAAAATAATCCAAATGACATTATCGAGACATAAATAATACAAACGTTGGAGGATAAAAGACTCTGTAGAATCAAACAACAACTAGCTAATTCAACTGGAGTCGAACCTTTAGGTAAATATGCTTATGTCCTAGGGACTGTAGCAAAATTACCCGCATCAGCAATGTCAAAGGATGTAGACCAATGTCTTTGCGATATCATATCCTCGCTTGGCCAGATCTAGACCTATAAGACATCGATCAACGAATTGTTGTAAACATGTTGAATGTCGATCTGGAGGCTAAACTTGTTAAACAAAAGAAATGCAGCTTTAGTAAAGAGAAGAATGCAACAATAGATCAAGAAGTAACTATCAAACTCGCCGCAAGGCATATATATAGGAAGTACGCTTCTTGGATTGGCTAAGCAACATAGTTCCTGTACCAAAGATCAACTAAGATTGGCGTATGTGCGTAGAGTACATCGACCTCAACAAGCATTGTCCTAGAGATCCATTCTCTCTACCAATGATAGACTTGTTTGTTGACTCAATAGTAGGATGTTCTCCTCTAAGCATGATGGATGCTCAAAGTGGATTTCATCAAATACTGATGGCGGTCTATGACACGAGCAATACCACATTTGTGACAGACAGAGGCATATTCTACTACAAGGTTATGCCCTTTTGATTAAAGAATGCAGGCGCCACCTTTCATAGGTTGGTGCCCAAGATATTTTGCGACCACATTGGGAAAACTATGGAGGTCTATACTACCGACATGCTTGTCAAAAGCATCAATGTAGAGGATCTTGTTGATCACCTCACAATTGCCTTCTCTATAATGAGTAATATGGCATGAAACTAAACTCAAGAAAAGACACCTTCAGGTCAAAAGAGATAAGTTTCTTGGTTACATGGTGAATCAAAGGGGAATTAAAGCAAATACCAACACGATTAAATCCATCACCAAACTTCCTTCCCCAAAAACCATACGTGATGTACGGTGCCTAGTCGAACGCATGGCAGTGCTTGCGATATTTATCTCCACCGGAGCTGAGAAAAGCTTACCTTTCTTCAAAGTCAGCAAGAAAAATCAAAACATCGAATGGACCGAGGAATGTGAGCAATTTTTCCTAGAGTTCAAGGAATAACTTTGCTCGCCATGGTTATTGGATGAGTCTTTTGAGAGAGAAACATTACAACTGTACCTAACAGTTTTTGAGTATGCTTTAAGCACTTTTTTGGTACGAATGGAAGGCATTTCCCACAAACCAATCGATTATGTGTTAAAGATATTCCAAGCAGCGAAATTTAACTACATTGAGATTGACAAGTTTGCACTAGTTGTCGTCATCACAATACCAAAACCGTACCCTTACTTTTAATCAAACCTCATTGTGGTGTTGACAGACAAACCACGCAAGAAAGTGATGTCCAAGCCCAAGATCTCTAGAAGGCTCATTAAATGGGCAATCAAACTCGGCGAATATGTTACTGAATCCCAACCGAGGCCCAAGTCCAAAGAGACTTTATGGCCAAAACCTTAGGAAATGTAAAAATTCCAGAGGCACAAGTTGCCATTGTTGTCACTGAGGGAGCCACATGGACTTTGCACGTCAATGGATTGGCAACAAATACTAGTGGAGGCGTAGGTGTTTACCTAAGATCTCTAGACACTAAAGAGTTTGGGTACGGGGTAAGTCTTAACTACACTATGGCTTGGGTACGGGGCAACGAGGCATAATATGAAGCTAGTATTGCCAATACATTAATGGCAATCTCATTGGGAGTAAATATTCTGGCAGTCTTCATAGACGCTCACAACTTGTGGCTAGTCATTTGAATGGCTCTTACGAAGACAAGGAGGACATAATGATCCTCTCTCTCAACAAGGTTTTCAAAGCATTTACAATGTTTACATTATGTTAGATACCAATGAGTGAAACTATAAAAGCCAACGCGCTTTCAAAATTTTCCACTTCGACTGATGTCTTTACACAAAGAATAATTGTCTTACTAGCGACCAAGGAGTCCGCCATATGCAAACTCGTTATCTCAGAACTATGAAGAAAGTAAAGTAGGAAATGCTTATAATTTTAGAACATTCATGGAAGGATCAAATCTACTTATACCTCAAGAAAGGTAGACTTATGAGCGACTCCATTGTGGCATGAAGACTCAAATACAATATCCATCGCTTTACCATCTTCAGTGATGAGCTACACAAAAGGTTGTTTGAAAGACGCATCATAAGGTGTTTATTACCTCAACTTGCAAAATGGTTCTGAAATAAATCTCCAGTAGTGCATGTGGCAATTACTCAACGGGATTCTATTTGGCACAAAAGGCCATATGCCAAGATTACAATTGGCAAACCTTACTCTAAGATGCTCTTAACCTCGTTAAAAGATGCAAAATCTGCCAAGTCTTTGTCTGCGTAACACATGTTCCTGCACAACGTCTGAATCCTATCCAATCATCGTGCCCATTTGACCAATGAGGCATCGACATCGTGGGACACTTTCTGCTATAAAGGGACAAAAGAGATTCTTAGTTGTGGCAGTCAAATACTTGACAAAATAGGGCCAAGCACAAGCACTTTCCTCTATGACAGAGAGAATTATTATTAATTTCATATGGAAACACATTATCTTCCAATTTGGTATATCGAGTACTCATCTTAGATAATGGGACTTAATTATCTGGTGGGAAGCTCAGAGTTTGGTGCAAAGATATGAAAATAACACAAGGCTTTACAACGGTTTTACCACCCATAAGCTAATGGTCAAGTTTAGAACACAAACAAAACTCTTGTTGAGTACCTAGAAAAACACATGCACAAGGTGAAAGAGTCATGGATAGATGCGCTTCATGGAATATTGTGGGCCTATCGCACCACGCCACGTACCTCAACGGACCAGACACCATGTTTGTTGGTATATGGTTCCAAAGAAGTAATTCTAGCAAAAATATCCATGCCAACTCAACGCATCTTGGCCTACAACCAGAAGAAGCCGCAAGAATGCGCGAAGAGGACTTATAGTTCATTTTCTCAACATGCGATGAGGTGTATGAGAAAAACCAAGCCTACACGACCATGATGCCAAAGGCTTATGACAAAAAAGTGATTTAGGCAGTTCCAAGTGGGGGACTTAGTCTTGTGAAAAGTCTAGACTCACAAGCAAATTGAAAGCTCCGACCCTCATGGGATGGACCATACAAGGTCACTAAAGCTAGTTCAAAAACATACTACCACCTACATGAAGTAGATGGCCGAGATATGGCACGTCCGTAGAATGTCGAGAACCTCAAAAAATTCTACGCCTAGTACGACATGAAGAATCCACCGTAGTTCATTTATCCATTCGCAATCTCAAGTGATGTAATAAAAACAATAAACTATGAAGACTTGATTCCCATGTATATTTGGGATACGTAGGCAACTTGGTCAAAAGTCGAGTGCAATCGAAAAACTAAAGAAAAACCTTTTCACGTTTGTGTGCTATGAATAGGTTTTTTACAAAGAACTTCAATCTTTCTTTTCGAAGGATTGAAAGAAGTAGCACGACAAGGCCCTTTTCAAGGGAAAAAGAAAAGAATAGCACCCCATAGCTTAGCTATCTCCATGTTCAAACTTGAATTAAATGTCCTATTACTTTTTGAAGGAAAAAAGAAAGAAGTAGCACACCATTGCTCGGCTACCACCCTACCTACCACTCAGACTTCATATTTTGAAACAAAAAATGCAAATACTGCGCAAGGGCGAAAACCTCTGGAACAAACTGGTTTCATATGGCAAGCACTTTCCTTCATCACAAAGAAAAACATTATTGATTTCATATGGCAGCACATCACCTGTTTATTTTGTATACTTCGAGTGCTCATCTTAGACAATAAGAATCAATCTATAGGTAACAATGTCAGAGATTGATGTGAAGTTATGAACAAAACACACCGCTTTACAACAGTTTACCACCTACAAGCTATTGGCAAGTCGAGTATACAAACAAAACTCTTCTTTAGTATCTTGAAAATGCATGCACGAGTTGAAAAAATCATGGATAGATGCACTTGTCGGATTATTGTGGGCTTATTGTACCAGACCACGTACTTTGATGGACCCAATACCATTTCAATTGGTATATAACTCCAAAGGAGTAATTTTGGCTGAAATCTCTATGCCAACTCAACACATCTTGACCTGCAACCAAGAAGAAGCCACTAGAAGCTACTAAGACCTAGAGTTCATTGGTTCAACACGCGATCAGTAGTATGAAAAAACAAAAGCCTACAAGACCATGATGGCAAAGGTTATGACAAAAAAGTCCAGTTTAGATAGTTCCAAGTGAGGGACTCGGTCTAAAAAAAAATCGAGACAAACAAGAGAGTTAGAATACTCTAACCCACATGAGAAAAGCCATACATGGTCACTAAAGCTAGCTTAAAAGGGTACTACTATCTACAGGAAATATATGGCCGCGATCCAGCGCGTCCATGGAATGTATGGAACCTGAAGAAACTCTACGCCTAATACGACATGGGAAATCTTTCGTAGTTCACTTCTGTTTTTGCAATCTCACAAATAAGTGATGTAATAAAAACAATGAACTATAGAGACTTGATTCCCTATTATATTTGGGATACATTGGAAACTTGGTCAAAAGCCAAGTGTAGAAACTAACAAAAACATTTTCATATTTGTCTCAGCTATGAACAGGTTTTGTGCAAAGCACTTTGATCTTTTCTTTCTCAAGGATTAAAAGAAGTAGCATGACATGGTTGACAAGCCCTTACTCCATTTTTTGAGGAAAAAAAGGAAGAAGTAGCACCACATAGCTGGGCTAGCTCCACACTCAAACTTGAATTAAACGCCTACTGTCACTTTTGAAAAGGAATGAGGAGCACCTCATAGCTGGGCTACCACCCTACCTACCAATAAGACTTCATATTTTGAAGTAAAAAACGTAAATACTATACAAGGATGAAACCTTTGGAGCAAATTGCATAAAATTTGCCCATTGATAAAAGTCTTTGTTGCAAAAAACTTATTACCACTCAAGTTAACAACTTAACAATGTTTCTTGGTTGTGACATGGCACACATGGTTGTGGCTGCTCGATTCGAAATGCACGATTTGCAATACAAGGGTAGCACTTTAGTGTGTCACGTCCTAGACCTAGGTTTCACTCAAGCATCTACAAAACAAAGATAAGACAAGATTGCAATGGAATACGTTACATCCTAGACCGAGGTTGTGTTCGAGAATGCACAAAACCACATGATGAATTAGTAGCACAATATTGCGTAAAACCAAGCTATGAAATGGTAGCACTATATTATGGAAAACCAAGCTAGGGGAATGGTATCATTACAGTATGTAACATCTTAGACATAGGTTGTACTCGAAATTGCATAAAATCTTGAGTGTGTATAATCCTAGATGCAGGTTTCACTGTGGAATGTGTAAAACCACATAAATGTGGGGTAGCACTTGAATACCTAACATCCTAGACCCAGGTTATATTCAAGAAAGCGTAAGTCCTAGAAGTAAATTAAGCACCTTTGGAAAGCATGAACTGGGCGACAATGCATGAAGACACACACAATTCCATACAAGACACACCACGAGTAACTAACATAACTCAAACCCAAAGCGATATAATCTCGCCCTACACACCTTATATGGTGTTTGAAGTAGATTGAGCTTAGCGCTCATCTAAAGCACACTTTATAAAACATCATAGTCATCCAATGCTTGTTTAATGACATCATTGGCCTCTTGCAGCCGAACTAAGCTGTGCTTGGACTCTTCAACACGAACAACAATATTGTTATATGACTTATGATGTTTTTGACGATCAATTGAAACTTCAAGCAATCGATCATCTGTGCATTGCTCCTCGAAGCATGATCACTTGTGGGAACTTTATTGTACCGAACAAACAATATAAAGTTAACAAATTAATTATTACACCTAGATTCCTATTCTCGCAAGTACACGAATCAAGTAATAATAATATGGTAAGTATAGTTAGTAATCAAGTATCGTCTCCCAAGGGAGTCGTGGAAGTATATTCATATAACTTAAATACAAAGCACTAATGGTTGTCAGAGTTGCTATCTTATGTGTTCGCGGGATTAATGTGTAATGTATGTAGAATGGTTCTGATGCAGAAAACTATGAATGCAGGTTTTATGATTACAATTTTCAATGCATAAGATCACTAAACCAATATGCATTGAATGACTGACTAATATGCAATGGAAACAATGAGAATGCTTTAAATGAAAAGAGAATGATTTGAATGCAAAGAATGTATTAAAGTAACTAAAAATGAATGCAAGGAAGATTTTATCACCAAACTAATGATGAATGCTAAAAACTAATCTAACTAATGATGAATTTAAGAAGATTAATTGGTTGAA
The DNA here is from genome assembly GCA_948329865.1 of Linaria vulgaris. Lineage (NCBI taxonomy): Eukaryota > Viridiplantae > Streptophyta > Magnoliopsida > Lamiales > Plantaginaceae > Linaria > Linaria vulgaris. Next base: position 60,335,339 of record OX415251.1, on the reverse strand, counting down.
TGCATAGGTAGTAGAGAATATATTAAAATAATGTTTAGAGGTTGGGTTTCACAACTGATTTAACCATCGTAGTTCATAGATGAACAACGTATGTTTACTTGAGATGCTTGATGATAGTTTGAAGCCCGTATGTCTAATGGATTCGTGAACCATAGCTTGACCTATCCTAACTATACTATCCATCAGTTTCTAATAACCTACGGCTTTAGCGGATGCAACCCAATTGTCAGTTGTTTAAGTAGTGATATCAATCTGTAGTCCAATTAACTTATTTGAATTGTGTTAACATAAACGTACATAATCTAGATTGATCCAGTGGGATCTAGAGGTTGTGCATCTGTTGCGTTAGCATACGAAAGTCACAAATCACATTTATATAGCTTGACATCTACGCTATGGCGGTCCCAGGATAGTGCATCCGTTCATCTAGCGAGAGCAACACTAGTCACACAACATAGGGAACTATTCAATCTAGACATACAATTTTTCAGACATCATCAAATAAAACGAATAAATATATTCATAAATCAGAGTTAGTTCCTTACTCTAAACAACGAGTAGGTTAGCTCCTCTTAGTCATCTGTTCAACAACTAACAAATAATAAAATAACATAAATAAAGTAAAAAGATAGAGGAAAGCTTCTGAGATCCAGAGGAACGTTGATGCTTTGACTATCTTTTTGACTCTTATGTGCTATCTTCTTCTCTATGAACTATTAACTCTATAACAATGATAAAAACTAAACTAGATAAAGACTTTGATGATGTTTCTCTCTAAAAATAGTTGTGAGTGTTTGTAAGCAATCTAGTTGTCTCTGAGTTGGTGAACTGGTGTCCACTGAGTGTTGGCCGTCCTCTTCCATATATAGAAAGGTATTGATGCCTTCATTTCGGGAACAACCATAACTTAATCTGTAAAAAAGGTGTTTTTGTCCTCAAGTCGCGCGATCAGATATTTCGCGCCACTACCAGCGCAGCTTACGTTTCTTTTCTGCTTTGTCGCACCACTCTATGTGTCTCATCTGCGACGTTCTACTTTCTTTTGTTGCTCGTGCTACATTTGGCTTTTGTGGAGCTATCGCATAGATCCCCCATGTCGCTTCGCTCTTTCCTCGACTTGGGCCAACTTTTGGACTTAATCACGCATTTTGACTAGGGTTTGCATCCTTTGCATAGCGCCATGTCCTTGAAGTAGCATCGTGGCGCCATGTTTCCAGAAGTATCCATATTATGCATTTTTAGCTCAGTTTCGTCCTATGAAAAGAAGAAACAATATTAAAACCAATAAATATGTACCAAGAACTATACAAAAGCATAAGTAAATGAGTACTAAACAAAGCTAAATAAACGCTCATCAGTCATGACTGGCAATTCGGGATTTAGAAGTAAAAATTCAGTTATCCTGCAGTACCTTCTCATGACTGAATCGTTTGTGTTCAACTTTATCTGACTAGTTTAGTAGCATACGCTGGGTTATCGTAGCCTGTAAAGCACAAACCTATATTTCAACATGCAATATTGCATACAACTTGACACAAAGTCATAAAAGAGGAAAATAAAGTGGTTGGATAGTCGCCTTAGACCCTTAGGACCACCCATTGCAGTCAAGAACTCAGTGTGGCTAAGAAACATGAGCATACCCTTCACTCTCCTTAAAGCGTATGAATCGGTGATCCCTTTGGTAAAACTAAATCTAGTCTCTACTTATGCTTTATCATGCGGACAAGCTTCAAAATTTGTGGCACTATAGTTTGTAATAATGTGACGAGGGTCAATGTTAGGATTCCCGAGTAAGTCCAGAATTCTTCTCTTGTTTGATCTCAGGGTCCACCTGCCAGAATCTTTGTTTACTCAATTAGCTCAGGCATCCTGAGCAGTCCATTATGCTAGTTTTGCAGGTCGTTACCATGCAGAAAATCACTCGATCGGCTGATTAGTACCTCTAGAAGCACTCCCCAATCTAACCTTAAAATACCGCGTGGAAAATCACTCGATCGCCGGATGGGTACCTTCAGAAGCACTCCCCTATCTAACCTTAGAATTTGGAGGCTCCGCTCCAATATCGCTGGACTCAAGGCTGGATGAGCAAATATTTTCAACAACATGTGTATCAACCCTAACGTACAAACATCCTCCTTAGTTAAAACTCTCACGAGGCTAACACTGCGAGAACCAACCTCTACACGAGGTGATGCCGTCCTCTTAGTAGCGACATCAAATGCGTGGAATGCATCAACCATCTCATCATATACAACCACATTTATACCACAACCTCTACATCGGCCACCCGTACCACTTTCTTGCGAAGAGCGCCCACTACGAGTCATCCTAGCATGAGCGGTAGCATGCCCTAACTCTTGGGACCTACCCCTCACCATGCTAGTTGTAAGTGATGAAACTAGGGTTAATGGCTCATACAAGACTTACCAAAATTAAAGTATAATATGCAAATGTTAAAAACATAGAAGCATGCTAAATATCGAAAAGTTGTACCTCAAGGGTTTTGTCCCTAGGTGCTTAGCAGATGAGACCCCGCTCATTGTCAGTATCTCCCCAAGGCAAACAACTAGATAATAAAAAAAATTGTGCTACAATGTAGTCCGGTCTCTCCTTTAGGCCCTCGCCATCGTCGGGTTCAAATTTCCCAAGGACACTCTCCTTAATAAATATGATCTCTTGCTTCCACTTTTTTGCAAAAACTGTCGCGTGCTCCATCATAGAACGCGCAGTTGGCCATATTAGAAGCATAATAGAAACCTTAGTTAATCTCTCCCTTCTGGTTGTAATTCATTCAAAAAAAAATACCAGAGCTACTTCACACTGCAATGAAAACCTAGAGCCTTCATGCAACCACAAAGCCAAAAAATTTGGCACCATAGACATTCCAAGTCATCTAAGCAAGGTTCAAACCAATGTCAAGCAAAATATCTTGTATTTTATGCTCAATGGGAAACCTGAGTCTGCTAGACAGTATCATGTATATATAGTAATACATCTAGCAGGCGGGAGATGTATGCGATCATCCGGACCTGGCATAATAATCCCATACCCACTCGGTATGTTGTACAATTATCTAGAGGTGTCAGGCGTCCTATACGATGTATGCAAACATAGTATTTTTATCAAAGGTTATCCGAGTCTGAAATATGTGAGCAGGCGATCTACATGAGGTCGACTCAATACTACCAACATCTGATGATACCTCGTCACCCTCACTAACTGATCTAGAGCCAACACCAAACTCAGAAATAATATCGAAACGCGTATGCGAAAATGCTAATATTAATGTTTCCAATTCCCATAATTGTTAAAATTAAGAAAGTGGGCATAGGTAGTCAATTACAAGTATTGAGAAGGTGATCAAAAAGCTCTCGTGTACCCGAGTGTCTCGAATGCCTCACAAGTGAAGGCCTCAATCAATAGTATCTATCTCCCCTTGTTGGAGAAAAGTAACGTCGCCTCTCGTAAAACCTCGGGTTAAGAGTGTAATAAGAGCGTCGATCACGTGAGTACCCAATTTTTAATTTTACCTGCAATTTATGTTGCATAAAATAAAATAATAATAAGATATCAAATCACACAAACACATGGGAATATGAAAGGCCAAACAAAAGGGGAACAAAATAGAAAAAACCGGATAAAACCCCCAAATTAACAAAGCCAACGTAGCCTCGATCCAAGTCCATGGTCGATTACCCAATGTGGCACGTCGAGCATGCACCATTGGACAAATTGACGTGGCACATCAGATATGGCCACGCCAAATTTAGTCCAACGTGGCACCTCAGAAATTGGATAGGTGTGAAGCATGTCGGATTAAATTCGATGTGAACGACATTCGTTTAATAAACAATGTGTGACGCATTAGATACAAAAATCAATGCGCCATATGCCCACATTGATTTGAATTGACGTATCACATGGCACTCTCCCACGTGTCCAAAATATGTAAAAACAAAAACGAGAAATATAGAAATATGGGCTTCTTACTTTCTTCAAATTGGTAGAGAAATTTGCCCACAAACTCACTTTTCTATATCTAAGCTCTTACTTGTCTCTCAAACTTGTCGCTTACTTTTCTTGATCTAAGCTCTTAATTGCAATATCATTTGTAGTACGGTCATGATACTTTTAATGCCATGCACCGTAAGCCGAGATAAAACAATTAATAAAAAGAGGCAACCTTGCAGAATACTTTAAGGGTGATAAGAAGCATGACAACAGGAGTAAGAGACAATACTCTAACTCCTACACTCCGTCTCCAACCGAGATAGGAAATCATAAACTGAATAGATCTGAAAGAAAAGATATATGGCTGTAAATGGAATTATCAATATGATAGAAGGACTTCTTATCAAAGAATGGCTGAGACATGACATGCATAAACAAATGGCTTTCTTAGAGCCGACTGTCTCAACGACATGAGCCAAACTCTATGAGTTTTGTGCTATCAGACATTGGAAGTCTCATGTATTCTAATGTTGCAAGGAAGAGGGAACGAGTCACCTCCGCGAGTTCACTTCCAAAATAAAACTCCGCATCAACAAGGTTAACCCACAAGAACATGAATTTTACGGTTCTATGTTCTTCACTAAAAAAGACGCTACAAAGCATGCCGCTAAGGTAACCTTATGGTTCTTTAATCAGGAAGGTTACATGATTGCCAGAATTTTGAAACCAAATGACCTTGCTATGATATTAGGCGACCCAACGGGCAGAGATTCGAATAAATCACATAAAAGAGTTTCACGCTACATGGAGCAAGATAATTATCAATGTGGGACCCATGTATTCACAAAATTGAAACTATGGAGGATGACGTAACCTTTGATAAGTTAGACGAAGAAAAACCTGATCAACAAGCAACGGAAGCAGCAAGCCAAAATTCTCCTATTGTGGTAAATTTTGATATCGGCAACTAAGACATCAAGAAAATCTTGATCGACAATGAAAGTTCAGTAAACATCATATCCTTAGAGGTACTAGAGCAAACATAACTCGATGATACTCATATGAAAATAGTGGTAACGCCACTCTTTAGCCTCGGTGGATCCAAAGTCACCGTCGTTGGTACGCTTGTATTACCTACCTCTTTTGGCATCTCTCTTAAAGGGAGGACTAGTAATCTAGCTTACCTAGTGGTCGATACACCATTCTCATACAATATGCTCATTGGTTGTCCAAGCATGAATGATTTTAAGGTAGTGGTGTTAACTAATCACCAAAAGCCCAAGTTCCCCACCAAGATCGGTGCAGGTGAAGTGCATGGAGACTTTAAACAAGCGCGGCATTCTACCTAGCTTCATTTCATGCAAAACCGACCTTAGAGGTCAATGCGATGAACAATCTCCACGACATGGAAATGATAGACCTACAAGGGTCGACTAACGACAAAAACCCTAGACTCAATTCCAACAACAAGGAAAACATGCTAGCCTCATAAGGGTCGACTAATCGCAATGATCCCAACTACATCTCGAGACATAATAACACTAGAGTTGGAGGATAAAAGACTCCTGAAAATACAAAAACAAATAGCTAATACAACTAGAGTTGAACCTCTGTGTGAATCAAATGAAATCTTCTTATGACCTAACGATAATAGAAAAATTACCCGCATCGGTACTTCATTGTCAAAGGATGTAGAGCTGAAGCTTATCTAATGTTTTCGTGACAACATAGATAGCTAAGATTGGATGGATCAAGACCTAAAAGGCTTCAATCCACTAATTGTCGTTCACAAGTTGAATGTCGATCTGGAGGTAAACTTGTCAGATAAAAATAACGCAACCTAAATAAGGCAACTAATGCAGTAGTTGTTCGATAAGTAACTAAATAACTCGCATCAAGGCATATATGAAGTACACTTCTCGGAATGGCCAAGCAACATAGTTCTCGTACCAAAGCCCAACTGTGATTGGTGCATGGGCGTCGACTACACTGACCTAAGAAAGAATTATAATAGGGATCCCTTCCCTCAAACAAGGATAGACTTGTTGGTCGACTCAACAGTAGGTTGCGCTCCTCTAAACTTGATGGATGCCTAAAGTGGATCTCATCAAATACTGATGGCAGTCTACGACACGAGTAAACCCGCATTTGTGACAAACAGAGGCATATTCTGCTACATGGTTAGGCCCTTTGGGTTAAGGAATGTCTACACCACCTATTGAGGGTTGGTCGCCAATATGTTTTACGACCACATTGGTAAAACCATGGAGGTGTTTATTGATGACATGCTTGTAAAAAGCATCAATGTAGAGGATCATGTTGATCACCACACAATTGCCTTCTCTATAATAAGATAATATGGCATGAAACTAAACCTAAGGAAATGCACCTTCCGGGTCAACAGATGTAAGTTCCTGGTTAGATGGTGAATCAAATGGGAGTTGAAGCAAATCCTGACAAGATTGAAGCTATTAGTGAACTTCCTTCCCCAAAAAGCGTGCGTGGTGTATAGTGCTTAGTCAGATGCATAACCACGTTTGGGAGAATTATCTCCGCCGCAGTTGAGAAAGGCTTGCCTTTATTCAATGTCCTCAAGAAGAATCAGAACTTCAAATGGATGGATAAATGCGAGCAAGCTCTCTAAACGCTCAAGTAAGATCTTAGCTCCCACCCGTTGTTGGCTAAACCAGTTGAGAGAGAAACTTTATATATGTACATAGAGGTATTTGAGTATGCTCTAAGCACTGTTTGGTACGAATGAAAAGCATTGCCCACCAACTAATCTACTTCATCTCAAAGGTATTTAAAGCAGTATAATTCAATTACCATGAGATTGAGAAGTTTGCACTAGTTGTCGTCATCACGACACGAAAACTGCACCCTTCCTTTCAATCACACCCCATTGTGGTGTTGACAGATAAATCATGCAAGCAAGTGATGTCCGAGCTTGAGACCTCCAAAAGGCTCGTTAAATGGGCAATCGAACTCAGCAAATATGGTATTGAATATTGACCGAGGATCACAAGCAATGTCCAAGCCCAAGTAGACTTTATGGCGGCAACCTTAAGAAAAGGCACAAGTTACCAGTGCCTACACTGAGGAAGCCACATGTAGTTTTCACGTAGATAGCTCAACTACAAATACTGGTGGAGGCATATGTGTTTACCTAAGATCACCAGACACTAGAGAGTTTGAGTGCACAATAATTCTTAACTTCACTATGACCAACAACAATGCATAATATGAAGCTATTATCACCAATACATTAATGGAAATCGAATGAGTAAAACACGTGGAAGTATTCATAGACTCACACCTTGTGGCTAATCATCTCAACGGCTCTTGCAAAGCTAAGGAAGACACAATGATCCTCTATCTCAACAAACTCAAACAAGTTGTTAAAGCATCTACAACATTTACCTTGTGAAGATACCAAGGAGTGAAAATATTAAAGTCGATGCTCTTTCAAAATATGCCACTTTGATTGAGGTCTTTATAGAAAAAATAATTCTCTTACTAGTGACCGAAGAATTCGCCATAGGCAAGACTCGTTATCTCAGAACTCTGAAGAAATTCGAGTAAGCAATGCCTATAATTTCAGAACGTTCATGGAAGGATGAAATATACTTATACCTCAAGAGAGGTAAACTTCTGAGCGACTCTGTGGCCTAGGAACGCGTCAATTCAAAATCTAACTGACAATCAAACCAAAATAAAAGTATTAGGTCACCCCCTCGAGACACCCCCCTCCCCCCTCTGATCCTCTCCTAACAGGTGAGGTCACAAAATCCTCCGCACAGTAATGCTTTATGACCTCGTACGAGGCGGGGGGGGGGGGGGGGCATATCCGAATATGCTGTTGAGACTCAAACAACTTATACATGCCTACTCAACAATGATATCCCTCGTTACAACCTTTCCTCCGTAGGACTACGACCCCAAGAATCATACATGCTCACGGTAGTGATACACTCCTAGAACACTCGTACTCCGAGTCTCACTAAAACCAGCATCTCTTCAACCTCATGAAATCTCCTTATCCTATGAGTCTTCTCTGGCCATGCCATCATCGAGCTTGACAATGTCAATTTATTGACTCGGATATATTTCACTAAAATTCCTTTCTCACCTCTTGGCAGGAACGAGGAGAGAAATAATGTCAACTACCATAAAACCGAGAGAAACAATGAGAGGTTACAAAGAGGAACTCAGTGTGAATTTACTCCCCAACTCCCAACCACTCGCCATAAATCAGGGAAACACCAAACCCGATTGGTCACCTCCCACAAAAGACGAAGCATTGCCCCGAGGGAGAAAACACCCATTCATCCATAGCACCTACAACGCCTACTGGAGGCAGAATAGTTCACCCAATTGGCTCCTCTAAATGACGACCCTCATTGGAGAAGAAGTAGCCTTATCATAGGCTATCACTGTCATAAATACCCATTGGTGCAAAAGATGATCCACTTGATTGGCCGAACTGATCGAGGCCATTCCTTGCAATAAAATACTCACATCCATTGACCAAAGAACCCCATGAAAGTCTTATAAATAAGGGCTTGTTAGCACTTCCACAAGAACATAACCAAGCTGAAGACAACACTTTCACTTACTCCCACTCACTTCTATTTTCACTTTAGTCTCACTATTTTCACTCATTCTCACACAAAGACTTTAGTACGACACTTAGCTTATAGAAGAGAAGTCATACTTGTAAAGGATAAATGAATCAATCCCCCTGGACAATACATTTTTTTGCGAAGTCCTCCTTAAAAAAAAAAAAAAGCGGTTCGCCCCTTAAACTATACCATTATGTTCAATTTGCCCCTTCGTCGGAAACCACCGAATATTCCTCAAAATATTTCATTCTCATGCAAGTCACGTGAGTGTCAAAGGGGTATTTTCGGTATGAAAGTTGGTGCAAATAGTTAAAGAATTTTCCCACTCAAGCTCTGCTACACTGTGCGATTTGCCACCTGAATTATATAAACATACCACCTGTAACGACAAATTCTTGAATTTTGAAAATAAAATACAAGAAAAAGATCACAAAATAATTTTTGAGTAAATTTAAAAGTACAATTGTGGTTCAATCTCTATCTAATCCTCTGATTCAATTCTACAAGACCAATATCGAACTTTGTGGTGGAAATCCTCAATTTGATCTTCACTAAAATGATTTGGACTAGGAGAAACGTCAATTCGAGGGTTCTTGGACTTGATCTCGGATTAAATGGTGATTTGATTTGAGGATTTGATGAACACTGATTTGATTAGGAGTGATGAGCATTGATTTGATTTGAGGATTGATGAACACTGATTTGATTTGATGATTGATGAACACTGATTTGACTTGGGGATTTGATGAATAATGATTGACCTGAGGATTTGATGAAGGATGATATGATCTTCGTCCTCAGTTCTTTGAATATGTTAATTTTGATCTTTCTAGTACGAATTTTGATCTTCAAAAACAATTTTCCGAGGGTCTTGTGACTTGATCTTGGATCAAACGGATTTTTGGCTTGAATGTTGTTGAAAAACGTTATGAATTTGATTTGAATTTTTTTGAATTTGTTGAAGACTTGTTCTTTTTGGCAGAGACACGATCTTCAAAAAACGATTTTTGGATGAACTTGAGGATTGATGGTGGATTGGAAGGAGTTCTTAATGAAGAAGATCTTGAAGATTGTTGAAGGATACCTTTGAAGATTGTTGAGCTTGTTGGAGAGGATTTGTTGAACTTCCTTGCTCTGAATTCTTGAAGCTTTAATTGTGATTTTTGTTCTTCAAGAGCACCGCTATTTATAGTTGTAGAGTGAATCTCAATCAGAATCTCCTGATGAGATGAACGGTTGTGATCGCGTCTACGATTTATTGATTTGGAAGACTTGATCTAAAGGAATCTTCTTGATATCTTTCGAATAATGAATCTTGGAGGAGAAGACTTTCCTTGTCTTGATATTTGATGAATATATTTATTTAACCCTTTAAAATACTAGGATTAAATAATATATATATATATATATATATCTTCTTTTTCTTGCTTTACAAAACTTGTCATTATTTAATTAAATTAGATAATTTAACTCCAATTAATAATATGACATCATTTAATTTATCCATCATATATATTAAAATCAATAAATTCAACTACATTACTTTGGAAATAAATTTGTTATAAATCCAAAATAATATAAAAAATAAATTGATAATTAATATAATATTTTCACGTGTCATCATTAATTAGACTCTAAATTTAATTTAAGTGTCTACAAAATGCCCCCTTGTGAGTTGTTCGCGGAGTTGTAGGAAAAACATGTTCGGACGAGTAAAAAAAAATGTGTTTGATATGACATGAATGCAACAATAATTTTATTGTTGAATAATATGGACCAATTTTCACCATTTCTTTTGACATGCATTTGGAGGGTTTAGGTGAGCCAAGTGCATGAGAGATTCTCTCTCCTCCTTTCTTGACCGCACACTTTCCTTTTTTTTTCTTTTTGGTATATTGGTGTTGGGGTCCACCACTTATGGTGTATGTAGATCAGCCACATTAGACAACTTCTTCTTCTTCCTTATTCACAAAAAGAAATCCCCCTGCCCCCCTCTTTTTTCTAGAACATAGCCTCCTCTTCCTTCTTTTTTTTTCTGCGCAAGGCAATTTATTTTGAAAGGAAATTCATGTTTGTCAGAATTCTTTATTTCCAGCTATTAGATTTTAAGAAGGAAGTATTTGATGGCAGAAAAGCTTGTTGCCCACGGCTCTTTCCTTTTGCTTATGTAACACTTTTCCTTTTGCATTAGTTTCCTTAGCTGTTATTTTCCAAATTCAGTATTCATTCTCCCTTACAAAAGGATAGCAGAGCATCGTGTAATTTTTCATTCACAAACACAGACGTCGCGCAGCTACTTTAAGCTTCAGCAAGTTTTATTTTACAATCTCTATTTCGGAGTTTCACGTTTGCTTCAAAGTTCTGCGGTAATTTTCTCAAATTTGGTGAGCACCTCGGTATAGATTTTTCCATGTACTTTGTCGACTTCGTGACGAACATAAGCAGTGGTTTACAATCACAAGGATTTAACTATTTTTGTGGAGAATCACAATCAATTATAATATATTGTAGATGTGTATAATCTTTATTTTAGGAAGATTATGTATAGCTGTAATCTTCCTGATTAGACAGATTTATTAGTTTCCTATTTTATTCGGATATCCCAGTAATCCTGGTATTTAATTCTATTAGGTAAATTCCTTTTATAGCTAGGGTTTTATGTATATAATGTTCTCTGGATTCCAGAGCACAGAGATAGAAAATAATGTTTCTGTACTCCATTTTTGACAATTTTGATTTTTTTGTTGCGTAGCCATTTGGAGAAGGAAGAAGTAATTTTCAGCAAGCTAGAGTTGCACTTGTTGCTTGATTCTCTCATCAGCTACCCGTGATTTTTCCTCAACAAAGTTGTGCTCACTCTCGTTTTTTTTTTCTTCCTTTTTCCTTTTTCTTCTTTTTTTCCTTTTTCTTCTTCTTTCTTTCTCTTTCCGTTGTTGATCACTATTTTATTTTCAGTAGGTTTTTTGAATTGGAAAGAAGAGTTGCTCACAGTACAATTGCAAAAACGAACCACATATTTCTCGTATTATTATTTCTCTTGCTGACCACCCCTTTTTTCCTTTGATATTTGTTAGCATGTTGTAGCAGTTTTTGGACGGAAAGAGGAAGACTTGCTTTGTACAACGTAAAAGAGACATACTCTTTGGGTACATATATATATATATATATATATATATTGCATTCTCCCTTTTTGATTATTTGCTCTATCTTTTCCCGTCAATTGCTAACTTATCTCTCCTGTCATTTCAGAATTGCTACAATGGTTTCATTCAAGAAGGGCTCTTCCTCATCCGGCGCAGAGAATTTGATCATCATTAACGACGACCACCAGCGAGACACAATCTTGAAGGTGGGCTTGGCGATTGATGGATACTATGCGAGCCCATGGACACCATTGACGAACAACGGTCAATTGAAGGAGTGGACTGAAGAATATCCCCGTTCTTCGAGTAGATCCTTCCAACTATTGGTGCTCCGTGCCACGCATCACCAACCATCAACCGACTACACGCCACTTTCAACTTTGGGACGACACATTATGCAAGGCGACGCCGCGTGGGACGACGCCTCTCTTCACATTTCTGGCGAGGTTCGCTTCTTTCCTGGATATTGGGAGTGGACAAAAGACATCCTTGTTCGGTGCAGGACAACACTTGAATCGATAAAGATATATAACTCGGTCTACGCATCTCTCTTCACGTACGAGTGCAACTCAGAAATCATGAAAGCCTTATGCGAAGCGTGGTCGCCTTCAACAAACACTTTACTCGCCGTCAATCTCATTGTGGGACTTGGAATTCCTTAGAGGTCTACCATTGCGTGGGTTCATGTACGATGAGGTCGTGCCCAGCGAGAGGGAGCTATGCGAGAGATACGCAAAAGGATATCCCTATATTCCACGATCATGCAAAGCCTTGTCCCACACATTCCACATGCTTCGAGTAGATGTCGGCGGTGATGATTCTCAAGTGTCAATCAAGAAGTGGATCAACTTGTGGTCAAAGAAGGATGTCAAATACAAACAACCTCCACCCCGCAAAGAGAGAAACATAATGAAGAATGCGCGTCGGCCCATGTCAATACACAACCCTCTTGGCAACCTTGGATCCCACAAAACATGGTCGTCACAAGAAGAAACGTTATTTTCACGGCTTGATGTCAAAGAGAGCTTGAAGGAAGAGACATATTTAGCTGCACACTTAGCATGTTGCTTGTGCTTATTCATCCTCCATGTCAAAGATGTAGGCTTTATGTGTCCTGGCGTATTCAAGATGGCATGTTTCATGGCAAGTAATGAACGCGTGGGCCTTGCAATTCTGGTTTTAGCATCCATCTACAAAGGGCTCAACACAATATCAAGATCTACACAAACTTCTTACGACCACATCCCTTTTCCAATCCACTTCGTCTATGGCTGGGTGGCGCAATACTTTAAGACTCATTTACTACATATCAAGGGTTGAGCAGACCTGGAATGACCTCATATTCTGGAGAAGGTGGCGCAAAGGGTTTCCATCCCAGAGACGCCAACAAGAGGATTCATCGAGTAGACTATGCCGCATATCAAGAACGTTACACTTGTGGAGAACGACAACATTAACGAGACAGAGCGCGACTACTTCATCAACTTTCTTTCGTGCTACCTTAGTTTGAAGCGAGGCGAGACTTTTGACATTGAGCCATACAGTCCCCATCAATTTAGTCGGCAATTTGGATATTATCAAAAAGTCCCAGGCATACTCAAGCATGACCAATGTAAGGCTACTCTAGCGAAGGGAATTCGTTATTGGAGAATGAGTACTTCGTTTGAGTCTTGCTCAAAAGCTAGTGTTTCGGGCATTTCTATTAGTGCTAAAAGGTCTTACACGGAGGATTACAAGACATGGTTGGTCAAGACCCATGCGAGCTACCTTGAGGACAATATTGATTCTTTTCTTTCTCCATGAAAGCCCATGATACTTGGCGGGGTTGAAGAAGTTGCAAGAAGTGTTGATAAGCAAGTCGTTTCTACCAAGAAGAGCACGCGAGACTCATCACATATTGAGGTGGAAGACTCCTCGAAGAGGAAAAATACCCTCAAAGAGAGTGGTAGTAGCAACGCCGATCGCCATTGGAAAAGATCCAAGAGGGACTTAAGTTCATCAAAGCAAGAGAAGAATGATGCCTCTAGCAAGACCATTTGTACTCCAAATTCAAGATCCACTGAAAACGTATTCGGTTGAACTTTTTTGAATTTTCATTTCGCTTCTCTTTCTAAGTTCTCATGCTTATATGTCGCAGTTGGAGAAAGAAGCCATCTCCACTGGTGATGAACAACATGTCCCAGCAAGGAAACACACGCCTTATATTCCTACTACTTCGGTTTTTTATGGTAGGAGTTTTCTAAGTGACTATGACAATGAGTACACCACTGGTTTGTGGGAGCGACTAAGCGGAAGGATTTAAAGGTACCCATATTGAGTGTCACGAAGAGGTTGCAAGGCTTGAAGAAGAAGCAAAAGAAGCTCAACACTTCCTTGAAACGTCAAGAAAAACTGTTTAGCGCTGCCGAGGGTGACATCTCCACCTTTGAAGAAGAGTTGAGGGTACTTAATGACCAGATTAACAATGAAGAGTTCGCCACTTTGAGAGCAGAGTTGGAAGTTGCGCAGCCCGAGCTGAAGGATGCGAGACCTTTTGCTTGAGTCATTTGTTCTTTTCTTCATTTGTTTGCTTTATTTTGTTTTGCTTTTACTTTGGCCTCGTAGTATCACCAAACTTTGAAATTAAATAAGATATTTGCCTTCATTTATCTTGCTTTGAGTTATTCTTCTGTATTTGGCATCATCTTTATTTTCCATGAGCAATGTATCATAATGTAACAAGACCAAGTTAAGCAAAGTTCATGACTGAACCTAGAAAACCTTTAAGCTGCCTATGTACCTTAATAAAACAAAGTCATAACGTAGTTTAAACCAAATCAAGATTGATTTAGGGGGGTGTCGTGCACAATTTATACTCATGCGGGTCAGGAGTATATATTCTTTAACCTCTTTAGACAATGTGGGGTATTTAAGATTTAACCACATAAAAATACCGTTAGTGGGGTAAATTATCATTTTAACCACATAATTTACCATTGGTGGGTGCCGTACACAATTTATAGTCATGCGGGCCAGGAGTAACATGCAGTTTAAGCTCGTGCATCATGGAGCATACTTCAATCATCAAGGGTAGTAGTACTTCTTAAAGAACTTATCATTTATCGGGCCAATTCTTAACCCATCTTCTGCAATCAACTTATATGCGCCATTCGTGTATACTTGTGTGATGACATAAGGACCATCCCACTTTGAAGTGAACTTGTTTCCGGTTCGATGAGTAATAATGATGGGCCTTCCCACTTCAAGAACCAAATCGCTAACTTGAAAGGAGCGTCGACGGACCTTTTTGTTAAATGACTTGGAGATATGAGCTTGATAGCACTCAAGTTTTTGTTGCGCTTCTAGTCTTATCTCATCAAGGGCATCTAGTCTTGCAAGCGCAAACGAGCATTCCCTTCTTCGGTGAGTCCTTCTTGTAGGGCTATCCTCAAAGACGGGATTTGTTGCTCAAGAGGGAGAACTGCTTCTACTCCATAGACCAGTTCATACGGGGTTACTTGAGTTGGCATTCTGTGTGTAGTTCTATATGCCCATAAAGCTTCTTCAATTCTTGCATGCCAATCTTTCTTTGACTTCGCCACCACTTTCTTTAGCAAGTTATAGAGAGTTTTGTTGAACGCTTCGGCGAGGCCATTAGAAGCAGCATAATACATGGAAGAGTTTCTTTGCTTGATCCAAACTTCTCACACAACTTGTCTATTAAACTATTGCAAACCGGCTTTCCATTATCAGTGATGATGCATCGGGGAACTCCATAGCGGTAAATGATATTGGTACGAATGAAGTTGACCACAGTCTCATTTTTGACTTTTAGACAGGCACAATTTTGGCCCATTTTGAGAAGTAGTGAGTTGCAACCAAGATGTACAAGTGTTCACCAGAAGACTTTGTCATAGAAACGACAGCGTCCAAACCCCACGAATCAAAGGGCCAAGAAGCTACAATCAGATGTAAAGGTTTAGACGGCTGATGGATGAAGTTTACGTAGAATTGACAAGCTTGACATCTTTGTGCGTACTTCATGCAATCTAAAACCATCATAGGCCAATAGTAGCCCATTCTTTTGATGCGAAAATGCAACTTTGGACCAGACTGATGAGCTCCACAAATCCCGGAATGTGCTTCTTCCATAGCTTCTTCTTTTTCTAGGCAATGCAAGAAAACTCCATCGAACGAGCACCATTAGAGTGTGTCTTTATAAAAGATGAAGCGAGTTGCACGACGCCTAATGTCAACCTTTTGACGTACGTCATCGGGCAATTTTCCATGCTTCAAGTAGTCCAGGAATGATTGTCACCAATCTTTCACTTGAATTTCGTATACCTCCACATCATGACTTTCATTATTAGCACCTTGTTCACAGTTGTCCTCTAGAATAGGCAGGAGCACCCATTTGTGGCACACGGGTACGAACGTCTTCTCTTCTGATGTAACCAACATGGAAGCAAGTTTAGCTAACGCATCGGCTTGCCCATTATCTTTCCTCGGCACATGCTCTACTGTAACGTCACCAAGATTTTTGATCAATCTTCTTGCATACTCAACATATGGTAGGAGCTCTGGCTTCTAAACCTCAAATTCGCCACACAATTAGTTGACGGCCAACTTGGAATCGCCGTACACTTTTAGGTGATGTTGCCTCAGCTCAATTGCCATTTCTAACTCGAGTATCAAATCTTGATATTCAGCAACATTGTTTGAGCAATTTTGAGTTAATGTGAAGGAATACGAAAAGACCTCTACATTAGGTGTGAGAAAGATAACGCCGGCGCCGGATCTATTTCTATGTGCGGCACCATCAAAGTACATTTCCCATGGAGGAGTAACTTCAACCACGAGCGCATCTTCATCAGGCAAGTCGTCCATTAACTCCCACTCGGCAGTAATAGGGTGGTCAGCTAAAAACTCCGCCAATATTGGTCCTTTCACAACCTTTCGTGGGATATATGCAATCTCAAACTGTTGCAGCTGAAGGTACCATCTTACAAGTCAATCAGACAACATCGGCCTCGTCATGACATACTTCAAAGGGTTTGCTCTGGATACAAGACGAATAGTATGAGCTTGGAAGTAATACTTCAATTTTTGAATTGAGAACACAAGTGCTAGGCAAAGCTTTTCAATAGGAGCGTACTTCAACTCATTCGGCGTCATTGTTCGGCTCAAGTAACAAAGTGAATTTTGCTTCCCATTATCCTTTTCTTGGGCAATCAATGCCCCCACTGATCTTTCTTGGGCAGCAATATATATTAGATATGACTTGATTTGTTCAAAATCATCGTGATAAGATTCATCCCACCTAAATGGAACGTCTTTCTTCATCAAATGACTGAAAGGTTGACAACGACCGGCTAAATTTGAGATGAACCTTCAGTGATACGCCAATTTTCCTTGTAGACTTTTGAGTTCATGAATATTGTGTGGCTCCGGCATCTTAACTATTGCATCAATCTTGGATTACTCGATTTGAATGCCTCGCTGATGAACAATGAAACCAAAGAACTTTCCCGATATTATGCCAAATTCACGCTTCATAGGGTTCATCCTTAATTGATACTTTCGTAGTCGCTCAAAGACCTTTCGTAAGTCACTTATGTGATCTTTCCTCCTCAAATTTACGACAAGATCGTCCACATAACACTCAACATTCTTGTGCAATATGTCGTCGAAGATATTTTGCATTGCCCTTTGATAGGTAGCACATGCGTTCTTCAATTCAGGCGGCATCACCTTGTAGCAATATATACCCATCGGAGTACGAAAAGCAGTTAATTCTTCATCCCTTGGAGCCATGAGAATTTGGTCATATCCGTAAGATCCATCCATGAAAGAGAAGGCTTCGTGTCCCATAGTAGCATCAATCATTAGTTCAGCAATTGGTAGAGGAAATTCATCCTTAGGGTATGCTTTGTTCAAGTCTCTAAAGTGGAAGCAAACTCTGATTTATCCATTCTTCTTTCTTACCGGCACGATGCTAGAAATCCAAATTGGGTAACCCAGCCTCAATGAGTTTGTTAACATTGGCTTCGAACAATGGGACAAATTCAGGTCAAAACCTTCTTTGAGCTTGCTTGACGAGACGAACATCTTTATTTACTGATAAGTTGTGTACCTCCACCTTTTGGTCAAAGCCTGGCATTTCTTTCTATGACCAAGCAAACACATCCTTGAACTCATGCAACAACTCAACGTAGCTTTGTTCTTCATCGGCTTCGAGCAATGCACTTATGTAAATCGGTCTTGGGTCATCGACGCTGCCCAAGTTTATTTCTTTTAACTTATCAATAGTGGCCTTGACAACCTCCTCCAACTCAACAGGTGCGTCTTCAGTGTCTTCTTCAACATCGTTTTCACGAGAAGTGATATGGCATGATGACCCTACACACTGTTTATCTTCATCTTTAGTCTTCATGGGTACCACAGTTTACAACTTGACTTTGAGCGTTTCACCATAAAACAATATTAAGCCTTCGCGGCGAGTCATTCAAGATGGGATCAGACTTTGAATTTTCTTAGAGTTTGATGACTTGAGGGTTCTCTTAGCGTGTGTTGACATATGTGGAACACTCAACCTTTTCCAATCAAACCTTTTATTCGGACCAAGCATATCGAAGATTTATTTAATCGGACCAAGCCTATCGAACACTGTTTTATTTGGACCAAGCCTATCAAAGACCATTTTATTCGGACCAAGTCTATCAAAGACCGACATGTGCGGCATCTTCTCTTCACAGCATGTTGTTGAACCCTCTACTTAGCCTATGGTGTTAGCTCTTTTTATAGCAATACGAACTAGGTTTGGTGGCTGTAGCCAAGGACTATTCGAATGCTTGGAATGGTATGCCTTTTTTTCCTTTAGCATAACTTGTGTAGCATTGAGTCCGTATGGCTTCTCTGCAGCAACATCAAGAGTGAGGCACTCCAATCGTGGTTCTTCATTAGGGTCATATCCAACTTTAACTAGCAACTAGAAATTTTGGTCAAAGCATTGCTCAATCTTCTGTGTGGGCAATGTTCCATGCTTTGTTTCGGGCCCTTTGGATTGACGAATAAATCCTTCAAGTGGAGGAGATGGCCTTTTCCTTTCAAGTGTTGTAATAGGGAATGTAAGTTCTTTCAAAGGCTTTGCCTCAAGGAGAGATCCATAACTTTTACTCTTTTCTGTGTCACTTGTGTTATCGGAGCCATTTACACCATATTGTTGGAGTTGTTCGGTTCCACTGAGTCTCACAGCGATCTTTCCTTTAATGTAGTATTTTGCATCTGCAAAGTGTGATTTAGTATCAAAAAAAGGCTTTTCATCACCATGTACCTCTCTTTCGACTCCATCTTGGTAATATCCAAAGCACTGGTGTAATGTTGAAGGAACAACGCCATTTTCATGTATCCAAGGTCGACCCAATAATATGTTGTGGGATGTGTTAGATTCAAGGATATGGAATAACGTACTAGACTACATATCTTCAATAAAAAGATCTAATCTTATGATGTCGATGGCTCATTGCTCCCCTTGGTTAAAACCTTTGATCATCAGACGACTACTTGATAGCTTATCCACCGAGATCCATAATTCATTCAAAGTGAGTAGAGGTAAGATATTGACTGCAGAACCTCCATCAATCAGCATTCGAGTGATTCTTTGCTTGCAGATATAACCGGCGATTAACAGTCGTCGGTTGTGGAGCTTGGATCTTATTAGAAGATCTTCATCAGTGAAGCATACAGTGTACATACATTAGTTCGTGACATGAAACGTCTTTGAAGTAGAGTCCTCAATTTTATCTCCTTCGTGAGTTGCATTGCATGAAATGACAATGCGGGAGTCATCTAGGCTATCAACTGGACTTGAGAGTGCGACAAGGTTTGATGACACGACATCCTCTTCTAGTGCGATCTTTCCATCACGACCCAACAGCATCACCTTATCTTTGAATATGAAGCAATTTTTGATTGGGTGTCCTACGAGACTGTGATACTTGCAATACTTAGGATCATCATAGCGACTAGCCTCTTTTGGTCTTTTCATTTCAGGCAGGTCAATCAGGTTAGCTTTGAGCAAATCGTCAAATATGGCTGAAATGTCAAAATCGAGGAACATATATTGCTTTGACCGCATCTCCTTGAGTGTTGTCTTCCTTTGCTCAGTAGCTTGTGAATTATTATCCTTCTCATATACCAGAATACTTTTTTGTTGGTCATTGTTATCATTTACCTTAGCATGGATTCTCAACGGAGCAACATCCATCGCCATAGACTCTTTGGTAGGTGCTTTATTGATAGGTTTACCTCATTTCCTTGCATATTTCTTGTCTTTGAATCTTCACGGATAGACGGTCCATTAACTCCACTTGCCACCATACTCAATTCCATGCCATGAGTATGAGTTGCTAACTCTTCAAACGTCCTTGGTTGTATTCCTTAAAGAATGTAATGGAGCCCCCATTGTATACCATGGATGCACATCTTTATAGCCGAGGTCTCGAATAACCTATCCTTGGAATTGAGACTCAAGTTTCTCCAAGGATTTATGTAATCAATCACCGGCTCTTCATCCCATTGGTGAGCATTTGATAGTTCAATCATGCTTCCGGTCCTTCTTGTACTGTAGAAGCGATTGAGGAATTCTTGCTCCAACCAGTCCCAACTATCAATAGAGTTTGCTTCCAAGTCAGTGTACCAATCAAATATCTTTCCATTCTATGAGCGGACAAATTGCTTGACAAGATGATCACTGTGATTTTCGACATTGTTGCAAGTCTCAACAAAATAAGCTACATGTTGCTTTGGGTTGCCTTTGCCATCAAACTGCTGGAAATTTGGTGGTTGGTAGCCATTCGGCATCTTCAAGCTATCTACCCTTTGAGTGTACAATTTGGAATAGGAGAATGATGATTTCAAGCCTCCGTCTAGCTTGTCCTTGATAGTTTCCATGATGAACTCCTTCAATTGATCATCAGGGATCATGCCATTTGAAGAGACTTGGAACTCCTTGGCAATAGACTTTTCCTTTTCATTGGATAGTTGCTTCATGGATGTTTCACCCTCTTCAAAGCCTCCAAACTTCAGTTCCTTTACATGACTTTCTTCCACCTTGTCTTCTCTACTCAACAATTTTTCTATCTTGGAGTCTTGGTCTTGCACATGTTTGTTCATCATCTCTATGGCTTTGGTCAGCATCCCAATTTATTCCTCCAAAGTTGTAGCACTTGTTGTCAATGCGTGCACTGTATCCGATGAAGATGAAAAACCCAATGCGGAGTGAGGAGTTGGTTGGGAGGAGTCGTCGCTCTCAACATCCCCGTCATTGTTGACGTTGTTGGCGACAAATGAGTCCTTTTGAACAATGTCGTGGACGACTTCTCTTGGCATCTTCGTCGATGGATCAACCAATAAATCGGACATCCTTCTTATCTTGATTGGTGTTATATGGTTGAGTTGTTGTTCTTGATGAAAGGAAATGAGTGGTAGAGAGGTCCCAACGGGCGTGCCAAATTTGTAACGACAAATTCTTGTATTTTGAAAATAAAAGACAAGAAAAAGAATACAAAATAATTTTTGAGTAAATTTCAAAGAACAATTATGGTTCAATCTCTATCTATTCCTCTGATTTAATTCTACAAGAACAATATTGAAATTTGTGGTGAAAATCCTCAATTTGATCTTCACTAAAATGATTTGAACATGGAGAAACGTCAATTCGAGGGTCCTTGGACTTGATCTCGGATTAAACGGTGATTTGATTCGAGAATTCGATGAACACTGATTTGATTAGGATTGATGAGCACTGATTTGATTTGAGGATTGATGAACACTGATTTGATTTGATGAGTGATGAACACTGATTTGACTTGGGGATTTGATGAACAATGATTGACTTGAGGATTTGATGAAGGCTGATATTATCTTCATCCTCAATTCTTTGAATATGTGAGTTTTGATCTTTCTAGTACGGATTTTGATCTTCAAAAACGATTTTCCGAGGGTCTTGTGACTTGATCTTGGATCAAACGGATTTTTGGCTTGAATGTTGTTAAAGAACGTTATGAATTTGATTTGAATTCTTTTGAATTTGTTGAAGACTTGTTCTTTTTCACAGAGACACGATCTTCAAAAGATGATTTTTGGATGAACTTGAAGATTGATGGTGGGTTGGAAGGAGTTCTTAATGAAGAACATCTTGAAGATTGTTGAAGGATACCTTTGAAGATTGTTGAGCTTGTTGGAGAGGATTTGTTGAACTTCCTTGCTCTGAATTTGAAAGTGCAGGGCTTTCTGAATCAATGTTAGACGATGCAATGTTAGACGATGTTGGGTTAACATTGTGGATAACATTGAAAGCCGAGAGTCTGTGCGAAAACTGTTATTTAGTTGCCAAATCTAAGTTTTGCCTTTATTCACATATTAATCAAGTTCCACGGTTTTAGTTGTTTATGTTTATGTCCAGGAAGGTATCTTAAGCATAAGGAAGAGCTATGGAAGATTCCTTACTTGAAATTTCCATAATTCAAGCTAAGTTGAATTAGTCAACACAACACGGTTTCAAAATAAGAAAACAAGCGAGCTGTTCTCTGCGGCGCGATTCTTTCCAGGATTCTGCGAATTGAAGAAGATGTGTTACCTTGTTAAATCGGTAACAATGGAAACACATTCTCAGGAAAAGATTTGAAGTTCACAAAGAAGGCAAATTTCAACAAGGAAACAACAAGAGTTACCAAAACTGTGAACAACACATCTTGGCGTTCAAGACTCAAGAAATCTATAAAGGATGTGAAGTTCATCAGGATGAAGACAAGACAATCGTTCCAATAATCCGAGAGATTAATTATTCTTTGTATTGTCTTCGTCTTGTTTTGCGAAGTTTTTGTATCAACTGCTTAAGTATAGTTCATAGAAGTTAAGTAGTTCTTACTTGTCTACTTCGTTGAGTCCGATCAACAAAGAGCGTGAGTGAATTGTTGTGAGGAACATTTTTGATAAAACCTTTATGGTTATTTCGCCTAAGGCTCGGAAGTTTTTAATAATATTGAAAACTTCTTAAAATTATATCTTATTGTGTTCTTACTTCCCCTGCATATTATTATTATCAAGAAGATCAAAATAGAGTTAAGGCAATTCTAGCTTAACTCTCAAAAGTGTTGTGTCAATCCACGGCCCAAAATTTTCAATTGGCGTCAGAGCCAAACACCAACTACACTGGTGGTTTGGAGGTGATACAACACCATGGACAGGGTCAATCCTAATACCAACATGATTCTAGTTTTGGATGGCTCCAATTATGCATACTGGAAGATCAGGATGAGGTCTCACATCAAAGCTATTAATATTCGAGCCTGGCAATCCGTGATCAATGGATACTCTCTTCCAACATTACCAAGAGATGGTGAAGGTGATCTAGTTCCAAAACCAGAAGCAGACTGGACAGCAGCAGAGGTAAGTCTCTATAACTCTAATGAAAAAGCTCTTAATGCTATCTTTAGTTGGGTTAATCATCACATGTTCAAATTAATCCATAATTATACAAAAGCCAAACATGCTCGGGATATACTTGAATTACATTGTGAAGGAGATTCTGCTGTTAAAGATTATAAATATAGACAACTGCTTTTGCAATTTGAAAAACTTGAGATGGGTGAAGATGAAAGTGTTGACAGTTATTTTGAGAAAATTCTTGATATTGCTAACCAATGTAAAAACCTAGGTTTTGCTATGACTAATCAAGAAATGGTTTATAAAGCTATGAGAACATTGTCATCTAAATTTGCTCTCAAGAAAATTGCTATGAGTGAATCTAGAAACCTTGCTAATCTACAGTTTCAAGTCTTGATGAATACTCTTAGAGAATTTGAGATGGAGCTTGCCTCACAACCTAGCAAACATAGGGTTGTTGCTTTAAGAGGTTCAAATCTTGACAATGAAAGTGATAAAGATTTTGAAATAATTTCTTCAAATTATGGGAAAATTACTAAAAAGTTCAATAAGCTGAATCTCAAAGGAAAAGGTAAAGAAAAGAACCTTAGTAATAGTTCCCCAGGTTATAAGAAATTACCTCCTAAGTTTGTGAAGTGCATGGCATCAAAACCCACTCCTTTATAAGCGGATAAGTTAAAAGATGTTCAATGTTTTGAATGTAAAGGATATGGTCATATGGCTAATGAATGTGCTAACACTCTTAGAAAAAGAGGAAATTCTCATTGGGTTTGTGTAGATGATTTCAATGAAGATGACTTTAGTTCTGGAGAAGCTGAAGAACAGTCAGAAGAGGTTCAAACAGCTGCACTACTCACTCAGATTGACTGGACGCCAGAAAACTCGCTGAACTGCTTCGGATCTCAATGTTACCCCAACATTCAGGATCCAACATCAGAACATGAGACCTTCTTTGCAGATTGAGATGAATATGATTCTGATTCTGAACCTTATCTTGCGTCCTACTTTGATAAATCTAACTTTGATTATTTTCATGGCACAGTGGATCTAGATGAAGAATACTTCTTTGAAGGTGAAATGTCCCAGGAGGAAATCATTGAAGACCTGAAGTCTATCTACCACAAACTGCTGCTTGAGAATCACAAACTCATCAAGAGCAACAAAAGCTTGAAGGAAGAGATTGGATGCATGAAGGAGATGTTGAAACTGTATGAGAGAGACCTTGACAAAACTGAGGCTGAGCTGAAAGAGGTAAAGGTAAAATTAGATAAAGCTGAACAAACCATTGACAAATGGAACTTTTCTACATCTCTGCTTGATGAAGTGCTGAATATGGGAAATCAAGGTAAAAATGGTTTGGGCTATGTTGAAAAACCTCCCTTTGAAGATGATAATTCTGCCTATTTGAAAGCTGGTTTTATCAAGGAAAGCAATAACTTGAGTTGTGAAATCCCTTCCAACACTGTGAAAAGGCCTACTTTTATATGTCAATATTGTTTTCAACCTGGTCACATTAAGTCTTGTTGTAAGAAATATAAAATTGTGATTGAGAAGAGAACAGTAATCAATTGCAATACCAATGTTAGGAGAACCTCTGATCTGAATGTTATCCCAACATTAGGTAACAACGCTGAAGGAGATAAAAGTATAACTTGGATAGAGAAGCTAAAAACTCCTAAGGTTAAAATTGTTTGCAATGTTGTCTTTTCTGCTGTTTACTCTAACCTTGCAGGTAAGTGGTATTTTGACAGTGGGTGTTCAAGGCACATGACTGGAAACATTGACAACCTGAAAGAGGTTATCCCTTTGACTGTTGGAACAGTTACCAATGGAGGAGGCAAGAAAGGGAAAATCATTGGAAAATGAGTACTAGATGTTGAAGGATTTCCACCACTCAAGGATGTGTTGTTGGTTGAAGGATGGAAAGCAAATTTAATTAGCATAAGTCAACTTTGTGATGATAACTTGCTAGTTATTTTTGATAAAAGTTCATGTGATGTGTTTAATAGTGACAATGTCCGTGTCATGATAGGTACAAGATCAAAGGATAACTGCTATCTTGCTCAAGATGAAGCTGAATGCTACCATGCCAAGGTAGATGAATCTGTCATGTGGCACAAGAAGTTAGGACATGTGCACTATAGAAATCTGGAGAAACTACAGAAGTTAGAGGTTGTAAGAGGACTACCTAAGTTGACTAGCCCAGGTAAAATTGTTTGTGAAAACTGCCTGAAAGGTAAACAAACAAAAGTTGTCCATCCACCACTTCAGGTACAGAGTACTAATCCTAGAACTAATAAGTGCTTTGATTTGCTACACATAGATCTCATGGGTCCTATTGAGGTTAGTAGCCTGAATGGTAAGAAGTATGCTTTTGTTATTGTTAAAGATTTTTCAAGATATACATGGATTAAGTTTTTGAAAGAAAAATTAGAGGCATTCAACACATTCAAGATTTTGCATGCTAGTATCAAGAATCTCTATGGTACTTCTGTAGGAAGAATTAGGTCTGACCATGGAAAGGAGTTTGAAAATGTAAGCTTTGCTAATTTCTGTGAATCTAAAGGCATTTTCCATGAGTTTTCAGCACCTAAGACACCTCAGCAAAATGGGATTGCTGAGAGGATGAATAGAACACTTCAAGAGATGGCTAGAGTTATGTTGAATTCTAAAATCTATCTAAGAAACTCTATCATGAAGCTTTGAATACTGCATGTCATATTAGTAATAGAGTTTATCTTAGACCTGGTACTACTATGACACCTTATGAAATCTTGAAGGGTTCAAAACCAACAGTAGCACACTTTCATGAATTTGGTATTAACTGCTATTTGCTAAAAGATATAGATTATTTGAGCAAATTTGATCCCAAAAGTGAAAAGTGTATATTTGTTGGATATTCTCCTAATATTGCTGCTTTCAGGGTCTACAATCCAAGATTGCATACTGTTCAAGAATCAGTGAATGTCATTTTTGATGATTTAACTGTTTCTACAGGTACTGAAGAAGTCACTGGTTCAGATGTTACTCCAACATTGGACTCAACATTGAACACAGACGCTAGAGATACTGAACTGAAACTGGAACAAATGTTGACTTAACACCAGAAACCCTCAATGTTAGGCCAACATCGATGCTGTCAGATTCTGAAGATGAAGTGGTTCCTGTATCCAGAAGAGATCCCCCTCTTAGAACACAAAGTGATCATCCATCTTCTCAAGTAATTGGACAAATTACTGAAAGAGTTAGAACACGCAACAAAGAAAGGGTCAATTACAAGGATATGGCTAAGTTGTGTGTTTGCATGTCTTCTTCATGTACTATTGATAATGCATCTTGTTTTGTTTCCTCCATTGAACCTAAGAATGTAACGGAAGCCCTTAAGGATAGTTACTGGATTAATGCCATGCAAGAGGAATTCTTACAATTCACCAAAAATAGAGTTTGGAATCTAGAACCTTGGCCATCACATGTGAATGTAATAGGTACAAAATGGATTTTCAAAAATAAAACTGATGAGAATGGTGTAATTATGAGGAACAAAGCTAGGTTGGTTGCACAAGGTTATACTCAGGTAGAAGGTATAGATTATGATGAGACTTTTGCTCCAGTAGCTAGGATGGAATCAATTAGATTACTCCTTGCTATTGCTTGCTGTCTTAGGATTAAACTATACCAAATGGATGTTAAAGGTGTCTTTCTGAATGGTTTAATTGACAAATAGGTTTATGTAGAACAACCTAAAGGCTTTACTGATCCTAATCATCCTGACCATGTGTACAAACTTGAAAAGGCTTTGTATGGCTTAAAACAGGCTTCTAGAGCTTGGTATGAGAGGCAAACTGATTTTCTGTTAGGCCTAGCTTTCAAGAGAGGAGATGGAGATAGAACATTGTTTGTCCTTAGAAAAAGCTCTGATATATGCATTGCTCAAATTTATGTGGATGATATTGTATTTGGCTCTACTAACAAGTCTACTTTAGACAAGTTTGTTGAGTGTATGACAGGAACATTTGAGATGAGCATGATTGGTGAGCTCAACTACTTTCTGGGACTACAAGTTAAGCAGCTGGAGAATGGTATCTTCCTGAACCAGGAGAAGTATGCAAGGAATCTGGTGAAGAGATTTGAGCTACAAGAGTCTAAGCCTTGCAAAACTCCTATGTCCTCTTCAGTGAAGATAACAAAAGATGGCACTGGCAGCAATGTTGATCCAACATTGTACAGATCCATGATTGGTAGTTTGCTATATCTCTCTGCCTCTAGACCTGACATCATGTTTTCAGTATGTGTTTGTGCTAGGTACCAAGCTGAGCCAAGGCAATCTCACTTGATTGATGTGAAGAGGATTCTTAGATATATCTCTGGAACTTCACCTTTAGGCATTTGGTATTCATATGACACTAACACTAACTTGGTTGGTTTCAGTGACTCTGACTGGGCAGGTGATGTGGATGACAGGAAATCCACAAGTGGGGGCTGTTTTTATTTGGGGAATAATTTGGTCTCCTGGTATAGCAAGAAGCATAATTGTGTTTCATTATCAACTGTTGAATCAGAATATGTAGCATCTGGCAGCTGTGTTACCCAACTTGTGTGGCTTAAACGCATGCTTTCAGATTATGGGCTAGATAGTGATATACTTCTCATGTTCTGTGACAATCTAAGTGCCATAAGTATCTCTAGGAATCCTGTCCATCATTCTAGAACTAAGCATATAGACATAAGACATCATTTCCTAAGAGATATGGTAGAGGACAAAGTGGTCAACATTGAACATATTGAGACAACTAATCAGCTTGCTGATATGTTTACAAAACCTTTAGATAGTGAGAGATTCTTCGGCTTGAGAAAATCTCTTGGCATGTGCAATATGTGAAAATGTTGAGGAAATCAGTGTTGACATAAAACCACTGTCTAGCACTGGTATATTGGTTGTGGTGTAGTAGGTATTCTGTTGTTTTCTTTTGTTGAATTTATTTCCTAGTGAGTCTCATTTCATCTTTGTTTTGTCAGATTTGGTTTGTGTGGTTGAACTCTTTGATTAACAACTCTTTCTAGTAATCATTTTCAGATCTTTGTTTTGAAAAAGTAATAAAACTCTTATGTTTGTCTGAGGTTGTGATAGCCTATCATATGGAGAAGCTGGGGGTACTCAAAGTTCCCTACTTTGATGTCTATTCAATTGTGTCTTATTCATATGGAAGGTGTACATGACATGTGGAGAAGCTGGGGTACATGATCTTGACAGTTTCAGTGTTACTCAGTTGTGCTTATTTACATATTTCTGTTTGTTTAGACAAGGAACACATGAGGGTGATCCTTTCTACTAGGATGTTTAAGGTTTAGATTTCTTACATTTAGTAGCACTGATCACTTGGTGATTCTCTTGAATGCAGGTTGGTAAGAAAGTATACATAAGGAATTGGGGTGTTGGGGTGCATGATAAATGAATGGCCAACATTCAAGGCCTTTATACTTGCCTAACTTGTTGTTGTTAATGTTATTACTGGGGTGTGTGGAGTTCAGGCTGCCCTCATTTATTGCTTTGTGTTTAGCAACCTTCAGCTTTTGGTTCAGATGACTTATGAAAATAATAATGATTATAAGAGATGTGTGTTGTGCTGGTTTGAGGAGTTTTTCATATGTGTTTACCATCTGCCTATTTGACACTACATTGTCGCATTCATGTAGAACTGCATTATTTTCTTTCTTGTTATTCAGTTGTGTTGGTCTCGGCTTAGGGAGAGTATAATTCATGTGTTGAGGCCTAAAATTTGGGTGATATACTGCAGGTGACACACATTTCTGTGACTTTCTATGCTGTGGAAGTGAATATTTTCCTGAATTCCTAACTGCTTATCTCTGTGTGTTTCTTGTTATCTATGTTGCTTACTCATGATTTTGATCTGAACAATATGTCTGAGGTACTCACTTGCTATATTGGTTAAGTTTCAGATGTATTTTTGGATTTATCTCAAGCTCTCACATGAATTTGCCTTGGTGAAGCATGTACCTCCACCTTCGGTTTTGAATGTTATCGAATGTTATCCCAACATTGTGCACAGTCGCATGTCAACATTGAAAACAGGAACTTATAAGTTTTTAGTTTTTTGAAAACCGCTCTGGTTAACTGTTAATTAAACATCAAAGCATGTGCGCGGGAAAACATAGTGGGAAAGTTTTACTTGGTTCAAATTTGGTAGCTGCCCATTAACATTCATTCTCTTTCCTATTCACGGTTATTTCTGAAATCAAAACCCTATTTTCCTTAATTAAACTTGCAATTTCCTTATTTGTACGTATTTTGCAAAATTGCTCTCAAAATTCTCTCGACCTTCTCTGCGACTTCTCTCAAAATCTCTGTACTAACAATGGCAAGCAAGTCTCCCATGCAAGCTCTTGCAGATGTTGCCCTGGATAGCGAACCTACTGCTGCACGCACCCATTCACACACTAGGGGTGCTGCTGCGAAGTCGAATGATGCTCTTGTTGCTGCAAAAAGAAAGGCGATACCCTATGTGCGACGTGGAAAGAAGTCTAAACAGGGAGAATCGACCTCCACTATTGAGCCAACTACTGAATCCACCGCTCCCATCACCAATGAGCCTAAAATTGAGGTAAACACTGCTGAACCCAACCCTGAACTTGATGTTGACTTAACTGTTGAGGGGGAGGGTAGTGATTCGCTTGAGAAAACTGTGGAAAAATCCATGGACAAGTCTGTGGACAAATTGGTGAGGAAGTGGATTAGGGCTGAGAAGAAAAAGAACAAGGGCTCTGGGAAGAAGTTGAAAACTATGTCTGAGACTGCTAAGGCAAGGACTGAGGCCAGAAAAAGATAGGTGGAAAGGATGCTGCTGCTGCTGCTGAGAGAAAGAGGAAAGGAAAGCAAGTAATGGAAGTGGAAACTGAGGTAGTAAATGTTGAGGCAACATTGATGAATGTTGGGGTCTGAACATATGTACATATGTGGATGTAGTGATGACCTTAATGCTTGTCTTTGTTAATTTAATTTTGAATATGTCAGCTTGTATTGAGGGGGAGCGGTTTAGTAGTTTAATGTATTTCTTGTTGATTATAACTTTCTGGATATAAGACTTGATTGGAACAGGTGTTGGTTTTGTGAAGAAAGGCAAAAAGGGAGAGATTAAAAGTGCAGTGCTTTCTGGAATCAATGTTAGACGATACAATGTTAGAAGATGTTGGGTTAACATTGTGGATAACATTGAAAGCCGAGAGTCTGTGCGAAAACTGTTATTTAGTTGCCAAATCTAAGTTTTGCCTTTATTCACATATTAATCAAGTTCCACGGTTTTAGTTGTTTATGTTTATGTCCAAGAAGGTATCTTAAGCATAAGGAAGAGCTATGGAAGATTCCTTACTTGAAGTTTCCATAATTCAAGCTAAGTTGAATTAGTCAACACAACACGGTTTCAAAATAATGAAACAAGCGAGCTGTTCTCTACGACGCGATTCTTTCCAGGATTCTGCGAATTGAAGAAGATGTGTTACCTTGTTAAACCGGTAACAATAGAAACACATTCTCAGGAAAAGATTTGAAGTTCACAAAGAAGGCAAATTTCAGCAAGGAAACAACAAGAGTTACCAAAACTGTGAACAACACATCTTGGCGTTCAAGACTCAAGAAATCTATAAAAGATGTGAAGTTCATCAAGATGAAGACAAGACAATCGTGCCAATAATCCGAGAGATTAATTATTCTTTGTATTGTCTTCGTCTTGTTTTGCGAAGTTTTTGTATCAACTGCTTAAGTCTAGTTCATAGAAGTTAAGTAGTTCTTACTTGTCTGCTTCGTTGAGTCCGATCAACAAAGAGCGTGAGTGAAATGTTGTGAGGAACGTTTTTGATAAAACCTTTATGGTTATTTCGCCTAAGGCTCGGAAGTTTTTAATAATATTGAAAACTTCTTAAAATTATATCTTCTTGTGTTCTTACTTCCGCTGCATATTATTATTATCAAGAAGATCAAAATAGAGTTAAGGCAATTCTAACTTAACTCTCAAAAGTGTTGTGTCAATCCACGGTCCAAAATTTTCAGAATGTTTGAAGCTTTAATTGTGATTTTTGTTCTTCAAGAGCACCGCTATTTATAGTTGTAGAGTGAATCTCAAACAGAATCCCTTGATGAGATGAACCTTTGTGATCGCATCTACGATTTCTTGATTTGGAAGACTTGATCTAATTGAATCTTCTTGATATCTCTTGAATATTGAATCTTGTAGGAGAAGTCTTTTTTGTCTTGAAATTTGATGTATATTTATTTAACCCTTTAAAATATTAGGATTAAATAATATATATATATATATATTCTTTTTCTTGCTTTACAAGACTTGTCATTATATAATTGAATTGGATAATTTAACTCCAATTAATAAATAAGATATTATTTAATTTATCCATCATATAAATTAAAATCAATAAATTCAACTACTTTATTTTGGACATAAATTTGTTATAAATCCAAATAATATAGAAAAAGAAATTGATAATTAATATATCATTTTCCTTTGTCATCATTAATTAGACCCTAAATTTAAGTGTCCACACCACCGTATTCCTTCTCCTCCTCCTCATCGTCACCGCCACCACAACCTCCTATGTAATCAAAAATGACCTAAACTTCGATCACGAAGAGCTCGAAACCATACTCGAAGCCATCCGCAGCCACGGCTACACTCTCATCACCAACGCCATCACCACCTCCGACCTCCATCACCACCTCCACCAGAATATTCCAAGATAAAGTAGTCGGAGATTCCACCGGCAAGCACCGACCCGACTTGCCACCAAAATAGGTTGTTGGTGCCGTCTACTCAAACCGAGTGTAGCAATTGGCGTTGGTGAAGAGAGTGGTGATGGAGGTCGGAGGTGGTGATGGAGGTCATAGTTGGTAATCGAGGTCGGAGGTGGTGATGGCATTGGTGAAGAGAGTGTGGCATGGCTGTGGAGGGCTTCGAGTGTGGTTTCGAGCTTTTCGTGATCGAAGTTTGGGTCGTTGTTGATTACAGTGGAGGTTGTGGTGCCGGTGACGATGAGGAGGATGAGGAGGAGTTCAGCGGTATGTTTACATAGTTTAGGGGGCAAATCGCACAGTTAGTTTCATGGGGAAATCCTTTATCTATTCACACCAACTTTCATACCGAAAATACACCTCTGGCACTCACGTGACTCGCACGAGAATGGAATATTTGGAGAAATACTCGATGGTCTCTGGCGAAGGGGCAAATCGAATAGAATGGTTTAAGGGGAAAACCGCTTATTTATTTTGTTTAAGGAGGACGTTGCAAAAGCGTGCATAGTTCAGGGGGTTTGATGCATTTATCCCTACTTGTAATCCCAATGTTATCCTCGGAATAGCTCTCACTCCCCGGGTAAGTTCCACCCTTAGTAATCTGCCTCATCTCATGAATATCAATAAAGACATCCTAATCAAAATAAACTCGATAAATATGTTGAACTTACCATGTCCCTATGGTTGGACGGTATTGCATCATAAAATGGCATCGTCTATGGAAACACTACAGAATCCCTAAGATAGCCAAGAAAGAGCGTATCAAGAATAGTTGTGACGATTCATGAAAAAGAAGGATAATGAGTGGTCAAGAATGGTACATCGGCAAACATAGAAAACCATGCTCCCCCGAGGTCCCCGTCTCATCATGCCACATTGCCTCTGCCCCAAGTTGCGGAAGACCCCAAAGTAGAGTACGTCAACATCCCGAGGATGTGTATGATAACTTAATTAAGAGTGTCGAAGAAGAATAATGATACTATGCCTAGGCGAGCATTCGCCCACACTCTCATAATACTGATTGACATGCTCCAACCTCTGTCAAGCACTGAGCAATCGTCCACCCCACCAAATAGCAAGACTATTTCCGCAATACTCGGACGCCATTGAGAATAGTCTTTTGAGGGTGCCAGTCCCTAATCGCCGCCCATGAAGAAAGACACTGAAACCTTGATGGCGAGAGACAACACGAACCTTGACCGTGCCATGCGGGCACTTTTGATGGGGTCGTACAACGAATCGTAAATAAAATGCAAGGAGAGTTATGGCAGCTCAGACACAACTTGTACCCGAGTGAAGAAGTCGTCTTTAAGGGCTCAGATTCTCTCCGTAATGAAACCTAGGGGATTACTCACCTATGCGGGTGACAAGAACGATCGAGACCCTCATGGCTACATTAATCAGTATATGGATTGCATGGATTTGGTGTACATGGTTAAGACATGAGGCTAAGAAAAAAAATCTAGAAATACGAGCCTTCATCAGAAGACTCTACAGGCCCCTTCCACTCGTTGATATTCATT
Organism: Linaria vulgaris; assembly: GCA_948329865.1. Classification (NCBI taxonomy): domain Eukaryota; kingdom Viridiplantae; phylum Streptophyta; class Magnoliopsida; order Lamiales; family Plantaginaceae; genus Linaria; species Linaria vulgaris. The sequence continues at coordinate 60,301,858 of OX415251.1, read as the reverse complement.
TGTCACTCCTATTCTAACTTATTGTCACGATGGACAGAGCCCTAACATGAACCCCTCGAGCACAATGTGGTTCATGTGAAGATTGACTTGGGATGGACAAGAACTCTAGCTCATGAAGGACCAAGTCAAGAGGAAACCTAGGCAAAGCCTTCACAACCGTCATAGCCTACTTAAATCCCACTATCACCATGTCCCAAAAATCCTTGCGAAGGGTGCAGCCCTCCTTGAGGAGTCTTGCACGCTATGATGTACCTCGAGCCGAGATGTAGTTAGGTTAGCATCGTGTTATGCCTTCATATCCTTCATACGACGGTGCAACCCCTGCAGATCCTAAGACAACCTGTGAATCTCCTCCTCAGTGTCAAAATCCCTTCGAGTTGACCACTCCGACGTCTCTGTCATACGGACAACCTTCGCAATCTTCTACCCTATGACACTCTTAAGTTCATCCATCACCTTAGGATGATTTTCCTTCATCACTTGGCACACGATGTGATCCTCTTTCAGCTCCTCTTCAAGCCAATCAGACTCGATTTTGTTGGTTCTTAGCTACACAGACAAAATGTTGCGCTCTCAAGTTAGGGCAATAATGATCGAGGGACTCGCCTAATATGTCCTTAAAGCATCCCCAAAAACTACTAACTGTAACAGTATAATCTGAGGTTAATACGGAAAAGAGGAAAAAAGAATCTGAACATAAACAGAAGGCCACAAGATTACCTTTCAGAGATGCTTGCAGAATATATCCCACTAACCCTTATCCAATATACACATCAGGATGTCACGATTAGCGTCGTTCCCAAACCCATCGATGAAATTCTGATAGTAGACGGGGTCAACATCATCCACGAAAAAGAGTCATTTGACATGTTGACTAGATTGGCCCTTCAGGCCTGATGATCCCTTACCTAAGACAAGCTTTTGGGTCGATACAGGTATATCCGTGTCACCGCACCTCGCGCGGGTATCTTTGGATGAGCCCCCACTGACACGTTTCGATGTGGCCTTAGATCCACCACCCGTAGTCGGTTTCATGAATAGATTAATGTGGAGGACCCGCGATGCGAGGGTCCGCATCCATAGTGTCCTTGTGGAGAAGATCAACAAAGAAGACCTCGTGAAACGGAGTTCGGGCATGCTACTCCATCTCTTCTCCTGTGCAAATGATAAAAGGGTAAGATACCCTCGTGCGAACACTCGGAAAAAAAGAAAGATAAAAAGAAAGGTTCAGCAAAATTATTGAAGGTTAGATTCAAGTGAAGTGGAGCCAAGGAAAGATCCTAAGACTCGATCCTCCTTTGCAGGCCCACCATCATTATGGCCAATGGGTTGTTCAGCATCGACGACACGTTGTATAGGCCAGCTGAAGAAGCTAGCCTGACCCAATTCTACCACTACATGCGTGTGTACCTCCCCCGAGGGAACCACGCTGCCGATTCCCCACCTTGTGGGAACACCTCATTGAGATATCGGTGTCACCCGAGGAGTTATGTAAAAATACCTTTGACGCTAGCGAATCAGAGCCTTGTGGTACCACTGGGAACAAGTGTTTGTTGTCCCGATGGGATATATTGAAGAAAGTGGACCCAGCGGAGGGAGCTCAGACACAAAATCCTATACCACTACTTAGGGAGTACATGGAACATTCAGGAGATGGCAGCATAACATGAATCGCACAAAGTATTGATACGAGGCAGGAGTCAACAGGCTCGGACATATCTGTCAATTGGTAAATAAGTCTCACACGCTGAAATTGAAAAATCAGCAGAGGCCACAAACGCACGTGCTCTAAGTAGATAGTCATGTATTCCATGGAATGATCATAAGCAGGTTTGTCGCTAGACAGAATCAAAACCTGCACATCAGCCTAAAAAATGTTGACTGACTTCAGAATGACCCACGTGCCTTTCAATGTTTCTTGGCTGATGGTGGAACCCACAAGACCCTTTCCTAGCATGTTTGAAGTTTCCAAAGTGGACACTTTTGATTGGTCCTCCATCTCAGGACGTTCAAAGAGCCAATGCCTTTCCCTTTTGTTGGCCCAACTCTCTTAGAACTTTACCCCTGGACTGTGTTCTCTGCTCTACCCTTAGATGCACTCGACGTAATTCGGGACACTATCGATGCTGCTGAACTAAGAGTCTTCTGAACCTTCTTGCCCTTCTTCTTACAAGCCCCACCCGCAGGGATAAAAGGGGCGTATACCTCAGCCCATCCATTGTCTTTTCTACAAAGCAAGGGCCATGCCAAAAAGAGTAAGAAAAAATATCACGAAGGAAATGAAAGACTAAACGAAGAGAGAAAGGACGAGCTTACTCAGGAAAGTGTTCCACGGGTCAAGAACAAAGGCCTGAAGTGTCAAGTCATCCAACTTGCACGCCTTATACAGATAAATAAATGTATCCCACTTCATCATCAGCTGGCAGTGTAACCGCTGGTCGAAGAAGCCCTCACTAGTTAGCTGATCCATCTCATTTTCCACATCGTTTGTGTCGGAGACAAACGGCTCCCCATTCCGCTTAAGGTGCACATTTCATTTCACATTTTGGTCCCGGGGTCGAGCGAAGAAGAACTTGTCCTTCAACTGTTATGCGACCCGGTCAGCTTGTGCAAAATGGGATTCGTCCCTTTTCGCATCGTGAAGGTGTAGAAGATTGAGCTCCCGACGCCTTGGACAAGGAGAAGGCCCCAAACAATCGAGCCATTGTGCAAGGGTGAAGGTACCCCAGATTAATGGACACAATGGGCGCCAACGTGGTGTAATCATTGGGAGCCATTTTACCCGGGCACAAACTACACGTCTTAAGAACCTCGCAATAAAATGGGGCCAACAACGACTACAACCCAGCCTTCAACTGCCGGTAGTACATAGTTAAGTAGTCCGTACGGGTAGAGGCTCCCCTCTCATCTTCCCTTGGGATCTGAACATCAACGTCGGAAGCTTCGATCCCATAACGAGTGAACTCAGCATTGACCTCCCCCTTGAGGTGCACAGTACTCGGCACCTCCTCAGCTGAAACCCTAGACGGTGGATCTGTGATCGCCTTCTTTACTTTTTTGGCCGGCATTTTAGATGCATCGCCCTCAACACGGCAACGACAAGAAGAGCTTGCCACTTCCGCCACAACATAAGGAATCTTAATGGCCTGATATTCCTCCCATACCAAAGAATTTCCTCGTTCCGCCACTAGAATGCCCAAATCGTTATGTTGATTTCCATATGCCATTTACGCAAAGAGGAAAGCCTCGAAAAATTGGTGAAAAAGAAAAGAGAGGGAAAGAGAGATCTGATGAAAGTGAATGAAAAGGGAATCGAGTCCCCTATTTATAGCCGAGGATAGAGCAATTACCTCCTTCAAACGCATGGACAATAAAGAGCCATGTAGTCTACATGAAACCTTAGACTAGAAAATGCGTGATAGCACATTCTAGTTCCGAGTGTTTTCTACGAAGCACACTTAGAACTGGGGAGGACTCCTGATGATGCACATCATAAAATACTATTATTTCTGATACGAGAGCCAATTCGGGAGTAACGAGAGATATTCCAAGAAAGTGGATAAGCTATCGAAACCATAACTAACGATCCAGAAGGAAAGTATCAGATCGCTCCCCTTGAGCTCTCCCCTATCCTCTCCTAACAAGGGAGGTAGTAAAAATCCTCCTATTGGTAACGCACTATCAGTGCACCCGTATGGGGCTGAGACTCAACAAACCGAGACTTTCCCGCTCTCGGAGATATCCCTCATTACACCCTTCCCTCAGCAGATCTACGACCCAAAGAATCCTGCACACTCACGTTGCCCTAGCGGTCCCGTCCAATAACACTCGTATTTTGAGTCTCACTCAAACCAGCATCGCTTCAACCTCATCAAGTCTCCTTACCCTGTAAGCCTTCTCTAGTTATGCCCTCATCGGGCTTAAAGTATCTTTCTATCAACACGGACAAAGCTTTCGATAATCCCTTGTTACGAGTAAACCAACACTTAGAATATATTTCACTAACATTTTATTCTCAACTAACGCAAAAAACGAGGGAAACAACTAGAGCTTACAAAGAGGAACTTTTCGCAAATTTACTCCCTAACTCCCAACCACTCGCCATAAATGAGGAAGATACCAAATTCGATTGGTCACGCCCCACAGAAGAAGAAGCATTGGGCCCTAAGGTGACAATACCCATTGGTCCAGAGCACATACAACGCCTACCAAAGGCAAAAACTTCAATTGATTGGCTCCCCCAGCTGACGACCCTCATTGGAGTGGAAGAAGCCTTGTCATAGGCTATCTCTATCAGAAATACCCATTGGCGCATAAGAAGATCCACCTGATTGGCCGACCTAATCGAGGCCATTATTTCCAGATGAAGACTCACAACCATTGGCCGAAGACCCCCATAAAAGTCTTATAAATAGTGGCTTGTTAGCACTCTGACAAGAATAGAACCAAGCTGAAGAAAGCGCTTTCACTTACTCCCACTCACTCCTTTTTCAACTTTAGCCTCACTACTTTCATTCTTACACATAGACTTTAGTACGTCACTTAGCACTTAGTTGCTAGAAGAGTAGTCGTACTTGTAATCCCGAAGCTATCATCGCAATAGCTCTCCCCTCCCTGGCTGAGTTCCACCCTTTGTAATGTGCCCCCTCTCGTGAATATCAATAAAGACATTGCTTGCTCTTTTTAGGCTCGGGAACAACGTCCACTACAAGAAAAAAGAGTATTAGCAATGGCCATTGGCAACGGCTGTGGTTGCCAATGACTTTTTTCCATTGGCTACGGAAGAATCCGTAGCCAATGGCTTTATTTTTACTAAAAAAAAAAGAAAAATGCATTTTTCAAGGGCAACGGACACTGTCCGTTGCCAATAGCCAAGGGTTGCCAATAGCCAAGGGCTACGGCTTGGTCGTTGCCCTTGATTTAGGCTATTGGCCCTTATCCAAGGGCAACAGCATCTTCCGTTGCCATTGCGATTAAAAAAAAAAGTGAAAAATAACTTTATAAATATAAATATATATATATGGTTATATTATAAATGTGAAAAATAACTCCATTAATGGATATTTAATATTATATTAAATAATATTTACTATTGTGTTTAGTTTGGGTTCTATGAACTTTCCTTGTCATTTAAGAACTTATATTGGGTTGTTTTGCTTATTATTAATTTTAATATTCGTGTTTTTATTTTTATTTATTAGTTTACTTTTAAAAATCAAGTTATATTATATATATATATATATATATATATATATATATATAAATATATGTGTCTTTCATTACTCCGTTGTTGACGAGATCTGAAAGAATACTCCTAAATTATGGTTTAGAAAATGTTGGTGAAAGAAAAAGTAAATTTCGAGTTGTTTTGCAACTTTTGAAAAATTACATTTGCACCCCAAAAGGTTTCTTTGCGCCTTTCATTACTCCATTTTTGACGAGATTTGAAAGAACATTCCTAAACTATGGTTTAGAAAATGTTTGTGAAAGAAAAAGTAAATTTCGAGTTGTTTTTCAAATTTTGAATAATTCTATTTTCACCTCCAAAAGGTTTATATGCGTCTTTCGTTACTCCGTTTTTTACGAGATTTGAAAAAACACTCCTAAATTATTTAAGTTCAATATTTGTTATAAGTGATACTTTAGATGCAGATAAATCATATCTTGTAAATGATTTCATTTTTGTCAATCGACCTTTTTATCCGTTCTTTTGTGTTCCTTACTAACCAACTCTTAATAATGAAAACATGTCCATTTCTGTCTTGTTTTGCTGCTCATTTTTTTTTAAAGATCTTTGATCTATATTACTTGTAATCGAATACAGTTGCACTTGGCAGTAGTTGCAACTGCACTCGTAAGTAAGACAGATGACAGTTCTTTAACGTTTAAAAATAATTTTACTGTTGCAACTAAGAGAAGACAGTTAACCATAAAATAGTAAAGAACACAAAGAGTTTTAACGTGGTTCGGTCCAAATGGTCCTAGTCCACGGGGTTTGCACCCAAATGTTGACTCAAACAATATACCTACTTAAGAATTACAATGATAGGAATTACTCCAACGTTAATCTAGACTCCCTCTAATTTACCGTTGCAACACCTAACCCTTAACTATTTTCGGTATACTCCTTTGAGTCGGAGAACTTCAAGATTAACTCAAAGCTCCTTTGACAAGAAGTTCTCACAAGAAGACTTTGACTCGATACAGGACTGAAATCACAAACTATCCTTTTCAAAGCTTGTCCTTTAATTGTGTCGAGTCCTCCTTATATAGGCGTGGGCAGAATCTCTGCAGATCTCCAGTTGCAATCAACGCGGATCTTCTTTCCTTAACAGATAAGATCTACATATCTCCAGTTGCACTCAACGCGGATCTTCTTTCCTTATAGATAAGCGCGTCTGATTATCCGGTTGCAACCCGATTGTATTTTCTTGCCTTATCTGAAAGATTCCTACAATATCATACAAGATATCCAACGTACATCCCTAATATTATGTCTAGATACATAGATAAGAGACATGGTTAATAACTATTAGGATAATCTTAAAGATAGAATGATATCTTATAAAGATAAGGAAATAATATTAAGATAATTACCATCTAAAAGATTAACTTATCCTAATGATTTAACAAAACAATATCAATTTAAATCCTAGTTGGGCCGATCCGAATTGAGCCCAAATCGAATAGAAAAACGGCCCAAACATTTTTGATCATCACAATATCTTTCTCTCAATTATTCTTTTCTTGGCTATCGAAAAGGAGTACTTTTCGTCTCAAAATTGGAATCATTTTCATTCCTTAAAATTACTCTTTCGGTCATTCATCGAAAGAAGACACTTGTTTGGAATTTGATGGATTGAGATATATGCAAAGATTTTTTTTCATTATTTCTTCATTCAAATTAGAAGTGGAGTCTTAGTCTAGTTTTGTATTCTTTCTAGATATTCAAACAAAATCACTAATAAAATAGATTCATAGGTTTCTTGTTTAGAACTTATATGGGAAAGAAATATTCGATCACATAGAGCCGACGAATGAAGTGGGTTAATTAACAGATGAAAATGGCAAAAAAAGAAAACATTCACTCATCTTTTCTATCTTGCATCTATAGTATTTTTGCCCTAGTGGATTTCGCTTTCATTTACTAAAAGTATAGAATCTTGGGTTATTATTTGGTTGAATATTGGTCAATCCGAAATTATGTGGAATGATAAAGAAAAAAACATTCTAGAAAAGTTTATAGAATTAGAAGAAATTCTCTTCTTGGACGATACGATCAAGGAATACTCGGAGACACATTTACAAAGGATTCCTTTAAGAATCCACAAAGAAACGATCCAATTTATCAAGATACACAATGAAGATCGTATCCATATAACTTTGCACTTATCGACAAATATAATCGATTTTGTTCGAAAATGATGGTGAAAGAAAAAGTAAATTTCGAGTTGGTTTGCAACTTTTGAATAATTCTATTTTCACCCCCAAAAAGTTTCTTTGCGTCTTTAGTTACTCTGTTTTTTACGAGACTTTAAAGAACACTTCTACTTATTGTTTAGAAAATGATGGTGAAATAAAAAGTAAATTTTGAGTTGTTTTACAACTTTTGAATAATTACATTTTCACCCAAAAATGTTTGTTTGCGTCTTTCGTTACGATTAATATTCTTAGTTGTCAATTCGTGTTTCTATTCGTGTTTCTATTCTTAGTTGTCAATGCATGATACCATTACTATAAGATAAATGTAAAAGTCGCATCATAATTGAAGAAAAAGACTACTTGAACTTTTTCAGTATTTTGTATGATTTTATCCAACTTTTGTATTTTAACCAAAGAATCTTAATCTGTCTTTTAGCTTCTATTACGACTGAGATTTGTATGGGTTCAAGACTCGTATATTGTCCGGTCTAATCGTTTTCTTTTTATATTGTCGTTTTTTTATTATTCTAACTACCGCATGTTATTCTTTTTAATAAGTATCTAAGGTTTGAAATAAAAATCAAAAGCCATTCAAAATACAATGTAGTCCGAATAATACCTAAACATAGTCCGTATTGGCCTAGCCTAAATATCTCGGTCAAAGGCACATCTTTAGTCCGGAAGGTTTGTTTTGCAACTTTTGAATAATTACATTTTCACCCCCAAAATGTTTGTTTTCATCTTTCGTTACTCCGTTATTGACGAGATTTGATAAAACACTCCTACTTATTGTTTAGAATATGTCGGTGAAAGAAAAATTAAATTTCGAATTGTTTTGCAACTTTTGCATTTTTCACCCGAAAGGTTAGTTTGCGTCTTTCGTTACCCCGTTTTTTACAAGATTTGAAAGCACACTTCTACTTATTGTTTAGAAAATGATGGTGAAAGAAAAAGTAAATTTTGAGTTGGTTTGCAACTTTTGAATAATTACATTATCACCCCCGAAATGTTTGTTTGCATCTTTCGTTACTCCGTTATTGATGAGATTTGATAAAACACTCCTACTTATTGTTTGGAATATGTCGGTGAAAGAAAAATTAAATTTTGAGTTGTTTTGCAACTTTTGAAAAATTACATTTTTTACCCCTAAAGGTTTGTTTGCTTCTTTCGTTACTCGTTTTGATGAGATTTGAAAGAACACTCCTAAATTATGGTTTGATGATATTTTCACCGACCTTTTCCGAGGAAACACGAATATTAAAATTAAACTTCGTTTAATACTTGCCGAGGAAAATTCATAGAAGTTCTTACATGCTGAGGAAAATTTGTAAAACCTAAATATGAATATTTGAATATTTGAATATGTGCATCCACTTGATTTGCAAAAGAAAATGAGAAATGGTTAGCAAAAAAATATTAACAAACTATTATGTAAATCAGATTTTATTGGCTACGGAATCTTATTGGCTACGGGTGTCTTCCGTAGCCAATACATTGGCTACGAAAACTTCCGTAGCCAATAACTATTGGCTACGGAAACTTCCGTAGCCGAAAATACTATCCTATTCTATAAATACCCCAACCATTACAATCATATATTCATCCCCAACCATTACAATCATATATTCATTCTCATCATCCAATTCATTCTCCAACAACTCTTCCTCAATTCATCAATTCTAATTTTAAATAATGATAATTTATAGAATTATAATAATAATCTAATTAATTTGTTTAGTAATTACTTCTACAATTAAAAAAGATCATAATGAAGATTTTTTGTTAATTGCAATAAATTAAATTTATTTAATTAATAGAAATAAAATACATTAATTTAATTAATTGAAATAAAATACATTAATTTATTTAATTGAAATAAAAACATTTATTTAATTTGGATATGATTGTAATTTTTTATTTAATTAAAGAATTCGAAATTTTGATTTTTTTTTATAATTTTAAATATTATTGGCAACGGGTTAAATTCCGTTGCCAATAATATTTAAACAGCCACATTTTAAAAAAAAAGTCTGCTATTGGCTACGGAAATATTCTGTTGCCAATAGCCATTGGCAACAGAATCATCCGTAGCCAATAATTATTAGCAACGGAATAATCCGTTGCCAATGGCTATTGGCCACGGATTATTTCCGTTGCCAATGGCTATTGGCAACGGAAACATCTGTAGCCAATAACAAAAGGGTATTTTGGTCTTCTATTATTGGCTACGGAAGATTCCGTAGCCAAAAGTCATTAGCAACGAGGGTATCGGCAACGGCTATTGGCAACGGCCTTCCGTTGCCAATAGCTATTGGCAACGGAAAAATGGGTTATTGGCTACGGAATCTTCCGTAGCCAATAACCCATTTTCTTGTAGTGGTCCCGAACAAAATAAACACGATTAAAATGTCGAACTTGCCCTCCTCGTACGGTCAGATGGTATCGCATCATTATAATAGAAAGAGCGAGATTGATTTATACAGTTCTCGTGGGATACGATTTTTGGGACGTAATTTTATTTTCTATTTTATATTACTTGACTCTTATATTACTTAAAAAGCTTATTACTAAATAATGGCACGTAAAAATAGGCATTGTCCAACTTTGACTTATATCTTTATTGTTCTTAAATCCTACTGCAGTTGTTGTCTGTATTCTAATCATCCTTTTCCGTGTACCAAATTAAGTAACTTATCTTAAATAAAGTTGTTAGCTTCTTAAATAAGAGTTTTTGCTATTATGCTTCAGGTCGGAAACCGAGCAGTGAGTAAACTCATATTTCTGTTTACTTTCGGATCTCCCACTTAACTTTCGGCTTTAGAGATCGATTTTTAATTTTCCTTGTTATTTCTCCTTTATTTGATGCTGCAGTTCTTGGAAGTAGATACTAGACAACTAGTCGGTACATCTCGTGACCGATATCGTTAAAATATTGTTTCTCGATGATTTTTTCGAAAATAGTAACTAGTGTCACACATACTAAGAATTGACGTGTCAAAAAAGCTGGATTCTTCCGCTGTTAATACCAAGGACGCGCCGTATTAATAAATGCGTGCATATAAGAATTAACTGGAACAGTGGATTCAAAAAATATCCGTTGACATAATTTTATTTGTGCTGTATATTGTTTCTAATTGTACGGTGAATTGGTTTTAAAATAAGAAGAAAGAAGGTTTTAAAATAATTTGTGTTTATGAAGCGCTGACTCTGGGCGTTTCCGAGAGCTTTTATTTAGCAGAATGGTGCGCATCTTTCAAGGCTCGATCCAGGTTGAATCAATGATCTAATTATTTTATGGTATTGAGTAAATTATAAAAATTACATCTGTATTAAATTTATTTGGCAAACACACCACGGCTATCAACAAGGTCACAGATTCACAACGGAATGACAATCAACAACAATCGAACGATTAACAACAATTTTATTAATGTGAGTTGAATGATTTACAGAAGAGTGGTTGAACGAGATGAATCGAGTGAGCCGCCATTGAAGGAGCTTGAGGAGAGCGTTCTCGAACGGTCACAAAAAGCTAACTAACAAACAGAATTAATAAATAAAACTAAGCTAACTCCATTTATATTACTAACGGCTAGATTTTACTTAAAAAAAGAAAGTAATTAGTTAGGCTAATTAACTAATCTTTAAATAGCTACTATATTAAGAAAGATGTATAAAATGAAAAATATTGATATGTTGAGACCCCCTCAAGACTTGACAGGCCTGGATATCAAGCAAGCCCATCTTGAGAGTCATCACGAAAAAGGGTTGTGGAGACAAAGATTTGGTAAAGATATCTGCAATTTGGTGCTAATTTGAAATGTGGATCACTTTGAGCACTCCTTCTTGCACTTTAACTCTAACAAAGAAACAATCAATTTGTATGTGTTTTGTACGCTCATGGTGAACTGGAATTCTGGAGTACGCAACATGAAAATCTGTAAGAAGTTGACTGATACACACCATTTCACATGTTGTTGACGCTAAAGCTCTATACTCTGTCTCTGTTGATAAACGACTGGAAGAGTGGGTTGTTTCTTGGATTTTCAAGAGATAAGTGAATCTCCAACATAAAGAGCAAACCATGTAATGCTTCTCCTGGTATCATGACAGCTAGCGCAAACTGAATCACTGAAGCATGTAAGATGTAGTTCAGATCACGATGAGTAAAATGAACCTTTTCTAGGAGAACATTTCAAGTATCTTTGCACTTTGTGAGAACTTGCAAGGTGTTGAGTGGTAGGATGAGCCATGTGTTGAGTCAGACATCATATGCTATAAGAATGTCAGGTCTGGTAACGGTTAGATATAAAAGCCTTCGTACTAATCTACTGTAAACCGAGGCATCAGGAAGTAAATCAGAATCATTAGCTTTAAGTTTAATACTATAGTCCACATGAATAGAAGTTGGTTTACATGCAAGATATCTAAGATTCTGTTAAGATGTCTAAAGTGTGGTGACAAATACTTATGCCCTTATTACTTCTTGCAACCTTTACTATCAATAAATAGAATCCAAAAACACTCTATCTAACATGTCTTTTTTTCAACAAACGGACTCTACTGTCATTTTTATCAGACAATCCAGGAGGAGGTTGCATGTATATTTCTTCCTCCAAGTCACCATGCAAGAAGGCATTGTGGACATCAAGATACTGAAGAAACCAGCCTTTAGCAGCAGCAATAGCTATAAGAATTCTAACAGAAGTTAGCTTAGCAACAAGTGAAAAAGTATCAAAATAATATAGGTCATCTTCTTGTGTATATCTCTTATCTACAAGCCTAGGTTTATATCTTTCTATACTACCATCAGATTTATGTTTGATCTTGAATACCCGTCTACAACCAATGCAATTCTTTCTAGGAGGTAACTGGGTTAAAGTCCAGGTATTTGTTTTTTTAAGAGCTGTAATCTCAACTTGTGTGGCTTTTTGCTATTCTAAAAGTTCTTAGCTTGATTACAAGTCTATGGTTCAACAACAATAGTGAGAGAAATAGTGAAGGCCTTGTGAGAAGGACCAAGTCTAGTAGTGCAAATAGAAGATTTAATAGGATATTTGACACGATAGTGAGTAGCAAAAGCAGTAATGTTATTAGCCTTGTGAATAGATTTCGGTAAATTAACATCATAAACATGTAAATAGTAAGGTGGGATGATGATCATGCTGGACTTTCTCTGAGCTACTAGAGGAACAATATAAGTGTCAATATCAGATGTACCTTGTGCAACATGATCTTGTTGCACATTATGTTGTTGCTCATGACTAGATTGTCCAGAATCACGTTGCATCATTGTAGGGATTTGAGAGGATGTGCTAATGTGAGAGGACTCTTGGGGAGAAGATGTGGGGATTTCAAGATGATGGTGTATCTCATGAGTAGAGGAAAGCTGAGATTGAACTTCATTATCAGAGAAATGGTCAGATATGTCACTGCTAGAAGCAGAAACTTGAGGGAGCTCCCGTACATTATTGTTATTCGAACTATAAAGAAATATGTGCAAATTCTTATATTAGAAACATTATCAGAAGAGTCAGTGCCCATAGTTGCACTATTCTTGAAAGGAAAACTATTCTTATGAAATATAACATGTCTAGATATAAACAGTTTATTAGTTAACAAGTTTATTAGAATGTAACCCTTTGCTCCTCTAGGAAAGCATAGGAACACAGATCGTATTGATCTTGAATCAAATTTGTGTCTTTGAGCTTAGAGAATGGAAGCATAGCACATGCAACCAAAGGTTTTCAACAAAGTGTAATCTCGTGGTTTGTGAAAAAGAACTTCATAAGGAGACATGTTTCCAAGAACTTAGAGGGTAACATGTTGATCAAGAAAGTAGTTGTGCTAATACATTGACTCCAGTATCTAATAGGAACACCTGATTGGAATCTCAAAGCCCTTGCCACCTATTGCAAATGCTGGTATTTTCGCTCCACAAGACCATATTGTTGTGGTGTTTCAACACAACTGGTCTGGTGGATTATACCAAGTGAAGAATATAAGTCTTTCATAACAAATTCAAAGCCATTAATTATAAAAAAAAATATCAAATCCATTATTACTCCTAATAATTTTGATATTTGTATTGAACTGATTAACAATAAGAGTATGTAAGTGAGGAAGATGAGTTCTGACTTCAAATTTTAATTTCGGAAGATAAATCCAAGTACAAAAAGTGAAATAACTAACAATGGTAATAAAGTATTTATAGCCTTCATGAGAAACAGTAGCTAGAGGCCTTCAGATATCACGGTGTATCATGTCAAAATCCTTTACAGAAGATGAAGTATTGACAAGGAAAGGCAATCCTTCCTATCTGCCAAATGACATGTTTCATAGTGTATATGATTGTTTGTGTTCTTTACAACAGAAGCACAAGGAATATAAGTCAATTTCTCAAAAGATGGATGACCTAATCTCATATACTAAACATGTTGATTAGAATTCACAAAATTACAAAAAACTTTATTCTTAGTATGTCTAGAATGCAGAATGTATAGAGAGTCTTGCAGCTTAGCAGAGCCAATCATCCTCTTGGCGATTGAGTCCTACAAGATGCAAATAGTGTTAGCAAAGAAAAGAGAAATGTTTTACAAGGTAGTAAATTTAGAAACATGTAATAAATTATGAGTAAAGGCATTTACATAAAGCACATTGTGCAAAATAAGACCAATTTGCCAAGTGAATGGAAATATGGAAATACTGTTATTAGCCAAGTGAATGGAAATATGCACATGGTTATGAGTAGTTACAAACCAATAGATTTGACATATATTATGGTTTGTTGCTCCAGCATCAACCACCCAAGATTAGAGCCAAAAGAAAAAGATAATGGGCAAAATAACATGCTTTAATAATGTGATTACCAATACCAATAACAGATGCAACAGCATAGTGATGATCCTCAACCGGAGCTTTGTGCATGAGTGTTGTCTAAGCCTGCTTGTAAGCCAAAAACTCATCAAAAAGCTATTTGTTAGAATTAGTAGAAGAGTTCATAATAGGGGCATGCTGAGAAACAGTTGTATTATCAGTTTGCACTGAATCAGCATAAGTAGTGTTAGGTGATCTCCTTCTAGCGGGACCATCCAAACCAGAAAGATATCTTATAATCTGATAGAATTTATCAACAGTATGCCATGGGTAACCATAAAAAGTGCACTTCAGCTTTTTTTTCTCCTATTTAGAGAGCTTATATGGTTTAGGAGGACCACTTGAGCTAGAGGGAGCATTTCTGGTTGTATTTTGCTGGAATAGACTTTGTTGTGATTGCTGATAAGAGTCGTGTTGATGAGAACCTTGTCTTGCAAACATAGCCAATGAGTCCATGGAGGGAAGAGGGTTGGAGTACAGAATTCTCTGATGTTCCTTTGGTAGTAGAAGTGAATAGACATTCGACAAACCAGGCAAAGGAGAATACAGTAGAATTAGACTTCGCATAGCAGAAAAAGAGTCATTGAGGCCCACTATAAACTTGAGAAAACTGTCAGATTGTTCTAAGTCACTCATTCTCTTGTTGACATTACAAGTAAAGAGGCCACTTGAGCAACTTATGATAGGTCTCTGACACAAGAATTCATCCCAAAGAGATCTGAGTGAGTTATATTATTCAGTGATAGGTGCATTTCCTTGTGAAACAGTGGCTAGGGATTTCTCGAGATGAAAAACTCTAGAGCTAACAGTTCTCTCATATCTAAGATTAAGTGCTTTCCATTGTTCATAAGCATTCTCATAGTAGAGTAAACTCTTCTGGATTTCATATGAAATTGTATTCATGATCCATAACAGAACCAAAGTGTTAGATATGTTCCAACATGTGAGTTTATCAGCATCATCATCAATGGGCATAGGTGATGTTCCATCAATAAACCAAATTTTGTTTTTGATATTAAGTGCCATTAACACATTCCTACTCTAGGGAATGAAATAAGATCCATTAAAGACATCACGCACAATTTAGATCTACCAGTAAAGTCATGAGATCCTAAGTAATAAATCAAATTGGAATCCTCACAAGGATTAGAAGTTGTGGCATTAGTAGAGGAACTAGCAAGAGTAGTCATAGTGAATCAAAATGATCAAACAGAGAAACAAATTTTGATTGAAACTGAGCGAGATCAAATCGAACAGCAAAGAAAACACAAGATCACAAAAAATCAATAATGCGAAGCGAGAAGTAGTAGTAAAGCAGAATTGATCAGAGAAAATGCGCAAAGTCCAGACAATTAGGGTTCATGCGAGTGAACGGCCAGATCAATCGAGAAATCGAGGTGCGAAAGCAAGTATGTATCAAAAAACTTTAGCGATTGATACCATAATAAGATAACAGATTAACAGTCGAATAATCAACAACAATCGAAAGATTAACATTAATTTTATTAATGTGAGTTGAATGATTTACAGAAGAGTGGTTGAACGAGATGAATCGAGTGAGCCGCCATTGAAGGAGATTGAGTGGAGCGTTCTCCAACGGACACAAAAATCTAAACTAATAGAATGAATGAATAAAACCAAGCTAACTCTATTTATACTACTAACGGTCAGATTTTACTTAAAAGGGAAAGTAATTAGTTAAGCTAACTAACTAATCTTTAAATAGTTAATATATTAAGAAAGATGAATAAAATGAAGAATATTGATATATTAAGAAATATTTTTCTTAGTAAGAAATACTTGCGTTATATGGTCACTATCAATAATATCCCTATCAAGAAGTTAAATTGCGATGTACGCACTTCTATGTGAGTGGGATTCATTTTTCTCATTTGAAATCTATCTCGCAACAAGTGAAAGAAAAAGAAAAGTTTAAAAAAGCTTAGCCCTACTCGTGACCCAACATGAACGACATAAGACCAAAAATCTACAGAAAGCTATGCTATCAGGAGGAGGATGAAACGAAATTTGGAGAAAGATAGAGACAAAATAAGCTTTCCAATTCATGTGTGAAACTAGATTGCCACTCCACTAAAACTTCTTTTCTACAATTCGTCTTCCAGTGGCAAGAGGGCAGAAGAAGTTCCTCTTAGTTGCGGTTGAATATTTCACCAAATGGGTGGAGGCAGAAGCACTGTCCCATATAACTGAAAATAACATGATAGACTTCATATGGAAGAACATTATATATTGGTTCGGCCTACCACAAGTTCTCATCTCGGACAATGGCACTCAGTTTCGGGGAAAGGAAATGGTTTCATGGTGCAATGAGTTAAACATTTCTCAGGATTTTGCAGCAATGGCTCACAAGCCAATGGACAGGTTGAGTCCACTAACAAGACGTTAAAAGAGTATCTAGAATGACGGCTACATGCTACAGGGACAAACTGGACCGAGGAACTCCCAGGCATTCTTTGGGCTTATCGTACTACACCACGAACTTCAATGGGACAAGCACTATATACTTTAGTATACGGCACGAGGCAGTAGTACAAGTGGAAATAGGCATGCCAACTTATCGCATTACAGAGTACGACCCCGAACAGCTGGATCTAGACATGATTGGGTCCACCAGAGAACATGCCTACCAGTGCACTGTGGCTTTCAAGGCAGCGATGGCACGCTCCTTTGATAACCATGTACTTCTCCGCAACTTCCAAGTGGGAGACCTAGTACTAAAAAGCGTAAAAGCTAGCAAGCACGTGGGAAAACTCTAGGCAAATTGGGACGGACCTTACAAGGTCACCCCGTGCGAGCTCTAAGGGATATTATTACCTAGAAGATATACATGGGGACCCACTACCTCGACCGTGGAATGTAAAACATCTATGCCATTTTTACTGTTGATATTCACATCTTGTAAATAGAACTACACAAAGCTTGATTCCCTATATGGGATACGTAGGCAGCCATCTTCATGGCCCAGCACCGATATTTTATTAATACTATTTTGGGTAATTATAGGTCCAGGACCACTTCCAAGGCGCCCGAACAGTGGAAGATGCTGAAAAACAACAAAGATGTATCGTCATCAGGACATATCACTTGAAAAGGCGACTGTCCACATACCTACATGGCAAAAAGATGCTGCAAAACAGCACAAAGGTATCACCATCAGGACATATCGCTTGAAAAGGCGACTGTCCATATCCTTTATAAACAAGCAAGGGAAAGAAATACACAGGTTCACAATAATGATATGACACACATATCAAAAAGAAGATGATCATGACTTGGAGCAAATAACGACAAACATCTGCGCAAATGTATCCAACAAGAAGTGGACAGTTACAAAAAGGTTATCTCTACCATTACCTTTACCAAAACTTGGGAACCCAGATTACACTCTACAAATTATGAAAAAACTCATCATCATCTAAATTGGTGAAGAGCTCCCTACCAATATCGTCCTTGCTAACGGGACCGAGAGGGGTCAAATCCATTTCTGACACATTCACGGGGAACTTCCAGGGTTCATCCTCAATGTGGGTGGCGAGCTCATACATTGCTCTAGGCAACAAAACATGTCGATACATATACCACTTGGGACTATCACTTTCAAGATCCCTATAGGGAGGCATGTACCGTAGTGCACGGGGAACCCTGTAACGCAATCGGGGGTATGGACTTGTCATATCTCACACAATAGGCAGGTGAGCTGCAGCGATGTAATCATCTCCATTTACATGCACGTCTACACCCGCACGATGGTCAAAATTTTCATCTGATTATAAAAAGAAGCCCTGACCCACATGTTCAGGGATTAAGTCCCATTCTATCGGAACAGAAGAGACTGGCTCGATACCTTCTTCCTCAACGGGAAGGTGGCTTCCCACCGGATCAGTAAAGGTAACCCATATACCACTATCACCCATCATTTCCTTAAGCTTGGCATTTTGAATTTCAAGTGATACTACGGAATCCCTGTAAGAGTCACGCTCTCGCTCCAGCAGCAATGTTTTCGCACGAAGCTTCTAGGCTTCGGCCCTAGCTTCCTTCAGTTCCTTAGACATCTTCTCCCTTTCAACATGCACTCTCCAAGCCTTCATGGGCCTTCAGCGCGTGAACCTCGGCAGCACGCGCTCGCACACTGGCTCTATCTCAAGAGACAATACTTCGAGAAATCATCACCCGCAACTCTTCAACCCTCGCGTCATGCCGAGATTGCACCTTTGCGAGCAACATATAATCGTTGCAGAGAGCGTGAAACATATGCCCAAACTAATGAACAAATCACAATGCGTCAGATATCACAAAAAGGAAACAGTCGTCAACTTGATAATAGAGGTCTCAAAACAAAAGACCTTACCACGTAAAACAGTATCGGGCCCCGCAGAGTAGTTAATGCTTAAATACCGGGTAACATCGAAATTCATATTCGATATATATTCGACATAAGGAAGTTCACGACTCATTGATCGTAAAATATTTAGAAAAATAGGGGAGCATCGAAATAGTTATTTTTCTAAACCAAAATTTCGCCCAATCAGTCGCCAACTTGGGGGGAGTTATGGGTGCCCCGAGGGAAAGAAAATATACAAGAAAGATTCATAAAATATTATAGAAAATTAATAGTTTATGAATTGGAGACTACATGATAGGGATATTTTCCGTATTGGGCCGGTTACACGCCAGGCCCACGATATTGGGAATCACTTCTGACATATATATCGAAGATCACCTTCGATATAGTACACGTCGAACTCTATAAATAGCGCATTTCGCATACCGAGAAGGAGAGATAATTAATACCTAGATCCACCCGCTAATATCGAATACTAATATTCGACATTACTCCCGATGTAAACTCCGATATACTATATAATATAAAGTTTGACATTCAACCGTATATCTGACCAAACATCATTTTTGATATCATCCCTGATATACACTCGACGTAATCTTCGATATATTCCCGATATCGCCCTCGATATCAGTAAGGCTACCTGGTTGAACCTCTACTTCGAGTACTTGGAGTTCCAGACCAAAGTCATCTTGTATCTAGTGATAAGAGACATAGTTTGAGATAAATTCGTTGCATCACACTTGTAACCGACCTTATTCTATATATACGCTATATTGTCAAATTAAGCCTAGTGAGAAGTTTAAGCACACTTACGTGAACTTAAACGCAACTTGTACCGATGCCATTGTTAACAAGAGGAGAAAGGTTCATCTTTCTGAATAAATTATGCATTGACGTTAAAGGTTGTAAAGAAAAATGAAAGAAAAATTAAAGAAGGCATGTGATATATGACTACATTATTTAATATAACCTTCATAAAAAGAAGTAAATTACTTTTATCATTCCTAAATTTAATGTTAGACAATATCGAACACTATGTATAAAGCTCCTCTCATCACTTCACTTCACTGAAACATATTAAATCCCTTTTCCCTATTCAGCTAGTACAGAGACACAATGGCCAAGAAACCAGGGGCGGACCTAAAGAAGGGCTTACCTGGGCCTAAGCCCAGGTGAGTTTTTTGCAATTTAGTACCTAAAAGTTTTTATATTTATAATTTATACTGTTTGAAAAATAATTATTTCTTTCTAACCCATTAATCTTTATACAAATAAATTCAAAATACATATTAATTTAGCCCAAAATAAGTAAAAATGCTTCCTTAATTGACATTACAACACACAAATCTGATATTTAACAATTAAATTATCTAATTTCAGTCTATATACAGAGTTTGTAACGACACTCTCACATCTTATAACTAGAATTAATTTATTTTCTTACATTAACTTGTAATTGTAAAAGAGTTAAGAGTAGATATTTTTATATTGTAAAAATGTTGTTTATATTATGCTTACCTGAATATATAAATATACTTACGTATGATTTATTTTACTTATAAGGTTGAAGAAAAAAAAATCAAATAATTAATAGGAAAAAAATTCAATTGAGACACCTCTAACACTCTTTATCCATCACCCTAGTCTAGCCCGGGTAAAAAAATATTCCTGGTTCCGCCCTGCAAGAAACACTCAAATTTTTCAATGATGTTCTTTCTCATATCATTTCCTTTTATCGTACAATCTCAAAGCGCAGATTTCATTAAAGGCGAATGCCGAGCCACTCGTTACCCAGCTCTCTGCTTTCAGTGTCTCTCCAATTACTCCCGTTCAGTACAACAAAGCCAGCGCCAGCTAGCTCAAGCCGCCTTGTCTGTAAGCCTATCACGTGCTCAGATTGCGTCGAGTTTCATTACTAAGCTAACTCGAATGAAAGGCGCAAAACCGATGGAATACCGGGCTGTGAAAGACTGCGTAGAGAATATGAGAGACTCAGTTGATCAGCTCAGCCGATCTGTTAAGGAGCTTGGGGGCATTGGTGAACGTGACCAGGACTTCGACTGGCACGTGAGCAACGTCCAGACATGGGTCAGTGCGGCGCTGACCAACGAAAACACGTGCCTTGATGGTTTTGCCGGTGTCGGCTTGGATGGGAATGTCAAGGTTGCAATAAGGAGGAGAGTTGTTGGGTGTGCACAAGTTACTAGTAATGCGCTGGCCTTGGTCATTCGCTTTGTGGCAAGACACAAATTTGATCATGCTTCTTAACTATTTTCAATACTACTCACCGCTTGCCCTTGTTTAGGTCTATAAGCGCTACTAGTGTAAAATTTACCTAAATAGGTGGATCGATTATATCTATGCTACACCACGTGTAGTGCACAGTCGCTCACATGGGGTGTATGAGCCCACCACTTTGTGAGAGACAGTGCACTACATTGTGGGTGTAGCATAGATAAAACTAGGTGGATCCTCAGCTTGTGATTTAAAATGTTTTATCTCTAAGCAGCAGTCTTGTAACAATTACGATTGTCTTATGTCGTGTAAATTATTACGAAATAAATAAAGACGATGTTTGGATGTCAAAATATACTTCATTGTTATCGTCAAATTATGCCTTCAATTCTTCTTCCTTCACACATCATAAATTGGTATCATCTAGAAGAGTGGACGAACTACACGGACAAACCAAGCTCCAAATCGGCTAGGTCGACGTAGCTCCACGTGGGCATGTCTGCCTAAAGTCGACGTGGCACATTAGTGGTCGGAACTTCCCAAAAGTGTGGTACATCCACCAAGCGAGCCTGAGGGCAAGATTACCGCTCATAGCTTCCAAGCTAGTGAGATATCTCCTTAGACACTTCAGCGGGCAGATATTAATAGTGTACTATGTCCAACTTTATTCTCTCTTCTCATGGAAAGACATAGGCAGCTCGATCGCGCGTTGAGTTCAATCGCAAGCATACAAAGCCCTGTATACTCCATACTATTAGGTTTAGTTTCTTATTAGATACTTAGGTCTAACTTTGTTCCTTGAAGTGCAATTTTGATCAAACCAAAATCTATTCTCGTAAAGCCTATCAGGTGCAAGAGAGTCTGATTAGAGAGAGATATCTCGGGACTAGCAAAAACATTATGTGCCAGAGGCGCTGTCTTTGGGAAATCACTTAACGCACTACGTGAAGGACGATATGACGACTCCCCATATGACTCCATCAACTATTTCCAAAAAATGTTGAAGAGCAAAATACTAAACAACAGAATACTAAAGAGGAGATAAATTATGTTAGGGAAAATGCTCGGACAAAATACTCAACCAAATAATGTGCTACAAATAGAACCAGAACAATTTGACCAAATGATGACTATGGTGAGAGATCATTTGGCGAGGAATCTAGTTCAACCACCAATTCGTGTTGCAAATCTTAGCTAATATGGGGACGTTTCATAAGATTCGAGCCTCTCGGCACGTTTTTGTGAAAGGATAACTCATACTACAGTGGGAGCCTTTGAGGATCAGCGTCATCCTCGTGGCAGGTGAGTCACCCCGTCACCATCAACTTTCAATGATGACATGAGCAAGGTCACGTGAAAACCGTGAATTTGAGAAGGAAAGGCGAAAACGTGCAAAAAGGTCTGAGCCTTTTCTCCACGAAAGAGGAGAAGGTGACCAACCTCATACGACTCTGCCTAACCTCAATTCAAGGATGACACTACATGCCAAGGATTATTTGATCGATTAAATATCAACCTTCTCTCCTGATCTACAATGCTTCGTGTTTGGGCATGGAAGCAAAATCCATAAAATGCCCACCAATGATGGCAAAGGGGACCCCATTTCACATTCATATCTCTTAGATGGAATGCTTAAATTGGGAAGCTACAGAAAAGGCATTGAAGCTCGAGCGTTTGCTATAGCATTGGTTGATGTCGCCCTATTTGGTTCTCGGGGATTCCTTCTCTCACAATTCACACCTATGATCAGTTGAGAACTATGTTCAAGTCATAGTTTGCAACTCAATTGACACCAGAATATCTCAAGACTATCATTCAAGGTAGTGACGAATCGACCATAGAATACATCAGACGATTCAAGACCGAGATGCTACGGGTGTATGCTACGGGAGTAAATACCCATCTCTCAAAGTGTTGCAAATATCCTCTTCAACGCCTTATAGAACATGTTGTTCGCCAACAAGCTTTTGAAGCAAAAACTGCAATCCATTGAGATAGTCAACTTAATAGCTCAATATGACACATAGATCAAGGAGCATAACACTCAGTCAAAGCCAAAAGACCCTCGTACTAACGACAAAAATGACAGAAACAGTAACAAGCGAGGAAGATCTCCCACACGAGAAAAACTCTCAGTTACAACAAGCATCAAAGATATATACACAATGAAAGAGAAACATAATCTCCTCAACACTCAAAAGAAGATTTTCAAAATGAAAGAAACCATAAATCAAAGTTCTTTTGCAAATATCATGAGTAGTATACCCACCTCAAATGGGACCATGTGATGAGGACCTTACTAGCCGAGGATGAATTGATTGATGTGACATCACCATTCTCGCATGAACTGCAACGTGTCACACTTGACTGTGGATGTGAAATCCCTAAAACACCAACTTACGATGGCACGACAAACCCATGTGCTCACTTGTATCTCCTAGAGAGAATGCTAAACCTTGGAGGATATAGCAGAGTTGTTCAAGCTTGAATGTTTTCTCTTAGTTTGGTCGACGTCACTCAAGACTGGTTCTCGAGGATCCCATCACTCACAATTCAATTTTATGATCAGTTAAGGATTATGTTAAATCTTAGTTTGCTACTCAGAAGCAGAATTAATTAACATAGGAGTACCTCAGAACGATCATCTAAGGTACCGACGTGTTTACAGATATTATATCAGATGATTCAATATCGAGATGCTAAGGGTTGAAATGCCCTCCGCTGAATTTGTTGTCAATATTCTGTTCAACACCTCGAGACATAGTTTATTTCCTAACGAGCTATTGAGGAAGAAACCACAAACCATTAAGCAGAACAATTTGATCGCACAATTTGACAAGGAGATCGAGGATCATAATAAGATGAGAAATGTCCGAAAGGACAACACTCAGTCCAAGACCAACGACACTCGATGTAATGGTAAAAATGGCAAAGGTAGTAACAAGCGAGCAAGGTCTCCTATGAGAGACAAAGTGTCGCTAACTACTAGCATGCGAAACATATAGGTCGTGGCAAAAAAGAAAAAAATGCTCAACGCTCCAATGAAGATCCGTGAAACGAATGAGACATGCAGATCCAAGTTCCATTGCAAATATCATGAGCAATATAGCCATGACACTTCCAAATGCCTTGCACTATATGTCGAGATAGAACGGCTGATCAAAGAAGCCCACCTCGTGGAATATGTCCAGGGTAATAAGAATCTCGACAACAGGAGTAAGAGATCCAATTCTCCCTCTCCAACAGAGAGAGGAAACCCGAAATCAAATACCTCTGAAAGAGAAGATATTGATAATATGCTTGTAAAAGGAATTATCAATATGACACCAGGGGTTCCCATCAAAGAATGGTCAAGACCGAACCTGCATAAACAAATGGTTTTGCTAGAACCGGATACTGTAATGGCACGTGCCAAAATTTATGAGTTTTGTGCTATCTGCCGCTAGAAGTCCCTAACATTCCAATGTTGCAGGAAAGAGGGACCCAGTCACCTCGCGAGTTCACTTTCAAAGTGAAACTCCGCATCAACGAGGTCGATCCACAACAAAATGAGTTTTACGATTCTACGTTCATTACTAAAAAGATGCCGCAGCGCATGCTGCTCAGGCAACCTTATGGTTTCTAAGACAAGAAGGATACATGATTAACAGAGTCCCGAAGTCGAACAACGTTGCTATGATCTCCAGAGGCCCATCGGGCAAAGATTCCAATAAAGCACGTAAAAGAGTTTTGCGCAACTTGGTGCAGGATAACTTTCATCTTGTGATCCATGCAGTCATAATGATCGAAACTATTGAGGATGTCGTCAACTTTGAGAAGTCTGACGAAGGAAAGCTAGACTTACAAGCAATGGAAGCAGAAATCCTGAATTATCCTCTTGTGGTGAGCCTTGATATCGCCAACTACATCATCAAGAAAATCTTAAGTGGCAACGGAAGCTTGATAATTGTCATCTCTTTAGATGCACTCGAGCATATGGAACTTGGCGATACTCATATGAAGACTTTGGCTACCCCACTCTTCGTGTTTTGGTGGATCAATAATCTATGTCGTAGGTACGGTTGAACTACCTACCTCATTTGGCAGTTCTTCTAGGATAAAGATACATAATTTTGAGTACCTTGTCGTTGACACACCGTTTGCATACAACATCATGATTGGTTGTCCAAACCTAAATGATTTCAAGGCAGTGGTGTCTATGTACAACCAAAGGCTCAAATTCCCCACCAAGAGTGGTGCGGGTGAAGTCCATGGAGACTACAAGTAGGCCTAGGCATGCTACCCAGCTTCATTACATGTGGATCCGACCCTAGAGGTCAATGTGATCAACAACATTCGTGATACCTTAAAAATGCTAGCCCTACAAAGGTTGACCGATGGCACTAATCCCCGTATCCATTCCGACAACCAGGGAAAATGCTAGCCCCACAAGGGTCGACCGATGGCATTAGTCCTGGTATCCATTCCAATAACGAGGGGGAAAATGTTATCCCTGCAACCATTGGAAACATTCCCAACGACATTGTCGAGACTGAAATAACACCATAGTTGGAGGACAAAACACTCCATAAAATTAGACAGCAATTGGCCAGTACAACTATAGTCGAGCCTCTAGGCAAATCAAAATAAGTTTGTTATGACCCAAGGGCGATAGAAAAATTACACGCATTGGCACTACTATATTAAGAGATGTAGAGCAGAAGCTTATCTAAAGCCTTCGCGAAAACATGGATATCTTTGCTTGGACGGATCAAGACCTAAAAGGCATCGACCTACAAATTGGCATACACAGGTTGAATGTCGATCTAAAGACACAACATGTCAGTCAAAAGAAAGGCAACTTCAGTAAAGAGAAGAGTCCAGCGGCAGACCGAGAAGTAACTACCAAGCTAGCCACAAGGCACATATAGGAAGTGCGCTTCTCGAATTATCTAAGCAATATAGTTCTCATACCAAAACCCAACTTGGATTAGCGCATGTGCGTAGACTACAATAATCTCAACAAGCACTGTCCTAGAGACCCGTTCCCCCTACCAAGGATAAACTTGTTCGTCGATTCAACAACTAGATGTGCTCTTCTAAGCATGATGGATGCTCAAAGAGGATTTCATTAAATATTGATGGTCGCTACGACATGAGCAAGTTTGAAGAACATCGGTGCCACCTTTCAAAGGTTGGCGGCTAAGATGTTTTACGATCACATCGGTAAAACCATGGAGGTCTATATCGACAACATACTTTTCAAAAGCATCAATGTTGAGGATCATGTTGATCACCTCACAACCGTCTTCTCTATAATGCGGCAATATGGCATGAAAGTCAACTCAAAGAAATGCACCTTTGGGGTTAACAGAGGCAAGTTTCTCGGCTACATGGTGAATCAGAGGTGAATCAAAAATAATCCCGATAAGACCAAAGCCATCATCAAACTTCCTTCCTCAAGAAGCGTGCGCTATCTCCAGTGCTTTATGAGACGCATGAGGGCACTTGGGAGATTTATCTCCACCGCAGCTGAGAAAAGCTTACCGTTCTGCAAAGTCTTCAAGAAACATTAGAGCTTCGAATGGACCGTGGAACGCGAACAAGCCTTCTTAGAGTTCAAGCAATATCTAAGCTCCCCCCACCATTGTTGGCAAAATTGGTCGAGAGAGAAACATTATATCTCTACCTAGTAGTATGAGATTATGCTTTAAGTACTGTTTTGGTACGAATAGAAGGCATCATCCACAAATCAATCTACTACGTATCTAAGGTATTCCAAGTAGGTAATTTAACTACCTTGAGATTGGTAACTATACACTATTGTCGTCATCACGGTACAAAAACTGCACTCGTACACCTTATCGTGGTGCTGGCAGACAAACCACTCAAGCAAGTGATGTCCAAGCTTGAGACCTCTGGTATGCTCAGTAAATGAGCAAGCAAACTTGAGTACTATAGCATTGAATACTGCCCGAGCACTACTATCAAGGCACAAGTCCCAGCTGACTTTACGGCCAGAACCTTAGGAATGGCACAAATCCAGAGGCACAAGTTGCCATTGTCGACATTGAGGAAGCCACATGGACGTCGATGGCTCTGCTACTAACACTGAAGGAGGCATAGGTGTTTACATGAGATCTTCAGACGCTAGAAGATTCGAATACAAGTTTAATTATCAACTTCATTGTGACCAATAACGAGGCAGAATACAAAGCTATTCTCGTCAGAGTCTCAATTGCAAGTTCACTGGGTGTAAAATGCGTGGTAGTGTTCACAGACTCGCGACTTGTGGCTAATCATTTTAAGGATCCTATAAAGCCACATAGGACACAATGATCCTCTACCTCAACAAACTCAAAGAGTCTGTAAATGCATTCACAATATTAGCCTTGTGTTAGATACTAAGAAATGAAAATATCAAAGTAGTTACCTTGTGTCAGCTACTAAGAAATGAAAATACTAAGTATTCACCTTGTGTCAGCTACCAATACTTCGTTCACGTAACACATGTTCCTGCACAACCTCTCAATCCCATGCAAGCATCATGCCCATTTGATCAATAGGGCATCGACATTGTGAGACCCTTTCGACCAGCAAAGGGATAAAAGAGATTCTTAGTTATGGCAGTCGAATACTTCACAAAATGGGCGAGGCACAAGCACTTTCCTCTATCACAGAGAGAAACTGTTGATTTCACATGGCTACACATAATATGTCACTTCGGCATACCTCGAGTACTCATTTCTGATAATTGGACACAGTTTGTTGGTCAAAATGTCAAAGCTTGGTGCAAAGATATGAACATCACGCAACGGTTTACTAAGGTCTACCATCCGCTAGCAAATGGTCAAGTTCCGAATACAAACAAAGCACTTGTTGAATATCTCGTAAAACACATGCACGAGTTGAAAGAATCATTGATAGATGCACTCCCAAAAATACTATGGGCCTATAGTACCACACCACGTACATCAATGGGCCAAACACTATTTTTATTGGTATACGGTTTCGAGGAAGTAATTCCAGCTAAAATCTCCATGCCTACTCAACGCATATTGAGCTAGAGCCAATAATAAGCTGCTAGATTGCATTTCGAAGACTTATAATTCATTGGCTCACCACGCGACGAAGCATATGAGAAAATCCAAGTCGATAAATCCATGATGGCCAAAGATCATCAAAAGAAAGTCCGATTTAGACAGTTCCAAGTGGGGGGACTTAGTCTTAAGAAAAATCAAGACACACAAGCAAGTTGGTAAACTCCAAACCTCATGGAAAGGACCATCAAGGTCACTAAGGCTAGCTCTAAAGGCTACTACTATCTACAAGAAATGGATGGTCGCGATCTAACACGTCCATAACTTGAGGAAATTCTACGCTTGAAATGGCGCACATAATCTTTTCGTAGTTCACTTCTATTTTTTGCAGCCTCACGAATAAGTGATGTAATAAAACAATGAATTACAAACATTTGATACCCAAGTATACTTGGGATACGTAGGCAACTTAGTCAAAAGCCAAGTGCAGTCTAAAAAAAACACCTTTTTCCTGTTTGTCTTTGTTATGAACAGGTTTTTGTGCAAAACACTTCGATCTTTTCTTTACAGCGCACTCAAACTTTAATCAAACGTCATTGTCACTTTTTCAAAGAAAACATGACAAAGTAGCACACCATATTAGGCTACCACCATACCTACCATTAAAACTTCATATTTTGAAGCAAAAAACGCAACACTGCACAAGGGTGAAAACCTTTGGAGAAAATTGCATAAAAACTGCGCATTGGTGAAAACCTTTGTTGCAAAAAAACTTATTCTCTCTTAGGTTAATAACCTTGCAATGTTTCTCATTGGTGACATGTCATACATGGTTGTGGGTGCTCTCTAAGGAACGCAAGGATGGCAATGGAAGGGTAGTACTTGAGTGTTTCTAGACCCAGGTGTCACTCGAGATTTCTTAAAACCAACATAAGCAAGCATGTGGCACAAGATTGCGTAAAACCAAGCTAAAGGAAATTGGTAGCACTAGATTGCGTAAAACCAAGTCAAGTAAGTGGTGCCACAAATTTGAATATGTAACATCCTAGACCTGTTGTACTCAAGGAAGTGTAACGCCTAAAATTTGAATACTTAATAACCTAAGACAACGCAGGAAGACCCACACATTGCCATACACGACACACCAGGAGTTATAAACGAGTCTGATGCCTTAAAAGAGCTAATCTAACCCTACATGCCTTATATGGAATATGAACTAGATTGAGCTTTACACTCATCTAAAGCACATTTTTTTCAAAAATAAATCATGTGCAACAGGCTCGCATGCCTAACCCACTAACTTAGCGACATAATTAGGTTAGGAGTAGATTGTTCCTCATCTAAACTTATAGGGACTTCAGCAGATCCTCCTTCATCGACTGACCGACTTAGAGGGGTGTCAGTAAGCCCTTCATCCTTAATTTCGTAATTCGTAGGGATATTCGTAGCTCCTCAATTACCAAACGTTTGACGCAGAAGATAATCGGAAGCAATATTATCGCCTACTGGTAACGTATCACATATCAAAAAATCCACATCAAAATTAATATCGAAAAATGATATCAAAAAATCATTTCGAAAAATCATAACGAAAAATGATATCGAAAACCTTCGATATACCTTTGCTAGAATAGGTACGCGTTCGCTAAAGGACAAATATATTTTCTACCTTCTCCACCATTTATTTATAGACATTGGGCGCGTGAAATTTTCATTTATTACCGACCATATCGAAAGCAACTTTTGATATAAGGAATTCAATATCGAGAATCTTCGATATCACTCACACCCGACATAATCTCGAAATCTTGTTCAGGGAAACAACCACATGCACGGAGGGACCTCGTTCATAATTCATATGCGGACTTCAATACTACAACAAATTATATTGGTGGTCCACCATTGTTCTAAAAACAATTCACGTATCCGAGTTCCCAAATTTGTACTACGTGGATAAGAGATACTGGTAATTCAAATTTGATATACATCCTGATATCGAATGTCCACATTCGATATCGTAAAACATACACGAGAATTACAGGTGCGGTCTCCGCATTCCGAGGCCTTTATATATCCGAATTTTGCTTATCAAGGCAAGCTTCATTAATTAACCTACACTATTCATCCCCATATCGAATACGCATATTCGATTTTGAGCATTTACCCGATATACATATCTGATATCCACACCCGATATACACATCCGACATACACATGCAACGTAGACGTTCGATATACTAATCCAATATATACCCCCGACATACCTACCCCAATATAGCTATACCCTCGATATCGGCCACATCCCGGCATAGAAGATATTCGATATCCACCTGGACTCGATATACCTTCACCCTCGACATCCTTCGAAGCATCCTAGTGTTATTCTGAGGTATTCCAAACGAAAGTCTACCTAGAACTAGTATTAGTGATAGGTGACATAGTTTGTAATAGCTTGGTCCTTATATTATTGTAATCTTGCACTCCATTAGTAATACACGATCTATTGTCAAATTAAACTGAAACTAGACCATTATAAAGTCCATTGATATTAAGCAATTATATAGGTTTTTTAATGTAGTCCTTGTTGAGTCCATGATGTTATACAAAATATTTCTTCTGTTGTTCAAAAACCACCAGGTGGCGCTATAAAGGCATCAATATTGTCCACCATAGTTGCTACTCTCCCGTGAATGCAGAGCACCTTCAACTCATCACACAAGATTGATATCTATGATTCTTTTGAGCTAAATCATTTGGTATGACCTGAACACTCTACCACTACTTGCGTATGCACTTTTCTCAACACACCTTGCTAAACCCAAGATTTCTCCTCTATATATTAGCTTGATACTACTTGCAGCCAGTAGATCACGAAAACTATTGGCAACTTCCATATGCCCTCGATGTTTTCCGAGACTGGAACCACCAAAGACATAAATGGTTTTTATTGTTTGAGTTTTCCCTTCCTTTTTGTTTTTGCAAATATTTTTATGGTGATCACTTTAGTCTTTCAATAGCACTTATAAGACAAAAAGTATGTATGTGAGTAGATTTTGAGAAGATAGATATCATATTTTGTCTAAAAGAAAATACATCTTGAAAATATTCATCTAGATGTATTTAATATCTCTCAATGTCTCTTAGAATTAGCGGCGATATTTATTGTCTCTAAATTATCAAAAAATTGTTGTGGTGTCTTACGATCACCGAAAAGATTTGGAACTAGCTCGTAACTATGGGATTATCAAAATTTTATTTATCAACTCTTAATTATTTTGGAAAATCATAAAGTTCTGGAACTTGTTTCGCACGAGCGAATTTTATTGTATTCGATAATTTAATTATCATTTTTAAAAGCGTGGTTGCAATTTAAACGATAGCCATTTTGAGTATCTATTTAACAAATTTTAGTATAATTTTTGAAAATTAAATTTATAATGTACAAGTATTGTATTAATAAATTTTATCATGAACCAAACCTGCAATTCCAATAAATTGAGGGAGGCTATATGAACTATGAATCATGCCAAGTCGTACACATGAATTTCCTGTCTCCATTCATTTCGGTTGAGAAGTAAATCTCTGCTTTGGTCTATGAGCTTCATGTCGTTTCGTATAACCTTCATTCATGTATCATTCGATCTCCCACGAGCTCTAGGTTTACGCCCTAAGTCGATATCTTCGACGCATGTTACAGGAGCATCTATTGGTCTGCGTTTAACAAGCAGGCCACATATAGGTGCCCAACGTAAAACTTTCAAAGCAAAACTGAAAGTATTAAAAATTAAAAGGATTGTTCAATGATTAACAGCGAAGCCTCCACATTAGTGAGTGTTAATCAATTTTATATTAAGCGAGTCCCAATTATTTAATACGCACAGACACACAAGTTATTTATTACAAGCAATAAAAATTATATAGTAGCTAAATTTAGGGGTAAAACAGAAAGTATTTAAAAATAAAAGAACCGTTCAATATTTTAAAGTGGGGCCCATAAGTATATAACAAAAACATTTGGGGCGAATAGAAAGAATTAAAAAATGAAATGACCGGGAATTTACAGCAGTCTCATAAGCACGCAACGTAAAACCTTTGAGGCAAGATCGAAAGAATTAAAAATTAAAAGAACTATTTGAAAATTTACAGCGGGCTCCTAGTTAATGTGTGAAACAATTTTATATTATGTGAGTTCCAATTAATTAATATGTGGAGGCCCACAGTTATTTATGACGCAAAATAAAACAAAGTAATTAGTTAAACTTACAAGGGCATAATTGAAACGGCAAAAAGTTAACGTTTGGTAAAATATTCCCTTCTTATATAATAGTGAATATATATATATATATATATATATATATATATATGAGAGAGAGAGAGAGAAAGAGATTTTACAAGTACTGATTTCCCCTTTTTCTCTTGGTTGTGCATTTTATCAAGTAAAACTACTTCGCTTGATAGTTGTTTTTTGTGCCATTTGCTTATATAAGTCATTTTTTTATTTTGAAAATGCATAGAACTCTATAAATTAAGGACCCCAGCCAACAAATTAACATTATTTGTAGCATAACATGCTACAACAGGCAGTAGGTTGATTTCTAACGACAATATTTTTATATTTAGCCGTAGTCGCTTGATATTAAGTAAGTAATAGCATGTTAAAGAGGATTTTGTGATAATCTATTTCTATTGTGTATAAGAGTAGAAGATTTAAGCATTTGAGATGGGAATTTGTAGAAAGCTAATGTCTTATAATCTATAACAACTTTTGGTTGAATCTGTGATAAAAGCATCAGGACCCTTGAACTATACAGGTTTTTGTAACTTGTCCATTAAACAAAATTAATAAGCATTTTTCCCCTTAAACTATGCACGTTTGTTTGATTGGGCCCTCGGTCGTCTTTTTAGCTATTTTTGGTCATTCTTGGCCGGAATTTTCCCTTACCCGACTCATATGTGTTGTACTAGATATATTTTGGTGTTGATGACAAAAAGTAGGCGAAAAATACCACGAACAGGGCATATTCCGGCTAAAATGCGACTTCCCATTCGTTGTTTTTTCGGTCATTTTTTATCGGAATATTCCCTCTACACGACTCATATGTGTTGTATTATATGTATTTTGGTAGTTTATGACAAAAAGTAGGCGAAAAAACACCTCGAACGTGGAATCTTCCGTCCAAAAATAGCTGAGAACCCGGCAAGGGGGCATATCGAACAGACGTGCATAGTTTAAGGGGGAAAACGCTTATTAATTTTGTTTAAGGAGCAAGTCACAAAAACGTATATAGTTCAGGGGGCTTGATGCTTTTATCCCTTGAATCTATGGACGTAACTTCTCAAATCTTCATAATGTGAGATATCGTTCGCATTTATTTTAGACTCGTTCTACTATAGAAATATATAGAACTTCTTTTCAATGTAAATATTTTGTATATAACCATTTAATAATTTGATAGTTAAAGAAACTAACAAATAATAAACCAATTTAATTAAAAATAATAATAAAACTATATTGTTTTCGAAATTATTTTGGGAAAAGGTACCAATTTTTATCTTTTCTCAATTCACTAAAAGTTCTTATGGCCTCTAATGATAACTAAAAAATTTGGAAATTATTGCTAATAATGTCAACATTTTTCGAGCATCAAATTACTATAAAATCAAAAGACCTAAAATATACTGCGTATTACGCATGCACACGCTTAAATAAAGAGATTTTGTAAGGAAAATAAAGGCCGAAAAGTGAATAAAAGCAAGAGGAAAATACTCACAATGTGACGGTCAAATCCGGGCCCACAGTTGCATGTTTCGTCCAGGTGTCAACACCCATTTTTGCATGGCTACTTGCACACACCACCTTGTTTGTTTGCTTTATGAATATATTCACGCACGGCACAAACACTCCTGTGTGTGAATTTTCGAGATGGCACAGTTTGTATTTGCTTTTTGTACAACAGTGGTAGTACTGCATTTGATTGTGGCGGTGCCGTACGAAGCTAGGCGGCAACAGCCATGGGATTGGGACCCCATAATCCGGCAGCCGGTCGAAACACTGTCGGTTAACGATACAACATGGGCGGTGCTGGTTGCTGGTTCAAATGGTTTTGGGAATTATCGCCATCAGGTGAAAGCTAAAACAAATATACCTACGCCTAGTCTTAGCTAGACTAGATATATACACGCATGTACTTTATATGTACTTAATTTAATTCAATTCTTAATCCGCTAATGTCTAATTGGTTTATATATCTTTTGCTTTTTTAATTGGACATCTTTGATTTGGTTTCGACTTAGTTTTATGTACCTCGATTCTCTCTCTTTTATTTGTGATAATTGTTACAGTACACTTTGACCACGCGACTAACATAGATACTTCAGAACTAAAATGACCTAGTCGGAAAACGATTTACAAAATTTAATGTTTTTTTTTTAACAAATTACAAATTTTTCTTTGATCATGAGAAACTTTTTATTATTATGTACAAATATCATATAACCTGGAACTATTAAGTTTAATTTGGAATCGTTTTAGAACCGGGAAAAATGGGTTAGACCTTTAGTGTATGCCTAACCTGATATTTAAAAGATCAACTCATCAAAAGAGCGATTGGGTGGGTCGTGATAGACTAATGCTATTGGCTGATTAGGAACATGTTGAAATCCTGCCATAAGCAGGTGCTCACAAAAACTTCACACAAGGGAATATATTTACATTGAACTTTTTGATGATTTGAATTGAATTAGAATATATGTTTGTGATCTGAGTTTCTTTTTTTTGTCCTCAGGAATGAACCTAAAGTATGCAGTTCTACAAATACTTGACAAGAGTAAACCTTTGATTGTCGTTATAACTTATAGGAAGTGCTGAGGAATATGAGTATTTTTTAGAAAAATACAATATATTGATGGGTGTAGGTAACCTTTCTCTGCTTTTCTTAGGTGGCAAAAATAGCCCCTTAATGCTACGATAATATGTGTAGAGTATCTTATATTGGGCTTTGTTGCAACCGGTCCCATTACTAATCTTTTTTCTGGTTAATGTTATCAAAATATTAACATTTGAGATACTACAATTTTATGTAAATGGTCTCCTTGTACTTTTCCTCTCCTTGTGGCCAAATGTTCTTACAGTAGATATAGCATGCACGGAGTTGTATTGTTATTGAGTATTGCCTCTGTAGTGTGATGGTATTCCTGCTCAACATTGTGTCAATGCAGGCCGATGTTTGTCATGCATACCAGATACTGAAAAGAGGAGGCTTGAAAGACGAAAATATTGTAGTTTTCATGTATGATGACATTGCTACAAATGAATTGAATCCAAGAAAGGGAGTAATTATCAACCATCCAAATGGTGAGGATGTCTATTCTGGCGTGCCAAAGGTATGTTGTTCATGTCTACAGTACAAGTTTTTGTAGTAAGTTGTAAACAGAATCTCTGTGGTTTTAGTGCTTTGATGGAACCGACTCAGATGAACCTTTACTCCATCTGTTAGTTGATTTTACCCTTCTATGTGTTTTAGCTTCTATTAAATTTCTTATTTGTATTGGACTTGATATCAAATCGGAACCATAAGAAGCTCTTCGAGTTCATTGTTTCATGCTTTGGTCGATTTGGCATCAAAAAATTATAGCAAGAGGAAAAAGTTAATAAGCTTGATTCGTGTTCTTCCTTTTTTCCTCGAACGTGCAAGAAAGATAATGTTACTTGTAAACTTACGAAAAAATATCACTGAAGTAGACAAATCATGATTGGACATTCATGGGGATTCACTTCAAATCAGCGGTCTTGGGTATCTGGCCTAGCTCTCTTTCTTTAAGTCATGTGACAAGAGAGACCATGTACTGTTTAATCTTTTATTTCCTCGTAGCGGTCATCTCCTATTTCAGTTTTTCATATATACTCTGCAATAAACCTCTTCTAATGTCGAACTCTTTGAGGTACGGAAGACAAATAGCCTAAATTCGAGTCTAAAGTTTTGACAAAACTTTATTGTCAGTTATTCATGAACTAAAATGGCATATCTGCAGCTTAAAGTATCTGAAGTTTAGTTTCTTATAGTTTATTCAAGCTTTAGGAAGTGACCAAATTCTCTATGAGGAAACTATCTAAATACTGAATATGTGCCTACCAAATTTTGTTCTGGGGTTAAAAAATATATCCGTGTTTTTAATTGTGAAATGCCGAAAGATATTTGGTGAGAAAAAGTTTATACTGATTGATATCCTCTCATCAGTTTGTATTTTATTATGTTTGATGAATCTTTCATGAAGTTTAAAAGCAGTCAATTGTTCATGGTTTGAATTGGTTCATGTGGTATCCATCCATTCAAGTTTTCTTGAAATTTTTGATAATGAAATGGTGAAGACTGTTGGACCTAGAAAGTGCAAGATCAGGATACTAGTCGTTCGTAACTCAATGGTGGTCTAAATTCATATGCAAAGGTTTTTATGATGTGTTTCCCTAAGGTAGACCCATTAGGCTTCAACTCAAGTGCTCTGACTCAAAAGATTTAGCTGGTCTCATCACGAAAAGTATTACTAACTATATGGATGGATAGTTTTAAAAACAACTGAGAGATTGGTTTTCTTTGATGCTCATTATGTTTGACTGCTCTTGCTCCAGGACTATACCGGAGAATATGTCACCGCGGAGAATCTTTATGCTGTAATCCTAGGTGACAAGAATGCCGTGAAAGGAGGAAGCGGGAAAGTTGTCGATAGCAAACCCAACGACAGAATATTTATATACTACTCCGACCATGGTGGGCCAGGAGTGCTTGGTAAACTAGTTAAATATAACCTCGTACATATTTTTCTACTATAAGATTTTTCTGTTTAATATGATATTTAATCTTTTAGCTCTTACTGTGAAAATCTGACATCATTCAGTGATTGACGTCAATGGATTCACTGACCATTTCAGGAATGCCTAATATGCCGTTCCTGTATGCAAAAGATTTTATTGATGTTCTGAAAAAGAAGCACGCTTCAGGGACTTACAAAGAGATGGTAATTGTATTCCCCTTACACAAATTTTTGGCCTCCTAGTTTGCAGTCTTGGGATACATATTATGAATTTGAGAATTCCCATGTTATAGGTTATATATGTTGAGGCATGTGAGAGTGGAAGTGTGTTTGAGGGAAT
Organism: Linaria vulgaris; assembly: GCA_948329865.1. Taxonomy (NCBI): domain Eukaryota; kingdom Viridiplantae; phylum Streptophyta; class Magnoliopsida; order Lamiales; family Plantaginaceae; genus Linaria; species Linaria vulgaris. The sequence goes on along the minus strand of OX415251.1, from coordinate 60,264,792 downwards.
GATGCCAAATAATTTAAACATCTATGTGACGACAGCATCAAATGCGGAGGAGAGTAGCTGGGGAACATATTGTCCTGGCATGGATCCTGCTCCTCCTTCAGAGTACATAACATGTCTGGGGGATCTGTATAGTGTTGCTTGGATGGAAGATAGGTATGAATTAGTTGAATTTATGTATGATAAGTCGGGTTGTTATAACTTTGCTCTTCAATTAACTTTTTAGAGTTACTTGCACCTTAATTTCTCTGCTCTCTCTTGTTGAACCTTGATAAGTCCAGCATCAATACATCTCTAAAAGGTTGCAATGTTGTTATTTGTCGGTAGTCTATTCTATTCTATCCTTTATGTCTCCTTTGCAACTCTGTATGATCGATGTTTCCTCATCTGCAAATTTTGACAACTTCAGTTTTTTCCATGACTGGGAATTAATGATTCATTGTTACTTGCTTTCTAGTATCATGTTTTGTGTCTCATAGTATGAATCTTAAATGTTTATTGTATTTGGAAATTAATAAACAGCTTAGGCGATTTCTTACGGACTTACGTTCTTCATGTGGATTTTTGCAGCGAGTCTCATAACCTTAGAAGAGAAACATTAGAGCAACAATATCAGCAGGTGGGGTTCAAAGCTAAGTTGGTTAATGTTTTGATTATTGAGAAAAGATTTTCAGTATATTGAATCTCGAACAGGTCAAGGAAAGAACTTCTAATTACAACACATATAATGCTGGATCTCATGTGATGGAATATGGGAGCAAGAGCATAAAATCTGAAGAGGTTTATTTGTACCAAGGATTCGACCCTGCAACTGAAAACTTCCCCCCGAACAGTATAAATTTTACTTATCGCATGGGCGTTGTAAACCAGAGAGACGCTGATCTTATCTATTTGTGGGAAAGGGTAAGCTGGATACATTTACTATGTTCTTTTCTAAATTTCATATCTTCCTAAACCAGTTGCATGTGGCAAATTTTGTTATCATTTACCCTTTGGCTTTTTGTATGTAGTTCCATCCTCCCATATATAGTAAAAGGTTTTTTTATTTTTTTCTTGGCTCGTAATTTTGCATTTTGCATGTGTGACGCAAGAAGAGAACTGAAATGCTTGATATTGAATACAAAATAATGTACTTTATTTCCCTGGCTGGAAGCCTTATGTTAGGAATGCAAATCAGTGCCCTAATTTTTACTAAACCGGCGGAGAAACCATGTATAATGGCCTTACTATATCATAATTATCATTAAGTGCTTGCTTTGTGCGAAGAACTGAAGATAGTGATTTAACTTAATAACATAAATTTGCATCTTAAAGCCCTCTGTGAAGTTGCATCTTTCTGGATGTACCTCATAAATCAATGTCATTGTGTCATACCTCTGTTGGACTTGCATCATGAAACATATTTGCCATTCTACAGTACAAGAAGATGGAGCATGGAACGGACAAGGCAGAGTTCCTCAAACATATAACAGATACAATGCTGTACAGAGAGCACTTGGATGGAAGCATAGACGTAATTTGCCATGTTTTATTTGGTCCAGAAAAGGGACCTTCTGTTCCAAAATTGGTGAGGGCTCGTGGTTTGCCCCTTGTGGATGACTGGGAGTGCCTAAAATCAATGGTAAGAAAGGGTTGTTGGTGCAATTGTGTTTCTTCTTAGTTAACTTTATTTCTCTAAATATACTCATCGCAGGTCCGATTATTCGAGGCACATTGTGGTTCTTTAACACAATATGGCATGAAACATATGCGATCATTTGCAAACATATGCAACAAGGGGGTTTCTCAAGCGGAGATGGAGGGAGCTTGCATGGCAGCATGTGGCGGCCATGATATTGCAAAATGGAGCCCTTCAGTTAGGGGCATTATATAATGCTTAGTACCTATAGGGTGTTTAAATTATAGTTCATTGTTATGTAACTTGTGTATTTTGTGTATTATAAAATAAAACATGACAAGGGTTGAGGGTGGGCCATTTCAAATCTCTCGTGTGTGCTTTAATTAGAAATTGATGGTTTTTTAGAGATGTTGGAGGCTATTCAAAGATCACCTTATTTTGATGCTTTTTTAGAGATGTTGGAGGCTATTCAAAGATCATGTTATTTTGGTACGAGGTCGTTACAATTATACGAATACGAGAGATTACATAAATAGCCTTCAACATAGTACAAAATATACTAATTTATTACACGCGCGGAATTAGCTTTGTTCGGAATACCTTCACTAATGACGTGGATATGCGTGGGTGTCATAGCATAACTTTGTAATCTATATGATGTCGCACCTTTTCAATATCGAATAGCAGATGTCGGGTAATGTTATGTCGAATGTGAGCCGTATATTGAAATATGACTATCGAATGTAGTGATTTTGAATATGGAACGTATGTCGAAATGGAATATATCGGGGATATAGATATCCATTTAAGGAAAATACGTCGAACTACGTTTATATCAAATGCACGGATAACAAATTCGTGTATCGGGGATATAGATATCCATTAAGGAAAATATGTCGAATTACGTTTATATCGAATGCACGGATATCAAATTCGTGAGTTCGATATCCAGGTGTATACAATTAATGAGTCTACTCGGGATGCGGAGCGGGGTGACATATATAGGTCTCAATATGTGGGGCTTGATCCCGCGAATCACGGAGTGGCTGTACGATATTGGATACCCTTATTCCACATTCAGCTGGGTATCGGGTATAAGTTCTCGATATAGGATAAAATCCCAGATATCCTGCAAGCCGCTGGCTTATAGGGTTGGGCCTAACTCTTCTTGATGGGTCGACCCTTATTCTGGTAAATTTCCCTTTCATGTTGTCCCCCGGTTTGGGAGATGTCACTTGTACATGACACTTCGTAAACTTTGTAAACTCTTCGTCTTTCAATAACTATTGCCTCTTTTAATTCTTTTTGTAGTATGGTCCCCTCAGCTCCCCCAAGGTTCTGAATGATTCGAAATGGGAGGTGACTTGATCTAAAAGTAACATGTTGATACTCCTCTAGTTTTTGGAGTCGTAGTTTGAGGAGAAGTTAGAAACTTTTCCGGTTATTGCAAAGAGCGGATCGCGCTAACATGTAAGTCGATTCTTTTTGTATGTTGAAATGTCTCGATATTGAATTTGGATGATTCAATATAATACCGAGGAATGGATTCCCGATATAAGAGACTTGAGATCGAATATATTTGTTCGACATCTCGAGGACCAGATGTCGAATATTTTTATTCGATGATATAACCGAACATTAATTGATGGCGGGCCTATGAGGCCCATAACCTGTCATTATATACAAGATAGTCCCCTCCTATCAACATCACCTATTTTATTGGCCAACACTTGTCTTTTCTGCATAGCGATATCGAATTCTAAGAATATATCAAATAAAGAGGTATGTCAAAAATCCCCTTTTCAACATAGATATTCGATATTCTTTATTAGTTTTGACGTATTATTTTGAACTGCTAAACTTCGATACGCTAATTCAATATGTCGTGCTTCCATGCTTGAGGGTTTATTGAGCAGCGCTAAGTGTTATTATGCATGTTGCAGGTTTAGGAATGATGCAGGCCAAGAATCCCCCTCGTCGCAAGGCAGTCGTCCCTCTACGGCCATATGTGGCCGAGGACAGTATTAGGAATGCAAGTGATCTAGTGCCCCCTCCTGATAATGTCCCGAAGATCGCTTCGTGCGAGATGGGCCTGCTGGCAGTGATTAAAGCGATCACACGTGATTTTAAGACTAGTTGTGCTAATTATGGCTAACAGACCTTTAGTATACGCGTAATCCTTCCAAGTGGGTTGTTAAGCCGTCTGACAGCATTTAAGGTCTCCTTCATGCAGCGTATATCTATATGAGGCGATGCTAGGTCCTTGGATGAAGAGGCAATTGAGAGTCCTCTATACGTGGGGCCTTTTCAAAAGAGTCTTTTGTGGCATTTTGGTATTTCCATGTCCAGTGTAATTATGTATTATGAAAAAGTTTTGCATTTTAAAAGTTTTAGCGTCAAAGGTATAATTTTAAAAATTGTTAGTGAGTAATTAGATATCAGATAATAGTGTATAAAATTGATCCTCTAAAATTTTATTAGGGTGGAGAGTAGAAATATTATTTTTTAATAGGTGTACCAAGTGTAATCCTAGTATTGAAAAAAATTAGGAATAAAAAGCGTAAACTTTAGGAATGTACATTCTTATTCAACTCTAGAAATTTTATTAGTTGTAGAGTAGAAATTTAAACTTTCAATAGAGTAGAAAGTGATTTTTTTTTTTTACCAATCGTGTTAGGATACTATTAAGGAGGATATTCTTGAGGCGGTGTTGGATTCTTTCGAGGTACTGCTTTTCCACGCATTTTCAAGGCTACTAATATTGTGCTTATTCCGAAGAAGAAAGACCCGGCGGAATGGAAGGTGTATAAACCGATTAGTTTTTGTAACGTGAGCTACAAGATCATCTCTAAACTCCTCAACAACCAGTTAGCGCCTTTCTTACCTAACATTGTCTCTCTCAATCAAAGCAGATTTGTCAAAGGCCGGTTAATTGGCGATAACATCCTCATGTTCCATAACTTCAAGAGTTTTATAATCGAACTATCCCGATTCGACTACTTGCAGATTAAGGCAATTTTACTCATATTACTTAGTTTACTTGTATAAGGTATTCCGGACCAAGCTAATTGATTCACTATAATAAAAATAGCATTATTTTGGCATAAGTGATGACATTGTAATTAGCTCTCACGTGTATTATAACCTACATGAAATAAGACCAAAATAACCTTAAATTTTAAAATTTCTACATCACACCCCACCCGGTGACATTCGCATTCTTGTTTCTATCTTTGTTTTGTGGTACATTTGGACGGCACAGAACGCGACTCAACATGATGGTGTCCCTATGGATGTTAAGAGTATTATCCATAAGGTGGTTTGACATGTTCTTGATTTATTCACCATGAAACCGTGTTGTGAAAAGTTATGGCTAGGCTCCAAGTATGTGGTGGAGTTGTGGTGGATTAAGCTTACAAGGACCCGTCCCAAACCCCCCCATTGTTGTTATGTGAAGAAACCGAGAGAGGGTCGTTGGAAGCTTGATACGGATGGAAGCTCGAAGGGTAATCTCGGATTGGCCGGAGGTGGAGGGGTTCTTCGCGACCATTTAGGTAACTGTGCTTGGATTTATCATGTTGCTTTGGAGCCAATGACCAATGTGGAAGCGGAGCTCTTGGCCATTCATCAAGGCCTCAAACGTTGTCATACTCTTGGCTTACATGATGTGGATATAGAAACGGATGCTCTTATTACCATTCCCATTGTGAGCGCTAGGAAGCGAGGCCCGTGGAAGATTATTCAATAAGTAAAGGAGATTCGTACACTCTTGGTTTTGGTTAATGGTTCCATGAACTACATCTATAGAGAAGGCAACAAAGTAGCGGATCAACTTGCTAATGAGGCGTGCATCCTTCGTATTAATGGTCGATATCCGAGCAATTTGGAGAGTCAAAAGGTTAGGGTTCTACTAGAAAATGACAAGCTTAGTTGGACTTCTCTTCGCAATCCTAAGTCTAATTCATGAGGATTGGAGAAGCTAGCAAAGGACAATTTCAAAAACTTGGTTGGAGGATCTTACTTGATAGGGTTAGATGGAAAACTTCTTGTAATAAGCCGTATGTTATTGTTTATTTTCCTAGCTTATTTTATTTTACGAGGTATCCACTTTTGAGATACGTTCTTTTTTGTAATAGTGTTAGTATCTCTTGCTTCGCTCGAAATTGTCTATGACGTGCTTGAATTGCATAGTCCCTCCTTGGGTGTGACTTCTAAGTATCTTACTCTCACGGGTGGTGTACACAATTTTGGGAAAGCGCGTTTATCTCGAAAATGTCTTGTCCTCCCTATGTGGGAGAAGGTACTTGGATTGCACACTTCGTCTTTGGGTGTGACTTCTAGATACCTTACTCTCACGGGCGGTCATTATATTTGACGGAAAGTGCCCCTTAGTTTTGATGACACTTATCTAGCCAATTCGGCTAAATATTCGGGGTACTCCTATAAATTCCCTTAGATGCTTGGTTCTCTTTTGATTAATCGTGTGATTGGGTACATCACTCGGTCTTATATATAATACCCCCTTCTTTTCCTTTTTATAAAACTTTCCTTCTTCTTCGAATTTATGGAATAGTAGAACCACGTAGGTTCGATGGTAATAACTCTCGAACTGGCATATCGGTGGAACGGGAATGATTCGTTGGTGATAACCCTTGAATCGGTTGATCGGTGGAACAAGAGTAATTTGATGGCAAGAACTCTCGAACTCGTACGGCTCGATTGTTAACAGTCGAACTTAGGAACAATCGAATTGCACGGTTCAATAGTAAGTGGTTGCTCGATAGTAATGAATGCGTCCATTAATGTCGGAGGACGGAATATTTATAGACTTCGTCTCGTGGGACCCAATCGATTCCGGAGAATAACAGTTGAACGGAGCTCGGTTCGACTGTCTGAATAACAGTTGAACGGGCCATGTTCGATAGTTCGGTTTCTGGGCTTTCCTTGGTGGGCTGGCCCAAATACTTTTTTGGTCTTCCTAAAATACCTCCATCAAAGGGTAGAGTATATGTATATTTCAATATATTGATATCATTGTTTTTTAAGTGAATTTATTATTATGTAATTTATGAACTTTTGGTATAGTGAAATAGTTGTAGTAAAATACAAATATTCTTCTTTTTACCTTTGTTTCTTAATACGTGCAAGTATTTTTAGTTTATGAAAAATTATATTGCCGATGGTAGGTATAATGATAATTATATTTTCAGCTACTAGAAAAACGATTTGGTAGGTATAATGATAATTATATTTTCAGCTACTAGAAAAACGATTTGCTGTGATGCGAACATCAAATGTACTATTCGACGTGTAGTACATCGAACCGAACCACATTCGATATATCCTTTCATAGGTTTGAGAAATCGTACATCGAATACAATCTTCAGTGCATGGACATAATATTCCCGAAAAATAGAGCTAGTGTGTGATACTTAAGTTCCGATCCCTATAAATACTTTTAAGTCCCAATAGTTGAAGTAAGTCATTTATTATTATTTTACTGTATATCGAACATATTCAGTAAGTACGTGTCAATAACGTTAGTGGTCAATCTTACATTAGAAACCCAGCAACATATGCATGAAATCGCTGAGGTAAGCCACTACCACTAGTCTTGCTCGTTTTAACCCATCTTAAGCTGCTATACCAATAAAATAGAACATAAAATGGTACTGACATGTCAACCAAACCAGAATCCTCAGAAGCTAAGTACATTACAATTAAGTTAATGTGAAGAAAGAATAACGAATTCTGACAGCTTAAACAATGACAACCGGAAGCATTACCACAGCCAGTTGGGGAGCCGGAAAAACAAAAAGAATACAGTTACACTATAATTTCACAACAATCACTCATAAACAAGATCAACAAAACGTGGACATCACTGCAGACAGCATCACCATCAAACTGAACAATAGTTTCTGTCTGTTGCCAATGATTGTGGTGGCGGAAGATATATCTTGTGGCCTGAAAGTTGGAGAAATTAAATTAGGATGAGTAATAACCAAATAAATAAGGTGATATATAGCAATGGTACTATTTAGGTACATACTTTTGAAGTCTACTCAGTGAACCACAGAAGAGAGTATTATCGGGCATTGGGAACTCGGTTTTGTTATTGGGTTCAGGATTAACAACCCTGACATATGTTTCTTGGCCCAGGTACCATGAGTCGAGGTTATCCGTTCTCAAGTTCCATACTCCGACATTGTCCAGGGATATCAAGATTGATGTCCATGCCCCAGGATAAACCTGAGTAACAAAGAAGTGATCATTTTTGCAACTTCAACTAGATTTTTTTGTTGAGTAGTGAATAAACATGAAGATAAAAATAGCAAATGGGGGCCAAACAAAGTCCCCATAACACTGGAAATTTGGAAGTTCGGTACAATTATTTATACTTGAAGTTATTTCCATAAAATCTTATACTAGTCAATATTTCTGACTTTTGCTGGATGATGGCTTGATTGCTTATAGCAAGGAGTGAAAAGAGTTCAGAGAATTCAGTAGATAACTTAACTAAAACTCTTACAAGACAAGAGTACTTGAAAGTTGAAACATAACTTTACTGTATCCACATCAAAGCAAATACCACCTCTTTCCAGGCATTAATTAAAATGGCAAAGTAAACTAGATTTATAATTTAAAATACACAAATCAAAAGGCATGATATCGTCCTTGCGAGTTTTTTAGAATGGAAAATGCAAAACAAAAGAAGACAAAAAGCATCAAAGTTGGATCAAATGCAATTATTTTACTTAGATGTCCTAAAAAGAATGAACATAAAACACAAAAAATTATAATATATCACGAACTAACAAGCATAGCAATAGTGTACCTGTGCTGTAGTACGAGCAATACCATCCCACTTATTGTATGTTCCCCTGCTGTTCTCCGTCCACTCACCATAATCCATACTACAATTCAAAAATAAAAAATTGGACAATCAACATAATATATAAGAAAATATCTCATTTGAAATTGTAGATATGAAGGAGAACAGCAAGGAGGCAGCGATAGCATACCCGACAACGAAAAAAGCATATCCACTCATGTGATAAGTTTGAACCTTGGTGTCATTGTTCTGCAATATCACTTCCATAAATCCCCTATAAGTACCATTGATAATCGATGTTTCTAACCGAGGTGCTCCTGTAAGTGGCCTAGTGGGGAAGTCAAGCTTATACACTCCCTTCACTTTATATTGATCGGCAAGCCTTATTGGTGTGGGAGGATTTTGAAAGGAAATCCCGCTAAGTGTTGTTCGCCGTTTCCCATCAATCATCACTGGTGGCTTATTTTTCAGAACATACACTTCAGTTACATTAATTGAACCATATCTGAATGAACCTTGAGGATTTGGGCGAGCACCACTAGCACTGACATTCCACCTTCATGTTGTCATGAAAAATATGAATTAAGTATATATAAGAAGACAAACTTGATGTACAAAGATAGTCATAGCCATAAATGCAGCTTCCTGAACAACAGCACAAAAAAAGAAGTTAGTCTAGGGATCATTACAGACCTACACCTCTTGAGGTTTGGTCCACATACAGTAACATTCAAACACTGTTTAAGCTATTACATTAAGACCCCTCAAATAAAGTTAAGCCCATTTGAGATTTGAATAACCAAAGAGTAGCCCCTAAAGTTTGAAAAACAATAAGAAATGACCCTCTACTTTTGCATATTTTTTATTTAAGGCTTACAGGTGTGCCAAAGGAAATCATTCAACCAGTTAGATAGGATTTTGTAGTTCAGTAAATCCCAAGGGATGTAGATGAAATTATCCCTTGATGAAACAAACAGAGCAACTGCTTATGAATGCGGCCAAACATAGTAATAGGCAAGTGCACCTTATAGATCGTGCCTGGTTCATTGAATAAGTCTTATCGAATGCGTCTTGTGGTGGATCTGGAAGAGGGCCAGATGCCTTTCCTTTTGAATTTGTATACTGCAAGATGCCAACACCCGTCACTCTCTGCCATATGGTTTCATTCACAAATCTGGCGCTTGCAACAATGTAATAATCGCTGCTTGCATTTTGATCCATGGTCACCAAGAAGGAGTATGATTGTCCAACGTGAATATCTAAGCTAGTGTAGTTTTGCTGTACTGTATATGAACCCTCAGTTTCTGCTAGTAGTAAGTTATGGTTCTGAATCCTGAAATTCAAACTAGTTGATATTCCAACATTGCTCACGCGAATACGATAAGTTTTTCCTGTGAAACATCATAGCATTAAATAATATGTATAAAATGATAAAAACTCATATAGACAATGTCATAGTACGTAATCATTCACAAAATCCTCATCCCTTGCCATTATAGATGTAACAAGTGAAGTTCATAAATCTTGTACCAGATATTTCTTGTACTATCATATTATACTTTCATCTAATACTTTCAACGTGATTAATGTTTTATACTAATGTATACATGCCATGTTTGGGAGGCACAAAAGATGGATTTCTTAAAAGCTGCACATTACAAAACTATGTGAATAGCTATATGTCAATTTACTAGGTCATACTATGTATTGCTCAATATCTTGATAACCGATTTTTCCTACATATATGGAAGATGACTAACTACAGAGGTTGAAATAACGCTAATGCAACAATGCTTGGTTATTCTCTTCAACGTATACATATTTACTGATTAGGAAAAGGCAGTAGCATTGGAAATGATAGCAATGCCTGCAATATAGAGATAATCTAATATAGAAATACACGTGCACATGCTATAGTAACTGTTCGCATATCAAATTTCTCACCTGGGTGAACTGTAATTGTTTCATGGTCAATGCCGTCTGGAACAAGACTATCATTATACCTATAAGGTCCTTTTCCATTAATAAGAACACCATCCGGCATTCCAAGATCTTTTCCGGCATTAAGGCTTCGTCGCAAAGCCTAAACATGAATAATAAACGTGCCACCATTAATAATTTTCAAAATAAGAGTTGATGAGCTTTAGTTAACTGGATATGCAGTGTGCTCAGTGAGCACTAACCGTATGATTCTGGGTGTACCAATCTCCAATCACAATTGTGATATCACCATAAGGAGTATCAAACGGAATAGGAATAATATCCCTATTGTTAATAATAAAACTTCCGAAACCTCCTGAGGCTCTCTGGAAATTGAGCGAGGGGAAGTAAAAGAAGCTCCCAATTTGGTCCTTAACCTGGAATTGGTAAGTCCAATTCCACTTGGGCGGGATAGGGCAATTAGTGCCGAGGACTCCATCTTGCCATGAACTCCTTCTCTGTTGTATACCAGACCTGAACCGAACAGAACCGAACCACACAACACCCGGGAATAAGCACAAAAAAAAGATTATGACTATTATTAGAAGCAGCAACAACTTATGAAAAAAATTGGTTACCAATGGATTAGGAGTCCCTCATCTAGTTTATTTTTCACATTAACAGCAACATTGTTGTTAGTGGTCACATTAATGGTTGGACCTGGAAACTTGCCATTTATAGCAATCACCTGCAACACAAGAAAACATTTCATTTTAAGAATCCAAATCCCCACTCAAGCTTCCATTAGTAAGATAACAAAAGTTCAAATCTTTAAGTAACATTCCCAGATCTGAAGCTCAAGAATCAAGTAACAAGAAAAATAAAGCCAACCCATCACTTATAACTAAGTATAATACAAATCTACAACACCAAAATGAGAAAGACAAAAAGAAAGAAAAAAGAAAAAAAAACAGTAGGTGCTGGAGAAATGCGCATTAAAAGAAAAGAAGAAAGCATACCTGCTGAGGAACACCAAGAGGAGAAGCAGTAATGTAGGAGACGACAAATTGATAGCTAACAGAAGGATCCTCAGCAAGAGACGACAAGCCCAGCAGCAACAAGCAAATGTGGATTAACAAAAAGCTAGCACAAGCCATCACTGTATGTAATTATTTCTCAGCAAAAACTCTTTCTCTTGTTTCTCCAAAAGAAAAGCCCAACTTTGGTAGTTACTTACTTGCTTACTTTTGTTGTTGTGCTTTACATTATCAGTTGGAGGGGGTAAGAGAAAAACACTAACTAGTGTGTGTAGTAGAGAGTAATAGTAGAGAGAAGAATGGATTAAGATTAAGCAAGCAGTCTTAAAATGGTGCGGTTCAAAGCTGTGGGGTGTGGGGTCTGCCGCGTTGGAGGGATTTTATTTAATCTTTTGTCGGTCTGTAGGCTCAAATGGACCTTTGCTTAACACATAACACATACCACCTAGAAATGAACAAAACACCGTCCATATCGAATTGTTGAATTTTTTGGTTACTAAAATTATTAAACCACTTCAAAAACTGATAAGGTCTTTGTAATTAAGTTCAAGAAAGAAACGAGAATGAAGCCAAATATCTAGTGAGAGGACAGGCAAAGGAAAAATGTATCTTAAAGTTAATAATTTTTTAAGAGTAGCTTTTACACACTAATCAAAGAAAAAAAAATAGCTCTTACAACGGGTCTAGTGTGTGTAGGGCAATGGTTGTATATGTGAGAGAGAATAGTGTCCGAGGGGGTGACAGCCAATGGCCAGCTCATATGTGGCAATTGACAAACAAGTACACTTCACAAAAAGCATATTTCTTCCCGTTTAACATGATCGCTGGACCCCGCGTTAACATTTTCTGTAAATTTACAATTATCCTGTCTTACGAGAATAATTACATGTCTAATTAATATGGATTAATTACAACCAAACCCCTCAGGTTTTGTATTATTACAATCACTACCTCTAGTTTAAAAATGTACAATCACATCCTCTCTAACGAAAATATACTAAAAAAAACTTTTAATTTTGTCTAGATCAATTTAAAAAAAAAAAAATAGATGTAAAGTTAAGGGAAAATTTTAGTTATCTATCCAAACTTTGGCCCGTTTAATAGTTACCTATCCAAACTTTCTTTTTTGACAGCTTACGGTCCAACCGTTCCATTTCGTTACACTCGACGGTCTAAACTTTCATTCCGGCCTATCTCGCCTAAAAAAAGTCACTATTCGACTAAATGACGCATCGCTGATGTCAGCCTTGAGGGGTAACATCGGTAGTTCACCTATTTTCAACGGCTAACTCATTCAAACCCAATTTAAACCTAAAATTAGCCCCAAATCGAATTATTCCACGAACCCTAAAAAATTAACAACAAATTCAATAAATTAACGCCACAACCCTAATCGATCGATGTTAGAAACTACTTTAATAGAGGAATTTGATTGCAATCGCGGTCGTCCAGCGGTTACAAAGTTGTCATTAACGAATAAAAATATGGATCGTCGATTCACTCAATGTTACAAGGGAAACATATAATGTGGGTTGTGGTTCTGGGTCGATGAACCCCTTTGTAAGCGGGCAAAAGTCGTGATACCGATGTTGATGAGGAGAATGAAAAGACCGAAGCCAAATTGAAGGAAATTCAAAAGGGAAGACTGGAGCCTGAGTTGAATCAGAAGAACATGGTGTTGGGTTTGGAGAATAATAAGTTGAAGAAGAGGATCTTGAAGCTTGAAAAGCATGCTCATCACCCTCTTCATTCTCACTTTCAACAACAACTTCTTATGTCTTATCTTCACTAACATTGGCACTGCCTCCATTTTTTCACCTATGTAGTCCAATCCTTTACTCATTGGAGGAAGATTTGGCAATTTACTCTGTGATTGACTATCATTTAATGGTACATCATCGGTAAGAACATAAACATCTCATGTTTTCCTTGAGAACCTACCAATGCCATCTCCAGTGCTTCCTTATCATTATTTACTTCAATATATTCCCCTGGTGAAGAATCAGAAATGTAACGTATCCTTACCACACAACCCTCCACTTTAACCCCAAATTCTTGTACCATTTGCAGTAGTTCTAGCCTAAACATTCATCCTCAGCACACCAATCTATGTAGCTAACTTGTCTAGCCAGATAAACCAATTCGCTCATGAAAACGCAGGTATTCTGGCAATGTTAGATTAACATTGCGAAATCAATGTTAGAGTAACATTGCTGAGCGCAGAATCTGATTTACAATCTTGTTGATATTTATTGTTTTGCCTTATTCATTTAACTAATTGAGTTCCACAATTGTAATTGTCTTTGATTATTATTCAGGAAACAAACTTGCCATAGGTTGGACGCTCAAGTTTCCAAGAAGGAAAGTTTCCTTAATTAAGCAAACCGCTCTACAAGGAAAGAAGAGTTCAAGTGCAACTAGGAGAGCTTTCCAAGTTGAGTCCTGATTTGAAGAAAGAGTCTATCCTTAGTTAGATCACTAACGAAGGAACTATTATTCAAGAAGGACTGCAAGAACAAGGAAGAGGAGTTCGAGAAGGAAATAAGGAGAATTACCAACCGTGTACAACACACCTTGAAGTCCAAGTCAAGAGCCTATATATATATATATATATATATATATATATATATATATAGTTGTGAAGTACATCAAGATAAAGACGAGACAAGAGCCAATCAATCCGAGAGATTAATCTACAAGTTGTTGAGTGTTGTCTTGCTTTAGCAAAGTTTGTGAATTGTTAGAATAGATCTAAGAGTGATGAGCTTTTAGAGATAGTCGAAGCAATTCTTGTGTGCTTTGTTTAGTTCGATTAATTTGAGAGTGAGGAGCTTGAAAATTGAGAGAACGACTTTTGCTAAAACCTTAACGGGTTATATTGTGTACGACTCGGAAGTTAATATAATCTTATATTCACTTCTTAAACTTGGTGTTTATTTATTCCGCTGCACTATTACTTTAGTCTGTTGTTAAAGTAACATCGGTGGGTTAACAACATACCAAACTGCTGTTAAAACTCAAGTGTTAAGTTAACAACAACAACGTATCAACCCGATCCACAATTTCAATTGGTATCAGAGCCAAGCACCAATCTCACCGGTGTTTGGCGTTGATACGTCAAGATGGACAACCTTAACCCCAATACCAGCAGGTTGCCAGTATTGGAGGGTCCCAACAACTATGCCTACTGGAAGATCAGACTTAGAGTCCACATCAAATCCATCGACCTGAGATCTTGGGATGCAGTACTAGAAGGCTACACCATCCCTTACTTGCCAAGAGATGGACATGCTGATCTGGTACCTAAGCCAAGAGGACAATGGACAGCCAATGAGATTGCTCTCTACAACTTCAATGAAAAGGCTCTCAATGCTATTTTTAGCTGGGTAGGTAACCATATGTTTAAACTTATTCAAACTTGTACAACTGCTAAAACTGTTTGGGAAGTTCTTGAACTACATTGTGAGGGTGATGTGGCTGTGAGGGACTCTAAATATAGAAAACTTTTGAGGGACTTTGAGAAGATAGAGATGAGTGGGGATGAAAGCATTGATAGTTATTTTGAGAAACTTCTTGATATTGCTAATCAGTGTCAAAACTTAGGTTTTACCATCCCAAATCAAACCATGGTCTATAAAGCTTTTTGAACATTATCTTCTAAGTTCACTGTCAAAAGAATTGCTATGAATGAGTCTAAAGATCTTGCCAACATGGACTTCCAAACATTAATGAACACTTTAAAAGAGTTTGAACTAGAATTCCTAGGAAAGTCCAGTAAACAACTTGCTTTAGCCTTACTAGGAACTAGCTCAGATTCTACAGGAAGTGATGAGGATGAATATGAGCTGATCTCTTCTAACTATGGAAACATTACCAAGAAGTTTAATAAATTAGGCTACAAAGATAAAAATAAAGAAAAACAATCTGGTAATGCTACCCTTGGTTATAAGAAATTGCCCCCAAAGTTTGTAAAGTACATGACATCTAAGAGCACGCCTCAAGATGCTGAGAAATTGAAAGATGTCCAGTGCTATGAATGTAAGGGGTATGGTCACTTTAAACATGAATGTGATAACACCCTCAAAACAAGAGGAAATTCTCATTGGGTGTGTGTAGATGACTTCAATGAAACTGACTTCGAATCTGGAACAAGTGCCGATGAACAATCAGAGGAAATCAACACTGTTGCGCTTTGCACTCGGATCACTTGGTCAGGAGAAGACTCCAAAAACTGCCAAAAATCTCAATGTTACTCTAACATTGGAGAACCAACAGCAAAGCAGGAAATCTTCTTTGGAGACTGGAACAACAATGATACACAGGTTAACTATGATGTACTCTCTGATTGTGATGATACTAACTTCGATTATTTTCATAGCTCAGTTGATCTAGAAGAAGAGTACTTCAATGAAGAAGAACTATCCCAAGAGGAAATCCTAGATGATTTACATACAACTTTTCTCAGACTTGAGAGAGAGAATTTTAAACTCATGAAGAGTAACAAAGCACTGAAGCATGACACTGAATGTTTGAAGAACATGTTGAAACTCTATGAGAGAGGCCTTGACAAAGCTGAAGCTGAGCTGAAAGAGGTAAAGGAGAAACTCACAGATCATAGCCAAATGGAATGGAGGTACTTCTAAACTTGATGAGGTACTAAACATGAGTAATACAGGTACATGTGGTCTGGGATTTGTTGAGAAACCTTCCTCTTCTAATGTTAATTCTGCCTATTTAACTTCAAGCTTTGTTAAAGAATCTGGTAATATGAGTTCTGGTACCATCAACACTGTAAAAAGCAAACCTACTTTTATCTGTCAGTACTGTTTTCAATCAGGCCACATTAAACCATTCTGTAGAAAATATATAAAAGAATGTGGTAAGAAAACAGCCTATGTGCCCAATGTTAAAACTACAACAGGTTCTGATGTTAGACCAACATTAGGTGCAGGATAGAAAAGTAGAACTTAGGTAGAAAAAGCTAAAACCCCTAAGATTAAAATTGTATGCAATGTTGTTTTCTCTGCTGTGTACTTCGACAGTGGATGCTCAAGACACATGACAGGCAGCAAAGAGAATCTTAAGCAAATGATAACTTTAAGTGCTGGAACAGTGACCTATGGAGGTGGCACCAAAGGAAAGATCATTGGCAATGGGATACTAAATGTTGATGGATTCCCACCCCTGAAGGATGTGTTGTTGGTAGATGGGTTAAAGGCAAATCTAATTAGTATCAGTCAGCTGTGTGATGATGACTTACTGGTTACATTTGACAAAGTTTCTTGTGATATTTATGATAGTGATAATGTTCTAGTTATGACAGGTACTAGATCCAAAGATAACTGCTACCTGGCCCAAGAGGAAGCAGAGTGTTTCCATGCCAAAATAGATGAGGCTTCTATATGGCATAGGAAACTTGGACATGTTCACTACAGAAACCTTGAGAAACTGCAGAAAGTTGATGATGTAAGAGGCTTACCTAAGCTGTCTTGTCTAGGTAAGCTTGTGTGTGGTGATTGTCTCAAGGGTAAGCAAACCAGAGCTGTTCATACACCCCTACAGGTACAGAATGCTAATCCTAGATCTAGTAGGTGTTTTGAATTGCTACACATGGACTTAATGGGTCCAATTTAGGTAAGTAGTCTCAGTGGTGAGAAATATGCATTTGTGATTGTAGATAACTTCTCTAGATACACTTGGGTAAAATCTCTTAAAGAAAAGTCTGAAGCTTATGATCAGTTCAAAATTCTTTGTGCTAGTATTAAAAACTTGTATGGCTCCACTGTGACTAAGATTAGGTCTGATCATGGTAGAGAATTTGAAAATGCTAGTTTTGATAACTATTGCAATGCTAACGGTATTTTCCATGAATATTCAGTACCTAAGACTCCTCAGCAAAATGGGATTGCTGAAAGAAAGAACAGGACTCTTCAAGAGATGGCCAGAGTTATGCTCAATGCTAAAGATGTATCCAAAAGACTCTGGGCTGAAGTTTTAAATACTGCTTGTCACATTAGTAAGAGGATGTATCTTAGACCTCCCCTTATGAACTCTTGAAGGGTGTGAAACTAAATATTGCATATTTTCATGAATTTGGATGTGATTGTTATCTCCTTAATGACAGGGATTATCTGAGTAAATTTGATCCTAAAAGTGAAAAATGCATCTTTGTAGGATACTTTGCCAATAGTACTTCCTTTAGAGTCTACAATCCTAGATTGAAGACAATTCAGGAATCAGTGAATGTTGTGTTTGATGAGTTGACACTTCATACAGGTACTGATGACATCTCAGTTCCCAATGTTGGACCAACAGTGGAAACCGAGAATGTTACTCCTGACAATGTTACACCAACATTGGAACTGGAAGCTGGAAACACTGAACAAGAGTCAGGGAACGATGTTAGACTAACACCAGCGATATTTGATATTAGACTAACAGCAGAGGACTCTGACTCAGAACATGAAGTTGCCTCTGAACCTAGAAGAGATCCCCCGGCTAGGATTCAGAAAGATCATCCAGCATCTCATGTAATAGGTGAACTCACTGAACGGGTAAGGACACGCAACAGAGAAAGACTTGATTATAGAGATATGGTAAAATTGTGTGTCTATATAAACTTCACTTGTACTGTTGATAATGCCTCGTGTTTTGTCTCCTCCATAGAACCTAAGAATGTGAATGAAGCCTTCCTTGATAACTTTTGGATTAATGCTATGCATGATGAACTATTACAGTTTACTAAGAACAATGTCTGGTACTGGTGACTAGACCACCTAATGTTAATGTAATAGGGACAATGTGGATATTTAAAAACAAGAGTAATGAGGAAGGGGTCATAGTTAGAAACAAAGCTAGACTAGTTGTTTAGGGGTACACATAGGTTGAAAGTGTAGATTTTGATGAGACCTTTGCTCCAGTTGCTAGGATTGAATCTATTAGGTTACTTCTAGCCATAACATGCTGTCTTAAGATAAAACTATACCAAATGGATGTAAAGGGTGCATTTCTGAATAGGCTAATTGATAAGGAAGTATATGTTGAACATCCTAAGGGATTCACAGATCCTAAGTACCCCAACCATGTGTACAAGCTTGAAAAAGCCTTGTATGGACTTAAACAAGCACCTAGAGCATGGTGTGAAAGACTTACAGAATTCCTTTTAAGTCTTGGCTTTGTTAGAGGTGAAGGAGATAGGACACTGTTTGTTTTGAAGAAAGATTCTCATGTCTGTATAGCTCAAATTTATGTGGATGACATTGTTTTTGGCTCAACTAACAACTCTAGTTTAGAAAAATTTGTTGAATCAATGACATGGCAATTTAAGGTGAGTATGATAGGAGAATTAAATTTCTTCCTTGGTCTCCAAGTAAAACAAACAGGTAATGGGATATTCCTAAGTCAGGAAAAGTATGCAAAGAATTTGGTGAAAATGTTTGAATTGGCAGATTAAAAGCCTTGCAAGACTCCCATGTCTTCATAAGTGAAGATATCCAGGGATGTTACTGGTGCTAATGTTGATCCAACATTGTACCGTTCAATGATAGGAAGCTTACTCTACTTGTCTGCTTCAAGACCTGATATAATGTTCCCTGTTTGTGTGTGTGCTAGGTACCAGGCATGTCCAAAGCAGTCACATCTGATTGCTGCAAAGAGAATCCTTAGATATATATCTGGCACTTTAGCCCTTGGCATCTTGTACTCTTATGACACTAACATAAATCTTGTAGGTTTCAGTGACTCAGACAGGGCAGGTAGCACCGATGATAGAAAGTCTACAAGTGAAGGATGTTTTTATCTGGGGAACAACTTGGTCTCATGGTACAGTAGAAAGAAAAATTGTGTGTCACTCTCCACTGCTGAATCTGAATACATAGCAGTAGGCAGTTGTGTCACCCAGTTGATATGGCTTAAACACATGCTACTGGATTATGGGTTAGACAGTGATACCTTACTTATGTTCTGTGATAATCCTAGTGCTATAAGCATCTCTAAGAACCCTGTGCAACATTTCAGAACTAAACATATTGATATAAGGCATCACTTTCTGAGAGACATGGTAGAAGATAAGCTCATTGACATTTAACACATTGAAACTAACAATCATCTTCCTGATATGTTCACTAAACCCTTAGATTCTGAGAGGTTCTTCAGTTTGAGGAATTCTCTTGGCATGTGCATTGTATAGGGATGTTAGTACACCAGTGTTGACATAACACCACTGTCTAGCACTGGTTATTGGTTGTGGTGTATCTGTAATTCTCTTATGTCTTTTTTCTGCATTCTTCTTTCTTGCATATTACTTCTTTATTAGAGATTTTGTTAGGTTGTGTGGTTAATATGTATAAATAGCTGAGTTGACTGGTGGACAGGTACATATCAAGAATTTTGTAAAGTAAGAACTCTGTTGTTAGTCTGTGAATGTTAACCTAACATCTGAGAGAAGCTGGGGTACATAGAGCTCACTACTCTGATGTTATTCAGTTGTGACTTATCCATGTTAGGTTAGACAGAGCATGAAGAGAAGCTGGGGTACATGATGTTGAGAGCTTCATTGTCATTCAGTTGTGCTTATTTTTGTGTTTTTGTCTATGGCCAAGTTTATGCATGATGGTGATCCTTACTACTGGGGTGTTTTGAAGTTTCGACTACTTGCATCCAGTAGCATTGTTCACTTGGTATTTCACTTGTAAACAGGTTGGTAAACAAGTATGCATGAGGAGTTGGGGTGAAGAAGTATATGATAAATGTATTGTCTTTATTCAGTTCCTTTGTACTTGCCTAATCTGTAGCTGATGGTTAAGTTGCTGGGGTGTGTGGAGTCTTGTGCTGCCCACATTCAGTGATGAAACCATCCTTTCACATTCACTGGTTTTTGTTTAAAAGAGTTCATGATAATTGTAAAAGATACATTGATAAGTCCTGATCCCAGTCAGTAAAGCTGTGTGTACCTGGTTACCATCACCCAATGTTGTTCTAACATTGTTGCATTCATTCTAGTTCTGCATTATTTCCTTATGTCAGCTTGGGCTTAAGGGGAGTAGTAATTCTAGGAATCATGTGTTGAGGCATACTTCGTGGGTGACCAACTACAGGTAAAACACAATGTTTTGTGATCTTCTATGCTATGGGAAAATCTTTTCCCTGTATATGTACATCCACTCTGTGTTTTTCTGTCTGATGTGTCGCTTATTCATACTGATGATCTTAAACTATGTCTTCGCACCTATGTACTTGGTTGAGGTTTCAGATCAGTATACAGGAATATCTCCCTCCCTATAACTTCCCTCCATGATGTTAACTTGCCAATGTTAGTTCAACATTGAAATAATGTAACTTATAAGTTTTCAGGTTTGAAGACTGCTCTGGTTACGTGTTAACCTAACATTGACACGTGGTAAGTTGAACATGGGTGTGATCGTGTAACAATGGTCCGATTATTTTGGTAACATGTTACAACACCACTATCACTATTCTTAGCTGATTATCTATATAATTTGCCTTAATCTCTTCTTACTGTTTACGCGTTCAAAATTCTTGTACAATCAACATTCTCTGCAAATCAAGATTCTTCTTTTCTTCTCTAAATTACTCTAAAAATGGCACGCAAGTCTTCCATTGATGCTCTTGTAGATGTTGCTGAGCAGATTGAACAGCCAGTACGCCGCAGTACCAGACGAGCAACCATTGAAGCTGTCGCCGCCACCGCACCTAAGAGGAAATCCACTTATCAACGGCGCAAGGGCAAGAAATCCACAAAGGGTGATGTTGGTTCAACATCAAAAACTGTTGAGCAAACCTCCACGCCCACCAACGATGAAAACGAGGTAATGATGGCTAACCCTACTCAAGATATAACTGCTGAAATTGGTATTGAGAGGAGAATGCTGAGCCGTCTGAGGCTAATGCTGTTGAGCATGCTGCTGCTGCTAAGGTGGATACTGTTCCTGAGGAAAGTGATCAGGTTGAGGAGACTGTGGCTGAGGAGTTTACTACCGAGGGTAACCAAGATGTTGTTGATGAGGGTAACAATCAACCTGAAGAGGTTGAAAGAGAAGAAGAAGAAGAAGAGAGCCTGACTCTCTCTTTGCCTTAGCTACTACTGCTAAGAAAAGAAAGGGTAAGCAGGTGGTTGTTGAATCTTCTGAGTCTGAGTCAGAAGAAGAAAAAGAAGAAGAAGACAATAAGGAGGAATAGGAAGAAGAAGTTGAGGAAGAAGATCAACTGGTAGCTGATGACCCTGCTGATGTTACTCCAACATCAGGCAGTGATGAGTATTTTGATGTGCTTGATGAGGAATACCCCAAGAAGCCTTATTCTGGCTTTTATGTGTCAGTTGAGGCAGAAGAACAGTGGGAGGCTTATCAAGCCAGGATTATTCACATGGAGAGGAACATTGATGAGGAAATGTTCAAGGAAAATAGGTTGTATGAGTTGCTTGAAGCTAGGGGTGTGTTGGGCTCTGTGATGAATCAGTCATCATATGTCCCTAATGTGATCAGAGAGTTCTACATGAACCTCTCTCAGTGAGTGTGCCACCAGGGCTCTCCCAAGTTTGGTAAAGCTTGGGTAAGGATGAATGTCTATGACATTAGTCCTTCTGTGATCAATGAAGCTTGGGAGCTTCCTGATCCTGAGGAGACTGAGGATCCTAGCATGGATGAGGTGATTACTGACCTCACTGGTGGACTCACAAGGAATTGGAATGATAGTTTTCCAACTACAAAGCTGACCTCATTAAGTGTTGTACTACACAAGCTCTCTACCTATAACTGGATGCCTTCTTCCAACACCACTGTTATGACAAAAGAATCTGCAAAGTTGGTGTATAAACTGAAGAATGGGCTGAGTGTGAACATAAGGGAGAAAGTTTTGAGGCACATGAGGGAGGTCACAACAAAGGCAAAGGTAATCATTCCATATCCCTCTTTGATATCCAGCATTCTGGTGAAGCAAGGTTTCAAGACCAAGAAGACAGAGGGCTAGATCAAGAACAAGGCCAAGATGATCATCACCAGGAGCTACTTCACTCAAGTCAGGATTCAAGACTTGCCCTGGAATCCCAATGCAGAAGCTGGTCCAAGCAGGAAAAAGAAGAAGAAGACTCTCAAGTTTGCTGCTTCTTCTGTTCCAGTGTCAAGTGGTGATAGCTGCTCTGTGATTGCTGATGCATTTGTGGAAGAGACTCTGGTTTGGCTTGACAGAGAGTACAATGATACCCAAAGAGAGATAGCAGACAAGCAAGTGAGGTTGCAGGAGATTGATAGCCTCAGGAAGCATTTGAAGAATCTGCCTTCCTCACAAAAAGGAGGAGAGTAGATCAAATTCAAAATTTCTGAGTTCTTTTAATTTTCTGTTTTCTATTGAAGTATGAACAATTCTATTTTCTTTGCATTTTTCTGTTTCATCAAGGAGTGTGTTCCTTGCTACTTAGTATGGTCTGTAATTAAGTACATTTCTATATTGGTACTTAGTGTTTATGCTTATGCTATTTGAATTGTGGTTACAAAGTACTAACTCTGTTTTGCAGGTGTTAACTGCTCTATGATGTTAAGTTAACATTGAGATGTTCAATGTTAGAACTTCTATCTGGACTCAATGTTAATCCAACATTGACAAAGATGGATGTTATAACAACATTGAAAGTATCAATGTTAGAATAACATTGAGTTGGTCCCTTCTGACATTCAGGGGGAGTGTACTTAGTTTTCATTGTTATAAGATAGTGAAGTTTGTCTGAATAATTTGATCTGATTAAAACATGTTCTTAGGTTTTGTGATTAAGGCAAAAAGGGGGAGATTGAAAGTGCAGGTATTCTGTTAATATTAGATTAACATTGAGAAATCAATGTTAGAGTAACATTGCTGAGCAGAATCCGATTTACAATCTTGTTGATATTTATTGTTTTGCCTTATTCATTTAACTAATTGAGTTCCACAGTTGTAATTGTATTTGATTATTATTCAGGAAACAAACTTGTCATAGGTTGGGCGCTCAAGTTTCCAAGAAGGAAAGTTTCCTTAATTAAGCAAACCGCTCTACAAGGAAAGAAGAGTTTGAGTGCAACTAGAAGAGCTTCCCAAGTTGAGTCCTGATTTGAAGAAGGAGTCTATCCTTAGTTAGATCACTAGAGAATGAACTATTATTCAAGAAGGACTGCGAGAACAAGAAAGAGGAGTTTGAGAAGGAAACAAGGAGAATTACCAACCATGTGCAACACACCTTGAAGTACAAGTCAAGAACCTATATATATATATATATATATATATATATATATATATAGGTGTGAAGTACATCAAGACAAAGACGAGACAAGAGCCAATCAATCCGAGAGATTAATCTACAAGTTGTTGAGTGTTGTCTTGCTTTAGCAAAGCTTGTGAATTGTTAGAATAGATGTAAGAGTGAAGAGCTTTTAGAGATAGTCGAAGCAATTCTTTTGTGCTTTGCTTAGTTCGATTAATTTGAGAGTGAGGAGCTTGAAAATTGAGAGAACGAGTTTTGTTAAAACCTTAACGGGTTATTTTACCTACGGCTCGGAAGTTAATATAATCTTATATTCACTTCTTAAACTTGGTGCTTGTTTATTCTGATGCACTATTACTCTGGTCTGTTGTTAAAGTAACATCGTTGGGTTAACAACATACCAAACTGCTGTTAAAACACCAGTGTTAAGTTAACAACAACAACGTATCAACCCGATCCACAATTTCAGCTCAGAAACATTAACTTGCCCAAATTGTGCAAAATTATGATGAAGGGTCATCTCTGTCTCCAATTGAATAAATACAATGGAAAGTTATTATGATATTACCATGTTGGGCTACCTATACATACAAAAACACAATTATCACGTGCACAAGGTTAAACTAATCCCACAAATACACTCAGTGGTAGACAAAGTTCGAATAACAAAGAAAACAAAATTCCATGTGTTCAACTAATCCCTCAAATGTAGCCAAAAAGAGGAACCATACAACAAAAATTAGCTCCAAACAAAGAAATAAAGTAAAGTATTCAATCCATTAAGTAGTGTAATCAAGAAACTGAGGTTCGATTTGAGGGATTTGCGTTTGATTTTAGGAATTACGGTTTCAGATTTTGGCGGGTATTGTGAAAAAAGGGCAGGCTCAGCCCTTTTATGTTTGTTTTTATATTATTTAATTTTTTAATAAATAATAGGTGAACTACCAATCTTACCCCAAAATGATGACGTCAGCGATGCGTCATTTAGTCGAATAGTGATGTTTTTTGCCGAGATAGGTCGTAATGAAAGTTTAGACCATCGAATGTAACGAAATTAAAAGTATGGACCATAAACTATCAAAAATGAAAGTTTGGATAGGTAACTCAAACGGGTCAAAGTTTGGATAGGTAACTCAAATTTTTCCTAACGTTAAATAAAAGTGGTAACTTGCATGGCGTAGTATTAATATGTGATAATGCATAAAGACACGGGACTTTGAAAAGAACAAAATACTCCCAGAAGCAGGAGGATTAAGAAAACAAAAACCCTAATAATAGAGCCTCGTAGAAGGACAAAGTACGAGGAGGATCGCGTTAGACAAAGAAAGCCTGGTTCTCAGGTTTTCCCATAAAAGACCCACTTGGTGATTAGTCACGCGTACCATATGTATCGTGCCAGGCTTTATTAGAGCCATAACCTCTTAATACTCGGGCGACTCGCATTAATGCCCTATAGCAGATCCATCTACCACGAAGCAGCCATAACTAGCGCTCATCCTTGGATTAAAAGAAGAACAAGTAGCTACCATTATTACCCTTACACGGGTTCCATAAATAGGATAGAAAGTATTTCATTGTAACCCAACTTAAGTTGAATAACATTACTTGTACTCTGAATTCTCTCCAAGCAATATGTTTTTCCCTTTATTCGTTGTTTTGGCTATTACTCTCCTAAAAAGCCCCTTGTAATAAACAACTCTCCCCTCGTATAAATCTCAATTCACATACACTCTCCTTTCTCGAATCTCAAGAATTGCATTTTAAACCACATCTATTCAATAATTAAGGAATTACCCCAACCCGGTTAATTTCGTGTTATCATTTTTGTGCCATCAATGGAACGCCAAGAAAATTTCATTGAGTATGATTCAAAAGAAGGACCAATATGTATCCTAAAATCGCCACCAGAGAAGCACAACCCCCCTCCCCCATCCCAAGAACAAAAGAAATCTTAGGAGGGCACACCATGTTCCAAGGTGGACAATAGATCAACATTAAGCCGGATGATCCAAAAAAGCTACCAAGAAGGAAACAAAAAGGCCCCTCGGACCAATGAGCTTGAATCACCAGGAGAATGGGAGACTCATCCCACATCCGATCACTCACCCCTCCGAGTGG
Source organism: Linaria vulgaris (assembly GCA_948329865.1). Taxonomy (NCBI): domain Eukaryota; kingdom Viridiplantae; phylum Streptophyta; class Magnoliopsida; order Lamiales; family Plantaginaceae; genus Linaria; species Linaria vulgaris. Next base: position 60,239,020 of record OX415251.1, on the reverse strand, counting down.
TGCATATCTGGCACCCGATAAGTCTCTTGCCTCAGAATATCTGGGGTTCGATATAATTTTGCCATAAATGCATGCCTAATGTCTGATGTCTATAGATAGCAGACTGGAAGGATAGAGAAGATCATTGTGTCTTCTAGCAAAACCCGTTATCTCTTAGCTACGGTATGTCGGGATTCTTCGATATCACTATTGATACATTATTCGACATGTTTTCGATATAATCTTTGATATATATGCGATGTATCCCCAACATGGTTTTTTCGATATAGTACTTTAATATTAAATGTTTTTCCTTTGTTTCTCTTATTTTTCAGGTGGTTAACTTTGAGTTTGGTAATTTTAGCCTTTCTTGAGTTTCTTACTCTTTTCTGTATTCATCATTCTGATGGCGAGGGAGAACGATTTTGACTTTACCGGTCTGGGTTCTCAAAATGTGGAGGCTGGAGGCTCCAGACTTGCTTTCTCTAATACCGATTTCTTCGGTACATATGAGTTGTTTGGGGATTACATCGCTGATGGCGTAGATGAGGATGTTAGCAAGCCCGCAAGGACCCAAAACGTGGAGTATGATGAATGGGGTCTACCCATAGCCCCTGAAGTGAAAAAGTTCAAAACAGTCGAGAGTTACGAGGACATGATGTCTCATGTTCCTCATCACCCTGGTTTTTATGCATCGACGTATCATATCAATAAGGGATATGAGATCAGGTTTCCTGAGCAAAATGAAAGGATGCATATGCCGCCGAAAGGTTGTATCACAGTGCATAAGCATCTTTCCAATGGCCTACGATTTCCTATCGATCCCGCTGTTACCGCTATTCTAGCTAGTATAGGGGTTTGCATTGGGTAGCTGTCACCCAACTCCCTTGGGTGTATTGTGGGATTCATTTGCGTTATGAAAGCCCTTGGGGTTCCGCATGGCGTACATGAATTCTGGAGTCTCTTTACGGTCATCACCAACAAGAAGGGTGGTGACAATGGTTTCCTCTTCGTGCATTCGCAAAACAGACGCAAATTCATGTTTTGTGGCCAATCTAGCTACGCCTTCGAAAACAAGAATGAATTCTTTTATATTAAAGAGAAAACGGCTAGGAAGTTTGACGGGCTCCCGCAACAGTGGTCTACAGCCGAAAAGTATGTCAGGCGTGCTGGTCTTAGCCGGCCTCAATTCACGTCCGAATTTTTGCTGAAGCTGTTGGATCATCCTTACGATCTTACCATGCTTTGCGATGAGGACGTGGATGGCGCGAGCGGTATCTCTCCAATACCCTATCGAGGCCCTCATGACCTTGGTAAGGTTTTATCTTATCGATATTGGGGCAACTTTTATTTCATGTTCTTGTTTTGATGACATTGTTCGTGTCTGTTTGTAGCTACCTTGTGATGCACCAGAGGTTGGATGTGATTGTCGAGCGTGACGCCTTCCCAAGAACAGCGACATGGGGGTGATGCTGCACTTTTGGTCCTTATAAAGAAGCTTGGGCGCTAAGGTCATCGCCTCAAGGAAAAGTTGAATAGGTCCTCGCAGGGTCGAGAGGCCGTGGGAGGTGCTGTTTCGGGTGGCAACCTGCTCTCGGAGAGTGGGACTGGTGAGGGTCCCAGCGGGAGTCAAGCTCCGGGGACCTCTAGCGCTAGTGCCCCATCCCTTAAGAGAAAAAGGACCGAGGGAGCGAGGTCTACCGTTGTGCAAAGCGCCCTGTTTCAATCGGTAAGTGTGCGACCTACCTTTTTTTGAAAGATGATACAAATACATTTATTATTAAATATATTTTCTTGGTGTTCTTACGGTACTAAGTTGTTCCTGTTTTCCAGATCGAGAAATTTCTTGCCAGCGTTTCGAAGACTGCGAGTAAGAATAATGTCACTCAGGTTGAATCTATTTCCGAAGCTATCACCCTTCTAGAAAGCCTGGCCGAGTATGACCCTGTTGCTACTGCCAATTTGGCGAAAAAGCAAGATGAAACCTTGAGCATTCTTAGCGCCACTGAAATAAATGTGCGTGAGCTCCTTACCCAAAATAAGGAGTTGATAGCCTCTTTTAATGAGTCTAACGTATCTCTCACAATATAGTGGGAGAAAACAGAAGTAGAACTTACTTTGGTGCAAGAACAGTTGGCCCTTGCTGAGAGGGCTAACAGATGCAAGATGCTCACACAAGAGCAAACGGTTAGCAATGCGAAAGCCTTTCTATTGAGTGAGACATTTAAGGAAATCTGCGCCGAATGTGGGTTGCAAGAGAGAGAGGAAGTGAAAGATTCCATCATTGGTCAGATCCGCCTTCTTGGTGGACTCAAGGATGACTTCGATCCTAGTCCTTTAGATCCCTTATTGGGCCTTGATGGGAAACCTTTTGAAGACTCCGACGTGGAGATCGATGATGATTATGTAGAAGATGTCTATAATGAGATTCTAGACCAGAAGAGTCTAGTTCTGATCCATACCAAGGGTGCCCCCAAATATCTTAGCTAAGGTTTTATTGTAATATTGCCTTTTATTTTGGAGTATTGTGTATAGTGCCGCTTCTGGGATCTGTAAATTCCAGTCACGTTCTTGGAATAAAACTATTTCTCTTTAAGACTCAAGTGTCCTTGATCTTTAGCAATGTCGTTTTTTGACTGTCAGTAGTTGAGCGAAGCCCTTCATGTGTCGGGTATCTTCTCCCAATTACAATGGATAGGGGATTATCCCTTGATCATTGTACTTCTTTGTGTATGACGGGTTATTGCCTCCCTATCTTGATGGATAAGGGATTATCCCTTGATCATTTTACTTCTTAGTGTATGTCGGGTTATTACCTCCCTATCTTGATGGATAGGGGAGTTATCCCAAGGAATTTTTATTTTCCTATGTAGGCTTTTCTCCTGCCTATCTCGGTGGACAACCGGGTTATGCCAAGGCAATTATATTTTTTGTATGTCGGCTTGTCTCCTGCCTATCTCGGTGGATAGCGGAGTTATGCCAGGGCATTTGTAGATTTCTTATGCCGGCTTGTATTCTGCCTATCTCGATGGATAGCAGAGTTATGTTAGGGCATTTATAGATTTTGTATGCCGGCTTGTCTCCTGCCTATCTCGGTGGATAGTGGAGTAATGCCAGGGCATTTGTAGATTCCATATGTCGGCTTGTCTCCTGCCTATCTCGGTGGATAACAGAGTTATGCTAGGGCATTTGTAGATTCTGTATGCTGGCTTGTCTCGTGCCTATGTCGGTGGATAGCGGAGTTATGCCATGGCATTTGTAGATTTTGTATGCCGGCTTGTCTCCTGCCTATCTCGGTGGATAGAGGAGTTATGCCAGGGCATTTGAAAATTTCGTTTGTCGGCTCGTCTCCTGCCTATCTCGGTGGATAGTGGAGTTATGCCAGGATATTTGTAGATTTCTATCCTTTCTCGATAGCGGACTCTCCTTGGTCCTTTCGGATTGTAGCGATATTCTGTTCCTACTGTTAATCAGAGAAATAATCATTTCATTTTAGAGATAATGAGTGAATGAGGTCCACTGTCCATGTTCTATCCCACTGAATGGAGAGTATCATCCTTGTCATCGCCAAGTATTTGTTTGTACATGTGATGTATGAGAGATACATGTATATCTGTCAAAGAGATAATGGTATGATATGATATTTTTGGATGTAGGTGTGCATGTTTGCACATCTCACTCATTCCCTCATTTGGGCATGTACCTGCAATAAAACATGCATATGTATCACAATCGAGTATATCGATTGGAACAAAAATGAGGTTATAAAAGATAACGGACGAAGGCTAGATAAATCCTAACCCACCTACGTATCCCGTTGAGTGGGAATCAGACTTACGGTCCAGCCCAACAATAAGGCAGTTTAGGGAAATTTAAAAATGTTCAACATTACTGAATGTAAAGAGTGTTCCAAATGATTTTCCTATGTTGATTACTCCACAACTTAGTGGTTGTCATTTAAGTTCGCGGCTCCTCCAGCGGTGTCCCTAATCCTTGGGAGAGTGAGGGAAGTTATGTAGCACAACCATCCTTCCTCATGATTGGTAATGACTTCCCTGACACCTCCTACTGCTGGGAACTTCATCTTGTGGTGGTATGTGGATACCATTGGTCGGATGGCATTGAGAGTTGGCCTGCCTATAATAATGTTGTAGGCGAAACGGTGATCCACGATCGTATATTGGATGTTGATGGTCCTCTTGTGCGGCTCTTCACTGAATGATGTTGGTAGATTCACTTGTCCTAGTGGTATCACCTCGGCACTTCCAAAGCCAACTAAAGGGGTTGTGGACTCATTCCACCACGTGGTGTCCCTGTGCCATCTTCTCCATAGCATGTGCAAATATGATGTTTGTGGAGCTTCCGTTGTCTATCAGCACCTTGCGGACACCATAATTGGCAATGTCAAGTTTAACGACCAAGGGAAAATCAAGTTTACCTGCTTGTATTGCCTCTGGAGTCAAATCCATGAGGTCCTTGTTCGAGAAGGTAATGTTCTCCTCTGGCAGCTCATCCTTCAGTGACATGAATCCGATATAGCGGTCCTCTTCCAGTCCTCTTGTAATCTTTTTTCTCTGATTGGTGGAGTCTGCTCCAGCCGGCCCCACGCTGATCATGTTGATAACTCCTGTAGAGGGTGCGTTGACAATTGCGTTACCACGTCCATTGAGGTCCTCTATGGCCTTCATATTGTTCCTTCTGATCATCAGAGTCTCTATTGTTCTGCACATACTCAATCAACTTGCCTTCCTTAATGAGGCGCTCGATTTCCTCCTTGAGATCTATACAATCTTTAGTTTTGTGTCCTTTCTGGCGGTGGTACTCGCAGTACTTCCTTGATCATTTGGTACCTTCAGTTTCCTTCAACTTCCTGGGTTGATTCTACAACCTCTTCCTTTGAGACACCGCAAATATGGTCAAAATATCCTGATTCAGGGGAGTGTATCTTCTTGGTGACATGTCCCGACCGCCTCTGTCTCTGTTCCAACCTTCTCTGCTTTTGTTGCGATCGACTTGTTGTGGAGTTTGCTTTATCGCCATCATACTGTCCGGGTATATGGTATTAGGAGAAAGCTCATTAATTTGATTGATAGTCAGCGACTTGAGCTTGATTAATTCCTGTGCGAATATCTTATGCGCCGTTGCATTGAACAAAATGAGTACCACATGGTCACCTTATGGTTCGTCCATCTTCATCAGTTCATCGTTGAATCTCTTCATAAATTCTTCTAGGATCTCTTCTCTTTCTGCTTCATGGCGTTCAGATGGTGCATGTTAGTCTTCATCCTTTTCTAATTAGAGAATTGACTTTTCAACTTCTCCCGCATCTTTTCATAACTGGTGATTGACCCTACCTTAATCATGTTGAACCAATCTAGAGCTGCCCCAGTTAGGGTGGTGGCCAAGATTTTTGCTTTGATACTGTGCGAGAACATATGCAAGTTCAACACACTATCAACATTGTGGAGATGATCCCTCAGATCGCTCTTTCTGTCGTAAGCCTTGATGGTGGGGACTTTATCACCCTTGTTCGATACTTCTTCCTCAATCTCTACATAAAATGGGGTCAAAGTCTTGCGGCCCTCTGCCAATGCCAGTTTCCAACCGACCTCCGTCCTCTCGCGGTCTAGCTGCTCCACCCTTCTGGCGATGGTTCTTCTTTCTCTTACCGGATCAGGCCTCTCCTCTTCTTGAACCCTTGACCGGGAGCGGTCACTCGTGTCGTCACTCGCGTATTCATGCTCTTCACCCCTAATTCCGGAAGCTAGTCCTACCCTGGCCATAGATTCCTGGGGTCATGGTGGTGCGTCGCCTACTCTCCTACCATTCAAGCGCGACATCAAGGCTTCTAAGGCTCTCTTCAATGTGGCTTGAACCGTGGCGTTGATCTGTGCCACAATATCTGGTGCTAACGTGGCAGGTGCCGCAGACTCCGGTCCCACTCCTCTCGATGCTTGAGGCTAAACGGGTTCATTGTGTCCTCTCCTCGGTGCTGGGGCCAAAATAGGCAGTGGGGGTGCACTCTCTGCCATTGAATTGTCAACCACTGGTCTAGTAGACTGCGAGCGGGTCATCCTTCTTTGCATCTTAACGTCGTCGTTCGGGAACTTAGTGTTCCCACAGATGGCGCAACTAGTTTGACAATATCTCGTATATATATAAATGGGTCGGTCACAAGAGTATTACAACGAGTATACTGTTAACTAGGCCTACTCTAATTATGATAGTCTCGAATAGGCTTGGTCCGGAACACCTCGAATTGACGTCGGATGGAAGGTCAGATGTCGAAGATATATCGAAGATGACGTCGAGGGTTATGTCGGGGACGTTATAGAATCCACTACGTCGAGAATGATATTCTGAATATATCGAAGAAGGTACATGTGATGTATATCGGGTTTTATATCAAACTCTATATCGGGGAAGGCTCGATATGGATGCACAATAATTGCAGATAATAACAAATTTCTTTGATTACCGAGAAGCAGGTATTTATAGGCCTCGGGATATGGGGACCACTCACATGATGAACACGTGAGCTGTACCATATCGGGGGTGATATTCGATATATATGTCTAGAATGATCCCCGACATAAGTAAAACCTGAGCCGAGCCCATATATATATATATAAATGTATATCAATATATAATCAATCATTGTTTCATACTATCGACTTTATATATATATATATATATATATATATGTATATATATGTATATATATGGGATAAAAGTACCAAATTTCCTTAACTATAATGACTTTTGGGCACCACCCCAAAATTTTGTAAATAAGCACTCTGCCTCTCTAACCTTCGCCAACCTGTTCGATTTGCCTTCTGGCAGTTTTGCGACCAAAAAATGGTCGAAAATTTTTATTTTTTTAGAATCTTCTCCTTGTCGAGATGGTTCCGGTAATGGTAACGGTATCGCAAAATTCAAATCTATTACACGAGAAATTTAAGTTTAAATTTGTCGAATTTCTAGAAAATGTGATGAACACCTTCAAGTGTTCTTCATAGTTTTTGGAAATTCGACGAATTAAAACTAAATTTTCCGTGTAATGGCTTTTACTTTTGTGATACCGTCACTACTATCGAAACCGTCTCGACGAGGAGAAGATTTTGAAAAAAAAAAGTTTCTATCAAAATTTTTGTCGAAAAATTGCCAGGGAGCAAATCGAACATGTTGGTGAAGGTTAAAGTGCAAAGTGCTTATTTACAAAATTTAGAGGGTGGTGTCCAAAGGTTGTTATAGTTCAGGGGGTTTGGTGATTTCATCCTTATATATATATTTATATATATCGCGAACATGTTGACGAATGATTAAAACCTAAACTTAAAATTGATTTTAAGTTACAACCTTTGTTTTTATGAACTCGTTCAAGTTACAATTTTTTTTCTTAATGAATTGGTACAAGTATCGTATTATAAAGTGGTTGAATATTTAATTAATCAAGTTTCATATTATTAAAGGATTCAATATTTAATTTCTAACAGTAATAGGAGCAAAAATTGAAGATTTAGCTATAACAACAACCTCTAGATTTAGGAACACACCTATGCCTAAGAGTTGCACGTGATCATGTGAAAGACCATTCTAAAACTTTCTCCATAGTTCATACTTCATAAGAAATCTGAGACATGTTCCAAATGGTATTCTAGCTAGTGAAACATTGAAATTCTTTATCCAAAGCCGATCAAAACAAGGCTAAATTCGTTAGGTAGTTTTGGTCTTGATGTCCCATATTCTCGTATAACACATGTGACAAACTCACAAGTCGCCAATGCAATACATTCATTACGGGTTTCAGTCACTGAAAATACTGTAAATAATTGAATACTTGAATTTAATGTAGCATAGATGCGTATTAACAAGGTTACATGGTTGCATGCTAGCAACGTAAAAAGGTCTAATGCTAGAAAGGTAGCATGGTTTTGCAAACTTGAACTTGGACCAGGCCCATAAGATGGGCCAAGCCCATCTTAGGCCTATGAGGTATCTATAAATACCCCATACCATGAAGGCAAATTCACACACAATTCACATTTTACCTTCCCTCTCTAAGTCATAGATTTCTATCTCTCTAGATGTTTCTCATATAGATTCTTACTTGCTGGACCGTTAGAGCGTTTTCACTGGGGCCACCAGCTAGTTTACTTTTTTGTTATTTTCAATGTAGGTTTCTGAAACTCAAAGCTAACTCAGCACGAATAGGGAACTTGGGTTAGTATGATGTGGAGTGCTTAATCAGAAGAAATCATCCCGCATCAATGGCGCTGTCTGTGGGAAACCACTAAGTGCACTATGAAGAAAAAACTCAAATTATCCAACCGACTAGAGCCACCAAAGCATCTGAAAGGGGCTAACGCTACAACCCCCAACCAACACCAAGAACCTTCAGCACGGGCCAAGAAGGTGGCTACTAAAATCCCAAGTTAGCATAGGGACGAGGCATATGTCGTTGTTTTATAGCAAGGCCACATGACAACTGTCCATGTAGTCGATCAGTAGGCGCGAGCATGTCTATTAACCCACTGTTGCCATACACATGGCGCAACAGATCTACGCAGTACAAGCAACAATTAGATGAGCGATACCTTTCGTCCTAATGGGACCCACTTCTCGGCCTAAGGCTCGGGCCATGATCGAGCATCATACAAAAAACTCTCGTTTATGTGGTGCTCATACGTTGGGACAAACTTAGAGGCATTCACTTAGGCCTGAACCAACAATCTCATGATCACCTAAGATAACATATCAACGGTCATCTAACATGCGAGGGGAGTTTTGGTACGTAAGGTAAGATTATGAATGGTGATCCCCTGAACTACGCGGGAGGTCAGTTGATAGAGACGATGAGGTGCACTCATATGATAGAACTTGAAGCTAAAGAGACATTAAAAGGATTGAGACATATGATTGAGAATATCATAGTCCTACCAGAAGAGAACATTACCACAACTATCGTGAACCAACTCCAGCAGGGTGCGTAGAAGATAGAAGAAGATCATTTGGTTATAATCAAAATAATTAAAGAATTACTAAGATTTTGCCTTTCTATGATGAGTTATAAAACGTGAAATTGGCTGCCAGAAACATATACGAAGTACGCTTCTCAGAATGGCTCAATAATATAGTTCTCGTACCTAAAGCCAACTTAGATTCGTGTATGAGTGTGGACTACATATGTCTCAACAAGCATTGTCCTAATGACCCATTCCCTCTACAAAGGATAGACTTACTAGTTGATTCAACAGTAAGATGCGCTCTTCTAAGCATGATGGATGCTCAAATCTATGACACGAGCAAGACCGTATTTGTTATCGGCATAGGTGTGTTCTACTACAAGGTTATGGCCTTCAGATTGAAAACTTCAGGCTCCACCTTTCAAGGGTTGGTGGCCAAGATGTTTTACGATCACATTGGTAAAACCATGGAGGTCTACATTGATGGCATGCTTGTTATAAACGTTGCAGCAGAAGATCATGTTGATCATCCTACAATCGCCTTCTCTATTATGATACAATATGGTAGGAAATTAAAACCAAAGAAATATACCTTCGGGGTAAATAAAGGTAAGTTCCCCGGTTACATGGTAAATCAAAGAAGGATTGAAGCAAATCCCGATAAGATCAAAGCCATAGCAGACCTATCGTCGCCAAGACAGAATGCCTAGTTGGGCAAATTGCAGCCCTAGGGAGGTTTATCTTGCCAACAACTGATAAAAGATTATCTTTCTTCAAAGTCCTAAAGAAGAATTAGAACTTATAGTGGACCAAGGAATGCGAAGAAGATTTTTTGCAACTCAAGCAATATCAGTCCTCCCCACCGCTGTTGGCAAAATCGGTTGAGGGAGAAACATTGTATCTCTACTTAGAGGTATCCCAAAATACTTTAAGAACTATGTTGGTACGGATGGAAGGCATAGTCCATCAACCTATGTACTAAGTCTCAAAGGTATTTCAGGCAGCTGAATACAACTACATTGAGATAGAGAAATTCGCGCTAGCTATCGTTGTGACGGCATGCAAACTGCACCCATACTTTCAATCACACCCTATTGTGGTTCTAACACATAAATCACTTAAACAAGTGTTGACAAAGCGTGAGACCTCCATAAGGCTGGTAAAAGGGGCAATTGAGCTTGATGAGTACGGTATTGAGTGCCTTTCAAGGACCACAATTAAGGCTCAAGTCCTTGGTGACTTTGTGGCTGAAACCTTAGGAAGGGCCGAAATCTGGTTGCACAGATCGCAACACTCAAAACAAAGGAAGCTGCATGGACTTTGCACGTCCATGGCTCGAAACCAATACTAGAGGAGGAGTAGGTGTTTACCTAAGATCTCCCGATGTAACATAAGTCTTAACTTCATCGAGGCAAAAAATGAGGTAGAACACGAAGATATTCTCGACGGTACCTCATTGGCAAGCTCATTGGGAATTAAACACCTGAACTTCATGTTACTATAAAGTCATTTCAATGGCGCATACAAATCCAATGAGGATACTATGATCCTCTACCTAAACAAGCTCAAGGACATTCTGAAATCATTCATGGTTTTTACCTTGTGTCAGGTTCCAAGAAGTGAGAACGTCAAGACTGATGCACTTTCTAAGTTCACCACTTTAACTGAAGTATTCAGTGAAAGAAGAATAGTCTTACTAGCGGCTGAGGAATCAACCATAGGCAAAACTCAATATCTTAGAACTCTCAAAAGAGTCGAACATGCTATGGGTATTGTGTTTGAACCTTCATGGAAGGATGAGATCTACAGTCGCAATACAAATATTGAAATACAATGTTCAACCCTTAACCATCTTCAATGATGAGCTTTACTTGTATGAAGAAGCACTCTTGCGGTGCCTATCACCCCAACACGCAGATACTGTGCTAAAAGAAATCCATAGTAGTGCATATGGTAGTCATTCATGACGGCGCTCAAAAGGTTCCGCGTCAAGGTTAGTACTGATCAACCTTGGCTAAAGATGCTCTAGATCTTGTTAGAAGATGCAAAAGTTAGCAAGTATTCACTCATCTTACACATGTTCCTACATACTACGCAACCTCTCAACCCCATGCAAGCATCATGCCTATTCGATCAACAGAGCATTGAAATTGTGAGACCCTTTTTCCCAGCAAGGGGGCAAAATAGATTTCTAGTTGTAGCAGTCGAATACTTCACTAAATGGGCGAAGTTCATGCACTTTCCTCCATCATGGATCAAAAGATAATAGACTTCATCTATCTGCATATTATATGTCTCTTTGGAATACTGTGAGCGCTTATTTTAGAAGGATCCCTATTCCTTCTCTTGTGAGACTATAGCGGTACACCATTGCGAGCTTAGCTCGTCAGCATAGTTCGAGCATCCTTAGCTGCCCACTCGGCCAGTTTCCCAGGCCTGAACCATGGGGCGTATGATTCAATTGGCAACAAAAAGTATTGTCCTTTGCACTCTTTTCCCCATCATCAACATTAGGTGGCATTGCCCCTATCTTACCCAACTTAATTCCGACACCACCATGATCATCACATGTGGGTGGATCCCCAACAGCATGAGGTACCCTTTCCTAAACAACATCCCACATGAGACTACTACCCCGAGATCATGTCTCCCTACATGGTGAAACTCTCCTCTCAGAAGGAGCATCAGAAAGAAGAGGTGCATCTCTCATCTCCTTAACCCGTACCACCGTACTACCATGACCTCCACCTCGGCCACCTCTACCTCTGCCTCGTGAAGAACCACCACCACAAACCAACTTTGCATGCGCTGGAGCCCATCTCAAATCTTGAGTTGTATCCCTGATCATCTCCACTACGAGTGACAAAACAAAGTTCTGCGTTCTATAAAAATTACCATAAAGCAAGATATCAATGATAATTGTAAAGGTAAAAAAAACATATAATCATACAAATGATGGAAGAGTTATACCCAAAGGCTTCCTCCTTGAATACCCAACAAATGAGACACCGCTCGTTTTTAGTATATCATTACGGCGTAACAAAAGGTAATAGAAAAACTCGCTCTTAAGGGTGGCTAATCTTGCCAACCTATCATCATTATTAGTTTCTTGGGAAAACATCAGTCCACCCCCTTAGCTTCCAGCCGTTTTGCACTTTGGCCCCCCAGTTTTGTTTTTAGCACTTTGCGTAACTTTGTATTTCGTCCAATGTTACCTCACCAATGGAATATTCCATTAAAAAAACGAATATTCCGTTAAATTTTGACACGCAAGCCTCACGTGGAGGAACATTTTTAACGGAATATTCGTTTTTTTTTACAGAATATTCGTTTTTTTTACGGTCATGCTACGTCGGGAGGTAACGTTGAAGGGAATTCAAAGTTGGAGGGCCAAATTGCTAAAAAACAAAGCTTGGGGGGCAAAGTGCAAAATGGCCAGAGGCTAAGTGCGTGGTCTGCTTTTTTTCCTGATTCTTTTGCATTCAAACTATTTTCTTGCATTAAAACCATTATTTACATTCATACATTTCATTGCATTCGAGTTTAGTCATCATTACCATTCAAAACTATTTTCATAAAATCTGCATTCGTGGTTTCCTGCCTTCAAAGCATTCGACATTTACATTATCATCTTGCATACACAAAGATAACAACCTTGAAGACCATCAGTGTTCTTACATTTAAGTGATTCAAGCATGCATCCACCACTTCCTTGGGATACACTACTTGGTTTATAACTATTATTACCATTTTATTACTATTTGACTCATACACTTGCGAAGGGTAGGAATTTAGGTGTAGCAAATCAATTGTAAACATGGAGTTCGTATAAACCTATTTTCGTACTTAAAACAAGTAAAACAAGCGCCCATCATAGATATCGTAGTCATTCCTGAAAATTTCGAAATGTATCACCCTAAGGGAGGCAACGATGTTTCCTCCTACAATATCCTAACAACGTATTCACATAGCGGGCAAGAAAGGAAACCACCCCAACAAACGGCATTGTCATCTATCCCAAAGAAGACACTGTGGAAACCAAATAATTAAATGGTCATCTAGCTCAAAATGATATGATGCAAATTGATGCGAGTGAAATCCAGGGGTTTCCCGACGATAGAGCATGCGTGCTTTATTACCTAATTCATGGCATTGTGAGTAACCCAGGGCAAATCATTCCCCGATGATAGTCTCCTGTTTCCATCTACCATCAATCCATTGTTCCGCCGAGATGGTCTTTAGTGCGTGTAGGTGTAGACCGTATGATGGATCTTTGTGGGTGGTTAGTGTTTAGAATCAGGCGTATGTATTACACCTAATTTCCCACCCTTCGCCAGTGCATGAGTCAAGTAATAATAAAATGGTAAGTATAGTTACGAACCAAGTGTCGTATCCTAAGGGATTGGTGGATGAATGCTTTGAATCACTTAAATGCAAGAACACTAATGGTTGTCACAATAGCTATCTTTGTGTATCTAGGAAATATGAATGCAAAATGCTATGAATGCAGATTTGATGAAAACATTTTTGAATGCTAATGACTATTATACTAGAATGTAAAGAAAATAATGTATGAATGCGGAGGATGGTTTTAATATAGAAAAATAGTTTAAATGCAAAGGGAACAAGAATGAAAGCAGATTGAATGCTAAGGAAATCAATTAACTAAACTAATCTAATGTAAGAATGTAAACAAAATACAATCTAAGATGATTGATTGGGGGTGGGGCGGTGGGGGGAAATTGAAACTGGTCATTTATTGTGTCGTAGTTACAGTTTTGGTCATTTATTGTGTCTTTGTTTTTTTTATCCTGTATTGTGTATTTTTTTTCGATTTTGGATCTTCGAGAGAAATTTGAGTCGAAAATGTCACGTGGAAGTATGAGCCGGCAAAAATTCAATTTTTTTGAATTCCCACGTGCGAACACCTGTTGCGATATTTTCTTTTTATTTTATATTCTAACACATTCGACCCAGCCAACCCGGTCAATAATTTTAAATTTTACTTTTATTTTTATTGCACTACTCTATTTAATAGCCTGATTCGACCTGCCTCATTTGATATACTTCTCAACCCGATCGCGAAAAACACACACACATACACACGCTAATCATTCTCGTTTTCTCTCATCCCAAATATCCCCAAATCGCGAAACCCTAACCGCCAAATTTCCATCAACCCTAACCCCCAAGTCCGATGAACCTTAATCTCAAATGGGGCGGGACGGGGTAGGCTGTTAAATGGAGTAGTTTAATAAAAATATAAAATTTTCAAATGTTTAATCGGGTTGATTGAGTCGGATGGGTCAGAATTTTAAATTTAAAAAACTTAAAAGTTGAAATCGACGATTGCATAGGCGAATTCGCATGTCAGAATTCAATAAAAAAATTTGGCCAACGCGTGCTCCCGCGCGACAATTTCCGGTTGAAATTTCTTCTGAAGGACCAAAATCGAAATAAAATACACAATAAGGGACCAATAGAAAACAAGGATACGATAAAGGACCAAAAATGTAACTGCGTCACAATAAAGGACCAATTTCGATTTTTTCTCATTGATTAGGTGAATGCTTTAGTTGTAAACAAATGAGTAAAAGATATTTAGAGGTTGGGTTTCACTACTGATTTAATCATAATAGTTCATAGACAAACTATCGACGTTTACTTGAAATACGTAATGCTTGTCCGGGTTTTGTGTGTGTAATGGATTCGCGACCTATAGCTGAACCTATCCTAACTATAGAGTCATTAGTTCTCTAAAAACTTACCGCATTAGCAAAATCAACCCAATTATCGATTATTTTAGTAGATATTTTAATTTGCAATCTCATAATCGTGTTAACATAAACATACATATTCAAGAATGATTTAGTGTGATCTAGGGGTTGAGCACTAGCTGTGTTAACGTACTAAAGTCACAAATCACATTTATACATAATTAGCATAACATCTACACTCTAACGGTACCAGGGTAGAGCATTTATTCATCCAGCGAGAGCAAGACTAATTACGCAGATTAAAGACTAGTCATTCTAGACACATGAGCGCATCAATCACACATCAAACAAATCAAATAAACATATTCATAAATCATAGTTACTCTCCTACTCCAAACACAAAGTAGTTTAGCTACTCAAAGTCATGAGTTCAACAATTAATAAATAGGTAAATAACATAAACAAAGTAAAAGTGATAGTGAAAAGATTCACAAATCCAGTGGAACGTCAATACCTTACTATCTTCGTGAACCCTTACGTGCTATCTCTTCCTCACGAACTACCGACTCTAGAATATGGGCACGCAACTTGACATGTCGCGCGGCTATATCGGATGGGGGTTTGTTCAGCTTTGTTTGCCATAGCGCAATTCTCTACCTGTTTCGCACGGTATCCCGATGCTTTTGCTGCCCGCGCTACCTCCTGCTTGTTGCGCACTATCGTGCATCTTTATCTTTGACTAGGACGACTGTTGGAATTATTTGCTTGCTACAATTTAGGGTTGCCTTGATTTGCATGGTGCTGTATTGCTTGAAGCTGTGTCGTAGTACCCTATTTGAAAATCATTCAAAAACATCCATCTTGTACTCTACTTCTATCGTTTTATCTTAACTCGATAAAAACCTATAAAATGACAAAACAACACGAAAACCAATAATTATGCACCAAGAAGTATTCAAAAGCCTAAGAAAACAAGTACATAAACCACTTAAACCTTTGCTTGTCCTCAAGCAAACCTACTAGTTTGACTCAATATTAATTAGAATTCAAGTTATTCACATGTCCACACTCGTGCATAGGCATATATTCACAGAATGCAGCGTATGGTAAAAAAAAAAAAGATATGAGGGAGTCTACAAGTAAACACAAGCACATCAAGCTTAACAAAGTCATTATCATGCAAATTTATATGCTCAAATAGTGTGTGCCACCATTGCCTATGCATAAGAGTAAGCTTTTATGGCAAATTCACAAAATCATAGAGGTTCAGAAGTAACTACTTTACACTCATTCTCTACTTTTTATGTTACTATTGGTTTATGCAAAACATCTTATGTTGAGGATCTTTAGGACTTTTTTAGCTTGTAAGTCTCTTGTCTCTTTTCCTTGCATTTTCATTTGCCCAAGTTCATTCCACCCTATACTTCATTGATTTTTGAGATGCACCCCAAAACTTAGAGTTTCTATAGGTTTATTTGTGCTCTCTATTATATAGCCTTTCTTTTTTTATTCTTCATAGGCTCATGCATTTTTTTAGCTCATTCTATATCCCTCAATATTTACTACATCTATCTCTACAAAAATGGTAGGACATAATTCATTGGTGCATGGTCGGTAATTGGAGATTCATAAACAAAAGGCTTCATCAGAAAAGGCGTTGGCAAGTTTCTGAAGATTTATTTTATTCGTAAATGGTTTTGGACTTGAAAGGCTAAACGTAATAGAAAAGATGGTCTATTTTATTTCTTCAACACATGTAAAGTCTACAATCATCTCTAATAACAATCAATCAAATTATTCAAGATTCATGAATCACATGCTATACACTACTTTCTCATGAACAAACAACATTATTTTCACCTCTTCTACACTTGAAACAGATTGATAGGTGTATTTGAAAATAAAGCATGCTTTTGACAATTTTACTCAAGAGGTACTCATATCATTCCACATAGTCTTGCATCTCAAATCCGTATAATATTATGCATATATCATCATTGTTCCTTACCTATTCATGCTTTCATGCTTCAAACTTGGTTCTAATGACTCGATGCTAAAAAAAAGACTCCAAAAGTACTTTAAGATAAACAGATATCATTGATAACCCAACACAAAATCATATGATGCCCTCATTGTCAAAACAGATGAATTAATCATACATGAGAGTACTTCCTTGATCGAGATCAATGGATACTCGTCAGGTTATTGTTGTTGGTGCTTTCTTCATTTGTTATCTTTCTTTCAATGTGCCTCAATTCCAACCAATGACCCACAAAACCTTTCCTTGTGATGTGGCAAACTCTAATTCTCTACCTTCAATGTAATGCGTGAACTAATAAACTCTAACTATCCACCTTCATTGTAATGAAACTCAGTATAGGGTAGTAAGAGAATTCGTGAGACTTGGTATGTTGCATGGAAAAATCCCAAATTTCCATTAAATCCTCGTGCAAGTTGTAGAATTTATTGACTTCCTTCTCCGAGATGTGTGTTGATCCCCCCGTTCACCAAACATTGTCATCTCCCTCTTGATAGTGTGCATAGTATTCGCGAAAAATGGTGTCCTTCACCATACCTAACCTTTTTATCATGGACTCCTATCCAACTCTGATTAGCATTCCCGTCAATTCTGGTAGTGCCTTGTACAATTTGAAGTATTGTTGGTGAGGAATCAGTCACTAATGCGCCTATATTGAGTGTTGCTACTCTTATGCACTAGTCAACTAATACACAAGTTCACAAGTATACGAGTAAAGTAATAATAATAAATTGGTAAGTAAGATATACATACCAAGTATTGTATCCCTCAAGAGTATGTATCTTAGTTTAGCAATCTGAATTATGAGAACTAGTGAAACAATGCTTTAAATGATTTTGAAAATAGAGAACTAATTATACTACGACTGAAGCTTAGAAGGTAAAGACAAAAAAATAATTTAATTCAATAATTGTTTGATTGATTGGGTTGTAGAAGATTAAGGAAGACGTATCTAGGGGTCGAATTTTTTTAATCTCGAATACGGATATTTCATAGAAAAAATAACAATGATCCCTATGTAGAGCCTATTTCAATTGATTCATGTTTGGTTCTCATAGTTGACATGATAATTAAGCGCACTTTTGTATAACCTAAATAGACCCTCTAACTACTAATGATGCCAGGCCATTAGCGCTTTTTCTTCTAGAAGTTCATCGTGTCAATGATCCATACAAAGTTTGAGAAGAAAGTTAGAGTTGACAACAATAACCTAGATTTCTCGGTAGACGCTAGTGCCAAAAGTCTAGTGATTTATTTCCTTGATCTACTATCTAGTGTTGTGTTAACAATCTCATATGCATAATTCAATATCACTAATCTGAACTAAAGAAACACGTGTGCCAAATATATCAAGTATCATAAGTAACAAATAACATCCAACAAAACAAAGTCTCAATGCAATTAATCAAAACACAGCTTCAATGTGCATTCATTGAGATAACTACATCGTATCCCAGACACTGGGAGATTTAGCTGCTGACTATCAAGGTTTTATAATAGTAATTCATCATAAAGTTGTGCAATAAAGAAAAGAAAAGATTAAAAACTTGTTCTCGGTGAGATTTTGACGTGTCTTCCTCTTTTGACTCCTCATTGCCTTTCTTCAATTGATGAATTGCTCCTTTTGATCACCTTTCTCACTCAACAATGATCGCAGTGCTTAAAATGGTGGAATTTGATGTGAAATAATCTCAAGCTAGTTGAGTGTGGTGTTGAATACCATGCCCTACATGATGGGCGACATCTCCTATTTATAGTCTTAGTTCTGTAAGTTGCAACTTTAGGGTTTAATCACAAGTCGGCCCACTTCTCCAAGTCACGCATCTAGCTAGGTGAGTCATGTGTGGCTCTTTGTGCCTCTTCTGCTTCAATCTCGCAGGTTGCCCAGTCATTTGTGTTGATGCACTACCTCATGTCATCTTGCGTATGGCTAGGTTATGTTCTGAAATCGCTCTTAACCTTTGCCAAAATGCTCCTCATTCATCTTTCTGCTATTCCATGCTCATTTTCTCAAATATGCCTCATGGCTTCAACTCGATTAAAACTGTAAAATGACAAAACACGACTAAAACCAGTAAAAATGCTATAAGGAACAATCAAAAGTACAGGAAATCAGGTACTCAAATCGCTCTAAGTAATCACTCATCAAACAACCCAAACTTAAACCATTGCTCGTCATCGAGCAAGACTTTAGAAGAAATCATGATCTAATAAGGCCAACAGGTTCAAGTTAAGGTTTTATCCTAGAATGCCAGCTATGATTGAAAAGTGGAATAATTTGGAATCATACAAGTAAATCATTGCACACCAAGGCTAAGAAAGTCGTCATCATGTAAAGTTCCATTGTGTTAAGTGGTGTTCTCATGGATGCATAAGTATAGAATACAAGACTTTTCATAAGGATTTCATAAAAGCATAAAGTTTCACATACATTTATTTCACGCTTGCTTTCTACCTTTCTCACTATTTTCCATGCATGTGAACTTTTTGTGTTAAGGGTCATTTAGGACTTTATTCGGCTTGTAATGTTTGGCTAAAGTATAGGCTATAATGGAAAAAGACATTTATGAGTCCTAGAAATGTACATAGTAAATCAACTCATTTGTTTTCTTTTTCCTCCACAATTTGTTATTTTTCTTTGGCTTTTACATTTTGGCTCTATTCATCTCTTCCTTGCGTTTTCATTTGCGTAAGTTCAATACACCATATACTTCATGATTTTTGAGATGCACCCCCAAACTTAGAGTTTTGAATGGGGTTATTTATGCTCTATATTATACATCCTCCTATTGATTTTTCAGCCTTTTTTTTTTTCATTTTCATAGGCTCATGCTTTTGTTTTTTTAGCATATTTCCTTATCCCTCCTTACGATATACTACATCCATGTCTAGATAAGGGTAAGATATAATTCATCGACTACGAGTAGGTAAATGGGGCTTTCATAAACAAAAGACTTCACAAGAAAAGGCTTCAGCGAGGTTTTGGAGATTTATCTTTATTTTTAAATGGTATTGGGTTAGAAAGGCAAAAACGTAATAGAAACGATGGTCCATTTCATTTCCTCAACATTCCAAATTCACATTTCTTTTAAATAGCACTAGGGTAAATTAATTGAGATTCATAATTTCTATGTAATTCTTTACTTTCTCATAAATTCAATACAATAATCTTAATATTTTCTACTCATGCACATCGTGAATGTGTATATGAAATAAACATGCTTCTAACAAAATTAAACAAAGTGTACTCTAATCATACAAGCATAATTCCATTCTCTCAATTTCCTCATATGTTAGGCATATATCATTATTGATCTTAACTTTTGCATGAGTTTATTATTTCAAACTTGACTCTCAACAACCTCTTAAACAAAAAATAGATTCTAATTTCTTTAAAACTTAGAGTAAAACTAAACATACTAGCAAAGCTATCCCCCCCCCCCCCCCCAAACTCAGACCTATCAATGTCCTCATTGACTAAAAAATAAATAAATAAATAAATGACTCACCTGGTATTAATTCATTCCTCTGTTGTGTCTGAGTGCGCCGTATTGAATTCTTTTCCATTCATTTCTTCAAGCTTGCCTGAAAAGTCGTTCTACTTGCCATCTATTTCATTACGAAGCTCTTTAATTTCAACTTTAATAAACTTCTTTGTTTGCTATACCAATGATTGGTTTAAGAAATATTCAATCACATTTGGCTTCTTCGGCACATCATCTTCACCTTTTCTATTTGCAAATCCGTCAAGTTGTTTCTATGTAATAATATCTACCACATACCCTTCTTGTCGGATGGCCTGGTTGTAACTTCTGCCCTTTTACACCATTTGTGATGAGGCCTCCATGTGGAATTCCTTCGGATGTCTTTCACTTCACAATGTGATTGATGAATGACATAATCTCTTCCCCCACATTTATATTGACTCCATCGTGAACCCACGAAAGTAGCTTCACTTTGCTCCATGGTGCAGTTGACATATGATTAGTAGGCACAATACGTGAGACTATGAAACTGTTCCAAGCTTTGTATCCTGGTAATGGTTGAGACTACGCAATATAGGGCTCCCTTTAATTAGTCGTGGAGAAACTTGTATCCGTTTTTGTCACATGTTTCACAGCTCTGCTCAATGGAACATTTTCCCTTGCTTGGTGCTCGTTTGAATCTTGTCCATGTCCAGACGGTAAACTTCATTGATTAGATCAGCTGAAATTTGCACCTTATTCCCTCTCACTATCACGCACTTCATCATAGATAGCTTGCGTTAGCGTTAAAATTCGATAACCAACTTTATGTTTACCCCTCCTGGTTGTTCTGCAAACTTTTTCCATCCTAGCTCTGCAACTTTCTAGAGGGAAATAGTAAAACATCTTTCAATAATAAAAGATATATTCTTCAACACTTCTACTCTTGTGGATGAATTTACTTTCTTCCTGCATGATGGGGCGTTTGGTGATGATTGTTCTGTGTCTTCATTGTCAGAATATAAAACTTCCCTTGGGCGTTTGGTAGTGTGATTCTGCAAAGTCATAATAGCTTGAACAAGTAAAAAGAAATTCGGAAGAAAAATATGAGTGATGCTGAACTTAATGAAGAGAAACTAGAGATTTCTAACTTGTGTAGTAAAATAATGATGCATAACATAATATTTACCCATATAAATAGTAAAATAATACATGTAGTTTTAGATGGACTAAGATCTCACCCGATAGGTAAATTACAAGTTATGGAAATATTCTAATACGTAATTGAGATGATTAGGTAACCTCAATTATGAAATATCCTGAAATTTGAATGAAAAGAAAAAAAATTAGAAAATTTATTCCAAAATCAACAGTGTAGAAAAATGCATTTTGGAGACATGCGACATCTCGTGTAGTGCAACTTTCTGTGTCGTGCGTATTTATGCACTAGTTGCATATGTTGTCCAGTAGGTCACACAGGTTGTGGAAGAGTTTGCGCATCACACGCATCTTCCAACGAGTCTCGCGGGTCACTCTGCTCGAAAACTCTAGTTGTTTAATTTGTATAATATTTAAAAATCTGCAGTCCTTTCGCCATTCACCATGTTCATTGGCTTCAATATTTCCATTCACACTAATCTTCCTACAAAAAGGATCAAAATTGAACAAATTAAATATACCTAAAATATTTTTGACTCAAAAGCTCCTAAACAACACTTAATTCTTATGTCGTCTAGCCTGACACTACGGATTCAAAGGTGTAACCATCCCTCCACCATGGTTAGATGGATGTGCAACACTCACTTCACATACTACATTCTTAATTGGTGGTTCATTAGGATAAATATGTTTAGTCACTTTAAAACTAGCATGCTCCTTACGAACTTTTAAAGTAATAGTTCCTCCTCCTACATCAATCAAAGCATTAGTAGTTGCTAATAATGGTCTTCCTCAAATCAATAGAAACTTATACTTTTTACTCATAACAATTACCGCAAATTAGTTGAAAAACCTAACAATTTGAATTGTCGAGAACTGGTGAAACAATGCTGTGAATTATTTGAAAATAGAAAGAACTAATTAAACTACGACTAAAGCTAAGAAAATAAAGACGAAGACATAATTTTATTAATTTAATGATTGGTTGGGTTGTAGAACACATTAAGGAAAACGAATCTAGGAGTCGAATTTCGTTAATCTCAAATGCAGATATTTCATAGAAAAAATCACCAATGATCCAAATGTAGAGCCTCTTATGTTTATTCTTGTTTTGTTCTCATAGTTGACGTGATAAATTAATCACACTTTCGTATCACCTAAAGAACCATCAAACTCGAAAATGATGCCAAGCCATTAAGTGCTTTCCCCTCTCCAGAAGTTCACCATGCCAAGAAACTCTTGGGAGAAAGTCAGAGTTGACAACTATAACCTAGATTTCTGGGTAGACACTAGTGTAGAAGGTCTAGAAATTTATTTGCTTGGTCTTCTATGCTAGTGTTGCGTTAACAATCTCCTATGCATAATTCAACATAATACATGTAATTCAACATCACTACTCCAAACCAAATAAATGCATGTGCTAAATATACCAAGTAGCATATGCAACAAATAACATCCAACAAAACAAAGTCTCGATACAATTAATCAAAGCATATGCTCAATGTGCATTCATTGAGACAACTATATCATATCCCATACATTGCGAGATTTAGCTACTCGTGATCAAGGTTTGATAAGAATAATTCAACATAAAAAATTTTCAATAAAAAGAAAAGATTAAACTTTTAACCTCGGCGAGATTCAACATGTTTTTCGTTTTTGACTCATCGTTGCTTTCCTTCAATTAATGAATTGTTCCTTTCGATCACCTTTTCTCCGTCAACAATGATCACAATTCGTCAATGATGGAATTTGATGTGGAATAATCTCAAGATGGTTGCGTGTGGTGTTGAATATGATGCCCTAGCTACTGGATGACATCTCTTATAATATTTGTAGTCTTAGGACCATAAGTTGCAGATTTAGGGTTTAATGACAAGTCGACCCATTTCTCCAAGTTGCGCGACTAGTTGCATGAGCCGCGTAGGTTCTTCTGATGTAGCGCATGTCTCTGGCTGATCGGCGTTGTGGCGCATATTGTTTGGTTGGCCGCGCAACGTACTGTCCTATCAGCGCAATCTGGGCCGGTTGTGGCACTTTCATACCTCTTCTACTTCAATCCCACATGCTGCTCGATATGTTTGTTGATGCACTACCTCATGTCAGATTGTGCATTGGCTAGGTTATTTTCTAAAATCACTCTTAACCTTTGCCAAAATGCTCTTCATTCTTCTATGTGCTATTCCATGCTCATTTTTCCTCAAATATGCCTTGTTGCTCCAATTTGATTAAAAATTATTAAATGACAAGACAAGACTAAAACCAGTAAAGCCGCTACAAGGAACAATCAAAAGAATAAGAAACCAAAGACTCAAATCGCTATAAATAATCACTGATTAGTCATGATTGAATCTTGTCTTGTCTATGGAAAGTATCAAAGCTTTCCTCAGATTCAAAGTACTCAAAAAAGCACCAGATTGTTTTTCCAAGTCTCTGCAACAACACGAAAATTAATTACTGAAATGATGAAAGAGAATATCCTTCGCTCGTGATATATAAGAAACAACCATCGCTTCTAAATCTCCGGTTAAAGAGATTAAAGTTACAAATACAACCAAGAAAAAAACTTAAAAGTCGGTTGAAAGTCATAACCTTCGCAGCCGTGGGGGATCTACTACACATCGTGGTTTATCTTGATTATATGAAATCATGTTATGTACGTAAGATGTTTATGTTGATTTCAATTAAACAAATTAATGTTATGCCATTTTTGTATGGCTTACTTTTGCTACTCGAGTCAACTGTTTAGACCCCATAACTTTGTTTTGATTTTTTTAAGCCAGGTTGATGTAGTTAGCTTAGTACCTTATATTATTATAATAAAGACTTTGTTTTCTCTCCATTAATGGTCATTTGCACATATCCATCCATTCACTATATTGATGGTTGCATCACGTGCAGTAAGTTCTCTTTGCTTCTTTGTGGCCATCAAAACATCGTATATCAGTATGAATTCAGTGTATGGTGGTAACTGCTGGAATCTGTCTCCGTACATCAATTCTCCACCCAGCTTGTGCAATATGAGACGATTGACCTTGCTTAGCCCCCAATAGTAGATGTTGTTTCCATGCTTGTCTTCTAACCAAGAAAGAGTAAATCTTGACTTTATTTTGCCAAGTAAGTGTCGTATGCATTTTCTACAATGTCTTCTAAGTCATTCCATGCTTTGACAAATGTAGCGCCACATTTTGGTTTGAAGTTCAAAATTCGTTCCTTCCATGACTTGGTGTGTACTCTACTAGAAATTTGAGTTTGAACTTACTGACAATTGTTGCCCAATCCATTCCCTAGTTAGCCTCTTTATTGTACCATTTACTCGCCTTTCTTATTAGTGAGTAAGTGAATACTCCTGCCAACATGTAATCTTCAGTTCCATCAAAGTGACGACATACCTCTTTGAATTCTTCTGTATTGGTTGGGGATTGTCGTAAGGCTCTTCTTCAAATTGCTCCCTTGTTTCCACTTGCATCAATTCTTCATTCACTAAAGCGATGTCGAAAATCGTTCGTGGTAAAGCAAATTGGTTGATGTTCTCCTTACACCTTGCATCATATCAATTTGCATGATGCTGGTTTGTTATGGACGACGGTTGCAACAATTGTTCTTGTCCACTATTTCTTCCAATGGTCCATCTACTTCATCTTGCTTCTCTATGGTGGTAGTCTTGGTGTCCTTTCACTCGTATCCATGATATCTTCTAAAAACACAAACATGTTTTATTAGTACCTTAACAAATAAGCTTGATGACTCTAACAAATCAATACCATTACTTCCTAGAACTGACACCAAAAACATGATGCGGGTGAAATGCAGAACTAGGTATATGCTATGTTGGCATGCTTGGTTAATAATTACCTTATTACACCTTAATTCCTCCAGTTCGCAAGTGCACGGGTCAAGTAATAATAAAATGGTAAGTATAGTTACAAACCAAATATCGTATTCCAACGGAGTGGTGGATGAATTCGTTGACTCACTTAAATGCAAGAACATTAATGGTTGTCATGGTTGTTATGAATGCAGAATGCATTGAATGCAGATTACTGTGAATGCAGATTTTATGAAAACAGTTTTGAATGCCAATGACTATTAAACTAGAATGCACTGAAAACAGTGTATGAATGCGGAGAATGGTTTTAATGCAAAAAAAAATAGTTCAACTACAAAGAGAAGTAGTATGAAAGCAACCTGAATGCAAAGGAAATCAATTAACTAAACTAATCTAATACAAGAATGTAAACAAACTAGAATTTAATATGATTGAGAGAAAATTACAGATCAGTATTCCAACTTTGGCGATTTTTGCACGTACATGGTCAAATTATAAACTTTGTACCCGACTATCTAAACTTTGCTTCGATGAGCACTTAACTATTCAAACTTTGAAAAATCAAATTTCAGGACAAATGACATCACTTATTGGCACTGTGACGTCATTGTGACATCACTTCAGATAGACGGGTGCCAAAAAAATAAAAGTTTGGATAGTAAAAGATATTTGGAGGTTGAGTATCACTACAAATTTAACATAATAGTTCATAGACAAACTACCTAAGTTTACTTGAAATGCTTGATGCTAGTTTGAGTTATGTGTGTCTAATGGATCTGCGACCCATAGCTCGACCTATCCTAAGTAAAAAATCATTAAGTCTCTAATAGCTTACGCGTTAGGGAAATCAGCCAAAGTGTCATTTGTTTTAGTAGAGATATTAATTCTACAATCTAAATAACTTATCCACACCGTGTTAACGTAAACCTACATAATCAAGAATGATTTAGTGTGATCTTGGAGTTGCCTAATAGCTGCGTTAGCGTACTAAAGT
Source organism: Linaria vulgaris (assembly GCA_948329865.1). NCBI lineage: Eukaryota > Viridiplantae > Streptophyta > Magnoliopsida > Lamiales > Plantaginaceae > Linaria > Linaria vulgaris. The sequence goes on along the minus strand of OX415251.1, from coordinate 60,212,875 downwards.
CACAAATCTCATGTAGACAAATTTAGCTTAACATCTACATTCTGGCGATCCTAGGGTAGTGCATTCATCCAGCGTGAGCAAGACTAATCACGCAGAATAAAGATTAATCATTCTAGACACATGAGTGCATCAAGAACACATCAAACAAAGCAAATATATATATATATATATATATATATATATATTCATAAATTAGAGTTACTCCTCTACTCTAAAGACGGAGTAGTTTAGCTACTAGTCATGAGTTCAACAATCAATAAAGAGTTAAATAATATAAACAAAGTAAAAGAGGTAGGGAAAAGCTTCTCAGATATGGTAGCACGTCGATGCCTTGCTATCTTAGTCAAGTTCTACGTGCTATCTTCTTCTTCACCAACTATCTACTGTAGAATATGAAAACAAAACTAAAACATAACTTCAATGGTGTTTTTTCTTTTTCTCTCTTATTTCCACAACTTCCACAGTAATGATTTGTAATATGTCGTGATCAAAAGAGATGACAGAAATGCCTTAATTTGTTGGACATCCTCTCTTATTTATAGAAGTAGTGTTCCACTGGGTTTCGTAGTTTACCGCAACTTAAACTACACAGAAGAACATTTTTTCCCTGCAGACATGCAACTTGACATGTCTTGCAGCTATGTTGTACATGAATCCATGCGGCTCGCATCGGTTCATTCACGGTAGAGCAGCTCTCTGCCTGTTCTCCATGTTGCGCTGATACTTCTGCTGCCTGCATTACCTACTATATGTTGCGCGCTGTTGTGCAACTACCTCCTTGTTGCACATCTTCGTCTTCTGTTGGGCTGATTGATGGACTTCTTTTCTTGCTGCAATTTAATGTTATCTCAGTTTGTGTGTTTTTGTTGCCCGCGCTACCTACTGCATGTTGATCGTTGTTGCACAACTACCTTTGTGTCGCCCCTCTCTATCTTTACTGGGTCGAGTGCTGGACTTCTTTGCTTGCTACGATTTAGGGTTACCTCGATTTGTGTGGTGATGTAGCGCTTGAAGCATTGATGTCGCGACCTATTTAAAATTCATTCCAAAAGCATCCATCTTATGCATTTTTTCTATTGTTTTAACTTGACTCGACAAAAACCTATAAAATGAAGAAACAATACTAAAACCAATAAATGTACACCAAAAAGTATACAAAAGCCTAAGAAAACAAGTACCTAAATCATGTTAAATAAACGCTCATCACAAACCAAAAATACAACGATCATCTATCTCAACAAAGATACGATGCAAACAAAAAGTTAAATTGTCATATATGTCAAAAGATATGATGCAAAACAAACAGCTACATGGTCATCTATCTCCACAAAGATATGATGGAAACCAAATAGTACAGTAGTCATCTATCTCAAAGAAAATATAATGCAAACTAACAAGTTAAATTGTCATCTATCTCAAAAAGATACGATGCAAACCACACAGTTGGAGGTCATCTATCACGATAAGATACGATGAAAACATTACCATTGAACAATGACTAAAGCCAAACATAGACAAGATATTAAAATTCCATTTCAAACATACAAAAAGGGGGTACACTACGTCAAAATGTGCAAACACTGTTTTCTCCTATCCTTTGAAAAAACAAACGCCTACGATATTGTCTAAACTAAAACAGAAATGTTATCACGACAACAAATCTTTGTTTCCCCATACAAATCCTTGGGGCGAGGTGAATTAGGACGTCGTATACTCTCAAAATATCTGGATATTTCACCACAACTCAAATTAATTTGCCCATCCGTTAATGTGAGTTGCATCAACTCGGGAAACTAATCAGTATCGAGCATAGGGTCTCTGTTTTTAGAGCTCGTCGCACCCTGTTCCAAGTGCACTTCATGCATCTCTACACCCGCACTACGACCTTGAGTCGCCACTGGTGAGTGCAATATCACACCTACACCGCTTGACTCCAATTGAGGCCTCTAAGGCACCCACCTCGACAGACAGCGAGGGAACCACAACAACTTCAGGATGATCATTTTTGGGACCAGGGTCTTTTGCAACCCCAATTCCACATGTTGACAATTATCCTACACCCTCTCCATGAAACAACGAATTACCCTCACTACTACCGAAAAATACATCAATAAGGGCAACATCACACTACATTTTCCCTATCATCGTCTTCAACCATTTCGTCCATCACCACTGGTATGACTGCCTCGGGTGACAGAAGACGACCGACCATAAATATCCTATTTTTTCCCAAAAGAATGAGGAAGAACGGATTTGACACCCTAGGTTCTAACCCATCTTTTTTGTCATCAGAATACATAAGAACATTTATATTTGGCCTAAGAGGAATATTAAGCATATTGGGACTAAACCTCGTGGTATTGTGCCTTATAAGAGTCTCATTATCGCCGCAACTCCACATGCTCTTGTTGATGTCTTTCCAACTCAAAGAGAAACAATTAAGCCCTTTTTTGTGCTCTATTTTAGTCCACGATATCGGTGGATACATCGTGTTTGTTTCTCTCCTTCACTTTTAAGTCATTGCGAGCTCGCCTATGAGCAAATATCCTCATATTTTTGTTAAAACTTGATGAATCATTTGCTATCCGACGATGTAGATTATCTATTTTAACCATTTCACGGACATCAGCAACGTTTTTTATAAACACAATACCACCATTAGGAGTCAGATTCAACACCAGATTTTGCGTTTGAAAATCTTTATGGCGCTCATAAGCACGCACTTTGCTCACACGTATATTCGCATATACCTCTTATGTCTCTGCTCTGGTAATGAACGGAGTCGCATTTTATGTTGAAGTCCCGGGGCTGGCACAACTGATGTTGAGGGCCCAGTAGAGGGTGGAGTCCCCATAGACGAGCCAGTCGGTGGCATGTTTGCCCTCCGTGATGGGGTAGAAGTGTCGCATGGTGATCTAACGAACTTATTGTGGTCACTTGTCTTCACACGAGCCATGGTTAACCTCCACAAAGGAGAGACACTAAAAATCCACAAAATTACCTAATAAAGTGTACCTCAAAATAAGAAGGCACCTCGAATTTCACGCTACATCAAACTTTCAATTTGACCTACCTAAAAGTCCGGGGTAAGATAAAAATGGCCAAAAACTACCATCAACAACATAATAATGCTAAAGGGATCTTTGGCTATATTTATACCCCACTCCCAATGCCTCAAAGGCCGTGTTAAGGTAATTTTGCAGGGTACGCCGAATATTTAGATCAAAATCCAAAATTCGATCAATCTTCTTAAGAATTCCCACGTCGAACCCGTAATCCAATGTACTTGGTCATAAAATCACATCGACTCTACAATTCGATTAGTGCATCCCTCTACGAGTTACTTTTAGACACATGCACTAGGGAGCATATGACACACAACATTGAAGCCACTGCAAAAAGAAAGAGATGTCATCTAACTAATTAATTTAAAAACCGATATTTGCAAGAATGGATTCCAAATAGGGGGACTATATAGTACGGACTAATATGATTGGCCCAAAAGAATAGAACTTAAGCTGGCCCAGCCCAATAATACCCGTTAGATGGGCATCTCGAACCCAATCGTAGCTCAGTAAACCGAATCATAGATTCAAGGTACACGAAGATTCGACACACGCATGAATTACGAAAGGTGGTCTTGCATCTTGAGGACTATAAATACCTTGGGCTCAATAACCAAGTTACGTCATTTTAATACACGTACACCCACCCCCTCTTACATCGAAGCTGACATTCAACATAAAGGATTCGACCTATCTTATAGTTTGAGATAGCACTCTTGTACAGTTGGAGGTCTGGCCTAGCAGGAGTTCGGCCTATTGAGGATTCGAGACACCTAAACATTCGACGTGTTCTCTTGATCAGATCGTTCAATTGGTGTATTTCGAACAAATCTGATATGGAGACCACACGGAAGCTCTAGATCACAATAGTTTAGTATATTTAGGCTATTTATACTGGTTTGTTATATATCTTACTTGTAACCCAGATGAATGTATACCAAATTAGTAGACATAAAATTGAAGACGCGTAGAAGCTAATGAAACAGTACTAATTAGACCTACATTAATAGTCAATTGACTTACATATTAATAATTACAAATAGTATATATATTGATATATATATATATATATATATATATATATATATATATAATAGAGAAAGAAGATGAATTGGGGTAGGAAAGGTGGAAAGATAAAATAAGGCGGAGGTGGTGTTTTCATGTTTTCATGTTACTACATTATTATTATTATTATTATTATTATTATTATATATGTTTCCCTATTAAACGACCGGAGAAGACTGAAGTGGAAAGAGGTTTGTTGCCTTGTTTGGCATGTCATCTTTTTTTTTAGCCTAACAATTATCACTCTATAAATACCATTCGTTTCCGCCTCTGATAATTTCCCTTCTCTTTACTCACTTTCTCCCTCATTTTATTCTTTTTCAGTTTTTGTTACAATTCCTAGGGTTTCTCCAACCTGCCCTTGTTTTTTTTTTTTTTCACTCAAGTGTACATCCTTAATTCCCCTCTCAGTCAACTCTTTTAATTTTTTCAGTACGTTGATCCATTTCTTTTTCTTTTTTCTTTTTTTTTTTGGGTCTCTTTGACGTGCATTTTATTTTGTTATTCGAATGTTACATACGGCAAAGACTTGGTTAATGATCCCGCCTTGTAGATAATTCAGAGATATATCGGGTCTGTAAGTACATATATTTATTTGCTTTGTTTCTTTCAATGTCACGAATGCTCTTGGAAATAATATTAACCCGGAAGCTAAGATAATAATTATATTGAAATCTGTTTCGTAGGTACCCGTACGTTTCCTGAAGATATGTTGATAGGTTTTTGTTTCCACGTTAAACATATGGCCTTTAATGCATTCATACAAAAGTGCTGATCAGTTTGGCCCGAATTATAATTTGACTATTTGGTTAACTTCTCTTTTCTTTCCTTTCTTTCTTTTTCTTTTTTGGTGAGGCATGGTGGTTTAGGCAGTTTGATAAATCACTTTCCTGAATTTCTTCTTCACAATATTGACTAATTATGCACTTATTTCATCATTTGACGACAAAAAGTATTTAGACATTTTTAACTGGTGTTATTGTGCGTACCGTACCAGGTTTTTGTCTGTTGCGTTGTTGAGATCGATATAGTATGTCTTAATCGGTGAGATTAGTGTGGTTTTTACAGGGGAAACATTAATTAAGATTTTTGTTTATCTGGTCTTAACATGCACATTAGTATATATCTATGTATCTGTTCTTTGATTTGAGTAATTGGGTTTTCTTTGGGGTGTGGGCGACCTTTTCCTGCATGTGCCTCCTTCACAGTAAAATGGCGTTTCCACTAGGACAAATGAGTATATGTCATCATTCAACCTACTGCCTTTTTTTATTAACAGTTGTAATTGTATACCCTTCCTAACTAATTTCTTTGTTTCCTTTTGTTTGTTGGGTAATGGATCTTGTTTCTTACTTTTTTCCTTTTTTTTAAATAACTGGAGTACTTCATTTATTTCTTTGTTTACATAATACAAAGCTTTTGGGAGGCTTTTTAGTGAATTCAGATCGTTTAATTCTTTAATAATTTTGTTTCTCGAACTCGTCCACGGCTATGTTATTTTAAAACCTTTTAAGCTCGTTTCCTATGTCCAATTATTTCGTGTTAACGTAAATTAATGTATTCATAGTCTAGAACGTAAGCTAACTTCAAAAATTCACGTTTTAGCTGTGATTCTTCATTTCTTTTTTCTGTTATCATTAATATTTCAAGAATTAGTACATACATGTATCTTGCGTCTGTTACGGGTGGAAACTTAATGCATATTTCATAATATAAAATTACAATCGGCCGAATCGATCAGGTGCATAACTATATATGCTAGTCGACATCGAGATTGTTTTATGATGAGGAGTGATTCTCGAAGAAGAGTTTGAAGAACCTTAATGTATATGGAATATTAGTACTCTCATGACTGGTGTCAGAAATTTATATTGCTCTAGGTGTTTGTTATGTTCTTAGATTTAATAAATTGAAGGAACCTTAATATGATAGGTTGAATATGTGGCGATATTGTTTCATTTTTTCTGGTGTACATCTTTCGAAGATGCTTATAAACATGGTCATTCATGTGATTGGGATAGACCTTTGTTTCGTTTCAAATTATCAAAGACTGTGTTCTTTATGCAATTAAATTGTCATATTGAAAGTAAGTATCTGATGACAAATGCGTGTTACTCAATGAAGTAACATTCGTAGAGCCAAACTATGACATAAAGATCATTCTAACACATCGTATCTTCAACTTCGTGTTCAACTTTACTATATTGGAGAATATTTTCAAACCCTATTTCAAAGCACTACTGATTCGCAAAGTTTCTCATTATTGTGTTCACTAATCTTCTTTTGCGGTCATAGCAAGACAAAATATGATTATTTGAGCAGTGTTTTTGCTCTGAAGGGAAATAGAAATGTGGGAATTGAACAACAAAATTAAAAAAAAAAATTAAGATTCCTGCTAATCTATATTGAGATTTTTCCTCTAAAGAGTTTTTGCACGTGAAAACCATGATAATATTGATCTGCGTGTTAAAGGCCTTCTTTACTGGAAAGATGTCTCTGTATCACATCATAGTCAAGACTATTTGCAACAGAAGATGCATGTATTTGAGATTAATGTGTCGGTTTTACGTATGCGCTTACGTTGCCTTCTGCAAACATGAACTCCAGGACAACTCTGTGCACTTTCGTGAAGTTACTGTAACGTAAGATATTAAATGTTTTGTCACTTTAACATTCGGTGGTATTTGTATCTATGCGCTATGCTTGGGCACTTTAACGTTCGGTGATATTTGTATCTATGCGTTATGCTACTTTAACGTAAGAAATCTTTACCCATCATCACCTTGTAGAATACGTTGACGCCCTCTATTTATAAATGAAGATAAGCTTCGCAGATTAGAAACTTACATTACGAGTTCTAGCAAGTTGCAAAAGTTAAGGATTTGGTATCAAATTTTAAGGGTCTCAATCTATTCTTTTTTATTTTACTTTTTGTATTCTTGATAGAAATTGTCTAAAGTATTGTTGCTTCTTCACATTGCGGATGGTGTTCAAATGGTTGTTATAATATTCCAGTATGATTAATTCCTTAATCTTTGTTTTATTTTGTGTATTTCAGGGGAGAAAAAGGTATGCAAGTTAGATTCCATATAACCCCAGACCCCAGTAGAAGCTTTTGGTAAAAATGAGGTTTGAATGATTTGTTTTGCACTCCCATTTGAAGTTTTTAGTTTGAAGTTTCTCAATGTCATTATTCTAAATAGCATAATAAAGATGGTTTGTCATAGATAAAAGAGTTTGGTAGTTATTCATCCTTTGTTCCAAGGTATAAGGCTTTAACTTTAGTATACATTTTGTGGTTACCAACTGGTTGTAAGCCATCCAAATCCAATGGATATGAAGTCAAGAGAAGCTTCACTGGTTATTGCCGATCACACACCAATAAACAAGTCACGACTTGGGATCTCTTCTAGTTTATTGCATTGTTCACAAACAGGGCCATCTTTCTCTGCCAGCGTCGATGCAGTTCCGAGAAAGAAACATGGGAAGCTTGATGATGTTCTCTCTAATGGTTGGCTTGATGCCATGAAGTCTTCATCTCCGCCTCGTAAGAAAGTTTTCAACGAAATCAACGACGTCGATCTTGTTTCCGATGATACAGAAGTTTCTTACCAATCATGGATGGTGAGTTTCACTATTCATCTAGCTGATAATCTTGTAAAGTGTTCAAATATGAGGTTAAATTAAGGAATAATTGCATTTATACCGCATATGATTTTATTACATAAACATCTCATACAGTTCAAATAATTCCCATGAACATTCTTTGAAGTTTGAAAGGAAAAAAAAAACGATAAGCTCGTTTTTAGCTTATTATAGCTACAATCTCCATGGTTAAACAATATTCCAGATAGACTCCAACTTTTACATATATTTTGGAACTTCATGAAGTGGATTTACAAAAACCCGACGGGTGTATATGTAACCAATCTCTTTTGTTGAACTTTGACCATGTAGTTAATTAACTTTGTCTTCCTGTGTCTTGCAGATACGATATCCCTCGGCTCTCAACTCCTTCAAAACAATTATGGATCGAGCACGGAATAGAAAATTAGTAATTTTCTTAGATTATGACGGAACACTTTCTCCAATCGTAGATGACCCGGATAGAGCTTTTATGTCTACAGATGTAAGAAAGATATTTGTAAGGTTTTAATATTTTTTTCTCATGTTTCTAGGACTTCGCTTATATAACAAATGGATGAGCTTGCTTTTCAGATGCGTTCTGTTGTAAGAAGTGTTGCGAAATATTTTCCTACAGCCATCATCAGTGGGAGAAGCCGGGATAAGGCAAATAAAAAAAAATGATTCTTTTTATTGTGGATTTAATGCTCTTGCATGATGCCATGTTTTAAGTGTAATTATCTTCTTCAGGTCTATGATTTGGTTGGACTAAGAGAATTATACTATGCCGGTAGTCATGGGATGGACATCATGTTCCCGACTAGAGAAACGTTGCAAAATCATTTACATGATATCAAATCCACTAACGTAGAGGTATTAGGACTTTGTAGTATTCCATGAAATCGTATATTCTATATTTTTCCAAGGACTGATATCCGATCCACGTCACATTTATCTAATTAAACAAACCTTTTGTTATTAATCTCCATACCATATACATAGGGTGACGAGATAAATCTGTTTCAACCGGCTAGTGAATTTATACCCATGATCAATCAGGTGTGTGTCTTATACCATTCCATAGTGTCCACAAGAGTGATAATGGCCAAAAACGTGAATCATCATCTTCCTTGTTTTCCATTGTTTTGCAGGTATATAGAACCCTTGTTGAAACTACCAAAGACATAATAGGGGCAAGAGTAGAGAACCATAAGTTTTGTGCCTCTGTACATTACCGTAATATAGATGAGAATGTGAGTATTGCTTTGATATATTCTGAGTTAATGCTACCTCAACATTTCATGTAGTTAATTTGCTTATAATTGTAATGGTGTCTATGGGATTTGATTTTTCAGAGTTGGCCTGTAATTGGACAATATGTTCATGATGTTTTGAAAGACTATCCTCGACTGCGAATAACTCATGGGAGAAAGGTAGTTTTGCATTACAAAATTTTAAAAAATACATTTGGCGGGAGATATATTTGGGAATAGAGTTTGATATTGGTTGTTGTAGGATGGAAGGAGTAAAAGGTATGTTAAATGTAGCAAAGAAATTATTGGCTTTGAGTATTTAGAGAAGTACTCATCTCTAAATTCAATATATTGTATTGCTTAAGTGTTTTGAGGTGATTACACATATCTTCCATGGGGTGTACGTAAGAGGAAACATTTCAGATTTATTAAATCTCACCCATGATGTGTCTTAAATCTTACGAGACTTGTTTAGATTTATTCTAGAATATTCCTATCTAGTCCTTGAGAATTCTAAAAATGTCTTTGTGCATAAGCTCACGCGAAACTAGAGTAATCTAGAAAGGTAGAAAAATGTCTTTGATAGATAGATATGATTTTAATCAAATTTTTTGTTCATCTTACATACACAATAGGTTTTAGAGGTCCGTCCCGTGATTGATTGGGATAAAGGAAAAGCAGTAGAGTTTCTTCTTGAATCCCTGGGTTAGTATACAATACATTAGATAAAAAGACTTATTATTAATGATCAATGGTTCTTAAATTCACTATATATTCGATTTTATAATCTAGGATTTTGCGATTATCATGATGTTCTCCCAATTTATATCGGAGATGACATGACCGATGAAGATGCATTTCGGGTAACACATCTTGAAAGTCTTTTTAGCAATAAACTATTTTCATATTTATCATGAAAGTATATCTCGTTGTAAGTGATTCTTTATTTTCTTTTTGTACTTCAGGCATTGAGGAAGGGAAATAAACGAGGTTATGGAATTCTTGTCTCTGCTATTCCAAAAGAAAGCAATGCTTTCTTCTCTTTGAGGGATACTTCGGAGGTGAGAATATAGATCACTTTTTTATACGCATTTGTTTTAATTTGGGTTATTCAATATTAAATAGAAATGGAGTTGTTCCAAAATATGTTTAATTACAGGTTCAATATTTCCTGGAGTCCCTAGTGAGAATGGCTGAAGATGCAAAGACTCTTGAGAGGAACACAACTGTATAGATGAATCATGAAATTAGGTGTTTATTAATGATGTGTGGTGAATAGACCTAACTGTTTAGTCGTCTTTTTTATATCTCTTTTAGTTCTTGTGTATCTGTAAAGCTCGTTCTAGCTTCCTCTTATCTCCTTAATATTTAACAATGAGTAGTTTTGGAGTCTAGTTTTGTCTGACCAATTTATTACATACACATGTTGTTTACCCGTCATCACAATTGTTGGTTAATTTTCTATCATCCCTCAGCTTCTTAACAAAATGTTGTGAAGGATGAATGATAACTAAAACTTAGATTCCAAATCATATGTCCTATTTCGGGCTTGTCAAAGGCTCCTAAATCCCTAATCCACTACGTATACGTAGTGGAACTGCCACCTTTCTGCATAAAGCTAAATTTGAGATGTCATAGTACTTTTGAGAAAGATTAGATTTAAAGGGAAAATAAGGAGAAATAAATCTGAAGGTGAACACCTAGAGTGAAATATTGGAAAGCGCAAAAAAAATATATATAGTAAAGAAGAGAAATCAAAGTTAACAATTAGAAAAAAGTGTAATATTCCTAAAATGTTTTTGAAAGTGTTGGTTTTATTTCAACAAGTCAATGTTTTTGAAAGTGTTGGTTTTATTTCAACAAGGTTGTCAATATTAAATGTGTTTTGGAATTGTGGATTTTATCTTACTTTGTAATGGATCATTATTGTTATTTATGAAATGAATGGTTCTCAATTTATTATCTATAATTATTTATTATTCATTGAATTTGGTTTAATATGAAATTATTATGAAAAAATTGTGCAATAAAAAAATGGCTAATATATTATGATATAAAATTGCTGCAGTGACAAATATTGTTGTGACAAACAAATTCGTCATCATAGCTATTTAAAAAGTTCTTGTCTGTTGTGACGATTTAAATTCGTCACAACAGCCATTTGCGGTTGTTGAGTATTGTGACGAAATAGATGTTATATGACGATAATTTATGCTGAGGTGACGAAATATTTGTCACAACTGCATTAGCTGTATTGGCGAATGGTACTTTCGTCACAACAGATGTCGGTTTGTTGTGGCGTATTACTTATTCGTCACAATAGAGTGCACTCTATTATGGTGAAACTGAGTCCGTCACATTAAGCCTACTGCGACGGGTCTATTGTGACGGACGGTCCGACGAATTTTTTTTGCCACAAAAAGTCTATTGTGGCGAAAAGGTGGTTTGTTGTGACGAAAATGATTCGCCACAACAAGCGTTTTTTTTTTTTTTGTAGTGTGTAATATTCCTAAAATGGAAAAAAATCACACGAGAATATACATAATTAGTATAAACAACTATGAAAGTAACAATATATAATAATATATCTGAACTAAAACTCATTTACGTTGAGAAATAGAACAAATAGAACCACAATAAAATAATAGCATAATAATAAGAGATTAAGTAAGAAAATTGATAAAATGTCAATGATTTTTTTTTTTAAACAATGACGAAATTGTAAGACACATAACAAGAAACTTAAAACAAAATAATTCTTAAAATATAATAGAGAAGAAATCTACAACTAAAAATCAAAAACCTAAAATACATACATATGAAAATAGAAAGAGAAAAAAAATCCCAAATTGTAATAGATTTGAAAATTAATGACAAAGAGGAAATAAAAAAAATACTGAAATAGATCTGGAAAAGTAGAATTAAATATTAAAATATACACAATTTATCTTGCTTAAAAGATGCAAATATCTATAATTTATTTATCTAAATTAATTTATGGGAAGAACCGATAACTAGTTAACTCACGTTTTTTTATTTAAGAGTCTACTAATTCTTTAACGGATTTGATTTACACAACTCTTCTAAATATATCTTTGTTTCAAGATTAATGAACATGAATATATTATGATAAATTTATTTAGTAATTTCAATATTAGTTTTTTGCTAAATTCTTTATAATAACATTCTTTATGATTCAAAATTAGATGAAAATAAGTAATTAAATTTTGTTTATGGAGTTGAGGGATTTAATCTTTTTTAGAAAAGAGAATAAATTTTGGATTTTTTCCATTAAGTTAATATTATATTCTTTAAATTTGTGCTTTTAAAGGTACCCACCTCTACCTTGATCAGCTTGTGCTCTTTTTGACATTTTTTTCATTTAAGACAAGCATAAGCATTACCAACTAACCAAAATGAAAACTAATTAAACTAGCTAAAACCAAGCATAAAATAACCAAAATGAATAATCTTCCACCGGGCACCGGCTAGTGGGCTCTCGGCGATAATTTCTGAAAGAAAAAATGATGGGAAGAAAAGAGGAGAAAGAAGTATATATATATATATATATATATATATATATATATACACTAGTGCACCAAGCCCGTGCACAATACAAGTTTCCATTAATTAGTTTTTTAATTATTATTATTGAATTTTGATAAATGGTATAGTTAGAATAAATAAGTGTTATAAGACAACAATAAATAACAAAATGATTATATTTTTCGCATAAAAAATATTATCAATCTTAACAGCTCTTATAGTTGTCCTAGAATTTTAAATGTAAAAATAATTAGATTCTAAAAAAACTTAATATTGATGTAAACATTGTAATAGTAAAATATAGGACGGAATATTAAATATGCCCGCTACCTTTTTTTAAAAAGTTAAAATGCCCGTTTTTTTTCGTGTCTTACCAAAACGCCCCGTATGTTATAAAAAGTCTTTCAAATATGCCCTCGGCCCTTCTTCGGGCCAAAATTGCCTACGTGGCAGTACAAAATTGCAATTTGTACCCCAAAATAAATTGCACTTTGCACCCTAAAATATTTTGGGGTGCAAAATGCAATTTATCTTGTGTGCAATTTCGTACCGCCACGTAGGCAATTTTGGCCCGAATAAGGGCCGAGGGCATTTTTAGTAGACTTTTTAAAATATATGGGGCATAAAAATAAGGCCCGAAAAAAATGGCATATTAACTTTTTAAAAACAGTTAAGGGGCAAATTTAATTATTTATCCTAAAATATACATATCAAACAGTTGCTAATTAAAAATCCAGAAGAAAGATAAACTTTTTTTATAACTAATCGATAAAGACAAGAAACTATTTCACCATTTATTTCATTCGTTTTACTTTTTCCAATTTTCAAAACATATTGGTTTTAGTTATTGTAAGTTAGAAGGAGAATTGTCTTATTTAACATAATACAAGAAGGGTAATTTTCTTATTTTATTTTGTACAATGAGATAATTGGTAGTTTCTCATATTACAAGGTATGTTATATGAACACATTGATATATTTTTCTACAAACTAATGAAGCGATAATGCGACTTTTATGAATTCACTATTTTGTTATTATCACTTCTATGAATTAATATTTTTTGTATCAATTTTTACATACGAATTAGTTAGTATTTTGTTATTATCACTTCTGTGAATTAATGTTTTTGGTATCAATTTTTACATACTAATTAGTTTACTTAATATGAACGTGCCATTTAAATTTTGTAATATTAATATTCACACACACACACACACACACACACACACACATATATATATATATACACGTATCCTTGCCGTATCAGTATCGCCAAACCTTTTGAAAATCCGTATCGTCATACCCGTACCGTATCGTATCCATATCAGTACCCGTGCAACATAGGCGTCAACAAACATGTAGCCAAGACATGTTAAAAAAACATGTAGCAAAGAGCAAGATAGAAAGCAAAAATTAAATTACAATAAGGCCTATAAATAAATAATATAAAGCTTTTGGGACAAATTGTAAGACATAAAAATTAAAAAAACTATTCGACAATTCACAGCTGGTCCGTAAGTGCGCAACGTAAAATATTTGAGGCGAGATTGAAATAATTAAAAAATTATAAAGAATTTGTAATATTTGTGGGATTGTATAAAAATATATAATATTCATGGGGTCCCTTATGCAATTGGGACAAAATAATTTTTTTCTTGTGCTAAATAGTGGCCTGCCATCTCAGTCAAAAGTTGCGGCCGCCCCTCCCTTTTTTTTGTTTGAGTGGCAAAACAACAATTAAGATAAAAAAAAAAGCAGGGGCAAAAAGGAAAAAAAAACTGGTTGATAGAAAGCGGCTATCCGTATTATATTAGATGGACCTCAATCGATTAATATACCCCCCCCCCCCAAAGGTATTTATTACTGCAAAACAAGATGGACAATGGAATGAATTAAATAAGAAGGCTTTTTAGGGCAAAAATAAGGACATTTAAAATTTGAAGGACTATATCATAATTTGTTGTGGGCCAAAAAGTAAACAATAGCAAAATTTAGGGGCATAATTGAAGAGTTGAAAACTGTGGGGTCTATTCTGCAATTTACATTACAAGGGCAATGGTGGAAAAAAATTGTCGTTGAAGAGGTGCTTATCCCCTCTTATTATTATAGTTGGGATATATATGTACGATATGGGTAGTTACTGAATGGGCCAGCCCAGCAAATGCCCATGCCTATATCATATCGGGGATTCACAAGGGATATCCCGCCTCATATCGAATTTATATTCGATATGATACAAGGTTCGTCGCGAATCTCGGAAGCAAACCCTACACCTGATATCTATATTACGCCTGATCTGCAAATCAAGGCAAGCTTCATTAATTACTATTCATTGTTCAGGCAGCATATCGAACATCGCCATTCGACATCCCCGCTTCATTGTACATATATCATTACCCGACATATATTCACTTCCGATATGGAGACCATCTCCGATATCTTATGATCCCAATATCCACATTAGCCCCGACATTGTATATCCCCTTCATACCCTTAAATATTCGACATCACCCCATATTCGACATCTTGAGAGATTCGACATCAACAAGAAGCATTCCAACCGTCGGTCTTTGGTGTTCCGGACAGAGTCAACCTTGAGGCTAGCATTAGCGATAGTTGACATAGTTTGTATTAGGTTTAAGATTATTTCTGTAATCTTAAACGAGGACGCTAGGATGCAACGACGAACTCAATTATAATCTCAGATGGTAATAATAGAAAATTCGACCGTCGTGGGTACCTTGCGACCGCAGGGCGGTCGCCCATACATGAAGCCGACCACCAGGTGGTTGCCACATTATAAGTATGTGGCAACCGCTAGGCGGTGGCCACAACATAAGAAGATTGAAGCTGCCGCTTGACGGTTGCCTTCTCTATAAGGTGGTGGCAACCGCTTGACGGTTGCCTTCTCTATAAGCACCTGGCAACCGTCTAACGGTTGCCATTTTCACTAAAGACTTGGTAACCGCAAAGTGGTTGCCATATCCTTAGAGGACATGGGCAACGGTTTGGCGGTTGCCAAGCCTTATGGAGATGGCAACTGCCAAGCTTGGGAAGTCCGTAAAGCGCGGTTGCCACATACATAAGGAGCTTGAAGAATTTGAAGCCTTGCAACCACCTAGCGGTTGCCAACTCTTGATGTTTGCAACCTCCCAGCGGTTCCCACCTTCATACGGAGGTTGAGAATTTCAAAATATCGCAACCGCCAAGCGGTTGCAGATAATATTCTTCAAAATAAAAAAAATAGTAATATTCTGGGAATTTTTAGGAATAATATTGTTTTTTTGTTGAAATTAAATGGTGAAACAGAAAAAAAAACATAAAGAAAAAGAAGTGAAACAAAAAGATAAGAATAGAAAAAAGTGTTTAGCGTTTTGTTTTGGGAATAAAAAAAAGTATTTGGGTTTTTGTGGATTGGAAAAGAAGAGTGTTTAGTATTTTGTTATGAAGATAAAAGAAAGTATTTGGATTTTTTGTTGGAGATATAAAAGAAAAGAAAGTGGTTGGGAATTTTGTTGAAGATATAAAGGAAAAAAATGTGTTTGATGTTTTGTTTTGTAGATAAAAAGAAGTTTTTGTGTTTTGTGAATTGGAAAAGAAGAGTATTTGTATTTTGTTTTAGAGATAAAATGAAGTGTTAGGTATTTTTGGAGAGTGTAATAGTTGTGTATGAAAAATTAGGGGAAGAATGGTGGTATATATAAGATTTGGGGTGAAAATTTTGAATTTTCATGAAAATTTGAATTTCTCCCCGAATCCCGCCAATTTCAACAGGCTATGTGGCATGGCGACCGCAAAGGCGGTTGCGACTGTAGATATGGCAACCGCTGGGCGGTTGCAACAATGAGATTACTGCAACCGCCCAGCTGTTGCAATAATTTTCATATTTAAAATTAATGATTTTTGGCAAGTATCTTGATGTGTTTGTGTTTATAGACAAGAAAACCATAAAATAAATAATAAATGACTACAAAACTATTACTTGAGTTAGTAAAATAGTAGATTTGATGTTATTAGGAAAGTTATCAACGATGCACCAATATATTATGTTCAAGAACTAATCATCATACTTAGTACACAATGTTGTCCCCAAGCTTGATTTTGCAATGAAACCTTTTAATTTGGCTTTTTAACTATCTTAAGGTAATTATCAATTGACCAAACAACGCGTCACAACGAATCAGCCAAAATAGTAAATATTCAAGTATGAATATTATCTGCAACCACCTGGCGGTTGCAGATGGCCAGATTCAGCAACCGCCCAGACGGTCGCCATGTGCCTACACGACCGCCTAGCGGTTGCAAGGAGTGTGCGCGACCGCCTAGCGGATGCTTATATTGGTTATCTGCAACCGCTGGGCGGTTTGCAAATAATATGCATATTTGAAATTAGTAATTTTTGGTGAGTATCTTGATGTGTTAATGTTTATTAAACTCAAATATTATTATATGTGAATATTAGTAGTAAACGATTACATGACTAGTAATTGAGTTAGTAAAATAGTAGATTAGATGTGATTAGGCGAGTTATCAACGGTACACCTATATATTATGTTCAACAACTAATCATCATACTTAGTCCTTAATGTTGTCCCCAAGCTTGATTTTGCAATAAAACCTTATAATTTGACTTGTTTTAACTGTCATTAGGGTAATTAGCAATTGATCAAACATAGCGCCACAACGAATCATCTGAAATAGTAAAAATTCAAGTATGAATATTATCTGCAACCGTCTGGCAGTTGTAGATGACTAGAATGAGCAACCGCCTAGTAGTTGCAAGAAGCACTGGTCACCGCCCGGGCGGTCGCTTCTGGCCAACGGCTAGATTACTTTGTAACTGCCCGGCAACAATGGCTAGTAGTATTTGCAACCGCCAGGGCGGTTGCGAGATCTACTAGTCATTATTATCTGCAACCACCCCGGCGGTTGCGAAGTAACAGTTTTTTTGTTATAAATACCTCCCTACTTCACTTGCATAATTCATTTCCACCTCCACTTATTCTTAAGGTACAAATGTTTTCTCCCTTAAAACTATTAGAAATGTATTTTTTATTTAAATGTTATAAAATTTCTATTTTTAATTATTTAATTAATGCTTACTTGTTTATTTATATCATTTGTTTATAGGTATTGTCGAAACACCATCGTGATGCTTGTTTTTGTGGGCACAACATTCTTGAGGATCGTTTGTTCACGCTACAAGAGGTACCCGTGCAAGAAATGCAAAAATAGAGAGTTTTTTTCTAAATACACAGGCTTTAGATACTGCTTCGATTGAGGCTACTACGAATGTTGAGGATCAAGAGGAAGACTTGAACGCGGCTTTGATTGATGTTATGATTAATGTAGAAAAGTAAGTCGATTTGCAAGAAGCACAAGAAAGATCTATCGAGGATGTTATTCTAAATGATGCCTATGATGATGGGGCTAGATTCTCGGATTCTCACTATACAAAAATGCCAAAGGCAACGTCGCCAAAAGGGCAAGATAACTCTAAGGATAAATAGCCTTTGTTCTTATGTGATACCACCACTCCTCCTCCTACTCTCAAGAGTCCTCTTTGGCATAACTCTGAGGTTGATGAAAGTGAGAGGCTTATTGCTGAAGACTCGAACCCTAGTCAAAATAATGAGGAATCGTCATTCAACAAGAAAATGTTCTTAAATCCAAGACCCAAGAAAACTAGATTGGATTATCTTATGGAATCGGCCTCTCCTCATGGGGCACAAACATCATCTTGAAGGAGCAAAGAGCAAAAAATGAAAGATAAAGCCGAATGCAAGATGCGTTCCCGAGAAGATCAATCCACCCCTCTATCAAGATAATGTTATTTTTGTGTTGGAATGTTCGAGGGGTTGGTAAACTTAAATAGAGTGAAAATGTTGAGAATCTTGTGAGAAGGCATAAACCGAAGGTTCTTACCTTACTTGAGCTGAAGTCGAGGTTTAATGAGCGAAAATTCCATAAATAATTCCATTATGCCACGACCATTTCTAACTCTCGGAATACTATTTGGGTATTTGGCGATGATGATATGCATATTGAAGTTCTTGAGGATCATGATCAATTCAACCACTGCATTATCTCTTCCACAACCGTTGTTGTGTACTTTTGTCTATGCCGCACAAACTAGAATCCTTCGCCGGTCATTTTGGGATGGTTTGAGAAGAAGCGATGATCACAAACCGTGGTTGGACGTTGGAGACTTCAACGTCGTGCTTAAGTTGGAGGAGAAAATTGGAAAAGTACTACCTAATAATGTTGTTATGAAGGACTTTCAAGAGTGCATTGAAGATTGCGGTTTGCAACATGACAGATACGAAGGCAATCCTTTCACCTGGGCTTGTAATGGCACTCGCACTCGGATTGATTGGGCTCTTATCAACTTTGAGTGGAGCACCACTTTTGGGAGCACTAGAGTCACTTACTCTCCTGGGTTGCACTCGGATCACAACCCTCTTTTAATCCAATTTGAACGGGATACTAGTAAAGCCGAGGTCCTTTCAATTTCAAAACATGTGGGCCAAACATCATGATTTTAAAGCAAGGGTGGCGGCTAATTGGGGACAACACACTCCTTGCGTTGGGATTTTTAAGCTTGGTGCCAAGTTAATTCGCTTGAAGAAGGACCTTAAAGTTTGGAATCCTAGTACTTTTGGCAATATCTTCAAAAGGATTCAAGAGAAAGAGGAAAGTCTCAAACAAGCCGATATTGCTCATGATATGAACCCAACTCCTCATTCTCGCACTCTTTTTAATAAGTGATATGTCAAGTTCACAACAACCCGTATTACGAAAGAAGAATTTTGGAAGCAATGGGCTAGGTGTAAGTGGGCTATTGAAGGTGAACGTAATACTCGACTTTTTCAAGCCATGGCTAAAAAGAAACAAGCCCAAGCCAAGATTTTCAAAATCTATGAAGAATGTGTGCTTATGGATAATCCGAATGAGATTGGGGCTTCGGCCGCTCAGTACTTTGAACACCTCCTTGCTTCTCCTATTGAGGTAACGGCTTGCCATAATCTCAACTTCATTCCTAGTATTATTACTTCCGATGACAATGATTGGTTATGTCGTTTACTGGTTCTTGATGAGGCTCAGGATGTTGTTTTTCTATTGAACTCGAATAGTGTTGCGGGATCGGGTGGCTTTAATGCTTTCTTTTACCAATCATGTCGGGATATTATCAAAGATGATCTTCTTGAGCTGGTGTTAGACTTTTTTCGGGGCACTGCTTTTCCGAGAATGTTTAAAGCTACCAATATTGCTCTTATTCCAAAGAAACAAGATCCCAAAGAGTGGAAGGAGTATAGGCCGATTAGTCTTTGTAATGTAAGTTACAAGATCATCTCCAAGCTTCTTAATGATCGACTTGCTTCTTGGCTTCCTAAGCTTGTTTCTCCTGCTCAAAGTGGCTTTGTGAAGGGTCGTCTCATTGGTGATAACATCTTATTAGCTCAAAAGTTGGCTTCAAACCTTATTAAGTGATGGAATAAACATAATATGGTGGTGAATCTTGATATAGAGAAGGCATATGATCGGCTTGATTGGGGATTCTTATATCAAGGCCTCTTGAAGTTTAGGTTTTCTTGGCAATTGATTTGGTTTGTTAAAAATTGTGTGGAGAATTGTTTTTTCAACTCTTGTGAATGGGGAAGCTCACGGCTTCTTTGAGTCCAAGCATGGAGTGTGCCAAGGCGATCCACTATCTCCAGCTCTTTTCATCATTGCCGCTGAGTTTCTCTCACGAGGGCTTGAAGAACTTTATGAGCAAAATCCCATCCTTTATCTTCATACGGCCGGTGGGATTCTGGTTTCTCATTTGGCATATAGGATGATTGTATCATCTTCTTAAAGGGGACAATTGATAACATGGCTATGCTTATGGATTTCCTTCACTTGTATGAGATGGTCTCGGAGCAACTTATCAACACGGCCAAGAGTTGTTTCATTTCTTCCCCACATCTCAATGCCGCGTACTCTCATGGCCTTAGTGATGTTACCGGTTTTGTGAAAGGTGAGTCCCCTATTACTTATCTTGGAGCACCTCTTATTCGTGGGCAAATGAACTTTTCTTATTTCACTATGTGGATGGAGCAAATCTGTGGGCTAATTAGTGGATGCGAGATGAAGTTTCTCAATTTTGGGGGTCGGCTCTACTCTCATTAAGAGTATCGTATGTTCTATCCCGATTTATCTATGTCAAGTTCTTGAACCCTCGATTAGTGTGCTTGATGAATTGGAAAGAATGTTTGCGAAATTTCTTTGGGGTTCTTCCGAGGAACGTAGAAGGCAACATTGGAGGCGTTTGGAAAAAATATGCAAGCCTTTTGACATGGGAGGGGGCTTAATATCTCCCTTTTTATTAGAGTGGTTGAGGCTTTTGGCATGAAGATTTGGTGGAGATTCCAAATGAAAGATTCTCTTTAGGCTAGGTACATGATGGCTCGGTATACTACTCGGAATCAAATTCTTGGCATAAAAGGTTGGGAATCTCGTGGTTGGAAGAGATTGGTTCGTGCCGCTTCTTTGACTCAACCACATCTTTATTTGCACATTAAAGAGGGAAATGTCTTATTTTGGATGGATCATTAGTTACATGGTCTTTTACAACCGCGAGTTGGAGCTCTTATTAAGGAAAATGCTTTGGTTAGTGATTTTCGGGTTGGAGTAGAGTGGGATATTGCAAAACTTGAAGAGTTTCTCGAAGAGGAGGAGGTTTTGAGGGTGATTAGTCACTCGACTTGGCATGATGGGTAGGATATCCTTCTTTGGAAGCTTGATCCCAATGGTCTTTTCTCCACAAAATCCACGAGACGTGCTATTAGTGAGCCGCATGAACCTTACAGAGTTTTTAAGTTTCTTAGGAATAAGCTTCTTCTTCCCAACATCTATTTCTTTGCTTGGCGCTACATGCAAGATCTTATACCGTCGGATCAAACGGTTACAAAGTGGATGACAATCATCTCTCAATGCAATTGTGGTCGAAGCATTGAAACCATGGATCATATCTTTTGATCTAGTAAGCTTGCTCAAGAGGTATGGTGATATTTCTTTCAAATTTTTCATATCAAGCAACCGTTACCATCTCATGGAAAAATTTAATTGCTTATTGGATCAATGCTCGACATAATACCATACGTGGTCACATTAGAGTCCTTGCTCCTATTATTATTCTTTGGTATATTTGGGCGGCTAGGAATGCAGCTAGATATGATAGTGTTCCAATGGAGGCTACACGCATTATTGCTAGGATGATTCGACATTTTTGTGAAATATTTTCTCTCACTCATTTTTGTGCAAAGTTGTGGAAAGGATCGAAACATGTGGCACTCTTGTGGGCGATCAAAATTGCTCGACCCAACATTAAGCTCCTTATTGTTGTCATTTGGAAAAAGGCGAGGGAAGGATATCGGAAGTTAAATACGGATGGGAGTTCGAAAGGGAATCCCGGCACGACTAGAGGTGGAGGAGTTCTTAGAGATCATTTAGGGAATTATGCTTGGGTTTATCACATTGCGCTCGATCCAATGACCAATGTGGAGGCGGAGCTCATTACAATTCATGAAGGCCTTACTTATTGTCATGAACTTGGCCTTCGGGATGTGGTAATCGAATCCAATGGCCTTGTGACCTTACCGATTGTGAATGCCTTGGTGGGGGGGCCATGGAAGATCATCAAGTACGTGACCATGGAAGATCATCAAGTACGTGGAGGATATTCGGTCCCCTTTGACATCCATTAATGGTACTATACAACATGTGTTTCATGAAGGGAATCAAATGGCAGATCAATTGGCTAATGAAGCTTGTCTTCAAAGAGCTCATGGTCGTGTTCCCTAGGAATTGGCAAGCGTGAAGGTTCAGACTCTTGTAGAGAGGGATAAGCAAAGTCGACCTTACATTCGTACTCCAAAACCGGACTCATGAAGGTACCACACTCGTCCTCTCTTATTGAATTTGTCCTGCATGCACTTTAAACACTTCTACAAATGCAATATTCTATATTACTAGTTAGTCCTAGTAATTCACGTTTTACCTCGCTTGTTTTTCTCCTTCACACGAACAATGTATGGGTGTCCTCGTTCCTCACGATGTACACACTTTACCACGATTTCTATACATGCATTGTTCAAATTATTGCACACACGATGTTGATGGGAAAATATGAATATTTGTGTCATGATTTGAGGATCTTTGGGTTTCAAGAGTAGTTTTGTGACTTGCCTTCCAAGATACACCGTTCGAACCTTGGAATAGACCTTTTTTCCTTACCCCTCTTTTTTACCCTCAACCCTTCCTATATTGTGGCCCCTTCTAAAATTACAATTCATCATGCAATTGCACGTTTAACATTCATAGGTTGGCCTATCACTCAAAATGCCTTGTCTTTCTCTTCTCTTTGATCACTTTTGCACACATTTGCACTTAAAGGCATTTTGACACTCTTTGCACACTACGACTCCTTGATACGCTTATGTGATGGAGGTAATTGGATTCTTGTTGTGGCAATGACTTAACACCGGTCCCTTTCGTCTTACTTTTCCATACACATCTTTCACAGGGTAAGATCTTTCAAATCTTCTTTCCTTCATGAAGATGCACTTTTCCCTTTCACCGATTTCGTGCTTTACACGCATCAAAGTTCTCAAGTTCTTGGTTCTCACTTTGCACACACACTCCACATTTTGTTAGAGAACCTTATGCCACTCTTTGCACACTACGTACCATCTTTGGCACATCATTTGGGTACTTTAGATCTCCACAATCGAAGGTCTCGCTTGATTCAAGACATGGAGAAAGGCACATGTGATGGGAAATCTAGAAAGTTTATTCATGATACATGTCTAAGTCCTAGGCTTCAAATAACTTCTCATTGGACTTGGCTTGATACACGTCCTCATTGTGAGGACTTGAAGATAAAGAGAAGACATGATTTAATCCCGAAAGAGCAAAACACAAGAGCTCAACCAAATTCAAGAACATCTTGTTGGGATAAAAGATCAAATAATACGAATAACACTCATTGGAGATTGCAACATGATACTCCTATTTTGTTGGCTAGTCTTTGTAATAAGCTTTTCACAAACTCTCAAACATTTGGCCGTAGTTATTTTTCGAGATATCCAACTTTGAGATATGCACTCTTTTGTAATAGAGATAAGGCTCATGATTTTTCTTGGAGTTGATTAGACCTCCCAAAGCGGGAGGGGATACTTGGATTGTATTCTCCACATTTGGGTATGATTTCGTTTATCTCTTTCCCGCAGGATGTTTACAAAACTTCATAAAAAATCTTTTATGGTTTTTGGGGCATGCTTTTAAGCCCCCTTAGTCTCCTCGCTTTTTGGTATTGATGATCGTATGGGTTGGGTACACCATGCAGTCTCATTATGTAGTACCCCCTCCTTTTCTTTTTTATAAACTTCTATTTTAGTTATCGATCCATGCACTTTGAACCTAAGTTTTGTAATTTCTATTGAGTTTATGTTCGATAGATTTTGTTTATTTTATATGTTGTTTCATAGGATTAGAGATTAGTGGTTTTTGAGAAGCCAAAGTAGTGAAACTAAACTATCTAGTATTATCTGAATTATGTGTTAGGGAATTGCTAACCCAACTTGTGCATAGTAGATCACGCAAACAATATTTGAATATTTCTTAGTTAACGCTGGTGAGGTATTTGAATTCATAACTCACTTCAAAGTTATTCTAAAACTTTGTATGGATCCTAGACACTATGAAATTTAGGAGGGCTATTTGATCTAACGATTTAAGTAATTAAAGAATTAGAGGATTAAAGCGTATTTAGCCAAGGGGAGTTAAGAATGATCCCATGTATTCAATAGAAAGAACCATTGCATAGGAACATTAGTATTTTGTCTATGAGGTACACGCATCAACATGATAATGCAACTCGATTCCTGAATAGGCTTTCCTCTTACTGACAACAACCTTACTCAATCATTTCAATTATGTTTTCTTCTAGTTTAGTAATTAGTTTAGTAATTTCGTCTTTTATTTGTTCGTCATATCTATCTTTTGTTATTAATCGGATATAACACACTCTCAGTGTGATTGATACTTGAGACGTAAATTATGAATTATGTTAACCGTAAAAAAATAAATACGGGATTAAAGAGAATATTAGTCCTAAATATGGGAATTAATATACGGACAATACTATTGTTACGAGTACTTCCGATGAGATGTAACCACCTCCCACGAGGAGGCCCTCGGAGAATTACAAATTTGCATGGTCATTGACCTAAAAGCGGTATAAAGGAATGCCCGAGGAGACACAAAACGTCCCATGGAAAGTCAACGATGAGTGAAGAAAAGATATCCACGTGGCGTCAGAAAAATAACAAAACCCGATGAATCCATGCGACTCGGATATCCATCAAATGCACCACGAGGGACCACAAATGACCACGAGTCCCATAATCTCACGAGAAAACTTCCTTGCTAAACACTCCTCAACATAAACTGCCCTCAGAACATCACTCCAAACACCAAATCACAAAGCAAAGCCAGATCTAAGTACAAAAGCCACTGGAAAGCCCACTACGGGGACTCGGACAAGAAAATATCACTTCACGAAGGCTAAGTCCAGCCCTCGGAGACCATGCCAAGCCCTTCGAGACCAAGTCAAAGCCCTCGGAGACCAAGTCAAGTCCTCAAAAACCAAGTCAAAACCCTCGGAGCCCAAGTTAAAGGTGAAAACTAGCCCCTCGGAGATCCCCAACACCATCGAAAGAAGTAAAGATCAGCCTAGTCAGCATCTAGTAGATTAGAGATATACCTTATCTTAAGTCTTTTACATTTTTACACATGCATAACGACACATGTACCATACTAAAACACATGCATAAAGACACTTGTCCCTAAATAAACTCTATATAAAGGGGGTGATCAATTGAAGAAAAGAGAACAGACAGACAATCCTACACAGACAAAACTAAGGAGTAAAGTTCAGTGAATAAAGGAAGGAATATTCTCGTATTTTCTATCTTTGTACAATCAACGCTTTTTTAACCCCGGGTAAAGCGTTCCAACCCCTAAATTATTTCGTTAATTAGGTTATAATATCCAATCTTCTAACAAAATGGCGCCGTCTGTGGGAACGCTATAAAATTTGCCTTTGAGCGTGTTAAACCAGCGTTGTTTACTATGGATTATTTGTTCGAAAGCGAAAATCTTCAGACCTGTCAAGGTGATTCGGAAGAAACTCTGTTCCACCACCAATCTGGTACACGGGATTTCATCAATGTTCCCCGTTCTATCTTTGAAAGACTCGTATAAGCCACAGCTCGGAGAACACCCCAAGGACGGAGGAATATCGACAATTGATCCTCCGAGCCCCCCAGATGGAGGAATCCTCCTTCGGAAGAAGGAGCACCCCCCAACGGATGGAGCCCTACTCCTGTCTCCTGGCACCGCGAACCTCTACGAGAATCCCCAAGGTATGATAATTATAAGGAAACTCCGAGGATGGGCCAAGGAGGAGAAATACCCCATCCTTGGGAATATCCTAGGGTTGATAATCATGCCATATGGGGAATACTAGATGGTTTGCGTAAAGAAATGAGCGATATCAAGAAAACCATGGCTTCCAAAGAGGATCCTACTTTTAAAATCTCCCATTTCACCCCTCGAAATTTCACTAGCATTTGTCCCCTCGGGGATGCGACCCGTCAACGTTCCACTATACATTGGGGACGCGGGTGGAAGAGATCCACAGGATCACATACACCAATACTTGGTCGGAATGGACCTATCCTCCACCCCCGACCATGTCCTATGCCGTGTGTTCCCAGACACCCTCGGAGGATGAGCACAAGCTTGGTTTACCCACCTTCCCCTAACTCCATAATGAGTTTTGACCGGTTAGCTCACTTATTCGTGCGACAGTTTGCATGTTATCAGCGATATCCCAAAACAACCACCCATCTCTTCACAGTGGAACAGCAGAAAGATGAACCCTTGCGGGGGTACATAAAACGTTTCACCGATGAAGCATTAGATGTCCCTAATGTCAGCCCAACCATCCTAGCGGACATACTGACACAGAGACTTCGAACGGGGGATTTCTTCCGATACCTCATGGGAAATCATGTCATGGACATGAATGAGCTTATGCAAAAGGCAGAAGTTTACATCCTCATGGAGGAAGCGGAAGGAACGAAAAGACTTATGGAGCATGACGACAACGAGCACCGTGAACACGTTGAACGAGAAGTGAAGGCTAAGGAGAAGGGTAAGGAAGGGAAACCTGCCCCCCGCAAAGACGAGGGAGGGGTGGTTAAAAAATTCATGCGGCCCGTACACTTACCTCATATGACTATCGCTCCCCAAGAGGTACTCAATGTAATGAGAGGAAACGTTGAGTTACACTGGCCCCCACCGGCCAAATTTCCCAATCGGGAAAGGAACACAGGGAAATATTGCAAATATCCCAATCGCCGGTCACGAGAAAGGACTAGGGAGTGCTGTCAATCCCGAGGATGGACCACGGACCAACAACAGAGCTCCCGAGAAAGACCTGCAGGACATCGGAACTTACCTCCTCCTCCAGACTCATATGAGGACAACGCCCCTTCGGGGCGAACGGTCAATATGATAGAGGGAGGAGATATCTCGATAACACCCCAAGGTAAGAAGAAAAAATATCTGAAAGAGGCCCGACGAGCAGAACAAGGACTCCCTGTATGCTCCGTCCAAGGAGCAAAATTGCCTAGTATCACCTTCGGACCCGAGGACCTAGCAGGTATAATCTACCCCCATGAAGACCCCTTGGTTATTTCAGCCGTTATTTACGGATGTGAAATTCAAAGGATCCTCATCGACACGGGTAGCTCTATGGACATACTCTTCTTTCCTACCTACCTCGCTATGGGACTAAAAAAAGAAAGGTTGGAGATGGCTGAGGTCCACCTGGTAGGTTTTTCTGGAGAAGCCTGCCACACCCTCAGAACTGTGACCCTTCCGATGTCATGGGGAGAGGGAGCCCTTCGAAGAACGGAACCCACCAAGTTTTGGGTAGTGGAAGCCTCTTCATGAACGTACAACGCCATATGCGGAAGGCCATCCATCCGAACCTTCAAAGCTATCCCCTCTACCCTTCATCTTAAGGTAAAGTTTCCCACTTCCTCAGGTATCAGAGAAGTTCGAGGAAATCAATCTAAGGCTAGGGACTGCCGCATGAATGCTATCCCCTCGGAAGAGGAGGAACTCCCCCTCGGGAATAATAAAAAGCTCAAAACTGAAGAGGCAAGGGTTCAACCCGTAGAAGAATTAAAGATGGTGGAGTTGGTAGAAGGAAGACCCGAAAAGGCGGTTAAGATGGGTACCCGCATGGAACCGACAATAGAAGCTCAATTGACTTCCGTCCTCAAACAATTCCATCACCTCTTCGCCTGGGAAGGGGGACCACCCAGACGAATCAGCGACAAGGTATGCCAGCACTTTCTTAATGTAAAACCAGGGTCTAAACCTGTCCAGCAGAAAAAGAGAAAAATGGGGCCAGAGCGCAATAAAATTATCCGGTCGGAGATACAACGACTCCTTAGCCTGAGGCAAATTCGAGAAGTTATATACCCCGAATGGTTGGCTAATGTGGTTCTGGTTCCCAAACATGGAGGAAGATGGCGAATGTGTGTAGACTTTACCAATCTCAATGAAGCATGTCCGAAAGATTGCTATACCTTGCCCAGTATCGATCAGCTAGTGGACTCCACTGCTGGATGCGCACTGCTTTCAACCCTGGACGGAGACCAGGGATACAACCAAATCCCGATGGCAACCACTGACCAGGACAAAACTAGCTTCATTGCAGACGCTGGCACCTTCTGTTATTTGGTAATGCCCTTCGGACTCAAAAACGCCGGAGACGATACAGTGGTTAAGAGTAAAACCGCGGAAGATCATACCGAGGACCTACGAAAAGCCCTAGTCATCATGGATAAGTTCGGAATGAAGGTTAACCCTAGAAAGTGCTCCTTTGGCATCCGAAGAGGAAAGTTCTTGGGATTTATGGTCACAGAAAGAGGAATAGAAGTAAACCCAGAAAAGGCTGAGGCCATCGTGGAACTTCCTACTCTGAAGACAGTTAAAGATGTTCAAAAGCTCACAGGCTGGATGGCCTCCTTGAGCCGGTTCGTTTCTAAGTCAGCAGAGAAAGGACTTCCCTTCTTTAAGATACTTCGTAACATCAAAGAATTCCAATGGACCCCCCAGTTCGAAGAAGCCCTCGAAGAACTAAAAAGGTATATGGTGAAACCACCCTTATTAGTAAAACCTTCGCCTCAGGAGGAGCTCTTTGTATACCTGTCCATTGGAGAGGAAGCTGTCAGTGCCGTGTTAGTTAAAGAACAAGATAGAGAACACCACCCCGTTTACTATGTCAACAAAACTCTTCTCGGAGCAGAAACCAGGTATACCATAATTGAAAAACTCGTCTTAACTTTGGTTACCACGGCACGAAAATTGCACCCTTATTTTCTCTCACACCCTATCACCGAATTGACAAAAGACCCCTTGTAGGCAATTCTCAATAAACCCGAGTCATCGGGAAGATTGATAAAATGGGCCGTAGAATTCACCAAATACGATCTTTCCTACGCTCTGAGACCCTCCATCAAGGCGCAAGTCCTGGTGGACTTCATAATGGAGCTGACTGGCATCGGGTCCGAGGAAAAAGAACCTTTATGGCACGCATATGTAGATGGCTCCTCTGTCAGTACACACGGGGGAGCGGGAATAGTCTTTGTAAATTAAGAAGTGGAAGGTGAAAGACTCCATTTCGCAGTCAGAATTGATTACCCCATTTCCAACAACGAAGCTGGGTATGAAGCCCTCCTCATTGGCATGAGACTTGCAAAAGAAGGAGGAATGAGGAGAATACTCCTCCATAGTGACTCTCAATTGATTGTTCAACAAGTTAAAGGTTCATATGAAGCAAAAGAAGAAAGAATGCAGGAGTACCTTCGGGTAGTCCATCATAGGCAAGAGTGGTTTGAGGAGTATAACATAGTCCAAATTCCCCGAAAAGAAAACCAAGAGGCGGACGCCTTGTCTAAAATGGCCACTCAAACGGCCGTCATCCACACCCGAAGGATCACTCTACTCCATGTCAACGAATCCGAAAAGTCCAACGGCAAAGAAGTAAATGCCACTATGGATCCCCCGGCCAGCTGGGTAACTCCCATCAAAGCCTACTTGCAGGATCCAGAAGGATATTCCTCAGACAAAGTTGTACAACGAATAATGTCCAGAAAAACTGTTCGATATTTCCTCAAGGATGGAATACTATTTCGAAGGACATATTCATGCCCCCACGCCAGATGTCTCAATGAAGAAGAAGCCCAACTAGCTATGGCAGAAACTCACGAGGGGACATGCAGGAGCCATACTAGCGGCGAAAGTATGGTCGGACGCCTGATTCGGCAAGGCTATTACTGGCCCACGATGGCTAAAGATAGCAAAAGCCATGTGGAAAGGTGTAAACCATGCCAAGCTTACGCCCCTCGGGTCCATCAACCCCGCAGCCCCGTGGGAACCCCACATGACCCCTTGTTCATTCTCCTAATGGGGCATTGATATAGTGGGACCACTCATCCCCGATGTTGGCCAAAAGAAGTTTCTACTCGTAGCGGTCGATTACTTCACCAAATGGGTAGAAGCAGAACCCTTGGCCCGAATCACTGCTGGCGCCATCGTTAATTTTCTATGGAGGAATATCATGTGCCGCTTTGGCATCCCTCAGAGCCTGGTAAGTGATAACGGTCTGCAATTCACGAACCAAGAGTTAGAAAAATGGTGTGATCACTGGGAAATTAAATACCACTTCGCTTCGGTGGGATACCCCCAAGCAAACGGACAAGTGGAAAGAACTAACCGAACCCTCCTAAAGAACATGAAAGCCCGACTTGATTGGCACAAGGTCAAATGGGTTGAAGAGGTACCTGGCATATTGTGGGCCTATCGAACCACGCAAAGCACCGCCACAGGCGAAACTCCTTTCAGCCTAGCCTACAGATGCGAAGCGGTCATGCCCTCGGAAGTCTCCATAGAGAGCTGGCGAGTCAGAGAATATGAGAAAGTTGCCAATAGCTCCAACCTAGCACTGGCCCTTGATCTTCTCGAAGAAAGAAGGGCGCGAACTGCCGTCCGGATTGAGAAATACAAAGCCCGAATGTCATGATACTACAACGCTAAGGTAAAACCTCGAACTTTTCAAGTTGGAGACTTTGTGATGAAACGGGTCGGAGCTTCCAAGAATGTGGGCAAGCTTGACCCCCGATGGGAAGGACCCTACAAGGTAGAGGGAATCGTTGGACCTGCTACCTATCTTCTCGCCAATTATGAAGGCGCAGTACTCCGCAATACCTGGAACTCCATCAATCTTAGAAAATACTATGCTTAATGTAATGCAACAATTTGTACATAAATAAAAAAGTTGTTTGTATATAAATGGTTCCCTTACAAAACAAAAGGAAAAAAGGTTGCCCGACAAAATGACGACTCTACATGTAAGTCATCTTAGCAACCTAACCCGAGGGGCCATTTGATACAAACCACCAAGCCTCACACATAATAGGTATATAGGACCTCATCCTATACAAAGGCCTTTATACCAACAAAAAAAAAAAAAAAAAAAACGCCCTTAAGCGCCCCCCATCGGACGCCTCCCTTCCCTTAACCAATCAGCAACGCTGCTCCTCGGAGAAAGAAACGGGGTCATTAACGACCACCGGCGGAACCGTAGGATCCCCGATAATGGAGGGAGAAACCCCTGCAAAAACTTGGCGAATGCTAAGTTCAGGAATGACCAAACCCGAAGGGAATCCTGGCAGAACCTGAACCGCATCTCAGCACAATTGATAACCTATACGAACCAAATCACGCATCTCCCTATGAAGAGACTCACGAGGGCTAGATGAATCCACCACTTTCAACACTGCTTGGACCTGGGCCATCACTAACGCCACCTCGTGAGTACGAGTTGTCTCCAGTAGCTGTTGATTCACCGCGTCTCTTTCTTCTGTAGCACGTATTAACTGCTCATCGGAAAACCGTATCTGGTACCTTAATTCCTCCATCCTCCTCTCCAAATTCAATATGCGGGCCCTCTCAAGGACCAATCGGCGCTCCAACTCCCAAGATTTATCTTTTTCGGTTTGCAAAACCCCCTCGTGAATTTCTCGAGCAGCCTTCTTGTCTGCAGCCAATTGGGTTATCTCCTCGTGAGCCTCAAGTAAACCCTTCTCTAGCTTATCCCGACGGCGATATACCAAGTCAGGATCAGAAGAGGACTCCCCTTGGGATTCGATAGCGTTCAAAACCATGTAAATCTGCATGCCAATCAACCTGTTAGCACCAAGGGGATAATAAAGGTTAGTACTAAATAGAACAAATGAAAAACTGTTATACCTCGTACAAATCTTTACATGATAGATCCTGAAGGCTGGATAGAAGAAAAGTCCTCATTAACTCACAATCCATCGCATTCAACAAACCGCTCAAGTAATTCCGGTAAAAGTCTACCACGGAAGAAGACGAGGGAACAGAACCACCTTCTCCGAGGGGACGAATCCTCGCTAGAAGATGATTACCCTCAAGAGGTGGACGAACAACTCGGTCAGGACCTTCCCCGAGGGGATGGGACCCACCCGGAACAGAGGAAGGAAAACCCTTCTCCACCACGTTTACAACATCTCCCGAAAAGGAGCGCGATACCAGCTGCGGTACCGGAAAATCCATCCGAAGAAGAGCAGCGGTGGGATCCTTGAAGACAGTGGGAGCTGGGGGGGCTGCGGCAAGTAAGGCCTCCTGATCCCTCCTCTTCGAGGGAGGACCCGTCACAATGTCAAAGCTCGAGTGATCGGAGCTACTCTCCTCCGAAAAGGCATACCCATCATCTAGCGTTTGCGCCAAGAAGACCTTGTCTAAAGTCTTTATTGCAAACGTCTGCATCTCCGAACCTATCGGGAAGACGAGTATACTATAAGCTCAAAGAAAATATCCCATAACAACAAAGACAAGAAGAAAAACTTACGAAAGAAGAAATTGCTATAAAGCGGCTGAGCAGGGAGATTAAACATCTCTACCCCTTCTTGAAGATGTGCCAATATCAGAGACTCGGGGAACTCTAATAAGCTACTTATGTCATAGGTACCCGAAAACAGCCCATAATGGGACAACACCTCCTCCTCACGTATCAACGACTCGGAGTTGGGAGTAACGTGTCCAAGACCCCATCGGAGAGGTACATCCCATAAATCTACTGATTGGCCCTCGGTCGAACGAAAAAGAACCTCCGCCTCCAATCCCTTCTACGAGAATGCGGATTGGATACATGAGTAAAGGTTTTATTGTTATCCCGATAAGCCAAGCTGAAAAAGGGGGTCCCCCCGCACAGGGGCGCAAGGCAAAAACGGCTCCCACCCAATGAGGAGACATGGGGAGGTTCAGGAGCTCGCAGCATAGGATGTACCCCACCAAGTGACGGTAAGAATTTGGCGTCAACTGGCTAGGACATATTTGCCAATAACGAAAGAGAGTCTGAATAAAAGGGTGAGAAAACACCCGCATCCCACACCTCATTTGGTCACAATACACCGTCAAGAATCTCGAAGGGGGATCATAAGCCCTCTGCTCAGAGTGTGGTATAACCACATCATACTGGGTATAATCTAGATTATACTCAGCAAAGAGGGTCATAATTGACCCCTCGTGCTCACCACTCGTGGCAGTTCCCACTTGACCACAACCCATCAACTTTATGGGGTTTAACGGAAGCATATCAAACTCCGAAGACTGATCTGCCAGAGTATAAGACCCCCTACCCATAAATACCTCTTGAATATGAGTCATCCCGCGGGACTCAGCATTTGAGGATCGCACAACGGCTCCCCTCGAAGAACTTCCCCAAAGAGCTGCTATATCATCGTCCAAACTATCCCGCCTAGAAGAAAAGCTAGCCGAGGAGGCATGACGCACTCCTAACGCCAACGGGGGGGTCCGAACCGAGCTCTTAATGGAATTGTGAGAAGAAACGGAACCTCCTCTCCTGTAATGTGGGGCATCATCTTATCGGGTAAGTTTTTGCTTCTTTTTTGAAGATTCACTATTTACAGAAAATGGGAATATCACGAAGAACTGCGTAAAAGCTAAAAAGGGATTTTTGCAAAAAAAAACAGTGAACGTTGTATCCAAAGGAAATCTTTCTTTTTGAAAGTAAATATGATAGAGCTCACTAGGTGCTTGCTCATATATATATACTGTTGCTCATAAACAAAAGCATGAGCTGCCCAAGATAATTAATTGTTAAAACCACGTGTCTAGTAAAAATCCTATTAAGGATGGTAAAATCTCGTGCATAGAGACACCTCCTGCTACAAATTTTACTTGGCCAGCAAGTTTAGTTAACAAACTTATCCTTAAGCAATGGATAAAAGTCAGATAGGTATAGTTGCTAAATATTTAGTAACGAAAAAGACAAAATAGAACAAAAAATGAATAATTTATTCACTAATAACTCCCAGGAAGTCCTCGGGGAATGACCGTACAATGTGGAAAAGGTAGAAAAACTACAAAGTTGAAAATTTTACATTTATCAAAATAAAGAGCAAAAAATAAAAATCCTAGACTATACCCCCGTGGTTGATGGATGCGGGGCGGGATGCGAAGGGGATGTCGCCTCAGCAAAAGTACTCATTGGAGCTAGACGAGAAATCGGTGAGAACACCCCTCCGGAGCCACTAAGTCTTGGACTCGGACTACTTGTTGAATGCATCGGAGAAGGCGCAGGAGAATCCCGAGAGGATAACACACCATTAAACCTCCCCACAAGAACACGACAGTCCTCGGAGGAAGGCCTCTTCAGCTTGCGGAGGTCAAAAGACTTCGAGAAGTCCACGTCCGGCCGCAATAATGGCTTTGCCAATCTAGCGCACTCCAGATAACCCCACAACATATGACATGTTAAGAGTTCCTGAGATGACCTATCGGAAACTTCCGGGTGCTGCCTGAAAGTCTCGTGTTGAGCGAACTGGACCGCCGCATCAATCTTGGTATGCACCTTCTCGGGCGAAAGACACTTCGCCAATTTCCCCTCGGCCGACTCAGCTCTATCGGTGAGTTGGCCCAAAAACTCCTGAAGCTCTTTCTCTCTTACCAGCCCCTCAGCCTTCTCATTCTCAAGAGCAACAATTTGAGTCCGGAGAACCTCCTCGGATCCTTTCTTCTCTTTTTCCAGAAGGGTGATCCGTTCTTTGGCAGCCTTCTCGGACGCTTCCATCCGCTCGAATACCGAATCCGCACGCTTTAATTGAAAGTGCAAGTCCTCGTTTGCCTTTTGAGCTTCTTGCAGGAGAAAGTCGAGATCTGAAACCCGTGTTTGGAGCACATCCTCCTTCGTCTAACTCTCATTATCCTTATAGAGAAGGGACGTCACCTGCGCTCGGAGAAGCTTTACTTCTTCCCCCTCCTTATGGTACCCCTGCTCTATCACCCCCGCAGCGTCCCGAATTTTTCCAACCTATGAAGAGGAAAGAAAAAACATACGAATTTAATACTAATGACCTAAAAGAATGAAGAACAGAAATAAGGAAAATAAGAAACCAAGCTTACCATAAGGGTCATCCAGTTCAGGCTCGTGTGCATAAAATGGAACCCATCGGCAGAAGTGGCATTCGATGAAGCAAAGAACCGAAGAATCTTCTGAAAAGCATCCTTTAGAACTTGCATCGAAGGCAGATCTTCCAGATTACGAGGAGCCAACGGGGTTGGAAATGTGAGGTCCCTCGGAGAAAGCGTGACAGGGACATGATTCCTCGGAGGAAGGGTCCCTGGAATTGGCGTCACCACCTCCGAGTCGGTAAATACCGCCTGAGGACCTCCAGCAGTGGTAGACGGGCCCGCCTCCCCCAGCAGTGAGCTCAAAAGATCCACCTTAGTCTCCCTGTCTTCGAAGGAGGGATCAAACTCCCCTTGGATGTCCTCGGAGTCCCCCAATGAAGCCTCCGGACCGGGAACGTGAAACTGTGCCAAAAAATCTTCCTCTAAAAGAGATAACATACATGTATAAGAAGAGAGAATGAAACTAGAAAAAATTATCATACAAAGAGTAGAGAAGGCTTACTGAAGAAAGCGGACTCTTCAACCATCGGAGCCTTCCCTTATCTACAACACCTGCACCAGAAAAAAGAGCATCAATATATGAGCAAAACTCCTCAAAAAGTTTAGAAAATCTTACTAAAGATTAGCAAAAACGTACCGAGGGGGGTAGGTTCAGACACTGCCTTCTCCGAGAACTCCGGGACTATTGGAGACATGGGCTCAACTCTACGAGGAGAATCGGGAGACGTATCCCTAGAAGATATAACCACCATCTCCACAGTATTCCGGGCAGAACCACCCCCGCCAGTCCTCGGAGAGATCCCTTCTTTGGAAGCCCTTGGAGAGCTTCCCGTGTCGGACTCAGAGACTGGTACCAGAGCTAAACTCGAGTAAGGGCCCACCTGGCATAGTGGAACCGTGTTCTGAATCACCCCCGCAGCATCTATGAACAGACGGGTATGATCCTCGTAAGTTCCTCTTGCCTCCGGACCCATGTGCTCGCCCTCGGGAGCATTAACCTCCTCTTCATCATGATCACCCTCCTCCAGAACGTTAGAAACACAGCTCGGAACGGGCTCCACAGGACCCAGTTGCAAAAAATAATTCGCTAAAACACCCCCTGCACCATCCGAGAACCACCAAACAGTTATAAATTATTCTTATGTCAAAAGAAAAAACGAGAAAGAAAATAAGACACTTACTGAAAAGGTTCGGGGCATCAGAAGATAGGGACAATGGCCTCTCGATTGCATCGTCAGTAAATACCACGTAGTGGAGCCCGGATGTCTCGAACAACATCAGAAAATCGTCCGACTCCATCAGAAGTTGCTGTGAAATCACCGGAGACAAAACTACATCCTGATCCAAGGTACCCACGAGAGACGCGCCCTCTCTCCAGTCGAAAGGCATGTCCCATACGCCTTGAGCGGGCTACACGAAGAAGTGCCTGTTCTTCCAAACGATGTGCGAGCTGATTGACCCGTCCAGTATCCTCTTCGTGGAATTTTTGGTGTTATTCCGATGACGAACGTGGTAAAATGGATATCCCCCGGGTAAAACCACCACGTCAAAGATAGAAAAAAGTGGTCAACCCCACATTCTAGTCCATTCACCTGGAACCAGAAGACGTAGATGCAGAGAGCAGCAAACCCATTTGGAACCATCTGGCTCGGACTGATATTGCACGCCTTGAACACTTTACAGAAAAAAAGGCGGCATGAATGAGCGCCACCTGTACTCTACCTGGGCAAAATAAACTGTTACCATCCCCGGAGGTGGACGGCACGCCCTCTCGTCCTTCGTCGGAATTTGGAACACCATATTCTTCTGGAAGGCTCTGGTGGAGGTAAACACTCGGGATCCTCTCAATTTTGGCGAAGTCGCGAACATACACCTTCTTCAATTTAGGAACCCTAGCTTTTTTGGAGGAGGTGGCGCCACCCTATGCAACAGCGGAAGTCTCCCCTTTCCTTTTATGAGTGATAACTCCCGTCGGAAAGCCTCCCATACTCGCCAGAGAATCAACTGGAGCGGCGACTCCAGAGACGGTGGAAGCGGCGATGGGATCGGTATTGGTGGAGGAAGCCATATATGCAAATAGTAGAGAATAAGTGTTTTTTCCAAAAAAGAAAAGAGACGAAGAACGTGTGAAATTATTAAAAAATTAAAATACGATAGAAGAAGGAGAAGAGACGAAGAAGTTTTTTTGCTCTGGAGAAAAATTACCGCAAGAGAAGATGGTAAAAGTGAGAAGAATGGTGAATAGTCCTCCTATTTATAGCCCAAAAGTGACAACGGTCAGATGCTTTTTCAAACGTGGAGCATATTAAAAGCTCCACGTATCCGCCGCATCCGCGCGCCACGCCGTTACAAATCTGGCCGTTGCCAACGGTCAGATGTTTTGAACTTTGAATCTGGTCAACGACAACCTGCAACCTACGCCCCGAGATCTCCGCATTCTTAAAGACAGTACCCCCAGGGGTAATCAGGTAAATTCCCTACGATCCGTTTTTTTTTAAATAATTGTAAATATATACGCACCCCCTCGAAAAAATACCAAAACATAAATACATTAAAGGAAAAAATAGAAAAAGCCCCTCGCCTCACTGAGGACAGGAAATAAAATTTCCCTCGCCTCTACTAAGGCGATCGAAATTTGGGGGGGCTAATGTTAACCGTAAAAAAATAAATACGGGATTAAAAAGAATAAAGAATATTAGTCCTAAATATGGGAATTAATATATGGATAATACTATTGTTACGAGTACTTCCGATGAGATGTAACCACCTCCCACGAGGAGGCCCTCGGAGAATTACAAATTTGCATGGTCACTGACCTAAAAGCGGTACAAAGGAATGCCCGAGGAGACACAAAGCATCCCATGGAAAGTCAACGATGAGTGAAGAAAAGATATCCACGTGGCGTCGGAAAAATAACAAAACCCGATGAATCCATGCGACTCGGATATCCATCAAATGCACCACGAGGAACCACAAAGGACCCCGAGTCCCATAACCTCACGAGAACACTTCCTTGCTAAACACTCCTCAACATAAACTGCCCTCGGAACATCACTCCAAAGACCAAATCACAGAGCAAAGCCAGATCTAAGTACAAAAGCCACTGGAAAGCCCACTACGAGGACTCCGAGGCAAGAAAATATCACTTCACGAAGGCTAAGTCAAGCTCTTGGAGACCACGCCAAGCCCTCGGAGACCAAGTCAAAGCCCTCAGAGACCAAGTCAAGTCCTCAAAAACCAAGTCAAAACCCTCGAAGCCCAAGTTAAAGGTGAAAACTAGCCCCTCGGAGATCCCCAGCACCATCAGAAGAAGTAAAGATCGGCCTAGTCAGCATCTAGTAGATTAGAGATATACTTTATCTTAATTCTTTTACATTTTTACACATGCATAACGACACATGTACCATACTAAAACACATGCATAAAGACATTTGTCCTTAAATAAACTCTATATAAAGGGAGGTGATCAATTGAAGAAAATAGAACAGACAGACAATCCTACACAGACAAAACTAAGTAAAGTTCAGTGAATAAAGGAAGGATTATTCTCGTATTTTCTATCTTTGTACAATCAACGTTTTTTTAACCCCGGGTAAAGCGTTCCAACCCCTAAATTATTCCGTTAATTAGGTTATAATATCCAACCTGCTAACAAATTATTTTTGATATTACTTGTTTGTGTATATTCAGACACGTAAACATAGCTTTTCATTAATATTATTCAACTTACACGTAAGCATAGCTTGAATAATCTTGAAATTCTCGCGCTCAAATCCCCACACCGGTTGTAGAACCTAACGCGTCAGGTAGGAGTTCTATCCATTTGCTTACAATACTATATCGAGGTGGTGTTTGTCTTTGTGGTTCATTTCGTCGTGAATGTATAGGGTTACAATCCTGATATTCTCGCATGCAAATTGTATATGCGTGATTTTAAAGAAACGACAAACAAAACGGCACAAGGATTCAAACTTAGTTCAAAGATTAAAAATCTTATAAAGATCTACATAGTAGATTTCACAACCTAAGTTGCATGGTCAGCTCATCGACCAAAAAATTGCACAGAGGACAAACTATGATTTGTCAACCCAGTATTTTTACTGATCTGACAGTTGTTGAGGTTATAAAAATTATCTACATAATGCAAAAACTCAAAGAGCGAAACGAAGAGAGTGTTGGCCTATTTATAGATGATGAGTGTGGGAAGTATGCAATTCTAATGCCTACTTTACCTATTATTTTGATCATCTTTGTAGCATTTCATTGGTTTAGGTTTTGTTTTGTTATTTTATAGTATGGAGTTGAGTCGGAGAAAAATGAGGCAAACTAGTTAAGGATTAAGGATGAATTGAGCTTACAGGTGATGAGAGGGCAAAATGGGCATCACTTGTTCACGCGAAACTTGCGTCATATCACACATTGTTAACGCTTGGGTTGTAGTCCTAAACATGATCACCAACATCTATATAGAGAGGCACTACGAGCACCTTAACACTAGAACCAGATGTTATTAGTGCGTGCATGCATGATGTAGGTGCACGACTTGCTCCTAAGTAACGTGTGAGACGACATGTATACGAGCTATAGGGCAACATGTACATGGGAGAAAAACTATAAAAGAAGGGGGAGTTACTTCTCAAAATGCATCACGAAAAATAACAAATACACCATGCATAGCAAAAGACACTCTTCCAATCAACCATTGTGATCATACTATGGAGGAAAGGTGATTGAAGCGAGATCACAATAATTTGGAGTGGAGGAAAGGAATATTTGAGTATATGTACTTGTTGGATCTTGTTTGTTTTATGTTCTACATTATAGAATTAGCGATTGATGGTTTTTGAGAAGATAATATATTGATGTTAAACTATTATGTATTACCCGAATTATGTATTAGGGATTGTTAACACAACTCATGCATAGTAGTTCACATAAACAATCTTTAAATCTTCATGTAGCTCACGCTAAGTGGTGTTTGAAATAATAACCCACTTAAAACTTTTCTAGAACCCTATTCCGACCTTTGACACAATGGAAATTGGAGGATCTATTTGATCTAACGATTTTATTCATTAAGGTGTTAGAGGAGTAATTGGGTATTGTAAAATCAGGCATTATCAATCAAGGGAAGTTAAACATGAAATCAATAGTAAGAAAGAATACATAGGTAC
Organism: Linaria vulgaris; assembly: GCA_948329865.1. Lineage (NCBI taxonomy): Eukaryota > Viridiplantae > Streptophyta > Magnoliopsida > Lamiales > Plantaginaceae > Linaria > Linaria vulgaris. The sequence continues at coordinate 60,172,500 of OX415251.1, read as the reverse complement.
ACTGGTATTTTGTATATAAAGTTCATGTATCAATATGATAATAAGCTCAGATTCCTAGATACGGCGTCGAAGGTGATATCAGGGATGATATCTAGAACCTTCCATGTAGGGGATGATGTTAGAGGTGATGTCGGGCATTTTGTCGGATGTGATGTCAAAGGGTACGTCAATGATATATGTCGGAGATATATATCAGGTGTTATATCGAATATGATATCGGGTATGCTCGATATCGGGTGTACAATGTATGCGGATAATTAAAGCTTACCTTGATTAGCGGAAACCAGGTATTTATAGACCTCGGGATGCGGGAACCGCACACGTGACACACATGTGAGTTGTATTATATCGAATATCACATTCGATATGTACATCGAGGGCCATCCTCGATATAGACCAAATATGGGCATGGGCCCATGAGCCGACCCAATACGGAAAACACCCATATCGATTTTGAAGATATTTCGGTTTCTTTAATAGCCAAAGTTCAGATTTAGTTTGTTTAAGTAATATTATTTACAAAAAAGTAAGAAAAGAAACAAAACGGTAAGAATGAATCACTTAAGTTTGGGGGTATTATTAGAAATATAAAAACAAGAATAATAATAATTATTCTTTATCAACTTAATTAATAATTACTTTTTTTGTTTTGTTTTTATGTTTTGTTTATCTAGTCAGAATGTCAATGTGGTAAAAAAAAGTCAAAATCTCCAATTGATGAGTCAACGGCAGTCTACGTGTGTATTTGGGGGCAGCGATTTTGCAGCTCCGCCACAAGGTACCATATTTGAGGGAATTTTGAAACATATGATACCATTTACTTAGACGGTCAAGTACTAAATTTGCCAAGTAGACAACTTACGACACATTTGGTTGCCCTTAACAACCCATATTAATTAAATAATGTGGGTTTATACCACATTTGGTTGGCAAATAAAAGGTAGAAGGGGCCCAACATAAATTGCCTTTTTGGAGCATTTTCCAAGATAACTAATCTCACCCCCTCCCCCTATGATAATTTAATGCCACAACCACTAACTTCAGCCACTCAAGTTAAATACCATTTTGCCCCCACTTTTTCAAAAAAATTTACATTTTTCTACCCCTAAAAAGGTACTTACATCACAATTGAGTGACATAAAGTAGAATCACGAATTACGAAGCAACTTAAGGGTAGTTTTGGTAATTCACGAAATTATGTGGATGTGTATGTGCAACCAAACATGAGTTTTAGTAAAATTAAAGGCTACAAGGTGGGATTTTTTTTTGCAACCAAATGTAAGATTAATTATTTTATTTAATATAATCTTGACACTAAATTATATGGATTTTAAGCTCACGGGGCAACCAAATGTGCCGTTAAGGTACTAAGTAGAATTTTTTCCTCTAAGGCCTAGTTTGTTTCCCCGGAAAATGGGGGAAAAGGAAAAAAAATAAGGAAAATGAGGAAAAACAGGTTTTGCAGGAAATTCCTTAGGGAAAATAAAATATTTTCCTTTCTTTTCCTGTCTTTGGCTCATAATGACTTTTCAGGGAAAATTCTTAAGCTTTTTTGTATTTCTTACAATCTAACCGTTTAAAATTCATAATTATACTTTATACTTTGAAATATGCATTAAAAACAAAAAAAGAAGTTATATTAATTTCGTTAATATTTTTACTTTTGAAATTCTCCTTGAAACTACTTTATGTAAAATATCAGTAACTTGCAGAACTTTATTTCATACGTACTATGATAATTATCTTTAAATATGTGTTATATATAATATAATTAAAAGAGAAAAACTTGTGCAACGGAAATAAAAATAAAACTGAGATATTTACTCACCTTATGTAGATGAAGAAGATTGATATGTATAATTAACAAGATACAATTTAGTTTATATAGAGACTAACAAACGAAAAATTTGTTTAAATTGGTGAGAAAACAAAACTTTTTAAATTTTTTGAAGAGATTGGGAAAGTTTTGATGAATTTTTCCCACATTTTTTTAGGAAGTGAGATAAAATTTTAAAATGGGAGATAAGATTTCACACCCTGGTTTTTCTCTCCTTTCCAAGATTTTCTCTTATTTTCCTCTCTTTTCCAAGATTTCATTTCTTTTCCAGGAAAAATTTTAAATTACCAAACAGTAAGAAATAAAGATTTTCCTTCAAAATTTTCCTTTTCCCCTATTTTCCGGGGAAACAAACTAGGCCTAAGGCACCAGAATACTAGAGTTACTATAGAACTCTCAAAAGTAAGGTCAAAACTCAAAACATATTTAAATTTGTGAAAAAACCTCGTACTATTCATTCATTCATTCATTCATAGGTTTATCCATTTGTTTCCACTTTCCACTGTACTTAAATGCTCACTAAGAAGTTGTACCTTTTAAACATTGGTTTAATCGTCGAATTTGGTTTTCTCACACCCCACTTTATATAATTATATAAAGCACTCGCTCGGTTTATCAATTGCTTCTTCAGTCTCGTGAAATCAATTAACAATGTCAGCTGCTGCTTTGTGTTCTCCGCTATCTTCTCACTACTGTCTGCAGGTGATTTGCACACACACACACACACACACACACACACTGATATTCATGATCATCCCCCTTTTCTTTTGTGTGTGTGTGTGTTTACTGTTTAGTTGAAAATGAATATATATCTTGTGTTTTGACAATAGGAGAAGAAATTGAGGATCGCAGTGCAATCGGCCAAGGCGAATCAGGCACCGCGTTTTCCGTTACTCAGAGTTGCCGCCGCTAACTTATCTTCTTCGTCTCTGGACACTGGTCAGTTATCAATATCATCTAGTACTCTAATACTAGCACTAGGTTTAGCAGTATCGCTTATTGGTTGATGGTGTGTTGTTGTTGTTGTTGTAATGACCCTAGGTTTGACCACTGAACTCGACGCAGTTAAAACCTACAGTGAGATAGTTCCTGATACTGTTGTTTTTGATGATTTCGAGAGGTGGGTGGTCGCTCAAACTTCTCATACAATATTTCGGCCTATAATTTTTATTATGTTTTTCATCATTTGGATACAAACATACATACATACAGGTTTCCTCCTACTGCTGCCACTGTTAGCTCGTCCCTACTCCTCGGTATTTGCAGCCTGCCTGATACTAAATTCAGGGTAACTTTTATTCTCAAGAAACCAGATTGGGAAATGTTTAATCTTGTAATGGATTGGTGTTCCGTTGGGTTTATGTTTTATCTCTAATGATTACACATATATTTCTGATTTGTAGAGTGCCGTGGACACTGCATTGGCTGATTCAGAGTGTTATGGCTTAGATAGATCTGATGACCGCATGTCTTGTTTCATCAACAAGGTACGTCTTTAAGATCCACACGTGTAGGAATCATATTTTGTCTGGCAATTTATTTATTATCAACTGACACCATATCCTTCAATTTTAATATCGAGATTATAGGCTTTGGTAAATGTTGGAGCTGATCTTGCAAAGCTTGTTCCTGGTCGTGTTTCAACTGAAGTCGATGCTCGTCTCGCATATGATACTCATGGCATTGTTCGGAAGGTGACTATTTTATTGGAGGCGTCCATTACACAAGCTTTGCCCCCTTAATTCGTTTCTAGCTCAAGTGTGACTACAACAATAACTTGGAAATACTTTCTATCATTTTTGAATCTCTTACCCACATATATTTTGTACTTTATGAAATGGTTTTACACTATGAATGAAATTCAAGGTATAATTTTTGTTTGTCTTAGATGCATGCAACAACCCATTGCCATTGCTTTCTATCAAAATTATAGCATTTAAACTCACTTCTGGGTGGATTCATTAGCATGATCTCATTCTCACGTATTCAGCAAGATCAATGTGAAGCTATAAAGCCTGCTAAAACCTGGCACAACTCTCTGGTCCATGAGTATTGTATACGGCACTGTTTCTGCTAGCAGTAAAAAAATCACAATACAGTTGGTTACTTATGTGACGTTCAATTATATACATGCCTTTGGAGTTTATGTCAAACTGACTTTTACTGAGAACAACTTCTTTCAGGTACATGACCTTTTGAAATTGTATCATACCATTGGTGTACCTCCGGAGCGCTTGTTGTTCAAAATTCCCTCAACTTGGCAAGTAAGTGATACTGACTACTGTGCTTTCCCAGAGAACCACCTGTTTGGTTGGTCTTTCCACACTATATTTCTCTCATAATTATAGTTTGCTCATTCGTTTTATGGTTTGTAACATTTTCTAGGGTATTGAAGCATCTAGCTTGCTTGAGTCTGAGGGCATACAGACACATATGACTTTTGCCTACAGGTGTGTCATGGCATTTGGTTATCTTGTACTTCATGCCATATATTAACGCGCAATGGGAATTGGGGAGGTGATAGGTGTTCTCGTTTACTTGTTAAATGGTTTCTGTTTAGTATTTGCAAATGTGAGGTTTTTTATTTCTTGTTTATTTATTTTGTCTTTTACTCTATTCTTGTAGTGGCTTAAGAGGGTTGGGAATCATCTGGCATTCTTGAACTGCCCTGCAATAAGAATTTAAACTTAGATCTGAATAGATTGTAAAGTAAAGATATAAACAGATTACACGTCGAAGCACTGGGTAGCTATCAAAGTGCTATTTCTTATTTGTCCATGGACAGACGATTCTTATCTGAAATGACAGCTTAAAGTGGTTTAACTTGAGATGGGTCTTACCCTAATACCCTGAAATGCTATTGTGATGTCTTGTTCTTATATGTACCCAAAGAAACTAGAAGATGGTTTTGATCCCTTTGCCTCGTAGTTGTGTATGTCTCGCGTAGTGAAATATTCCACCATGCTATTACTCATTATAAAACCATTTTGAATCTTTTTCCTGTTGGTCGAAGTCAGGCAATATTGCGGCTCATGATATACTTCATGAATGCATGTGAAATATCAGTAAGGAAGCCGCAGAAAAGTGGGTTAGAAGGTTTACGGAATTTCGTTGAATCAAGCATGTTGAATGAGATGCATAATTCTGTCAATGGCTCCGTTCCGGCAACTTGTGTTGATCATTCATCTAATGTCTTAGTGATTAAAGAAGTATAAAGACAAAACCTTTGTACTTTCTAAAAACTGAATATTTTAGTTCATGCTTGATGTTTTTCTTGACAATTCTCATCGCATGTTTTATGGTTTGAATAAATTTGTTAGTATTTGCTGCATATGTCAGTTTCATAGTGTCTTTCAATCTTCTCCTGTGCCACATCCCTACATGAGTAATGAAAACTCCCTCTAAGTCTGATGCATGTTTGGATTACGTCAAGTTTAGTATGAAGGTTTTCTTACTGTATATATTCCGTAGTTTAAATTGCTGAGACTTCCTTGCAACAGATCTAACACCATCGTTCTTATCTATCGACAGTTTTTGCCAAGCTGCAGCTGCCGCTCAAGCTGGTGCTTCTGTTATCCAAATCTTTGTTGGTCGTCTGAGGGTAATATGTTCAACTATTTTATGCATGATGGATCGACTCTTTCACTTTTATGATAAAAATGTGTGATTCTTCTGTGACGTAGGACTGGGCACGCAACCATACTGGTGATTCCGAAGTCGAAACTGCTCTTAAAAGAGGCGAAGATCCTGGATTGGCGTTGGTCAGTCAAATGAGCTGTTAATCTTTATCTATCGTTGTGAACTGCATCCCTTGTTTTGGACTCGGCTGCATTCCACATGCTGTTCCTAGTTCAGCTCATTTTGCTAACTGCAACCTCACACATTGAACCCTGACATATTCAAGCACGCACAGTAAAATCTCACTTAAATAAAAACCAAACCCCAAACTCTAACAATTATGGTGTGAACTAAATTTCATTCACAGATCAATTATGTTCAAGTGTATAGTAACTCTTGAACTGATGCTAATGTTGAAGTTTATCTGTTTGTTATTTTAGGTGACAAAAGCCTATAATTACATACATAAACATGGGCATAAATCCAAATTAATGGTGGCGGCCATTCGGAACAAACAGGATATCTTGAATCTTCTGGGGTAATTACTCTTGATGGAGCACGTTGTACACTCTGTCAGTAATTGTCTGTTACTTAACAATATAATGAGTTCTCCTTTATAGGGTTGATTACATAATTTGCCCATTGAAGATATTACAGTCTCTAGAGGAATCTGTGACACCTCCTGATGAGAAATATTCTCTTATGAGTAGACTATCCCCACAATCTGCTGCTGCCTATAATTTTACTGAGGAAGAGGTATGGTTTCTCATTTTGACTTCTTACTATTTGCAGAAACCTCTATTTGTTAGATGTAAGTGGAACCTAGACGGTCACGACGCAAAAGAAAATCTCAACATAAAAGGCAAATAGTTACATTACATAGAGAATATCTTGAATGCGTTTAACTATTTGAGTTCGGTTTACGCAGAGACACTTCTTACTGCTTTAGTTTTATTGGAAAGTTCACAACCTTTTGTGCATGGATCTACCTGTGTTAAGATTTTACCCCAGCTGGCTATATGCATTATGAAAATCAAATCATTACAAGTAGACAGGAATGACAAACATACATCCCTGGTCTTTCAGATGGGCCATGTCTTCCTTTCAATTTGTATCTAAAACGAGGGATGCTATCAATCTGTTTATGCAACTTGAAAGGTTACCTGATGTCATACATTGATGTATCTGTTTCGTTCATCAAACATCATATGAGAATTTTGTGCTACGATGTTCTTTGCCATTTAGACCAAATTATTTCACTTCAAGACTGAAATCACTATAATGGAGAAATGTTATTTGCGAATTCCACCAGTGCCCGTGTTCTTAGTTAAATGGCCATCTTACTAATGAGTAACCTATATAAATAACAAATTGCATATATTTCGTATCAGTTCTTAAATTTGGATTTATGTGGCTCAAATAATCAGCGTGCTGATTAATTGGTTCGAGGAACCTGCATGCTGGAGTACATCTAAAGGCCAAGAAAATGCACATGGGTCTCCAACATGGGGAGCCAACACTGATGTTTTTCACTTGTCTGTGTTGTGCATAATGAGATGTTTAATTTTGCAACGGGTTCTTTAGTAGTTGCCTCATTTCTCCTATTTCATCCTTGCATTGGATAGATTTTTGTGCACAAAATGGAGTCATAGAAGCCTTATATTTCATTAAGGCTCATTCACATTGTATAACCTTCCTTTCTCAAAAAATTAAAAAGAATAATCAGTAGCTCAATCAGAAGACACCGTGGGTTGTGGGACTGAAAAAGTGAAATAAATGGAAGTTGCAATGGTAAAGATCAACTATGATAATATTTGGGCCAGTTTCACTTCGTCAATTATTTAACACTGTAGATATAAGTGATAATCTAGAATGTTTTTCAGCTTGTGAAGTGGGATCAGTATAGCTTTGCCTCGGCTCTAGGTCCTGCAGCCGTGGAACTTCTAGCTGCAGGAATGGATGGATATGCTAGCCAATCACAGCGTGTAGAAGAATTATTTGGGAAGATGTGGCCACCACCAAATGTGTAGAGAATGAAAGATTGTATCATGGAATCAAGAATTCGTTGGCTTGGCAGAATAAGGTAACTACTGCTCACTCGAAACTCTGAGAACTACTGCTGAGAATAGAGGGTTGTTCGCTGGATGTCGTACTCTGTTCTATATATATCCGGTGCGCAAAACTATGTCTTTTAGTTTCTTCAGAACTGAGTCGTTTAAACAGCAATTAGAATTTGGCTATTTCGTACTTTGTTTTACTATTTCGTCAAGAGTTAATGTATTTGACAATTGTTACATGTGCAAACTGATTGCTTTATTTGTCATGCAATGTTTGTGGAGTCTTGTACAAAATATGATTTGGCTGTTATCAACAAGACTATCTTTCCAGTAATAAGATTGTTTTCCTGGATCAACAGCTCTATATAGATAGATGAACTGAATTATGGTTGCGAAATTATGGGGACTTGAGCTGGAGCTCTCAATCGAAAATATATCCAAAGATGGTGATATTTTTTTTTACTCAATACGCGTTGAGCGTGCACTGAATCAACCCAAGGCTTGGCCTATCTGGTTGGTGCGCATTCATATACTAACCACCGGACAAATTAAACTAGCTAAGAAGCTGAACAAGGAACTATGAATAAGAAACTATGAATTCTGTTTTGGGCAAGTAAACTGAAGACCAAACCCAACTCAGCTGTAAAGTTGGCTAATTTTGCACTAGATTTGGTATATTCAAGAAAATGCAACTCCGACTAAATAGCCCACTCGTTTGATCGGTTTAGGGTTGAGGTTTACAATTTTATTTGAGCGAATCCTAAGTGCTAAATTTGATATCTAAATTTGCTGCTAAACTCATCGATTTGAACGGGTCAAAAGCAATGGTAGTGGTGACGTTGGATTTTTTGGGCCAGTTTGTTTTTGTTTTGTCTTTTCTTTCTTTTTTAATTTGTTTTATCAAAAAAAACAATTTAGAAAATATTTTTTGGCCTCTGTAAAATATATACACATATTAAGGAGTGCGCAAAGTGTCAAGTAATTGCAACTTAAGAGTGCAATGTGGTGTCATTTTAATTTAGAAGTGCAATGTGTCAAAAATTGACACTTTAGGGGTACAAAGTGTTTTTGACCCGATTTTAACTCATATGAATTGACATAAGTATAATATTAACGTTTTCGAGCACAGACTTTTGTGTCATCTGGTCAAGAGAGTTAATTTCCATTACTATAATGTAAAGATATTATTATTTAAGTATTCAACAATTCCTTCTTTTCGATAGAATACTCAATATTTGTCAAGTATGATAAAATAATTTTCAAACAATATTGTTCGATTCAAAGAAAATTTGTCGGGGTATAAATGTGGATAAATTATCAAAATAATATTTTGTGCAAAACTTTATGTTAAAATAACACTTTTCCATAAATAATTGTCAAACTATTATCATCTAGCCAAATGTGATGCGTGCACAAAACTCAATTATCAAAATACACTCAATATAAAACTAATTATTAAAATACTACTCTCCAAAATAATTATTTAAATATCATTATTTTTGTCACATGTAATGTTGTGTGGACATCATATTAATAACTTCATAATTTCTCAAATAAAATCAAGATTAAGTTTCCATGTGTACAAATATTTTTGTTTATAATTTTTCAAAACAGAGTCAATACATCCATGTAATAAATTTATGTGTCGCGTAACTGAATAAACATTATATTATATTTGTCGATTATAGTAAATTTTTGTGTCCCATAATTTAATGACATTGGTCCCCACTTATTCTATTTACTATCATGAAAGATCCAAGCATTTTCTCTGATATTTTTCCAAACTCGAAATACCATGCATGGCAGCAATTTGAATTTTTTGTATTAATGACTACAGTAAATCGCAGTAAATCCTTTGTATTTACTATATTATACAGATGTTTATATATTAATAATCTATTATGTCAATAAATCTTTAATTTCTTTTGTAGTATATGTACGTGCATATATATGGACTTTATTCAAAAAGATTAGAAACTATCAATATTTGTACACATGGCATTTTTATTAAAAATTACAAAATTATACAAAAACAATTTGCATGTAAGAGTAAATAGAATATGCTATTTTGACACTTATTTTTGGGAGAGTGGTACTTTGACAATTAATTTTGTAGAGATAGTTATTTTGACAATTTAATTTTGTACACTTGGCATCACTCGTGGCAAGAAGAAGATATTTCTATAATTATATTCAGAGAGTGTAGTTTTAGCAAATAGTTTTGTAAAGAGGGTTATTTTGACAGTTCATTTTTAAATATTGTACTTTAGGAAGTCGAGCTAGCAAAACTACAGTCTTTAAGCTCTTAGGACTACAAGCGCCTTGAGCTTTATTAGAAGAGTTGCGCCTTACTTATATACAAGTAAGAAATAAGGCTATCTATCAAAAAAAAAGTAGGAAATAAGGCTAACATAGACATCAATCTCTAGCTTGCGTATAGACATGGAAGTCATGTATGTTAGTAGAGAAGATGGGGTCGACTGGGATGTTCTTAGCGCACATAGGCTGCTTTCATAATCTACGAGCGAGTTTCCCACAAGGTCGGTAGTACAAGGTAGTTGTGGGGTTTACAAGGTGTGTAGTATGATAGGTCCAAGTTTCAGTATCAGTTGCAGTCGGGCGTACGACTCACTAGATTGCAACAATATAACGATAAATATGAAATCTTGTTCTAGTAGTGATGATATAATTTCTCTTGTGTGTATAAAATAATGGAAGTATAATTCGTACATAGGTGGACTCACCTATTCCCAAATCGAGAAATAAAATAAATGATGACATTTAAAAATACTAAGTTTCTTGATATATTTTCCTAGTTTTTTTCTTTTCCCATTTGAACGTAAAAAATGGGGGGACTTTATATAGATAATGTGAACGACTCGTATCTTGGTTCTCTCGAATGGTGGCGAATGTGTAATCGAATGAGATTTTGACAGGTGTTCCTTAGGGGTGTTGAGTTTGTGTTGATCTTGAAACATGATAAGTCTTTTGAGGTGTCATTGTCAGCATCGTGTTTCTCTTCGTGTTGATCTTTAAACATGATAAGACTTTCGAGACGTCTTTGTCAGCATCGTCTTTCTCTTGAGTGCTACTTTGTACAAAAGAGTGCTTTCATAATTTATTTTCGAGATGTGTGGATCCTACTATTATCAAAAGTCTCCCAATTCTCCTTGCGAATACGAGGGGAATTTAAAGCGTTAGGGGTGGGGGGAGGGTCTAATGCGTCGTAACTTTTCATTTTCTGAACGCATCCATTCGATGCACTTGTTAAGGTTAGTTATGGAACTTTCAATGTGGTGTGACCTTTGGAGTTTGATCAGACACGTGCCATTTTCCAAAATGATCCTTTTTAGGTGGGAATTATATAATGTCTTTCCATCGCCTATATAAAGGGTTTTGGGCCGCGACTTCACATATCACAAGACAAGTTTGTCTTTTTCTCCCAAAGCTTTCTACTTCTCGCTTATAACCTTTCTCTCATATCACTAGCAATTAACTTTTTCTCGTGAGATTCCATGGCCTCTGATACTCCTGTCGCTGTGATTTCTTCTGAGGGAGAGAATCTGGCTCTATTGGGTACTGCGACGGCTGAGGATGTGATGTTTGGAGTCGTAGAGGAGATTTCTTGGCAGAGCAGTCGACGTGGGTCATCTTCAAGGAAGAAGAGGTCAGTGGAGGCAGAACTTAATCATGTGATGGTGTGCAATATTCTTTCGATTGCTTTGGATAAGTATGTAAGGGATAAATTCAAAGAGTACGTCGTGGATACATCGGCGATGAACTTTAAGGCTCCTCTTCTCTCCGAGCGGGCTAATAATCTTATGGCTGAATACATTACCATTTACGAGGCGCAGATCAAGGCGGGCTTACGAGATTTAGCAACGTATTTCGGGCATGCGGGTTATCCCCTGGTCAAGTGACGCCCAACGGTTACATGTGTTTGGTCTACTTCATCTTTGTGTGTTTGTTGAAAGGGGTCATATGTTCAGTGGAACATTTCTTTGCTGTGTACGGGGTAAGTTCTTCGTCCTCGAGGGCTTCTTTTTATTATTTTACCCCTTGAAAAATGAATTTCCAATTTTTGGGCAATACCTCTTCATCGTTTTGGAACTGGAAGAGCCGTTATTTGTTTGTTCATCCTTCAGGCGCGGCATGTGTGGTTCCCTATGTGTGGCAACAGAAGCCCTTGGTTCAAAATTCCAAACGTTTATGGGCGGTTCGTACTCGGTGGGGGCATTGGCTTAGCACCAGTGCTCCCGTCTTTGAAGGGGCATGCGAGGTAGGATTTAGAGCAAAAAGGTTTATACTCGGTCGTTACAACTTACGACGTGCTCTCATGCTAAACTATCAGGTGGCTATGATTATGGTCAGGCTTCAGCAGGCGGGCGAAGTGTTAGAGTTCCATGAAGGTTTTCTTTATGCGAACCCTTTTTTTTGTAAGTTGTCCTTCTTTATCTCTCATCCTCTTCCTTTTGTTTAGTTTCAGAGGCTGAAATGGACGTCCATGGTCGGATGGCTTTTTCGATGGATCCTTCGCTCTCTTTGTCGTGTCTTATGGGCGATTAAGCGATCGAGTCATTTTCGAGGAAGGCTGATCAAATAACGTTCATCTTTTCCTCTCCCACCCCTTCCACTGGGGGTACCTCAACTTTTCGTTAGGATCGACTCAAAATTTTCGTAGCTTGGAGGGCATTCCCTGTCAGTTATCGAGCGAGGGTTCTAGTTACGTTTTTCGCTCATCGGGTGCAAGGATGGGGGCATCGGGTTATTTTTCTTTTTTGGGCATAACAGATGACCTTTCCCTTTTTACGGTGATGCCAGGGAGTTTAGAATATTGTCGGTTGTACCTATGCGGGTTGCGCAACGAGAGGGATATGGAGTTTTTACTCCCTTTCTCTACCTTGAAGGATGTCTTTAGTAAGAATGCTTGTGAGGTATGCCTTTCCCTCCTTTTTCTTTCTAGGGCGTGGTCTTCTAAGGATTGTTTCTTCCATTTGATTTATTCACTCGCTCTTAGGTTTAAATATAAATAGTTGTCACTTTTGGTGGAGGCTATAGGGGAGCGATTCAGGACTGTCCCTTCGAGTTACCAGCACTATGACGATGTTGTTAGGAGTTGAAGTTGGCTTTAGGGGAGGCTCACAATCAATTGGAGCATAACGAAATGGAGATAAAGGCCCTCTGAGTTATGTGTACCTGGAGTTGCTACGGAAGTAATGAGGTGCTTAGAAAGGAACTTGGAGGCTATGAATGAGAGGTCAGCTAGTTGGAAAGTTTACTTTTTCATCTCGGTCAGTCGAGAGAGCTTCTTCAAACTACTAGAGTGGAGTGGGGTGATTTTAAGCGCCATTTGATGGATTTAGGTCGTCGGTTCAGGGAGAAATTGGCAAAGGCTCGAGCACTTGCCGCACTGGGAGCGCTAGAAACGAAAGGCTTAGATAAACCCTTTTAGCGAAGAAGCACGACAACTATTGTTTATGGGCTATGGTATTTGCCAGGACGTGGTCCAGTCGATGCCTGGCTTTCCTAGTGACTTGGTGATTCTGAGGTTAGCGGTTGATCCTTTCCTGGACGAGCTCGTAGATCCCCGAATATTGATGGCGACTGGTTCGAGCAGATCGGGTTGGATTGAATTTGACAATGATTTCCTATCGAGACCTGTTCCCTTAGGGGTCCCTACAGCAGAGGCGTCTGACAACGTGCATCGAGCCGCCGTTCGATAAGGAAAATATCATGTCTCTGACTAAGAGCGAAGTTTTTGGTACCATCGCATTTTTTTTAGGCTTCTTCCTATCCCCCTTTGTGAAGTTGGGGTTTAGTTTCTTTATATATAAAGATAATATAGGTTTTTGTGGGAGGGCTTTTGAGGATCCATGAATAAAATGTTTGGGGTATGTATGATGTCTTTTCTTTGTACTTTGTTTTTCTTAGCAAGCTTTCTTTTTCAACTTATCCTATAGGAGATTTATCTGGACACTCGTTTCACTCCCTTCAATAATGCACGCAGTGTTTTTGTCTTTCTTATTCAATGCTCCTGTCTTTTCTTCAAATTTTTTTCCGCTTATCTCGTCTTTACATTTACTAAAGGGATAAGCCTCTTACTGCACTTGGCTATAGTCACGGGCTTATGCTCAGATCTGGTGGCCTCGCAGACGCGGGTTTCTTGTCATATTTTGAAGGGGAGAACTTCGAAGGGAGTCAAACTTTGAGGTGAGATACATTCTCTTTGGGATTGTTTATCTGGGATTAGTTTTCTTCTTGGTTGTCATGAGCAAAAGAGGGTCATTGTATTCAATAAAATAGTCATTTTGTGGGGTCTTTGGGTCTACTTTGAGAGGGCATTATGCGCAAGAGCAACTGTTGAAATTGACATAAAATACCTTCTGGGTGAAAGATTATGACGTCTATTCTCTAGGAAACAAGGAAAACTTGCATAGCGATGTCCTCAACTTCATTTGCTTTTGCGGGTCGTTTTGTAGAGAGCGAAAGGCCGAAATTTCCCACAGACGGCGCCACTTTGATATAATTTCTCTTGTGTGTATATAATAATGGAAGGATAATTCGTACATAGGTGGGATGGCCCATTCTCGAATCGAGGAATAAAGAAAATGATGACATTTAAAAATACTAATGTTCTTGATATATTTTCCTAGTTATTTTCTCTCTCTCTCTCTCTCCCCCCCCCCCCCCCCCCCCCCCCCGCTTTTATATAAAAAGGAGGGGGCGGGGCTTTATATTGATGATGTGAATGGCTCGTATCTTGATTCCCTAGAATGACGGCGAATGAATGAGATCTTAAAAGGTGTCCCTTGGGGGTGTTGAGTTTGTTAAATAGGATAAGACTTCCGAAGAGTCTTTTTCAGCATCGTCTTTCTCTTCGTGTTGATCTTTAAAGATGATAAGACTTTCGAGGCGTTTTTGTCAGCGTCGTCTTTCTCTTGAGTGCTACTTTGTACGAATTAGTGCTTTCATAATTTATTTTCAAGATGCTTGGATCCTACTATTATCAAGTAGATTATGCGTTGTCTAAGTTTTCATCAATTTGTTTTCATGGTCTTCGTGTTGTGTAATATGAGGAAATCGAGTTGCGCTTATAGGCGATATAATTGAAAAAACAAGTTTTCGTGTTAGATAAAATTTGTAAGTTTGAGTATTAGCAAGAGATATCTTATAGGACGGTAAGATAGACTCCAGAGTGTCAGAAAACAATCTTTTGAGCTTCTTTACCGAACATCAGAATCCAAGAAAACTTGTCTTTTTGGTTGAAGAATCATAGTAGTAGGGAAAGATGGATTCTAAAGGACCAGTTCGAATAATGAAAATAAGGAGAAATTCCCTATCGAGATGCAACTTGATATGTGCACATAATTGTGACAGAGGATTGTGTAAGAAATTATGCAATATCTCCTAGGCCAGCGTTTGTGCCAAAGGGACAAATTTGGCTACCGGTGCAAGAGCATGATTCATGACAACGACGACTCGCGTTACCTGATGAGTAATTTGTTGCAGAGTCTGGAGGTTATGACTTCTTTGCTCCTTAGTTTGTTGTTCCTCTAATGTGTTGGGATCAATATATTCATTGTTAGGAGTAGTGTCTCCATGTTGATGTGTAGCAGCGATCGTGGTGGCCCTATCAATAGTCTCATTTGATCTTGCCACTGGTGAAAAGCGTAAGTGTTTCTTCTATAGCGCATTTAGTAATTTTCCACATACAAAGCAACTAATGAGGTGTAATTTACTAACTAATCACTCCATGTCAGACGAATCGAAGCTCCCTATTGGTTTTGAGCTAGCTTTGAGTTTAGAAAACGTGTACTGAAAAACATGATATTTGTAGGTCAGGGCTGACTAGATCTCCGCACTTCAATGTCTAAGTCAGATGATGTCCATTGAAGGACAAGCCTATAAGTGGGTTATAGTTCGTGTGAAATAATGGAAACGAAAGCTAGGTAAATATACAAGAAATAGGTGGAACTCTCAAAATAGGTCGATCTTTAAGTCGATTCGTGATAGCTAAGTCCATGATATGTCAATCCAACCAAACCATTATGATAGTGATTAATATAAAATCTATTTTTTTAATGATTAATAATTAGTCAAATATTTATGGATGTGTATGGTTTTCTTATTTGTAGGAGTACGTTTGGGGCTTGCGTGGTGGATTAGAGCTCATTATATAAGGTTTATAAAGCATTTGAAGATTGTTTACCTAAAAAATCAATCTTGCAATGAGCATAGTATTAGTAATTAATATATATGATGGTGTGGGTAGTGAATGTGGGTACCACGTTGTTAAATTATAATAATAAATCAGTTATGCACCATTATTTCTCGGACACGTGAAGACATGCGAGTACTTTGTCACAGTAGTCTCATAAATAAACTCGATTGGATTTGGAAGTATAAGTTCATCACTATAATGTAAATTAATTACATTTATTTAATGTAAGAAGAGTGAAAGTAACTTTTTTTTCCGAAAATGAGAAAAGAAAAGGCAAGTCCAGTTTAGATTTATTTGCATCTCACTACCGACTGAGTCATCATCATCGCTTCCCACCAGAATTTCCTCATCAACTCCCACTAACTAACTTACTAGTCTACCAGTTTCCGGCACGGCCATGGCACCAGTGAAGAAGAAGAACAACAACATATGGGTGTTATTATTATTATTAATCCTTTTGATGATTATTATTAGTGTGAGATCTCAAGTAGTAGATCGAGGAGGAGGAGGAGAAGAAGAAGAAGAATGCAGGTCGAAATGGATCTATATCCAACAGCTCCCACCAGAATTCAACCTTGACCTCCTCGCAAACTGCACACAATACCCTCTCTTCAACGACAACTTCTGTCCGTACATCTCCAACCACGGCCTCGGGCTTAAAACTCACAACAAAACACACAGCTGGTACAGGACCGACCCATTCATGCTGGAACTCATTTTCCACCGTCGGATCCTGGAATACCCTTGTCTGACCTCCAACCCGGATCTCGCCAACGCTATTTACCTCCCTTACTACGCCGGTTTGGACAGCCTCAAGTACCTTTACGGGCCACTAGTCAATTCAAGCGCTCAACACGGCCTAGATTTGTTCCATCACATAACATCATCATCATCATCCTCTAACAAGATTTGGAACAAGAATCTGGGCCACGACCATTTCCTCGTCATGGCTCGCCCTGCTTGGGATTTCAGCCAGCCTTTGTCCAATGATCCCCCAATCTTTGGGACCTCCTTTCTCGAATTGCCCCACTTCTTCAATCTAACTGCCCTCACTTTAGAGGCAAGGGCTTTCCCCTGGCAGGAAATCGCTATCCCTTATCCCACTTCTTTTCACCCACCAAATCTCGCTTTCTACGATTCTTGGATTAATCGAGTCAGGAGGTCCAGGAGGACTACTTTGATGCTCTTCGCTGCTGGCGGTGGTATCTCTGCTAACCCAAACGTTAGGAGAAGTATTAGGCTCGAATGCGATGATAATAATAATGTGACTACTACTCTGGATACTGCTGGATATGGAAAGTTGTGTGACTTTGTGGATTGTTCCAACGGGATTTGTGAGCACGACCCCATTAAGTTCATGCGCCCAATGCTGCAGTCTAGTTTCTGTTTGCAGCCTCCCGGGGACACCCCAACCAGGCGCTCCACCTTTGATGGATTACTAGCCGGTTGCATACCCGTTTTCTTTGAGGAAATGTCTGCAAAAAAACAGTATGGATGGCACCTGCCGGAACACGAGTATCAAGACTTCTCCGTGTTTATCCCAAAGGAGGACGTGGTGTTTAAAGGGGTCAAGATTTTGGATGTTTTGATGGGAATACCCAGAGCTGAAGTGAGGAGGATGAGAGAAAAAGTTGTGGAGATGCTGCCTAGAATTATGTACAGGAAGCACGGGAGTTCGTTAGGGTTGAGGAGTAAGAAAGACGCTATTGATATCGCGATTGAAGGGACTCTTCTCAAAATCAAATCTAGAGTTGAAGAGCTTGCTAGATTCAAATGAACCGTTTTGGTATACTCTCTCTCTCTCTTGTGTCTCATATTATATAGCTTTCGGCTGAGTCTCTCGTGTTGGTTCTTGTAAGTTGTAACGCATGAATTTTGATCTCTTCACTAGTAAGTAACCAATGAATTTGCTATGGGAGGAAGCCACAGCTATCCTATCAAAGGAAAGCTTTGCAATCAGTTGTTTCTATATTTGCCTTCAAGGGAACTTCTACCCTTCTAAACTTCTTAAATCAAACTTTAGTAAATATTCAAAATCCTAAACTCCCATCTTAGCTTGTCTGATGATCATTTTTTCCTCGTTTATGTAACCGAATCTTATCTGTTATTGGTGGACTTGTTCAGACATTTGCATGAAACAGTGACAAGTCATTACTCGAGGAATGAAAATCATAATTTGATGCTGTTTTGGCAAAAAGAACAAAAAAAACTAGTTGGTTTAATGAGATCATGTGGCTTGTTTTAACTTAAATTTAACCGCATCTGGCGGAGTTAGATCTAGATAAAGAAATGCAACGGATCAGCATCTGTTATTGTAACAGTGTTGGATAATAAAAGTTTGCCTCCCTCCCGGTGCAGTGTGCACTATGCTGCTACTGCTATTCAAGAAATATAATACTTCCCGACTTCTAAAACGATCTATTACATGACCATTGCATAAGAGTCTTTAAGAGTTTTCGTATGGTCTCGTGTGATTGAAAATTTAACGCCTTAGTTTTCTATGAAATGAAAAACAGTGCTAACTCTGGCTTTTTTATACAACAAGCCAAAATACCTCGTCAAGTTTACAAGTGTAGTTGAACTCGAGAAACTAGATTTTTGAGTGAAAAAAAGGAAAAACAATGTTCTATTTTACTGTTTGCCTCTATGCAAAATATATGTATTTATGGTTACAAATTAAATGCCAAGAATATTTAAAAGTACTAAAATGAAACGTTTTACTTATTTTGTCAACAAAAATGCAAAATTATGCCAAAAAGATATTTAAAACACTAAAATGAAAATATGCAGTTAAGTAGTTTTTACATTAAAGCCACCGAGATTGGGTAATATGCATACGTATTTTTTTTACAAAATCTATTCTTCGTTTTTTTTTTTATAAATGTTATGCCTACCCCACATAACTCTGCCGTAAACAACAACGAAAATGGCAGAGAGTAGGGAGGAGTAAGCCCCTCTGGATTCTGACATTGATGATTTGCCACTTGAACTGTTCGACGTAAACAGTGTTTGTCATTAGCTCTATGCGTTATGAACAAGCGGCAATAATGAATAACAGACATGCATTATATGCAAATAAGTATAACTCAATGGCACAAGGACTGGTACCTTCCCTTAAAAAAGAAGGAAAAAAATTCGAACAGGGGCTACCCGAGTACAGTAAAAATATAGCACAAATTTATTGACACACACCGAATGTGCATAACAGTATGTTACTGGGAACAAACTGTTGAATCAAAGCTATACAGAAGGAACCTCCAAGATGTGTTGTTTGAAGTCTTGATGAGCCAATGCGATCAAATGTTCGTCTTCCCACTGGTCACGGTATCTCTCGGGCATGCTCCTTTTCCTCTTGCTACACGCAAAATACATTTGCTTTCTCCACTCTTCTGTCGGAGGACAGCCACTCTCTCCTGCCAACCAATCATCGTACTCAAACTGCACCCAGTGACAAATCAGTGTCGTAAGTAGCGGTATTCATTGAGAACTCCACTCGCTAGCTTTTTACATGGTTGAAATGTGTATATACTTCTCAAACATAGTATCATGCATAAAATGAGAGAGGGATCTCCTTGTCCCATGGAAAAATCAAAACTTAACTCTGGACAAGAAGTAGAACTTCTTTCTATTTTATTTTATACACCATCCAATGCTTTACCATCCTTCGACAGCAGCAGCTGACAGCTTCTCTTTTGGGGGTGGGGGAAAAGAATATTATGCAATCCCCCCTTTCAATTCTCCTTTTCTTTTTCTGCTTATACTTTTGATACGAGAAATGAATGGCAAAAATGAATTTTCAATTTGCAAATGCCACCCCTAGTTATATCTCAGGCAAGTGTATTGCAATCTAAGGGTCAAAAGGATTTGCTGCATTTCAATTTATAACACATGGGGTTGTTGTCAATAACAATAACAGAGGAGGCTTTGCTAATTATAAACAACATACGGATAGTTTTACAATTCATTTTTTTCAAAGTTTCAGGACAAGGCTGTATAACCGTAGATAAGCTCCCGCAATTAAAACAAACCTCAGGCATATAGACGTAATAATTCCTATAATTCAAGATATACAGGTTTGCCTTTACCCAATACCAGAAATACAGGATCCCATAGAATATTAAAATTTCATCTAGAAACATATGCCACAAGGAGAGAATAAAGCTGCATTTGAACAAAGGGTTTTGGTTTACTAAGGGAAATCTATTCTTGATTACAATGATAGAAACATGGGCTTTATATTTAACCAAGTTCATTTACCATGCCAAAATCCAAGAGGAAGAATAATTATGTCCGATAATAGGGCCTCTAATATTTATTTTGAAGAATAGTAGCAGGTCAAGGCGGACAAAAATGCTTGTTATGCAAACTTTTGGGCGACTTTTTGCCCTACGAATCATCACGGCTGTACTTATCAGGGAAATATGTTGAATTTGATAAGGTTCCTGAAGTACATTTGATGGAAATGAGCACACGCTGAAATAGAGCTATAGACAAGCCAAACAAATTGAAGAGGCCATGTCATACATTGTTGCTGAAATACAAGAAAATATGCAAGAGAAGTACTTAGAAGGCCCAATAATGAATGTTATTGGGTTGAGACTCAATTCAAGTGATGGGCTCGTGCTAAATTAAATTGGAAGACACTTTTTAAAGCCCATTATCCATCAATTTTGTGGCCAACTTCAAGACTAAGTAAAGAGGATAGGTTTTGGTCAAATAAACCTTTTGTATGTCCAAGAAGTCAATAATTCTTGTTTAGCGTTTCAAGAGTCATTAAGAGTGGTCAAATGCTTGTTTAGGACTTCCATGTCTTAGATATGAATGTGGGACACTCTAAAGTCATTATCTAGCCTATAAATAAGTCTTACAAGAGTTGTAAAAAAAAGCTTGGGCATAAATCCGAAAATGAATATTTCTATGAAATATTTGGACTCTCACTTTGAGAGGAATTAAAATTTTGAAGAACTTATCAAGATTCTTGAGCACGATCTTGTGGCGTTCAACCATACCGAGGTTCTTGGCTGATTCTATAGCCAACGGGTCGAGGTTTATCAAGCTCTAAGTAAGATCAAACCGGATTCTCGATCTGGGGAGACCGCTGCTTATTTATACATTGGGTTCTTAGATCTTTATATCTAACGGGTCCAATGTCTCTATCCACTCTATCCTCTTTATCCTTGATCCACATCATTTGGTATCAGAGCAATCTGGTATTGAATTGATTTTATTTTTGTTTTCCTAAAAAAAAAAGTGAGGAAAAAAAAAAGAGTTGAAAAAAAGAAAAGGTACAACAAAAAAAAAAAGAGAAAAAAAGAGTACCAAAAACAAAAGAGTAAAAAAAAAACAAAACAGAAAAGAGATGGTACCAAAAAAAAAAGAAAAGAAAAGAAAAAAAAGAGTACCAAAAAAAAAAGAGTAAAAAGAAAAGAGGTACCGGAAAAAAAAGGAGTCAAAAAAAAAACAAGCATCAAGTTTCCATTCATTTTTCATTACACCAAGGTTCTTGTTTTGTATAAAGTAGTGGGTCGCGGTCATCATACCAAGGTTCCTACTTTTACTAAAGCAACGGGTTGAGGTTCTGTCATAGATTCAGATTCGAGGACGAATTTTTTCGAAGATGGAGAGAATGATGAAAACGAGCATACGCCAAATTGAGGTTCCATTCATTTTTCACTATACCAAGGTTCATGTTTTGTATAAAGTAGCGGGTCGCGGTCATCATACCAAGGTTCCTATTTGTACTAAGGCATCGGGTCGAGGTTCCGTCATAGATTCAGATTCGAGGACGAATCTTTTCGAAGATGGAGAGAATGATGAAAACGAGCATACGCCAAATTGAGATTCCATTCCTTCTTCGCTATACCAAGGTTCTTGTTTTGTATAAAGTAGTGGGTCGCAGTCATCATACCAAGGTTCCTACTTTTACTAAAGCAACGGGTCGAGGTTCTGTCATAGATTCAGATTCGAGGACGAATCTTTTCGAAGATGGAGAGAATGATGGAAATGAGCACACGCTGAAATAGAGCTATAGACAAGCCAAACAAATTGAAGAGGCCATGTCATACATTGTTGCTGAAATACAAGAAAATATGCAAGAGAAGTACTTAGAAGGCCCAATAATGAATGTTATTGGGTTGAGACTCAATTCAAGTGATGGGCTCGTGCTAAATTAAATTGGAAGACACTTTTTAAAGCCCATTATCCATCAATTTTGTGGCCAACTTCAAGACTAAGTAAAGAGGATAGGTTTTGGTCAAATAAACCTTTTGTATGTCCAAGAAGTCAATAATTCTTGTTTAGCGTTTCAAGAGTCATTAAGAGTGGTCAAATGCTTGTTTAGGACTTCCATGTCTTAGATATGAATGTGGGACACTCTAAAGTCATTATCTAGCCTATAAATAAGTCTTACAAGAGTTGTAAAAAAAAGCATTGAGAAAAATCCGAAAATGAATATTTCTTTGAAATATTTGGACTCTCTCTTTGAGAGGAATTAAAATTTTGAAGAACTTATCAAGATTCTTGAGCACGATCTTGTGGCGTTCAACCATACCGAGGTTCTTGGCTGATTCTATAGCCAATGGGTCGAGGTTTTTCAGCTCTGAGTAAGATCAAACCGGATTCTCGATCTGGGGAGACCGCTGCTTATTTATACATTGGGTTCTTAGATCTTTATATCTAACGGGTCCAGTGTCTCTATCCTCTCTGTCCTTGATCCATATCAACATTTGTCAAATTCAATATAATTTTTGGGTTGAACTTCAACATGTAGACAGTCTTCTTCTTTTCTCTTAATGATTGCATAACATATATGTCTTAGGTATTTAAGTTAAAAACTAAATAATAAAGCACCATTTTACAGCATAAGATAATTCTAAAGATTGAATAAACAGACAAGAATCTTTGAAATAGACAAGGCCTATGTGACCAAAGTCAATTAACTCTTTCAAATAATGCTTTGGCCAGAACAAACCTGATAATCAGCCATGTTATGAGTATATCGCTTAGGAATGCCAGATTCTTCCAATGAAGAGTAAAAAGCTTCGACGTCAGCCACCATTTCCTCATATGATGGTAGAGAAATACGACCAGATAAAACCCCCGCTATCCATTTGTTTTGGAATTCAAACAAGGGGAAAGGTACAATCTGGAAACGTTTTTGGAAATTTTGGTTTATAAAATTACTCGCACTAGTTGTGGAAAGAAACAGTGTGCAGATGTAAAAAATCATTACCTTCCATGGCAAGCCAACAAATGAAATCCACGGAGCCAAAGCTGGAGGGAAAATGTGTTTGTAAAGTGGACCAACTCGATTGTCATCCACCGTCACAACACCGTTTGTTTCAAGAAAGGGAAAGTGATACTTGTACCTGGATAAGGAGCACTGTTCAAAGTAATGTCTCCAGCATAAACTTTTTAATACGGTTGTTAGTGTATAAATCTTGGCTAAGACAAAATCCAGTTTCTTCAATAGATTTTACGGATAATTAACTCTACAACCCATGAGGTTTGGTCTAAATTACAATAACGTCCATTACCTAACACCCCTTGAAATTCGAAAAAACATTTGGTGAGCTATATTGATGTTTGAATAACTACGGAGACACCCCTCTGAATATTGGAAAACATTACAGACAGATCCCCAGTGATACACCTTTTGGAAGTATCAGGGCAATTTTCATCATAATTAATTAAACAGTGTGGGAGGTTTTTGTAATTAGACCAAGTTCAGGGGGTATAGATGATTTTACCTCTAAAGTTTGATTAAGGCTCTTATACTAATAGTCAATACGCACCCTGTACAGTGAAGAATAACATCAGCATACACTTTGCTTCCATCTTGGAAAGCCACTATACCATCTTTATGAACGCTGTTGATCTGCAAATAACGTTTATGTCAACCGAATTCCGGTCAGGTATACTACACACAGCCTAAAGTGCTGTAGATAGCGAAGAAAGTTTACCATGGGATGGAGCCAAATATTGTCATGGCCAGCCAATTTGCCAATAAGTTCTGTTTGGACAGACCTAGATGCGATGTGGACTTCTTTGGCCACTTTAGCAATATCTCTGGAGATATCATCAGCACTTGCAGCACTGCCTATCAGTACCACAACCTGCAAAGATAACCCTCTAACTGAAAACCAAAAATGGAGATGATAAATTGGAAGTACTGGAATTTCAATCGACTTTTGTAACATAAGAAAACTCCTACAATTTTTCGAAATTTAGGATGCAACTTCCTATCACATATGTCCCTCATCTGGCCACTTGCAATATCATTTTTTCATAAACTATCACCTACATGGCATTAAAGTATTTGAGCAACATTAACATCAGCTCAAATTAAGTATATGACATACTCATACAAGATGATTCTACCCTAAACCCTAAGCCCTAAACCCAGAACATAAGCAAAAAGTAATACTCGGGATAATTTAAGAATTGAAATATATAATGAAAATCATTCATATCTTTTCTTCACTTGAGCGCCAGAGAAAGGAGTAAATACATTTAAATCAATTATAACTTAAGTATGAACCGAAATGTTATTAGTCAAACGTCACAAGCTTCAAATCTTGCGAATACCTCTTTGATTATTGTATAGGTGTCAAAGTTTTGTATTTTAATTAGTAGACCATATTTCCTTATTCAATAAGCTGAAAATCGCTCAACTTTCAATCCACTTTTTACAAAAATGAAAACATCTCGATTAACTAACACATTTTATGGTATTTCTTTGATCATTATATTCAGGTACTGATTCAAAAAGAATGATTAAATTTATTATTCTCCTAATTTGCAAAGTCTGTAGGAAGAGGTTTTAACAGTTCAATATGAGGAAGAGGATATGATGGTCAAGACAAGAACTTGGTCAGCAAAATTGCCTTATCTGTTCCATTCACTATTAAAAAGGAGATTGACTGCATATGCGAGTAACGAATCATAAAATTCCCGTATCAAAACAAACCACTAAAATAACAGCAATGCAGTACGGAACCTATTATAGTTAGCTATGATTAAAGTAAGGATACTGGAGATTTTGGGGAAGTATCAGTAGAAACTTGTGGGTATGGAATAAACTTGGATGTTCAAAGGCTCATGAACAGAACAGCAGTGTGTTTCGCGTTGGGTTTGTTTTGTTCATGAAGAGACGTCTGGCAGTAGGGAAACTAACAAGCTCAGTCAACAGATCAAGTAACAATGTAATCCCGGAGCATGCAATAGATATAGCACGATATTTTGATTCCGTCGAAGATTCACAGGCTTGATCTTACTTCTTGCTTTTCCAAGTGACAAGACCATTCGAATAGATACACCACCCAGATGTAAAGTGCAAATATATGAAAAACCAGCCAAATCTGAATTATTATGAGTGGAGAGCTAAACAGGAATACCATGTGGAAAATAAAATCCAGGAATACTTGTACCATGAAGATGACGAATATATGCCTAACTGTTGCCATGTGTACATGACGGGGACCATGAAGGAATTTGCTAATTTGCTGGACTGTTGAACAGATATTTGGAACGAGTAATTGTCAAATAAATTTAGACACCCACCAAATGACTGTAAGCCCTAGGGTTCTTTTCTTAGCTTGACAATCAGTTTAAAGTGTCAACATGAAAAATGTCACTAAGTTTTGCACATATTATGAGATCAAGAGCATTCTTCGCTTGATTAAACAATAAATCATGAGACCCTGCGTACTTTATGGCCCAAAAATATGTAAGATAATGAACCAAGAAGATGTTGCTTGAGCTGGCAAATGAAATCCATATTATCCACATTAGTAACAATGACATCTACATATACCAAAACCACCACAATCCCTATCGATGTCAACGTGCAACAGATGAACATAGAAGTGTCATCTTTGCTATGTCAAAATTGCAATGTAGAGCAGTACTTGTTGTACTATACATGAGAAGCTTGCTTCAGTCCATGAAATGGTCAGTGCACCCTACAAACTTTTGTAATAACATATAACACTTCTTGATGTGGACACATAAAGATCTCCCACTTGAAATCACCATACAAGAATGAATTCCTGACATCCATCTAATCCAAATACCAACCCTGAGAAGCAGCAGTAGTCTGCACAGTCCAAATGATAGTCATCTCCACTACTCGAGCAAATGTCTAACATAATTAGCTGTCTCCTGCTGATTATTACCAGGAGCTACTGTGCCTTGTCATGATAAATACTGCCAGCTAGTGTGCAACGATGGCCGACCAGCAAGCTACTCGATTTTCTTTTCATAGGTGCTCTGGAAAATTTATAAACTGTACATTTATAACCTAGGGGACTGACTACTCTTGCATACTTGTTGGCAAAACTCATATTTATTTGCGAATAACAAAGAAGAAACCGCAAGAGATGCAATGGCAGCAAGCGTAAGTAGAAGATTGAAAATTATACTGATCAGCAGTAGTGAGATACGCATTGAACGATAAAGAGAAACATTGAGGGTCATTAAAGGGAGCAAGAATAGGAGCCAAGAATGACTGAGAGGTTAAAATCTGTTACAAACAGCAAAAGAAACATCAAATATATATGATCAAGGCTGGAGGAGCTGGGTACTAATACTGGTTCTCAAGCAACTAGACATTTCGAGAAATGAGGATCTTCTTAGATTGAGGGTCAAGCATATAAAATCTTTCAGAGTAAGTTGTACCCAAGCAACCCACACCGGCAGATTGATAAAGCCTATGGAATTCACGAGGAATAAACAAAACAAAAACTTCTAAATATGTGAAATATACCTTAGATGTCGCTTATGAAGACGAAAGTAAGGAGACTCGAGGCTCAATATTTGATAAGGTGAAATCATGTTTAATCAGGTATACCAGAGTGCATAATGCTTCCAAAAAGAACTAAGGAGAGAGGTCAAGGAGTAAAGTACAATATCAAGGGGGTGACGTATCTAATATTTCATCAGGCTATTTTGCTACATAGTACATGAGCATAACTTTTGGGACACAATATATTGGGACTGAAGGAAACTTAAAATGCATGACATATGATTTACCCACGAATCACAGCAAAGAACTATATGCAACATACTGGATGAGTTTCTAAAAAACTGAGAAAATTTAGGTCATAGAACGGAGAAAATACGCTTAAGTATAATGACTGAAGTCATTGGTGAATGTGGGGAAGTATTTGTAAAGTCCATGAGCAGCTATTAGTGAGATCCCACAAACATCACAACGAATCAAGTTAAAATGACGTGAAGCCAGATTACTAATATATTATGTGATTTAAGAGAAAGAAACTTGTTTTTGAAATTTCCAGGAAGCACATCCAAAATGAACGCATAGAGCATATTTATCATACAACAGACAAGGGGAAACAAATGAGATAAAACATTCATATTTGGACTTCGATTTTCTTATGCAAAAGGCATTTTAGTTCTTGCTTGAAAAACGTAAAGGAAAGCAGAGAAAACAAAGCTTCCATGCAGGCTTAACGTGAAAGACATCTAACCATTGGTCCCTTTGCTATTAACTGCCCACATGCCTAATTTGCACGAAACACCTGTATTTTGAGAATAATACATCACAATTGTCATCAAAGAATTGGCTTAGTTTTGGACATACATATATTTTTGAAATATTCGAAGAAACATCACCGACAATTGAATGAAATCTGATTACATTTAGTTGTCCAAATAGTGGATGACCTATCATACTCATGTGTAGTCTTGTACATAGTTCCAATATGTGATTAGAAGCACGTGAGTCCAAAACCCAGGTAGGAAAGAAGAAGATAAGAAATGTAACTTACAAGCCAGAGAAAGCAATGAATTGTCACGCCTTTTTTGGATTAAGGGTGTCAAAAACTATGGAAGGCTTGTCAAAGTAGGAATAACTGATAAAATCGTTGTGGTTTCACAGGCAAAATCCTAGCATCGAGGGGGGCGAATAGGCCATTCTGTGAAGGTGTTAACAGTCTTCTTGCAGTAATTACAAGTTTCATAGGGACAATTATAAGCAATATGTTCATATTTTTGATAGTTATAGCCCTTCTTCGAATCATAACATAAGGCCTCGGATAAGAGTTCATGAGGAGCTAAAGGAGAGGAATCTGCCAAGGAGGGGCTCCCGTCGGATTATATAGTTAGTGAGGCAACAGCTTACCAAGGTGATGATCATAGCATAGGCAACAATTGAGGGTGCGGAATGACCCTGGTAAATTTTAGTATGTTAATCACTCTTCGTTCTTCACTAAGAAGTTCACCAAAAGAAGTATCTAATGAGGAAAGAAGGTCCTTATTCAGTAGTGAGCATCAGACAGTCTCAAACTCTGGCCCAGGTCGCATCAAGAATAGGCTGCACTAATGGTTGTAGTTGGCTACTTAAAGTGCATCTAAAGTTATCAATGGTAGCCAAACAAAGATCCTTATAGTCAGAGTGAGGAAGATAGAATATTACTTTAACACTGTCATTACACCCCGCTGAAATCGGAGATGTCTAACAGTTACTAACAAAGTCATATGATTTCGATGATAAACTAAGCACAAATAATTCCACATATATCAAGCAAGAATGAGGACCTTGATTCAGAATACTTTGGGGATCAAACAAAACCCAAAAGCCAGCTATAAATTTGAGCATCCTTGACTGCCCGTGCGACATTTTTTACCTCAGTCGAACAACTAGAACTTGACACGGTTTCTCCTTTCCTGGCATCTTTTCACTTATCTTTCCCTTTAAGGGAAGTCCTAAATACGAAGCCCAAGCAAACCGTTTAATAAAAGTTATCAAAAACTTGCGCCATACCAAGAAAACAAGAAACAACAGCGAGAGAGAAATCAAATTTTCTTGACCTAGATTCAAGCCGCCAAAGGTTTGCCTGAGGCTTTCAGAGGGTAGGTGGCCTCTAAGGTGGTTTACCCAGCCTGGGGGTATTCAGAGAGCAAGCACAAAGCACCACAGTCAGAAGTAGTCTATTTAACAATCAGAAACCAAGTAGAAGCTCTCAGGACTATGACAAGGAAACATTGTACAATGGGTCGACCGACAACAGGCATCTACTGATGGGTCACGAAGAACAAACATGAAATCAGACGAGAAACCTAGACCTGCCGCTGACTGTGAGTGCCGATGCGAAAGCTAAGGTCAACACTTGACTCCATACCATGTCAAGACAAGAACTGAATCGGCAAGATTGCCTTCTTCTGTATTCCATTCACTATGAAATAGTTGACTATTCCCTTACTATATGTCAACTTGGAAGTGTCAGCATCCTCAGTGCCATAGTAGCCTCCAGTGCCCATAACACTCAACAAGGTTAAAGGCCCTATCAAATTATTAACTCTGAAGCCAAATAGATTTTGTCCATTCTTTCCACAAAATCACACCTAAAGAGCTACAACAGCTCAAACACACGGTTCTTCAGCAGTGTTGAATTCAAACATATGAATGATGAACTTCAAGGTTGTTCTACATTTACAGCAGTATTAAATGTTGTTTTACGAGGCCAATATGTGAAAAGATTTCAGTTATGATAGTCTGTCGTTTTCGTTCTATGGAGTAATGGGCAGAAGAATACAAGAAGTGGCCCTGACAGAATAAAATCGCGTTTCCTATCAGTTAGCTGACTAGCCACCCGAATCCATTAACAAGAGTTCAATTCTACTTTCAATCAAATTTAAGCCAAGTAAATTGTAGTTTACCTACCCCATGTAACCTAACAAAAACAAATGAATTGCTGTTTTAGGTATATAATGCTTAAAAGGAATACTGCAACATGCAAATTCACAATGTTGGTACAAGAAAGAATGGAGCCATGTTGACCAATCCAGAACTTAAGAGACATGTAACAGAAAAGGATGGAGGTACCGAGCAACCTTACATTTCTGTTATCCCATTTAATATGAAATTGGAGAGTACTGACCCAGGATGTAAGGACTGACGTTCAAGGTAGAAAATGCAGGGTATAGAGAGTTTATGAACAAATTCGATTTTTTCATGAACAGTTATCGCTTTTGGTAGAATTTCATTTTTTTTTTTGCCCATATTGCAACACACTAGAGCCCATTAAAAGATGACGTAATATGCGAATTCCAGAGAAAGAAATATAATGCACCTGGCACCTACTTGATTGCGAAAAGGCTCAGGAACACGATAATTATGGCTATGAATTTGCTTCCCTGGCCACTCATTAATGCCTGAAAGTCATTTAAGAATACTTTTGATAAACAACAAAGGGAAGAGTTGCACTGAAAAAGTTAACCTTGAAGTTTAGAGCAAAGCTGAAAGAAATACGGCAACAAGATGATAAATTTATTTTCTTTTGTCATAAAGGCTTTTCATTCCCAAGCACACACACACAAAGGAGAGAACAAAGATTGTTCAAACTTACAGCAATAAAAGGCGGCCCTATAAATTCCTCTTGTCGTCAATCGCAAATTCATTATCATCAGGGAACAAGTAGAAAATAATTCATGCAGTTGACCACTATTGCCTCGTATCCCATATCTTCTAAAGATAATCCCTCTTGTAAATTCAATCTTCTATTTTATTTCTATAGTTTCCTCTTTTCCAGTGATATGCTGCTACTCCTCCCTCCCTCCTTCCCTTCTTATTTATTCATTGTTCTTCCCTTTTTTTTTTTCCAGAATCAAACTAAATAACACACTAAATTTTTTAGTCATTATCATTTTTGGGTGTGAAGTTTGTGATTTGATATGATTTTAATGCTATTGTTTACATCTGGTTACATAGATTAGGCTCAGAACATCTTTGATGCACCACACCAACTATGTTAAAAAGTCACAATTTCTCGTATAGATTGTATAATTTGTGGATCCACTGGGTAGCTGTTATTGACAATTGAAGCATCATAAAGAGTATTATAAGGAGATGCATATTTCTCATAGCAAATTATCAGAAAACAACATATCCATACCAAAAACATTTACATCTCATAGCTTATGGAAAAGCACTATTATACTCATTGCTAATGAGAAAAAGATCAGTAGTTGCATGATCTCAAAGTCATACGTTACCAGCATTACCGGTTATTTCTGCTAGACGGGGCTCGGTGTAATGGCCATTACAGATGACGACAGCATCATAAACCTCGACATCTCCGCTGCCTGCCTGATTACTGGAGCTAACAACCCATTTGTTGTCGTCCATTAAGGCGACATTCCTGACCTCAGTCCCAAATCTGACCAACTCATAAAGCCCAAACTGGGCAGCAAAATCTTTCAAATATTCCAACACTTGAGCATGACCAGGAAACCTCCTCTGATCCCTACCAGATGCAGACAGAAAAGGAAAAGCACGAAAACCCATGACTTCGCGGGGCAAGTTCGTGCGAAGGGAGGCGTAAAGGCTAGAGTGGACAACGATACCTCCTCCTCCTCCAATCTCAGTGTCGGGTGTGTATGCCCATGTTCCACCAACTTCGGTATCGCGCTCGTACACAACCACTTTATGGCCTTCACGCCGGAGTTCAAGAGCCGCACTCAGCCCCGCAGCCCCCGCTCCGATCACCGCCACCCTTCTCGGAATTGGAATTGGAATTGGAATTGACATTGACATTGCCGCATCCACGGATATTGGATATTTTAGCTTCTCTGCCTACCAACAAATATTTTTGTTTATTGCCGCAATGGTTCGTTGAATCTAGCCAGAGATCATTAATCATTTCATGCCTTTATCTGACTTGAAGATTATGGAGAAATGTTCTTCTTACTTAACGGTGTTCAGTTCGAGCCCCACATATATTTTTACACTTCAGATCTTTTTCTTTTCTGGTGATTTTTTAGTTCGATTTAGTCCAATTTTAGTGCGTTAGATATATATATATATATATTATATATATATATATATAATTTTGTAATCTTTCGATCAGTTTTTGACGGAACTAACTTTATTTAACTATATTTTTGCGACCAATGAAAAATTTGATAAATGGAGATTAAGAGACACGGCTGAAGATCATTAGGACAACATGAATAATTTGTAAAAGAAGGAACTGATTTAGGTCAAAACATGTGAAGCATTATATACCACAAGAGAAAACAAAAGTGAATGAGAGAAAAGTGTGAAGAAAGAGTTTGAGAGCAACACCAATCAATCGTCCATAGTTTTGGTCTTAGAGTTGAGAGAGTCAAGAGTTGTGAAGAGTGAAGACAAATCAAAAGAGATCCGAAGATTGAAAGCATCGACGTTCCATCACACCGACAAAGTTTTCTTAATACTTTGTCTTTAATTATGAATGATAATAGTAGAGTCCAAGCATCTCAAAAATAAATTATGAAGGCACTATTTCGTACAAAATAGCACTCAAGAGAAAGACAATGCTGACAAATATGCCTCGAAATTCTTATCCTGTTTAAAGATCAACACGAAGAGAAAGACAATGCTGGCAAAGACGCCTCGAAAGTCTTATCATGTTTAATGATCAACACGAAGAGAAAGACGGTGCTGCCAAAGCCGCCTCAAAAGTCTTATCATGTGTAAAGATCAAGACAAACTCAACACTCCCAACGGGCACCTGTCAGGATCTCATTCGAATACACATTTGCCGCTATTCGAGGGAGCCAAGATATGAGCCGTTCACATATCATCGGTAAAAAGGAGCGTAAGGAAAGAAAAAAACTAGAAAAATATATCAAGAAAATTAGTATTTTTAATGTCATCATTTTCTTTATTCCTCAACTCGGGAATAGGCCAGCCCACCAAAATATGAATCATTCTTCCATTATTTTGTACACACAAGAGAAAACATATCATCAAATGGCGCCGTCTGTGGGAACCGTGGCCTTTCATTTCCTAAGAAAATATCTGCATAAGTATATGAAGCTGAGGGCATCGTGATGTAAGTTTGCCTTCTTGCTCAGAGAATGGACGTCGTAGTGTTATGCATAACGCCTCCTCAAAGTAGACTCGAAGCCCGTGCAAAATGACCGTACTCAGGAATACAGTGGCCCTGCTCCGTGCACGACAACCAAGAAGAAAACTAAGCATGACGAAAAACCCCAAAGAGAACGTATCTCCCTGCAAGGTTCGACGCCCTCCGAAGTTCTCCCCTTTTAAGTATGAAAAAAACCCGCATCTACGAGGCTGCCGCACCCGAGCCTAAGCTCGCGACTAAAGCCAAGAATGATAAAAGGCTCATCCCCTTGGTAAAAGTAAAAACGAGATATGAAAAAATATAAAGAAAAGATAGGAGGACAAAATAAGAAAGACAAAAAACCCAAGGCCTTCAAACCGTGCATATAATTGAAGGGAGTGAAGCGAGTGTCCCGATAAATCTCCTATAGGATAAGTCGAAGAAGAAAGCTTGGAAAAAAAAGTACAAACAAAAGACATCATACATACCCAACCATTTTATACATGGATCCTAAAAAACCCTCTTATATCGTGGACGAAATGCTTCTATACAACACAACCCACCTAAACCTCCCACAAAAACCTATATTACAAAATTCCTTATAGACAAAGAAACCAAACTCCAAATTCACAAAGGGGATAAATAAGAAGCCACCAAAATTACGCCGTTACCAAAAACTTTGCTCTTAGTCAGGGACTGAGTGCTTTCCCTCTTGCACGATAGCTCGACACACGTCATCAAACGTCCCTACTGTAGAGGCTAGAAAAGGGCCCGATGGGACGTCGTCATCAAATTTAAACCAACTCGGTCCGCTCGAACCCGTCATCGTCAGGATTCAGGGATTTGTGAGCCCGTCTGGGTAAGGATCAACCACTAATCTTGGAATCACCAAGTCAGTGGGAAAACCAAGCATCGACTCGACCACATACTCAAAATACCATAGCCCATCAACAATGGTTGCCTTGCTGCCTCGCTAAAAGAGTTATCTAAGCCTTTCGTTCCCAGCGCTCCCAATGCAACCTCTACTCAAGCCTCAACCAATTTCTTCCTGAAACAATGGCCTAAGTCCATCCAAAAGGCACCTATACTCATCATGTTTCCCTCTAGCAGTCCGAAGAAGCTCTCCTGACTGGCCGAGATAAAAAAATTAATCTTTTCAACCATTTCTCCACCTGAACCAACCTCTCATTCATGGCCTCCGAATTACTTTCTAGCACCTCCTTACTTCCATCAGGACTCTAGGTATTCATAGCTCAGAGGGCCTTTATCTCCGTTCCCTTCTGCTCCAATTGATTACGAGCCTCCCCCAAAGCAAACTCCAGCTTCTGACAGCACCGTCGTAGCGCCGGTAATTCGAAGGGAGTAGTTTTGAATCACTTCCCATGGCCCTCACAAGAAGTGACAACTGCTTACATTTGAACCCAAGAGCGGGTGAATAAATAAAATAGAAAAAACGAGCCTTAGAAGATCACACCCGAGAATATAATAACAAAAAAGAGGGGGAGAAAGGCATACCTCACATGGATTCTTACTAAAGACGTCCTGCAAGGCAGAAAAAGAGAAAGGGAGTAAAAACTCTCTATCCCTCTCATTGTGCAACCTGCATAGGTACGGGCGACGATCTTCTAAACTCCCCAACATCTCCGTCAAAAGGGAAAGACCGTCTATCATGTCCAAAAGAAAATAATAGCCCAACACCTTCGCCCTTGCGCTCGACAAGCGGAAAGTATGCCTAGAACCCTCGCCCGACAACTAAGAGAGAATGTCCTCCAAGCCAGGAAAATCTCAAGCCAATCCTAACAAAAGCGACGTACCCCCAACGAAAGGGATGTGACAGGAAAGGATGAATGTTATCTGATCAGCCTCCCTCGAAAATGGCTCAACCACTCCCTCGTCCATAGAACATGAGAAAGAGAGTTAAGGACACACCAGAAAAATTCATTCGAGCATGGACGTCCATTTCAGCCTCTGAAACCACAAGATTATGGCTAAGACTAAATGGTCGACAAAAAAAGAAGAGGAGAAGAGATAAAGAAGGACAACTCACTAAACAAAGGGCTCGCATGAAGAGGACCTCCAGGGAACTCCAACACTTCGCTCGCCCGTTGAAGCCCGACCATAACCATAGTGTAACACCCCGTACCAAGCACCCAGCTCAGCCCGAAGCGCCACCACTACAACATTCGTCAGAGAAGCGCCTCGCTTCTCTTTTGAAAGATGCGGATAACCCAAAATAATTAGAGAGCGGAAGCTAATATCCAAAAGCTACATTCAATATCTTCAACTGTCAAATACCTCCAAGTGAGATACGACTAGGCTTGTCCCAAACAATGAACTCTAAGCTTCCCTTGTCGTTCTGGAATGAAAACATTGAAATATCTTGATGAGTCAAAAGGACTCAATGAGATTTAATGCATGAGGATTTTCAATAAAACATATTTTCGTGACACAGGATTTCACAAGAATGTATTTCCAAGATAAGTTCGTACTTTCATGAGAATTATTCAAGAATATCTTTGAAAACAAGTTCATGCTTTCATGAGGATTACTCAAGAATATCTTTCAAAACAAGTTCATGTTTATATGAGGATTTTACGAGATGCTTTTCAAAACAGTTTATAGTTTCATGCCAAATCATAACATGTATCAGATCAATCATGTCACGATCACAATTTCCTTATGAATCCCATTCTACTTATGCCTCCCTCAATACCGGGTGCGACCCAGAGACAAGACGACATGCGTAGGTACATGTCCAACCAGTTTCAAAGCCAAAACACTCCGTCTCAACTTTGAATAGAGTTTTCAAACGGCGTTGTACGCTGGAGACTGCAACTGATAGCCCGATGCTATCTATGAGAACACCACGCGTCCAAGCCAGGGCCCAACAAATAATGACCAACTAGCTAGGCTGGCCTCAAGATTCAATCATGAGGCCAATTCATGTATGATATTGGCATTAGTTCAATCAAGAAGCTCAGTACATGGATTAGGATATCCATCGATGCATTTTTAACAAGATTAATCAATTCCACGAGATTTCAGTATAGAAATCAAGTCATGTGTTCAAGTCATTGAGCATTCCTTCAATAAACAAGCTTCTCAATAATCATTTCCGAAAATACCATGCATGCGTAATTTATAAAACAAATTTTTGATATATAATACGTATAATTTTCATTCAGCAAGAAAATATATAATTTTAATCTCACCTCATAAATTAAAGAACCACTGCTTCTACATCCAAGACCAAATCAGGGAAATAACATAAATGATGTCACCTATACAAAATGAAATAGACTAATAAATTATGACTACTTAGAACAAGGGACTAGTGTCATGGACTTAACTAAATAATCGGTGCATCTAGAATTGTGGGGCGAGGTGCTCATCTGAACTTAACAAACCTTGCAATTAGGTACTAAATATATTTATGTCCTTAATGTTCTCAAACTTAATTAGGTCACTTTACATTAATTATAATGTCACTGGCAAAAGATATATATACATGACGACTGATGGGGATTATTTAGGATAGGCTCAAATTTGACATTGGGTTGGCCCAGCAGTGAAGGCCCGGAAAGACGGGCGCATCGAACGGCAGAGGTTCGATGCGAATTCAGCATCGAACTACCCCTGTTCGATGCTTACTCTTCGATGCCTGAAGGGTCCCACGGGACGAGGTCTATAAATGCCCCGCCCCTTAGCCTTTTGGAGTAGGATTGAGACAAAAACAACACACACTACCACATCGAACACCTGGGTTCGATATACTTTACTGTTCGACGTTGACTCAACTTACTTTGACTAAGATCGAACCGATCCTCATTCGAGGTTCTACTGTATCGCATAGGCTCAGTTCGATACACCAACATCGAACCATACAAGTTTAACTTATAAC
Organism: Linaria vulgaris; assembly: GCA_948329865.1. Taxonomy (NCBI): domain Eukaryota; kingdom Viridiplantae; phylum Streptophyta; class Magnoliopsida; order Lamiales; family Plantaginaceae; genus Linaria; species Linaria vulgaris. The sequence continues at coordinate 60,136,013 of OX415251.1, read as the reverse complement.
AACATCGAACCAGTCACGTTCGAGGCGCACATCGAACGCCACTATTCGATCTAAACTATTCTTTGTCTTATTTAGATATCTAGAACAATTCAATACTTGTAATACACAGTAGGTGTTCCAGACCAAGTTAGTCCGTTTAATATATTGGATTAGCACTATTTTGGCATTGTCAGGCCCATTTGTAACTATGTCTGGTGTATTGTAACCCGGACGAAATAAGACCAAAATATTGGCGCCATCTGTGGGAACCCGTTTACATTGTTTTTAGATATAAGTAACTAGAATGACAAAGAGACGTCATGCGCAATCAGATGGAACAAAGAAAATAAGAAAGAAGACCAAAGTGGTAACAAATGAAAATGGAAAGCGACCCGAGCCTAAGGAGCAGGGACGGAAAAAAGCAGAAAATCAGTTATTGAAACAATGGCAAGAATGAAAAATGGAACCTTTAGGGGAATTCAAGATTGTATAGTTATTCAAGGAGAGCGCCGAAAAAATACTAAAGATTGGGGAAGGAATGGAGCGAATGATAGAGGCACCTTTGGTGGACTGTCTTATGCAAAATTCAGATATATTTGCCTGGTCTGATTCCGACTTGCACAGAATAGACTCCAGAATCATAGTGCATCAGTTAAATGTATACAATAGCACAAAACCGATAAGACAGAAGAAACACAATTTTAGCAAGGAGAAGAATGAAACCTCCGAGAAAGAAGTGCAAGAACTCTTAGCGGCACGACATATTTATGCACTAAGATTTTCAGAATGGTTAAGCAATGGCGTATTAGTTATGAAGAAAGAAACGATATGAAGAATGTGCATGGATTATACGGACTTGAACAAGTATTGTCCTAGGGATCCTTTTCCATTGCCTAGGATAGACCTACTGGTTAACTCGACTGCGGGTTGTGCACTGTTGAGCATGATGGATGCAAAAAGTGGATTTCACCAGATATTCATGGCGGTACAAGATCAGAGCAAAACAACTTTTGTCATGGATACATGAGTGTACTGTAATAGGGTAATGCCCTTAGGGTTGAAGAACACATGAGCGACATTTCAAAGACTAGTGGCCAAAATGTTTTACTATCAAATTGGAAAGTCAATGGAAGTGTATATCGATGACATGCTCGTGAAATGTCTCAAGGTTGAGGAGCATGTGCATCATTTAGATGAGGTTTTCGCAATCATGAGAACCTACGGAATGAAATTGAACCCTAAGAAATGCACTTTTGGGTGACGACGGGGAAGTTCCTAGGCTATATGGTGAACGAAAGAGGAATCGAAGCTAATCCAGATAAGATAAGGGCGGTGTTGGATCTACCATCACCAAAAACGTTAAGGGATGTGCAATGTCTGGTAGGTCGGTTGACGACCTTGGGAAGGCTCATATGGACCTCTGTGGAAAAGACCTCCATTTTTTTAAAGTCATGAGGCGAAGCAAGGATTTTTTTTGGACGCCGGAATTTGAGGAGGCTTTCTGGCAAATAAAAAATGATTTGGTGAGCTCGCCATTGTTAGCTAAACCGGAGGAAAATGAAATGTTGTATCAATACCTAGCGGTATCCTCGCACGCCATTAGTACGGTACTAGTCAAGCAAAAGGGAACTCAGCAGTTACCCATCCGCTATGTGAGTAGAGTTCTGCAAGGGACATAAATGAATTACTTGGAGATAGAGTTGTTCGCACTGGCAATCAAGGCCACTGCACGAAAATTGAGACCATACTTTCAATCTCACCCAATCACGGTAGTGACAGATAAACCTTTGAAACAAGTGCTGGCGAGGCCCGAAACTTCTGGCAGATTGGTCAAATGAGCAATTAAGCTCAGTGAATTCGGATTAGAGTTCAAGCCGCGAACTACAATTAAAGCGCAGGCCTTAGCGGACTTCATGGCTAAGACACTGGGTAACAGCGTAACCAATACCGCAAACTATATCTTTTCTATATCAGACCAAGCCGGAACCAGCAGAGCAACCACAACACATATACTACACACGGACGGATCCGCAACCACTCATGGAGGAGGGGTTGGGATTCATTTTCTATCCCCAGAGCGAAGAGAGTTTGAATTTGCTATCAGTCTAAACTACATGGTAACAAACAACGAGGCCAAGTACGAAGCAGTTATTGCCGGTATCAAAATGGCTCTCGGACTCAACATTGAACATTTGGACAAATTTACCGACTCGCTCCTAGTGGCAAATCATTTCTCGTGAAAATATGAGACGAGAGAGGAGACAATGAAATTGTATGCCGCAAAGGTTAAAGAATTGGCAAGGAGTTTCAAATTCTTTGATATTACTCAGATCCCGAGAGACGACAACGCGAAAGCCGATGCGCTCTCTAAATTCGCGAGCACTTCAGAGATTCTAGTAGAGAAGAGAGTAACACTTATGGCCGCTGAAAAGCCCTCGATAGGGATATCAAAATATAACGCTACAGAGGCGCGGGTGGAATTTATAATGGCAATACTAGAAGACCCGTCTTAGAAGGACGAGATTATGATTTATCTTCGGGAGGGTATCCTCCCAAAAGATCTGAATGCACATCGTAGAATGCGATATAAGGCATACATGTTTACTATCCACAATGGAGACCTTTACAAAAGATCTTCCGAAGGACCACTTCTGCGATGTTTGACTCTAACCCATGCCGATTATGTCATGAAGGAAATTCATGCAGGATGCTGTGGAAATTATTGTGGGGGAAGAGCTTTGGCTCAACGAATATTACGTCAAGGATGTTATTGGCCAACTCTATTAAAAGATGCAACAGCTTTTTCGAGGTGATGTGACAGCTGTCAGTACCACACTCGTCTCATTCATAGACCTGCACATCCGCTACAACCCATGGACGTGGCGTGTCCATTTGATCAATGGGGAATCGATATCGTAGAACCTTTTTTCCCCTATCCAAAGAGATATTTGGTAGTGGCGGTTGAGTACTATACCAAGTGGTTTGAAGCAGAGGCTATGTCATCGATCACTGAGAAGAATATGATTGAGTTTATCTAGAAATACATCATATGCCATTTCAAAATTTCGAGGTATATTATATGTGACAATGGTATGTAATTCAGCGGAATGGAGATTAAATCATGGTTTGCGGAATTAAAGATATCTTACAATCTGACCTCAGTCTATGATCCGCAGTCCAATGGTCAAACGCAATCCACCAACAAAACATTGAAGGATTATCTTGAAAGAAGGGTGAGAAGCACAGGAAAAACATGGCTAGAAGAGCTTCAAGGAATATTATGGGCATATAGAACAACTCCGAAAACATCAACAGGGGAGACTCCATTTGTTCTTGTCTATGGTACTGAGGTTGTTCTGCCTGCAGAAATAGGTATGACGACGCACAGGATTAACGATTACGACCCCGAACAATAGGCCCGTTTAAGACAAATGGATCTTGATATGATAGGATCGACAAGGGAAGATGCGTATCAACACACATTGGCTTTTAAGGCAACTATGGCCAAAAGTTACGATAAAAAGGTTCAGTTCCGCAACTTCGAAGTAGGTGATTTGGTTCTGAGAAGCATTGTGGCAAAACAACATATCTGTAAGCTCGAACCGAAATGGGAGGGGCCTTTCAGAGTCATAAGAGCAAGTTCGCAAGGATACTATTACTTAGAAACTATGCAGGGTATTCAGCAGAAGCGTCCGTGGAATGTGCAACATCTTAGACGTTACTATGCATAGGAATTGAAACAATATCACCCGACAGTCAAATAATAGTATGAACTACGAAGACTTGAGTCCCATGTAAAATGGGAAACGCAGGCACCTCGGTAAGAATCGAGCTCAGTCTATTTCAAATAACTAATTATATTTTCTATCCGTCGAATGATGCAGGTAGACTCAATGCGATACCAATAGCCCAAAGTGGTCAAACCGCTCATGCACGACACGAGCGACATGACGGCGGTATCAACAGCCCAAAGTGGTCAAACCCCTCATGCATGACACGAGCGTCATGACAGCGGTATCAACAGCCCAAAGTGGTCAAGCCCCTCATGCACGACACGAGCGTCATGACGGCGGTATCAACAACCCAAAGTGGTCAAACCCCTCATGCACGACACGAGCGTCATGACGGCGGTATCAACAGCCCGAAGTGGTCAAACCCTTCATGCACGACACAAGCGTCATGACGGCGGTATCACCAGCCTAAAGTGGTGAAACCCCTCATGCTCGACACGAGCGTCATGAAGGCGGTACAACCCGAGATCGATAATGATTATAAGGTATAACACAATTATGAAATTGACAACGGACACAGAGAAATTAAACGCGCATTGAGCTTGGCTAAAAAGAAAAAATAAATTGTGCAAATAGAGTATAAATCAAAAGATTATAATATCAAGCTACAAAATTGGTCTCGTTCAAGAACCACTGCAAGTGAAATGCAAAGATTGTTTTCAGAAAAAAAAGCCTAATATCATCAAAATGGTATAACCTAAATATCGCTACTCAGATGACGACTGGGGGGACTCAAGACGAAGGATGACACCCACGGAACATGTATAATTGGTACAATTTCCCTGAATTTCTTCCTCTGTGACCACCAAGTCATCTGCTTATGCCCAACCTTCGGGCAAAATAACTTCATCTATTTTGGAGGCATCGCCAAACTGATATCTGCTAAGAGAAATCAAATTCTGGTCGTTGAACGATCGTTTGGGCACAACAACTTCAGAAACGGAAGTTCCAAGATCTCGAGAAGGATCTCGAGGAGGGTACATTCTAGTTGGCAGAATCATGGTAAGACTAGAAATAGTAAAAGCGAACACAACTTTTTTTCCCTTTGTCCAGAGTCGCTGAAGGCAAAGGTTGAGACCACGCTGTCTTAGGAGGACTTGAGAGGAAGATGGTAGACCGAGACGCGGCTCGAGAAGTAGTATTTTTTGGATGCCCTTCATCTTCATCATCACTATGACCAAAAACGACATCGATGACTCTCTTGATTACCTCCGATTCACTTAAACCACCCATAGGAGAACCAGGAACCGCTCTCTCGAGCATTGAAAGTGGACTAGGATTCAAAGAACTGGAACCAGTCGCACTCTTGCCCTTACGGTCACGCCATACGGTGTAAAACGGATCACCAGGTCTAGGGGCCTGTAAATCATCGTCGTCATCGCCGCTAGGATCTGGGATCTCCATCCTAGGACCACGGCTAGCATCAAGCATATCTTTTCGGAAACCCTCTCCAAGATATCCGAGATAACCAGCCTGGTCGACGCCAAGATCCATACCATATTTCATGTCTGCAACACCATGGAGTAACTCAAGAAATTCATAAACATTACTCTGCATAAAAGATTTGGCAATGGAGCACTTGTAATCCTCCGATTCGAAATGTTTGACTCGACGATCCAAATCAGCTATGACACTATCCGCGACAACATTCGACGCCGTAAGAGAAGAATTCTCACGCTTCAAAGAGTCATTCTCTCTCTTCAATGCAGCTATTTCTGCACGCAATACGGTAACACTCTCTTCGGTTTTATTTGCTGCTACTCCAGTGTCGTGGGCATCCCGAACAGCCCTAGCAACCACTTTTTCAGATTCTTTGGCGCGTTTCAGCGCATTGCGTCGACTATTATCACCACTACGAATACTTGCGTGCAGCCTGTTGACGACGGAAGTATGTTGACCCTGTACCTTAATCAAACCAGTGTAATCACGACACACTCGATACACTCCTATAGTAATAGTAGCAAAAAATAAACAACCAAGGCGCGCCAGATCACGGTAACCTAGCCTATCAATTATGGCTTGACGATCTAGTTGAGGCCATAGGCCCTGCATGATCTCTGTCGACTGTTCTTCCCTCAATCTATATCCACCCAGAGTAATGCTCAAAGATTCTGAATTCTCGTTATTTAGAAAATCATAATCAACGAGACTCCCAGGAGGGGCCGGTCTTGGATTTCCTGAAGGTTGAGGTCGCCTAGGTGGAGGCGGAGGGATGTCATGAGCCTCTCGAGAAGACTCATCTTTAGCTAATTTCCTCTTGGCAGCAGCGTACCAATGCTCACCTTCTGACCGGGAAGAACCCTTTCCATCGGGTCCTCGCGCATTCTGGAACGAAGTATTACTTGCGTTGAATCTAGCCAGATTAGCAGCAATCCTTTCATCCTCCGTGTCGATTGTTTCCATCGCCTGGATTTGCAAATTAGTCCCAACCTTAACGCGACCACCAGTGGCAGTTGGAGTCATCACCAATCTCCGCATAACAAAATCCTCATGACGCTCGAAGTCACTCACGACAGGCACCCGAATACCAACACTTATGTCATCAACCCTCATCGTAGAACGATCAACCGATGGAGGAGCAGAATGACGTGCACCCCAATTATCGGACAAAGCTCCAGAGGCCCTAACTGCAGGTCGAATCCTCGCGTTTTCTTCCAAGGAACCTTCCGACGAAACACTCGCAAATGATGGGCTCACATCCGATGCGTTCGTCTCTTTGCTCTCGATCTGAGCACCATAAATATTCACGTGTGACACAACAGGTTTTCTCCGACTTTCAGATTTTTTCCTCGCCATTTTAAATCAATTATAGGAAAATATCTGGAGTATAAAGAAAAAATTACATAAGCACCGAATCGTCATAATTCGATGTAGATGGGAAGGTCTAACATAAACGATTCGATGTCAAACGTGTCGAACTCCCACGGTTCGATGCGGTCTAGAGAGCAGCAAAAAACCTCCCCTAGAAAGAAAAATGAGAATGAGGTGGAAATGTGCTCCTTTTATAGACCCACCACCACCTCTCTTTCCGGTTCGATACAATAGCATCGAACGAGACTCGTTCAATGCACGCGCATCGAATTCCCCAAATTCGATGCCCTCACCAAAGCACATCGAACGACCAGGGTTCGATGTGCTCAAAATTTGCCATTGAATTTTAAGAGCGTAATGAAATCAAGTCCTTCAAAATTGGACCCCGACCTGTAATCGAGATCGTCTCCCAATAGGAGTCATGAATTTCGAGCATAGCGCATAATTTCTTGAGTTTCGAATCCGCTCCCTAATCGACACCGTCTTCCGAATTGGGGGACTATGTGATGGGGATTATTTAGGATAGGCCCAAATTCGACATTGGGCCGACCCAGCAGTGAAGGCCCGAAAAGACGGGCGCATCGAACGACAAAGGTTCGATGCGGATTCAACATCGAACCACCCCTGGTCGATGCTTACTCTTTGACGCCTGAAGGGTCCCACGGGACGATGTTTATAAATACCCCGCTCCTTAGCCTTCTAGAGGAGGATTGAGACAAAAACAACACACACTACCACATCGAACACCTGGGTTCGATATACTTTACTGTTCGACGTTGACTCAGTTACTTTGACTAAGATCGAACCGGTCCTCATTCGAGGTTCTACTGTATCGAATAGGCTCAGTTCGATACACCAACATCGCACCATACGAGTTCGACTTATAACAACATCGAACCAGTCACGTTCGAGGCGCACATCGAACGGCCACTATTCGATCTAAACTATTCTTTGTTTTATTTAGATATCTAGAACGGTTCAATACTTGTAATAGATAGTAGGTGTTCTGGACCTAGTTAGTCCGTTTATTATATTGGATTAGCATTATTTTGACATTGTCAGACCCATTTGTAATTATCTCTGGTATATTATAACTCGGATGAAATAAAACCAAAATAACGACCATGTCCTCTTATGTCTATCAAGGCTTAATAATCATCCATCTTACTGAAATGGAGTATTGAGATTACCAAAGCATGATTGTGAGCTCTTGGTTATGCGTTTTAACTTAACCCTCCAATAATCAAATCCATGGTTATTAGTTGTTCACAGTACATGTATTTCTTTTGTTATATAGTAATATGAACCAAATGTTTAATTTAGATAGTAACAAACCATTGTTCCTAATCTTTTAGTTCTAGCTAATATACCCTCATGCATGAATTTATCCTAATCTTTTAGTTCTAGCTAATATACCCTCATGCATGAATTTATACTTAAATCAGTTATTCTAAAATTCATAATGACAATAGAAGTTTATAACAACTTTGTACAAGAATTGATTGACATAAACATGCTATTTCCCTTTTTTTTTTAAAAAAAAAATACATACTCCATTTTAAATAATGATTAGTTTGTCCTGCTCTTCAATTTGCAGAAAGATATGGGATTTATTAAACACCATGTGCTACAAAGTATGTTTCAATGTAGCATTAAATTCAACACCTCATAAGGTACTTAATGAATTATATCAAAGAGAGCCTGTGAATTACTGGTGTGATGAAGGGTATCTACTGAAACAAATTACAAATGTAAATGGACAAATAATTTAGCTACCTATTGTGCCGTGTTATTTCTTTCCAGCCACTCGCCGAAAATTATTAGGATGGCACAACTTGGTCTGTTACTTATTTGTGTCGTAGAAAATGGAAATGGTGATAAACAAGATCGCAAGGGCGAAGTGATAAGGAGCGAGAAGCTAGGTGTCAATATTTTGATTTATAAACCCATGTGCTATGAAATAAATATTAAGGAGGTGTTTAGTGAAACACACAGCTACAAAGTGCTGCAAATACGTGGAAGATTGCAGTTGAAGACCTTCCTCTACGATTTTCTCATATTGCAATTTAAGGCCTATTATTAATGTATTGTTTTTGTTTCTTTAGAAGAAGCCCACTCAACATTATATATTTCAATATTCTATAGTTAAGGTAGTGGAACTCTTAATTTGTCTCTTAGTTTAAGAAAACTGAGAATTAGTAACCGAGACTTGAAACATTTTATTTTCTAGCAAATCAACAATTAATGATCTTGAAGTGTCATATAATTGGTTATTCTTTGCAAGCTTTTAAGTTAACAACATTAACCTACGACATAAAGGCTCCTCGCTTTTGTCTCCTGCGACAAATATATTAGAAGATTTCAGTCAATTGCACTGGAGGCGTCACACATAGCCACTGGATAGTTTAGCATGGAGAGCACGCGTAGCGATATGATTATAAACCTTTTCACTTCATATCCTGACTCGTCTACCCTCTAAAGACGGGAGCACTTGTATTAAACTCATACCCCACCGAGCATGAACCGCCCATTTGGCAATCGCAAAATTACGAGGAGCTAAGTAGAAAAATTCCTCCCTCCACGCATCCCCTCCTTTCTTAAGATCTCCTACTTTGAGGAAGAAATGAGGCCCCACTGTCTCAAAATGAAGAAAATGGGGATCCAAAGATGCCACCCGTAATGGAAAGACCGTCGAGAATTGAAAAGGGGAACACTCAATGTTCAGTAACCCGCAACACAACACAAACCCAACAATGTACTGAAAAGACAAAGGAAGCAATTGGCTAAGAAAAACCTGCAGAAATTGGAGCAGACACCGAATGAAGGGGTGAAAGAACTAACGAAGACCGCAACGAATTTGCTCCGCATACACTGTTAAAAACCCCAACGAATTTGATGTAAGAATTATCACGTGAGATTTGGATATATCCAAAGATTTCCCTTCAAACAAACGACGCACATACTCTCTTGTTACGGAGTTAGAGATACTCTCTATCCTCCCCACGCCTACTACGAAGCCTGACTTAAAATAGCCTGGCACTAATTCAGGCGCGGAAACAAGAGGATTATAAGGTTCGCTGCGCAAAAAAGCCACCCTTGTCAACAACGCTAGAAGAAGCCGACACAAAAGACACACCTTTGTCCAAATCGTCATCGCCCACCTCTTTTGGCCCAGAACTATGACGGTTACGACGCATTCTGGCCATAGCTGCCAAGTGAGCAGCTTGCCAACAACGAGTCCTCGAAGCCACACCCAAATTCAGTAACACTGCTTCTCCCCAACCCTCTACCGAGTGCCGGCCAGAACTTTGCCCTACCTTCACTGAAGTCGGAGAAAACGCCATAAGCAAAAGAGAAGGTGGAAAATCTTGCTCAAAATGTTCGAGAAAAGGAAAACAAATGTATGTCACCCAGAAGAAAAAGAGCGGGAAAGATAATGGAAGAAAATGCGTAAACACTACTATTTATAAGCTACCTCCAAAGGTGTACTTTGGCCCAACACTAATACCCCTTCGCAGAGACGACCACGACCACCTAATAGACGTGGGTAAATAGTAGAGAGGTAATGAATCCACGTGGCCTAACAGACAAACGACCATAAATGACCATAAAGGCTATTAATGAACAAAGTTATGATATGCATTTCCTAAAAATGTGGCATCCAAGTACATCGAACATCTCAGAGATTATACTGCCAACGTGGAAAATCCGCCAAAGCCACGCGTCACCACAAGGATTGGCCCTTGGGCCCTTGAAAAGAAAGACCTTCCTCGAAAAGAGAGACCTTCCGCGAAAAGAAGGACTTTCCACGGAGAGAATAACATGTCTCATCAAAGACAAGAAAAACACCTTATACAAAAGGACTATGTGGCTATACAAGGAGCTTAGACGACCCCGACAAAGTCTACCTAATACAACACTGCTTCTCCCTCTGAGAATCTCCCCCCAACAGGAAAGAGAGGTTAAACTTTCCCCTCAGAATCTACATTACATTCGTAACACTCTCACTTCTATAACCGTCATGGCCTAATGTGAAGGTTATCATCCTTCACCAAGCCAACAAACACACAAACGACTCTAAAAGAGACTCAAGACTCCAATAAAATCCACCCACTCTAAGAAACCACTTAGCGCCGAAACTATTTCAAGGGGAACCGTGATACCCAAGAACGACATTGTACGAAGTGGTCTCACGGCCTTGGAGACGGTTTGAGGGCACCTCCTTATGCCAAAAAAAAACACCACGTTCAAATAGAAGGATGGGTGAGTAAATTACCTATAGCACCACGAATGGACACTATGAATCTCAGAAACTGCCTCTAAGGGGGGACTCATGACCTATTTTAAGGCCCCTTGGCCGTAAAGGTGATACCCGTGATGCACGCTTCACAAGCGACACATACAAGCCTTCCGACCCTAAGTTGACCAACAAAGGAAAGGAGACCATGTCTACCCAGCCTTAGTCATCTCTAAACGAGGGAAAATATCACCATGTAACTTGCTTCAAAACTTACAGCCTCTATGATACCCCTTTTCCTTCAAAACAAGTTCCCACGTTTGATCTAAGTGTAGAGTGGCACGCCTCGAACTACGCCCCCTCTTTCAAGAAAAATAAATATACAAGCCTTCGCAAGTATACACTAGTGTAAGAAAAACATAAAATAACTTTCATTCATCGAAAAAATAAAGTACTTAACAACTGAGCTCATCCCACGACGAGCACAAAACATCCGCAAAAACAAACACACACACCCAAAGAAAATAACAACAATGCAACAATTTTTAAGCAACCGACCTCTTCTCTGCCTTAGCCTGACTTACACGGTGTTCTCTCATTATCAATCCTCCTCCCTCTTCTCTTTCTTCCATTTCCTCATCCACAACCTCCAAATCCAAGGGAACCGACAGAGCAACCTCCGTCTGACACGGGCGCTAGACTAGACAAGCTACCACGATGCCTAACAACTTCAAAACATCGCCAAGAGATTTATCTCAAGGTCCCTCAGTCGACGTAAGGACAAATCAACATCATTCTTACAAAGACCAAGCTCTTTTCCTCTCGCTCGACAATCCCAATAGCTAAACACCACATGCCCAATGAAGTGGCGGCGGAAAGCCGAATAATGCTTGGCAGATTCCTTATACTTATCCTGTTATCCAATGCCCCGAAGGCCGACTCCTTTACTGTATTGAACAAGTGATGGTCATGTTTTTGAACCCATTCTGCCTCTTTGTAAGAAAACTCCTAATGCAAGCCGTGGCCTAGCCTCCAAACAGGCCTCGGTCAGTGCTTCATACAAGCAAGCCACCTCTGTGGCCTGCTCTTTCGAAGTTTGAACTAGTTCCTTATCCGCCCGACGCAACTGTTTGCCCTTTATCAAAGCCTCTCTTTGCCCCTAACTCCGTAGCCTCTAGAGTTAGTCGTAACTCGTCTAATTATTTTATGCAGGCCCCTACAACTTGGACGACCTCTGCCATTCACACTTCTACCTCCATGTACAACTGCATATAGTGATCCCAATGCTCCAGATTAACACCCTTATAACGCGCCTCTCTTGCCTCCAGCACCCATACCCTATCTTCCAACTCGCCTATTCGGCCTTTGGCATGGTCATACGAGCCCCACACCTCCCACATCGAAGCAAACGCCTACAAACAAAAGAGGAAGAAAAGCACAAAGGCCAAAGGACCTTGTCACTTCACATATTGTCAAGAGTATATGCAAAGGAAAATAGTAAATTCAAAAAACACTCACCTCATCAAAAGCATGTCGTGAAAGACGACGTAACTCCTCTACCCCTGATGGCCCGACCGAGGGACGGGAAATAGCTAACTACCTAGCTCGTCAGCACCTCTTGCGCTAACTCGTACCACCAATGCCTCTCTCTTCACAGGAGCTCTAACCTCACCCTCCAAGTCTATAACTACTCACGGCCATGAACCCGAACACTTAATCATGTTCCACCCCAACATCCTATATCAATCTCCCTACCTCCCTCACCGTTACCGAGAAGGCAAGGGAGAAGTAAAGGAAGGAACTTTAGCAATGTTGGCAAAAACATCACCCATATCCTTCTTCGGAAGAGACCCCCTGAAAAGTTGGATTGAGAAGCCTCTGCAAATGCCTCCTCAAAAGAGCTATGAACGTCCTTATATTGGCACTTGAAGTGTTCCTCCATTGCTGCCTCCAAACCAGGCTCAATAACAACCCTCTTTGCCTCTGCCGTCGGGTTTAGATGAAGACTTTCCTTCATCCTTCACGGCGATCCTATACCCCGACCCTCCCTTAACTGTAGAATTACCACTTTCTATCTCTCTTCTTATCCTTCTTCTTGTCACTCGGACCTACAACCTCTGCCGCAACACTGTCTCCCTCATTTCATTCAGACTCCCTCCTTGGAACTCCTTCGTCCTTGTCCACGGTCCTCAATACACGCTAACTCCTTATCACTCCCCTACTTCAACAACTCTGTGTCGATGCAAGAACCTAAAGATGCAAAAGCCAGCCTCAAACCTAAATATGAATGCTCGAAGAAGGGTAAAACAAAATTAAAACACGAAGGGAAATGACATTTATAAACACTTATAAATCACTTGAGAACCAATTTGAGGAAGCCTCCAAGAACCCGTGTTCACCAAAGAAAGGCTACTCTTCTCGTAGAAAAAGCCAGTCGTCTTCGCATCCAAAAACTTTGAGGCATTATACAGGGTGTCAAAAAAACCCTCATCGTGCATCTCCTTCGCCACCACGTCCAAACATTTGGAATCCTGAACCAAGGGCTTATGCTGCCACACATAGGGAATCACCCATGCCGCGCCAGAAGGACGTACAAAGAAATAATGGGTCTTCCAGTTCCCAAACGACGATGAAGTATTGCCAAACAACCAAAAATTCAAATTTTCAAGGGGTAAATTAGTAGAAGAGAGCCCCCGACGGCGAAAGACTTACCCGTAAACCTCCAAAACTCTCTACTAAGCATACGATCCCCTTCATCAAACACACAAAGATGAAATAGGCCAAACAGACGTATCCGTTAGGCATCACTTGATTGGGGGATAACCCGCACGCCCCGGAATACGTCGCAAAATAAAGGGAGAATTAGAGGTCGTAAACCTGCCTTGATTTGTGCCTCATAGATAGTAACATACTCGGACGAGGATTATTAGCCTGCTCGAAGGAAACATGAACCTTAAACTTCACTATAGACGCATCCACAACATACTCCTTGAATTTATCCCTTACATACTTATCTGAAGCAGTGGAAGGAATATTGTCCATTGACACGTGCTTAAGTTCTGCCTCCCGGTCTTCTTGTTTCTTGAAGATGACCCACGATGACCGTTCTGCCCAGAAACCTTTTCTACGACTCTGGAAGTCACATCCTCAGCCATCGGGTTACCCATTAGAGCCAGATCTTCTCCCTCAAAATAAATCGCAACAACAGGGATTATCACAGGCCATGGAATCTCACAAAAAAACTTTAAGCACGAGTAATCGGAGAGAATGGTTATAAGGAAGAAGAAGAAAGATTTGGGAGAAAAAGACAATTTTTTTGATACGTGAAGTTCCGACTCAAAACCCTTTATATAGGCGGCGAAAAGACATCATTTAATTCCGACCTAAAAAAAGGTCATTTCGAGAAAATGCATGTGTCTGATCAAACTTAAAAGGCCAGCCCACATCAAAAGAGACATAAGTGACCCTAACCAATGCATCCACTCCAATAGTTAGAAAATGAAGAGTTATGACGCATTAAAACCTCCCCACGTTCTCAAAGAAATCCTTTAAATTCCCCTCGTATTATGCGATTATGCGGAGAGTTAGGGGACTTATGATAATAGTAGAATCCAAGCATCTTAAAAATAAATTATGAAAGCACTCTTTCGTACAAAGTAGCACATAAGAGAAAGAGATTGCTGACAAAGACGCCTCGAAAGTCTTATCCTGTTTAAAGATCAATACAAAGAGACAGGCGATGCTGACAAAGACACCTTAAAAGTCTTATCACGTTTAAAAATCAACACGAAGAGAAAGACGATGTTGATAAAGACGCCTCAGAAGTCCTATCTTGTTTAAAGATCAACACGAAGAAAAAGACGATGCAGACAAAGACGCCTCGAAAGTCTTATCCTGTTTAAAGATCAACACAAACTTAACACTCCCAAGGGACACCTATAAGGATCTCATTCGGTCATACATTTGCCGCCATTCGAGGGATCCAAGATATGAGTTGTTCACATCATCTGTATAAAGCCCCCTTGTTCCGTAAAAACATGCGGAAGGGAAGAAAAAAACTAGAAAAATACATCAAGGAAATTAGTATTTTAATGTCATCATCTCTTTTATTCCTGGATTCTGGAAGATGCCAGCCCACCAAAATACAAATCATTCTTCAATTATTTTATACACACAGGAGAACATATATCATCAATGTTGTTTAATTCTTCAACTGTTGTTGAACCAGTGTTTATAGAACCGAACGAGATGTAGAATCGGTAATTTTACTTGTTACGAGTTTGATTGGTCATATTGGTTAAACCACAGGTTGAACCCGTATATATACAAACCTACCTTTAATCTTTTAGGAACTAAGAAAATTAACAAAGTAAGCAAATTGAATGAATTCAATATACTTTCCCAAAAAAAAAATGAATTCAATATTATTATATAATTTTACAAACTAATTAAATAATCTAGAAATTAGCTTGTCAAAATGGAAATTTATAATTTTATTAAAATATAAGATTTGTGTAAATTATAAGTTATAGAGTAACAATCACAATATAAATTAATATTTGATGAAAATGCTAACTCTTAAGTCCACTATCCTTTTTAGTGATAGGCCCACTTCAAGGCCCAATTTATTAGCTCGAGTGCAAAATCCTACTCATATTTGTGTGAAATAGAATGACAACCACATTTTTTTTCCTCATTTCTACATGGCACCCGCCTCCTCTACACTCTACTTCTTCTACTTGTTTGTTTTCTTTTTTCTTTTTAATATATTCATACTTCCCAATCACCCACAATATTTTCAATGAACTTTATCAAGCATCCTCTTTTGTTGATCTAATTGTTATATTTCATTCCTATCTCAGAATAAAAACTAGCTTGCATTTTTTATGGCGCTGGGTTTCAAAGATTTCAAGGATTTGTTTGGCATAAGAAAAAAAGTAAAAGAAAAGGCAAAATCGGGTGAATTTTCGAGCCGAACCACTTGTTGAACCACTGACTTGAACGATTTACAACGGTTGGTCTTAGATTTGTCCAATCCGGGTTTTGAGGTGCTTTGGATAGAACATCATGTCGGTCACCGACTAAACCGATCAAACCAATCGGTTCGTTCCGGTTTAAAAAACATTGTGTTGAACGTGAGATTATGAGTAGTTAAACTAGTATGTGGTTGGAATAGAGATTAACTCTGAAATATGAGTATGAGTCTTTATTTTATTTGAGTATTGTTGGAGTATTCGACGAGTCTAGAAGGATATATTTTACACGTTGCATGATAAATCTAGGTAATGCGGGTTTCAAAGAAGCAAAAGTAGCGGTATTAGACTATGCATATTTAAATTGATTTGTGATTGTGGCCAACTTACGTGAATCCATGCACAATACTAGACCACACAAATACATAATTTTGCTAAGTATTTCTTGTTAACAGAAGTGCATGAGCAAATTAAATTGCAGACGTAATCTGTCTTCTAAAATGATTGACAACTGGATCGTGTGCGCTAACGCGCTAGGTTATTAGAGAATTAAGGATTTATAGTACGGATAACTCTGGTTGGATCCATTAGGCATGAAAGAACTTAAGGAAGACTCAATAAGTTAAATGAACATGTGTGGTTTGTTTATGAACTACTAAGTAAATCAGTAGTGCAACCTGAACTCTAAACACAATTGTCAATCATCTGCTTTACAACCATAATCAATCATGGGTTGTAAGCGTTACTTCCATATATATCTTTTAGTTTTTTGCCTCTTGGTGATTAGGCTTAGCATGTCGCTTCCCCCTGTCTCATTCATCGAACTTTCCCGTTATTTGAAATTTTTTATCTTTTAGTTTGTTTGTATGTTGCGTTGCCGAATATTTGAACAATTTTATGTTTTGTTGGTGATCTAGGCTTTGCGTTGTCGTATGCTTTGGATAATTTTCTTACTTAGTTCTTGTCTACTTTCTTTTAATTGTTATGATTCTTATAGGACACATAAGCAGTCACCTTTGTGATCTTTCACATAAAGTGTGAGGAGATCTGCTAGGGCAAATGTTATGCCACATTGGCAAGTTCTTTTAGTGTTATTGCAGTGCACAGTATCGCGATAGGCAAACTAACTTGATTAAAATAATAGTACCATTATAGGTGGATGTCTGAGATATCATTTCGGGTAAGTTTGCATCATACCATTATGGGTGGATGTCCGAGATAGATCTGCATTGCACTATAGTAGGCAAATATCCAGGATACCACTTCGGGTAGGTTTGCATCGTGCCATTAGAGGTAGATGTCCTAATTGGTTTGCATCATACCATAGTAGAAAGATGTCCAAGATACCTGATGTGTGGCAAACCGTGTAGTTTTTTGACATGTATGCAATAAAGGCTATGACCACGTGTTCGCAGATGCACAATCAAGTAAAAATAAAATGGAAGGTATTATTACGTCCCAAGTATCAAATTCCAAGGAAGTTGTGGATCAATTTCTAGAATCACTTAAATGCAAAAATAATGATGGTTATCACGATTCTACTACCTTTGATAATGTTATGAGAAAAAAACTATCCAATGAATGGAAATATGAATGCAAAATTATAACTAATGAATGTAGAATTACTCTAATGAATGTCAAAATATGCCAACTAATAAATAAGAATGCAAATCTAGTCTAGAGAATATAATTGAAGATGACTGGATGATTGATTTGGTTGTAAAACAAATGTGTGATAAATGTGTTCAAAGTTCGGGTTTCACTATTGGTTTACTTTAGTAATTCATAGAAAAATTACATATGCTTCTTTGATCTATTGAGCCTTGTTCGAGTTCTTATGTGTCTAATGAATTCATGATTTATAGTCAGGTCTATCATGTATCTATAGATTCTTAACTCTCTAATGACCTATCGCGCTAGCATCTTCAGTCCGGTTGTCAATCGTTTTTAAAGAGAAATTAAGCTTGCAATCCATTTCACTAATCTACTTGTGCTAACATAGCGTACTTAGCAAATATCATATTCGTGGCATCTAAAGATGTGTCTGGTTACGTGAGTAAATGAATCTTACAAATCACGTTTATACATGGATAGTTTAACATCTATACTCTAGCAATCCCTGGGTAGTGCTTATGTTACCCCAACGAGAGTTAATCCTAATATGCAGCATATATAACAAATCAATCTAGACACATGAATGCTCAAACAATACTCAAGTAAATCAAAATAGACATATTCATAAATCAGAGCTACCTCGCTACTCCAAACACGAAGTAATTTAGCTACTCATAATTTCGAGTCTAAAATCAAAACAAGAGTTAAACAACATAGTTGAAGAACAAAGATAACGTAAACTTCACAAAGCTGGTGGAACATTGTTGCTTTCAATCTTTTGGACTTATTTGGTTTGTCTCATTCTTCACAACTCTTGACTCTTTGACTTAAAGACTAAAATATTGGAAGAATTAGTTTCAATGGTATTTATCCAAAACCGTCTTCACACTTTCCTCTCAATTCTCTCTTCTACAACTTTTATGACACTAAGAACATTGTAAAACAATAAAATCGGTGTTTCTATGGACTAGACCCGTTCTCCTTTTATAGATATCTCCTGTTACCCTAGGTTGGATCTTTAGTCGTCACATACACTATAGAATTGATGATTTTACTCTATGTTGTGCTGCATGTCGCGTGCCTCGTTTCATGTTGTACGGGTCGTACTACTTGAAGAGCGTGAGTTGCACTGGTCTGTGTTAGTGGAACGCGGGTCGCGCTTCCCTAGCATTGATCACGCAGCTCCTTGGTAGTAGAGTAAGGGTTGTGCACCTTCTTGTGGTTGTGGGCCAACGACATTTTTGTGTAAAATTAGATCCGTATTCCTCATCTTTGTAGCGTCCTTAGCTCTTTGTTGTTGCGTCATGACACCTCTAATGTGGTCTTTCTTAATCACTTTAACTTCTATTTTGTGCTCTTTCTCCATTGTTTTGTCTTGGCTCGACTCAAAATTAGAAAAGATACAAAACATAACATTAACTTCTAAAATTGCTATAAAGCATAACAAAAGCACAAGTAACAAGGATATTAAAAGCATATCAAATAGACACTCATCAATACCACTTCGGGTAAATTTCATGTTGTTATGCGCTGCGTTGAAGCCATATGGGCGAGGTGCCTAGATCTGCAACACATAGGTTCTTAGATCAAATCATAGAGTTAAAGGAAAACAAATATTAATGATTAAGCATAAGGAGCTGAGCCCGGATATCCTACGAGTTGCCTACATATCTCGTAGTAGGATATGGGTATCAAGTCGGCGTAGTTTCGAGTCTTAATTACAAACCAACCACATATATGGCAATTTAGGGAAGACAAAGTTTTTATATGAAAAAATGAAAATAGTAGATAAACGGTTGAGAAAGATGATTCATTCCACCATGGCCTGATTCATAGGGGCTAGAGCTAGCAGGGCGGCATCATGTTCTCTCATTGGAGTTTTGGGCAATGTTACATAGTAACGCCATGCCTTCCTACGGTCACCAAAGACTTCACTTGTGCCTCCTAAAGTTGGGAACTTCATATTTTGATAATAAGTGGAAACTATAGCCATGATGTCATTCAAAGCAAGGAGACATATGTTGACGTTGAAGGCAAATGGCTCATTTACTAGAAAGTATTTCACACTGAGAGTCCTCTACTTTAGTAAAGTACCAAATGAGGTTAGAAGAATTCTCAATCCATTGAGCGGCACCTCTGCATCACGTTGTCCCCGATAAACATCATTTCCATAGTTCCCATGAATATAACATTTGCAGAACTTCCATTATCACCTAGTACCTTCATGACTCATGGTTAGCAATATCTAATGTCACCACAAGGGGATGGTTTAGCTAACCTCCCTGTATGGCATGTGGTGAAAGTTATATGAGATATTTCCTGGTGAAGGTTATATGCTCTTCGGGAATCTCCTCAATCCCAATTAGACTCATAAATCCTACAAACATGTTAACATCAATCTCGGGTGAGATTCTCTTGTGCCCTTTCATCGAATCAGCCCTGATTGACCCTCATATATCATGTTAATGATTCCACATATAGGGAGTTTATCATCGCTTTAGTTGTGGTGCATTGGGGATTCTATAGCCTTCTGTTTTTCTTTTCTAGTTGACCAGGATCGCGATTGACGCCCATCCTTCCTTTCACCTAGCTCCATCTAGTCTTTGACATACTACGCCAACTCTCCTTCTCTAAACAGTCGCTCAATTTTACCCGTGAGATCTAATGGGAACTTTGATGTAGCTTGAAAAGAAAGGAAGTTAACAAATAGATGTTACACCTAAATTCCTCTTGTCGCAAGTGTACAAATTAAGTAATAATAAAATGGTAAGTATAGTTACGAACCAAGTATCATATCCCAAGGGAGTGGTGGATTAATGTATGAATCACTTAAATGCAAAACACTAATGGTTGTCACGTTTCTTTTCTCTTGTGTTTGCAAGATTATTGTTATAATATGAATGATGTGAATGTAGAGAATATCTGTTCTAGAATGCAAGGGAAATTTAACTACGGTGTAAGAAAAATAGTTAATATCAGGTTGTGGATTGAATGCAAGAAAACAATTAAAATAATTAAATTAACTAATGAATGCAAGAAGAGATTAATTATTTTAAAGCTAAACTAAAATAAATTAAAGAAGATTTAATTAATATATTGATTGGAATGGTTGTAAACTATAATAGTAAAGATTGTTTAAAGGTCGGGTTTCACAATGACTTAACCATTATAGTTCATAGACGAGCTACCTATATTTACTTACAGTCTTTGATGATAATTTGATGTTTGCATGTCTAATGGATCCGTGACCTATAACAGGAGTTATCCCAAACATAAATCTATGAGTCTCTAATAACCTACCGTGTTAACGGATCAGCCCAACTATCAGTTGTTTTAGTAGAAAGATCAAATTTGTAATCCAATTAACTCTTCTGAACCGTGTTAACAAAACGTACATAAATAGGCCGCACATCAGTTATGTTAGCACAACAAAGGCACAAATCGCATATACATAACATAATTAACTATTTAATCTAGACATGTAAGACTTAGCATCTCCACTCCGGCGGTCCCTTGTTAAGCTTCCATTATTCCTGCGAGAGTAAGACTAGTTACACAACATAATTAACTATTTAATCTAAACATATTAGATCATCAAATGCACCTCAAGTAAATAAAATAAACAATTTCATAAATCAGAGTTACTCCGCTATTCTAAACAACAAGTAGGTTAGCTTCTCATAGTCATGAGTTCAACAATCAATAAAGAATTCAATAACAGAGAAAAAGTAAAGAGAATAAGAAAAGCTTCTTGGATCTGGTGGAGCTTTGTTGCTAGACTATCTTTTTGACTCATTTTTGCTATATTCTTCTCCACGAACTATTTTCCCTCAAACAGTGACTCGACTAAACTAGAACATAACTTCAATGGTGTTTTTCTTTGAAAACAATCTCACAGGGTTTCTGTAAGTTTTTGTAAGTGTTTGTAGGCTCTTGTAAGATGTGTTGGTCTCCTGGCCGTCCCCATATATTTATAGAAGAGTCTTGATGCCCTAATTTTGTGAATAGCCATAACCTAATTAGTGCAAAATGACTTTTTTGCCCCCGACGTGGAGCGATTTGCCTGAATTGCCTGATCGTCGCGCATGCAGTCGCACCAACTCTTGTCTCCACCCCGTGGTCTCTTGATGTTCTCCTTTACTTGCGCAACATTCGATAATTGCAGTGCTATAACGCCTCCTATCGCGCCTAAAGGTCCCAAAGTAGTGTCTTGACTCTTTGTCTCCAAAAACATCCATTTGGGCCTCTTTTAGCTTCGTTTCATCTTGACTCGGAAAAAATCTAGAAAAATATAAAACAATAGTAAAACCAATAAATATGCAATAAGACCTATACAAAAGCCAAAGAAAGACGTAAATGTCTATAAATAAACACTCATCAAATACCCCCAAACTTAAATATTTGCTTGTCCTCAAGCAAGCTCACTAGCTCAACTCAATCTAAATCACAATTCAATCATCAACATGCCAACACTTATAAGAGAGAATTCTTAGAATGCAACCTATGGCCAGAATAAGAGATGTGATCGAATAGATGAACACAAGCACCTCAAATTTAATAAAGTTATCATCACATCTGTTTCATGTGGTCTAATAGTGTGATACTATTTGTCATGCATAAGAGTTATCGTCATGTTGCAAACTTATAAGATCATAACTGTTAACATATAATCATTCCGCTTATCACTCTTCACTCTCATATCACAGCTGACTCGAGTAGATTTCATATGTTGAGGATCATTTAGGACTTTGTTAGCTTGTAATGTTAGGCTCATGTGTGGGCTATAATGGAAAAATTCATATATGATTTCTAGAGATGTATGTAGCAAACCACTCATTTGTTCCTTTTTCTCCCTTGTTTGAGCCTTCTTCATTGGCCATACATTTTAGGCTCTTTTCGGCATTTTTTTATTTGTGCAAGAATCAAACCACCCTATACTTTTTGGTTTCTTTTCGGTTATTTGTGCTCTCTATTATAATCATCCTCCATTTCTTTTTCATATTTTTATTTTTAGCTCATACTTTTGTTTTGAGCTCCTACCTTATTTCTCATTCGATCCACTACATCCATACCTAGAAATGGGTAGGATAAATTTTTTTCCGGCTCAGGGTAGATAAGTATGCTTTATAAACAAAGGCTCACAGAAAAGGCTTTAGTGGGGTTAAGTGGATAATCATTTATCATCAAGGGTTCTTGGCTTGAAGGACTAAAACTCAAATTTATATAAAATATGGCCTATTTCATTTCATTAACACATAAAAATCTTCAATTATCTCAAGTAATATTCTAGCAATTTGTTCAAGTGTAATAATCACATGCTTTATTACTATTTTCTCTTAAATAAACAACATTCATTTCACAATTATACACAACAACAGGTTGAAAAGTGTATGAAACGTAAACATGCTTTTGCCAATATTACACAAGATGTACCAAAGGTATTCACATATTTTTTCATCTAAAATTTTTACTATATTATGCATATATCATCATGGATCCCAACTTATTCATGCTTTTATGCTTCAAATTTTATTCTAATGACTCGATCCTAAAAAAATAACTAGACTCTTAAACAGATTATAATATAAATATAGAACATATAAGCATAACAAAAAGTGTAGCTTTTCCACCCCCAAACTTAAAATCACGCGATGTCCTCATCGTATAAAATATAGAAACTTAATGCATAGATGAAAGGACTCCCTTGATCGAGTTCAAAGGACACTCGTCGGACTAGTGGTGCTAGTGCTTACGTCATTTGTCACACTCTCCTCAATTTGTCTCAACACCCTCCAATGGTGGGTGTTGTTGCTCTGGAATTGCTCATTGATTTCTTCCAACTGGTGCATTAACTCAGCATTCTCTTGCTCCAAACGATGTTTCACCTCTTGTAGTTGCTTATGAAACGTCTTTTGTTTCTTGTGGTTCGGTGATAAGATTTCTTCAATTGACTCTATTGCGATGAATCGTTAGTGTGTAATGTCGTTGATGTGATATGTATTTTGGTGATGAATGTTTGTATCAAGTTCCAAACAACCTTCTTTGATACACAATGCAGTGATAAACGCGCCAAAATACATGAGGCATGGTGGACCATCATCAGTGTGATCTCTAATAGGCTTAATTATGATCTCCCAATGTTAGTTGTATCTCCTCGTTTAATGCTCATCATAATTTTTTCTTGCTCCTATGAAACTTTTCCCAAATTGAATGTGGTAGAATTCGAGAACTAACTAACAAATAAAGCTCTTTGAAATAAGCTTTAAATAACCCATAATCAGCTTCAAGCATTCCCCATCGGTTGAATTGAAACGCTATTTTGTTTGTGGTGAGCCATCGTTTGACATATTCTGGCAGGCGCCCCGAATCTCCATGGATTTGTTCTTTAGATTGTAGTGTTCATTGATTCTTTATGCAGTGAAACGAACCTCATGAAGTCGGATATTGGTTGATGAATCCTTACGATCATAGAGGGCATAGAACTCACCTATTAGGTTGTCATTAACGATCCCCAAAATTGTTGCAACTTGCTCCAAGTTGATTTTCTCCATGTTAATCCCCGGGACTGCAAAAGCTTGCTCCTCCACAAAATCACTAGTCAACAACTGGATATACTTCTCATTGCAACTTCTTGATGTAAATTTTGTCAAATCTAGCTCAATTGTGCCATGCTAAGTTTCCCCAATGTTGTTGGCGTTCCTATCTTTGGTTCCACCATAAATTAACGTCTTGATGCCATGTTCTTCTACAAAGAAATTAAAGAAAAATAAAAACTTCTTTCAAGAGAATAGATGAATCGAGAAATAGAGAATAAATAGTCTTATGAATTCTGAGAGATAGTAGGATTATAAATGTAACTAGAGTTATATATAAAAGAGTTCTTATAAAATGGAAATTTTTATTAAGTTGCATAACTCTCCATAATAATTATAATCACAATGGTAATAATTCATATATCAATGGAGTTTACTCGTAAGGGAAGTATAAGTATGGTAAGAAAGGTAAAGGTAGAGATTGCTCAGTCAAATTCCATAGATTCTGAATTTTGTATGTCTCATGTTGCCTTTTGAACTGAGAAATGTGTTCGGGAAGAAATCTTAAGGTGCAATTTGGAGGCCACACGTGACAGGCGCGATGACATGTTGACAACGGTGTGGAACGCGCTACATTCAAAAATTGTGGCACTATGAAGGTTAGAACGCGGTTCTAGTTGTGCGTATGAGGCGCGACATGAGCAGCAGTGGCTCGTAGTCATGCCTGCTACAGAGAAATCTGCTCTCCGTGCTCTAGTCCATGTTGTCCTTATTTTTCTTAAATGTCATCTTGCTTTTTGACCTATTCGTCTATCCACTTATATTTTCTTTCACTTTCTTTTCGTTTTCAATCTCAATGGTTAGCTCAAAGACAAATTGAAACTTTTAATTCTATATATGACTCAAAATAGAATTAAACTAAATACTCGATAAATAAAAACTTATTATTGTGGGTTGACTTCCGCACAACACTTAGTTAATTGTCGGTTAGCTCGACAATTTTGGTGAAGAATCACGGTTCCTTGGGGTGCACCTTTTGTACCTTTGTCTTTCTCCTTCTGTGCTCTTTTCTTCACTTTTTTCCTTCCTAGTTAACATCCCCATAAATTCTTTTCTAAAGGCTCCTCTCTTCTTGTTTTTGCCTTTTTGCTTTTCCGATGGACACTTTTTTTCTTGAAGAAAAATGTCTTGTTATGACACTTGTTTTTTGTATTCCCTTAAGTAATTGCATAGCCTCATAACTTGGAATATCAATAAAAGAATTTTTCTATGGTGAATTCTAACTTATCTCATCCAATATGTATTGATTTACTGTGCTACGAACCAAATAGAAATTCTCCAAATATTGCTCATCAGTAAGCCAATTTGGCGACATCACTCAGTACTTGTGCTTCTCCCAGTCTTTGGTTATGTCTTTCTGGATATTTTCCATGCCAGTCCATGCTTTGCCCAGGGTAGCTCCATACTTTTGAGGAAAAGTGAAAGTCGTTCCTTCGGTATTTTTACCAAAGGATCCTTCAAGAATGCTTAAAATTCTTTACAACTTCACTCCATGGTGGGTTAATTTTGATGTGAGAGAGGCACCACTTGTTTGCCTTCCCAGAGAAGATCTCACGGATTTAATGCTCATCGTTGATCGTGAAGTAGTGGTATATCTACTTGAATTATTTTATGTGATGGATAGGATCTTCATAAGGTTCCCCTTGAAATTTCTTTTGCACCACCATAAACATCCATTATGTTTCTACTGGGCTGTTACCAAACGATGGTGAGGGTTTGACTCCCTTATTGAGTATTAATTGTTGACATGACCATGCCTCTTCTTTTTCATTGATGAGTTGTTTATCTTCTTGTCCAAGATGATTAATATCTTTCCTTTCAGTGTACTTTCCTTTTCCTCCAAAAGTTATCTTTTTTACCCAAGAGGGTAAATTAGGTGCCACTCCAACTCGATCAATTGCCGTCTCATGTTAAAGCAAGAAAATACTTTAGTGACTTTGCAGATTAGCTTGATGCTTCACACAAAAATAATACCGTTACTCCCCCATAACGGCGCCAAAAGCTTGATGGGAGCTTTGATGTACCTTACAAATAATAGAAGTTAACAAATAGACGTTACACCTAAATTCTTCTTGTTGCAAGTGCACGAATCAAGTAATAATAAAATGGTAAGTATAGTTACGAACCAACATATCGTATCCCAAGGGAGTGGTGGATTACTGTATGAATTATTTAAATGCAAAACACTAACGATTGTCACATTTCTTTTCTCTTTGTTTGCAGGATTACTATTATGATATGAATGATGAGAATGCAAAGAATATCTATTCTAGAATGCAATGGAAATCTAACTATGGTGCAAGAAAAGAGTAAATATCAGGTTGTGGGTTGGATGCAAGAAAACAATTAAAACAATTAAATTAACTACTGAATGCAAAAAGAGATTAATTATTCTAAAGCTAAACTAAACTAAACTAAAGAAGAATTGATTAATTGATTGACTGGATTGGTTGTATATAATAATAGTAAATATTGTTTAGAGGCCAGGTTTCACAATGACTTAACCATAATAGTTCATAGACGAACTACCTATATGTTATTACAATGCTTGATGATAATTTGATGTTTGCATGTCTAATGGATCCCTGGCCTGCATAAATCTATGAGTCTCTAATAACATACCATGTTGACGGATCAACCCAATTGCCAATTATTTTAGTAGAGATATCAAACCTGCAACCCAATTAACTCATCTGAATCGTGTTAACAAAACGTTCATAATTAAGATTGATCTAGTGTGATCTTGGGCTTGCACATAATTTACCTTAGCACACCAAAGTCATAAATTGCTCACACATATCCGCACACACACACACACATATATACATATGTATATATATATATATATATATATATATACATATGTATATATGTAACTAACTTAACGTCTACACTTTGGTAGTCCCTTGTTAGTGCTTCAATTACTCCAGCGTGAGTAAGACTATTAAGACTAGTTACACATGTAAGATCATCAAACGCGCATAAAGCAACACAAATAAACATATTCATAAATCAAAGTTACTCCCATACTCTCAACATGAGTAGGTTAGCTCCTCATAGTCATGAGTTCAACAATCAATAAAGAATTCAATAACATAGACAAAGTAAAAAGAATAAGAAAAGCTTCTCAATATCGATGAAACTTCGTTGCTAGACTATCTTCTTGACTCTTTTTTGCTATCTTGTTCTCCCCGAACTATTTTTTCTCAAACAATGACTCGACTAAACTAGAACAAACTTCAATGGAGTTTCTCTCTAAAAAAAATCTCACAAGGTTTTTATAAGCTTTTGTAATTGTTTGTAGGCACATGTAAGCTGTGTTGGTCTCCTGGCCGTCCCCTTGTATTTATAGGAGAGTATTTATGCCCTAATTCGTGCAAAAGGAATTTATTCCCCTGCTGCAGTGCGATTTGCCAAAATTGCTTGACTGTCGTGCCACCGCCTATCTCTACCCTGCGGTTTCCTGATGTTTTCCATTTCTTGAGTTACATTCGATAATTGCAGTGCTACATCGCCTCCTATCGCGAAGTAGTGTCTCAACTCCTTGTCTCCAAAAACATATATTTTGTCCTATTTTAGCTTCGTTTAGTCTTGACTCGATAAAATCCTAGAAAAATGTGAAATAATACTAAAACCAATAAACATGTAATAATACTTATACAAAAGACTAACAAAACGAGTACGTAAATGTCTATAAGTAAATACTCAACAATCCTTTATATTATGGCCATTTTGGCGAAAGCATATGCAGTACTTCTTTAATAGTAGTGTCGCAGGTAAGTCTCTCACCCTCCTTAGCTCATTTAGCCATCCATTATTTTGTACTATGGCGAATATGATCCTGATATTCACGCTTAGCGGTGTGTAGCGCTTAGGTGACTTGTTTCGTGAATGATCATTCCCGTCTCTCTTCGAGCCCCTATCACCTTTAACCTTTCCACGATGCTGGGATGGGTTATCTACAATTTTTGTGGCCATAATCTCATCTAGAAGTATTATCTTCTGCGTTAGTTCATTCATCTTTTCAACTATGGTAGGAGTGCCTTTAATCAATGTAACCATAATTCGTTGATTCTTCGTAGCCCTAAAGAGAATACTAGTAACAAACCCCTCTAGGATCACCCACTTTCAATAGCTCCTTAAGGAATATCTTTATAAAGTCTCTCAAGCTCTCCTTATCATAACGTTTGACATAGTAGAGGTGGTTATGACTCGTCGTGGCCCTTTCTTGGCTAAAAAATTAGTTTTTAAACCACCTTCTTAGCTTTTCACAAATGCATATCGTGCCTACTTTGGATGTAGAACCAATCTAGGGCAGCTCTAATTAGTGTGGTGGCAAAAATCCTTTCGTGCATATTCACAATAAAACCATTAAGTGAAAAGATGCCATCAATATAGAACAAATGCTCATATGGGTCACTCTTCCCATTATAAGCCTTCAACTACATAATCTTTTCTCCTCGATCCAATACCTCTTGCTTAATTTCCTCAAAAGGAGTAAGGCTTCTGCGCCTAGCACTTTATGCCAACTTCCTCTGTACTTCCCCTCTCACTTGGTTAAACTCTTTGCTATCTCTCTAAGATCCACCTTGGAGTCTGCTAATACTTCAACTTGCCTTTTCGATACTCTTGTCATGCCACAACCATTATTACACTCCTTTTTCTCTTCTGGGGATTGAGACCTTGATCTTTGGGGTGAGTGCCTGGCCGTAGATGATTTAGAATGTGGCAAAGGCACTGGTGGACGGAGGCCATACTGTTGTTGTTGGGCTGCAGTTGCTTGTAGGTTCTCGGGGAGTGATAGCCAACGAGGCATAGATAGTGGCTATGATCTGAACCACCATTTGGTGACAATTATAGGGGTTTGAGCTTGATGGGGCGCAATGCAAAGTAGGAAATAAGTAGCAAGTAATATGCTACACATACACCATTTTTGTATATGCACGGTCAATTAATATAAAATGGTAAGTTTAGTTATAAACCAAGTATCGTATCCTAGGAAAATGGTGGATTAATCCTCTATTCACTTAAATGTTAAAGTACCAATAGTTGTCACAGTTGCTACCTTCTATTTTTGTGTGTTGTATGAATTTGTGTGAATGCAGGTTTTAAATGTAAGAGAACGGTTTTGAATGCCAATGAACAATGTAAACAGAATACAGTGGAAAATAATGTGAATGCAAGAAAGCAGTTTGAATAAAAGGAAAATAGTTTAATAAACTAAATGCAAAATTGAAAGAAAAGAATACATAATTGAAGATGGTTGATGGTTGAATGCTAAATATTGCAAATAAATGATTAAAAGTTGTTGGGTTTCACTACTGATTTACACTTGATAGTTCATAGCCAAACTACCTATGTTTCTTCTAGTTGTTGATGCTTGTTTGAGCTCTTCTGTGTCTAATTGATCAGTGACCTATAACCGGAGTTATCCTAACTACAAATACGTAAGTCTCTAATGACCTATCGCGCTAGCAAAATATATCCAGTTAATCGTTTTAGAAGAGATATATAGTCTGCAATCCAATTAACTCCTCCATTCATGTTAACATAATGTACATAATTAAGATTGATTTAATGTGATCTAGGGGTTGCGCAATACTACGTTATTGTACCAAAGTCACAAATTACACACACACACACACACACACACACACACACACACACACACATATATATATATATATATATATATATATATATAATTAGCTTAACATCTACACTCTGGTGGTCCTAAGGTAGTGCTTCCGTTCATCTAGCGAGAATGATACTAATCTTGGAGAATAACAACTAAACAATTTAGACACATGAACTCTCAAACACACATCAAACAAAATAAATATGCATATTCATAAATCAAAGCTACCTCTCTACTCCAGACACAAAGTAGTTTAGCTATTTCTAGTCTTGAGTTCAACATATAGTAAAGTGTTAAACAACATAAAGAGAGATAACTAAGATAAGAAAAGCTTCTTAGATCAGGAGGAACGTTAACGCCTTGCTATCTTCTTGACTCACCTGTTTTTCTCACTTCACTCTTGCACATCTTTTCATAAATCTTTCTCTCTACCCATGAAACCGATTAAAGAAATACTTTAAGTGCGGGTCGTCCTCCTCTTTATAAAGGCAAGTCGTGTTGCCTTGGTCTGGATCATCAATCGTCACTTAAATAGGAGAAAAGTCATTTTTTACAAAAGTCATGTGGGTAATAACTATTTTGCCATGGTCGCGCCGCTGATGGCGCGGGTCGCATCATTGGACTGCTTTCGACAAGGATCGCTTGGATTGTGCCGCTTTTTGGTCATGTCGAGCGGCTCGCGCGTCGTTGTCTCCTGCTAGGCTAGCTGTTGGGCTTCTCCTCTTGCATGAGATAGGGTAGACTTGATTCCAATAGCGTCGTGGTGCTTTATGTGGTGCCATAGCACTGCAATTGCAATCCCTTCCAAAACATCAATTTTGTGCACTTTTCCATCGTTTTGTCTCTCGACTCTACTAAAATATACCATTTGATAAAATAATACAAAAACCAATAAATATGAACCAAAGTTCATCAAAATTATAAGAAAGTGCTCAAATCACGGAAACAAACGCACATCAAATACCCCTAAACTTAAACTATTGTGAAATCGTAGGACCGTGGATTGACACAACACTTTTTGAGAGTTAAGCTGGAATTGCCTTAACTCTATTTTGATCTTCTTGATAATGTTAATGTGCAGCGGAAGTAAGAACACAAGAAGATATAATTTTAAGAAGTTTTCAATATTATTAAAAACTTCCGAGCCTTAGGCGAAATAACCATAAAGGTTTTATCAAAAACGTTCCTCACAACAATTCACTCACGCTCTTTGTTGATCGGACTCAACGAAGCAGACAAGTAAGAACTACTTAACTTCTATGAACTAGACTTAAGCAGTTGATACAAAAACTTCGCAAAACAAAATGAAAACAATACAAAGAAGAATTAATCTCTTGGATTATTGGCACGATTGTCTTGTCTTCATCTTGATAAACTTCACATCTTTATAGATTTCTTGAGTCTTGAACGCCAAGATGTGTTGTTCACAGTTTTGGTAACTCTTGTTGTTTCCTTGTTGAATATTGCCTTCTTTGTGAACTTCAAATCTTTCCTGAGAACGTGTTTCCATTGTTACTGATTTAACAAGGCAACACATCTTCTTCAATCCGCAGAATCTTGGAAAGAATCACAGTTGCAGAGAATCCAATATTGTTTCCTTCTTTTGAAACCGTGTGAGTTGACTATTCAACTTAGCTTGAATTATGGAAACTTCAAGTAAGGAATCTTCCAAAGCTCTTCCTTATGTTTAAGATACTTTCCTGGACATAAACATAAACAACCAAAATCGTGGAATTTGATCAATAAGTGAATAAAGGCAAAACTTAATTTTGGCAACTAAAGAACAGTTTTTGCAAAAGCTCTCGGCTTTCATTATTATCCAATGTTAACCCAACATCGTCTAACATTGTACCGTCTAACATTGATTCCAGAAAACCCGCACTTTCAATCTCCCCCTTTTTGCCTTTCTTCACAAAACCAATACCTCTTCCAATCAAGTCTTATATCCAGAAAGTTATAATCAACAAGAAACAAATTAAACTACCAAACTGCTCCCCCTTAATACAAGATATCATAATCAAAGTTAAATTAACAAAGACATGAATAAAGGTCATCACTACAATCACATATGTACATATGTTCAGACCTCAACATTCATCAATGTTGCCTCAACATTGAAACCAGTAAGTTTCCTGCATAAAGGTTAACAAGAAAAACAGTTCAAAAAGTTCATTCACAAGGAATAGCAGTTAAGAACAATTAGAGCAGTTCAACAGTAGTACTTAGAGTTACAGGCCAAAGCTAGATATCAAGGACAAGCCCCTTGATCAAATAAAACCAAATAGAGATTAATGTACCAGCAGTTCAAAGATATTAGCAGTTCATAAGAAACAAAAAACTAGAAGACTAAAAATTAAAATTACTGGAACTACTCTCCCCCTTTTTGTGAAGAAGGGAGTTCCTCCAAATTTTTCACAATGTCCTCCAGTTCTTTGAGGTGTTCCTTTCTCTCCTCGATCTCCCCCTGAGTGTCAGCAATCTGCCCCCTATACCAATTCAGCATATGATCCACAAAAGCAGAAGTGATAACCAAGCAATCCTCTTCTTTGGACATTGGCACTGAAGTTCCAGCAAACTCCTTAGCCCTTTTCTGCTCAGTTCTTGGTCTCACCACTCCTTGTGGATTCCATGGAAGGTCTCTCACCCTTGATCCAGACAAGTATCTTGGGAGAATTGTTATTTCAGTATCATTCTTCCTCCAGCCCACAGTTACACTTGTCTTCAATCCTTGACTGTCAAGGATTTTGCAGATGAGTGAGGGATAGGGTAGCATCCCATTCTTCCTTCCAGCAACTTCAGACATAGACTTCAAGATCCTCTCCCCCATATTTACAGCTAGCCCATTCTTGATTTTGTACACCAAGATTGCTGATTCCTTAGTAAGTACAGTCACATTCTTGCTTGAGAGCCAGTTGAAACAAGCTATCTTGTGTAAGACAGCACTCAGGGAGGTGAGTTTTGTGGTTGGCAGAGCATCTCTCCAGATTTTGACCAACCCTCCAGTCAAGTCTTCCATTACATCATCATAGTAGGGGTCCTCAGATTCATCAGTAGTGGGGAAGCCACAGATCTTGTTGATGGTGTAGGGGTCAATGTTGAAGACTCTCCCCCTCACCCAATCCTTTCCAAATTTTGGTGATCTGTAGTCCCTGATCCATTTGGAGAGATTAAGGTAGAACTCCATGATAATCTCAGGAGCATAGTCATTCAGCTCCATCACTGACTGCTGCAGCCCTCTTGCCTCAAGCAAGTCCATCACTTTGTTTTCTTTGAAACTGGCCATCTCTATAGCTCTTTCAGTGTGAATCTCCCTTCTTTTGAAGGCATCCCACTTCTTCTCCAACTCTTGAGAGAGATAGTAGTGAGAATAGCAGTTCTCCTCCTCCTCCTCAGGGTAGACCACATATAGCCCATCAGTGTACTCCTCTGTTCATGATGTTGCCCCAACATCAGCAACAACATCCTGCTCCTCCTCAGTTTCCTCTTCCTTCTCCTCTTCTTCTTCTTCATCCTCATCATCCAACACCTCTACTTCCTCTTCCATCACTTGCTTTCCTTTCCTCTTTCTCTCAGCAGCAGCAGCAGCCTTCTTCTCTTCCTCAGCTTTCTTCTCATCCTCAGCAGCCCTCTTTCTAGCTGATCTCTCAGCCTGTCTTTTCCTGGCTTCAGCCCTAGCCTTAGCAGACTCAGACATATTTTTCAGTTTCTCCCCATTGCCCTTTCTCTTTTTCTTTTGAGCCCTAATCCACTTCCTCACCATCTTGTCAACAGACACATCCGCGGATATCTCCACAGATTTTTCAACAGAGCCACTACCCTCCCCTTCAACAGGTATATCAGCATCAAATTCAGGGATGGGTTCAGCAATGTTTACCTCAGTTTCAGGCTCATTGGTGATGGGAGTAGTTGGTTCCACTGTTGTCTCAATATTGGAGGTTGATTCTCCCTGTTTGGTCTTCTTTCTTCGTCGCACATAGGGAATCGCCTTCCTCTTGGCAGCAACAAGGGCCTCAACTGTTTTTGCAGCAGCACTTCTAGTGTGTCAACATCTGCAAGAGTTTGCATGGGAGACTTGCTTGCCATTGTTAGTAGAGAGGTTTTGAGAGAATTTGCAGAGAGAAGAAACGAGAGAATTTGAGAGCAGAGAGTAATTTTGCAGTTAAGCACAAATAATAACCTTGCAAGCACAAATAAGGAAAAATATGGTTTTGATTTTTGAATTTATCGTGAATTAAGGAAAGAGAATGAATGTTAGTGGGCAGTTACCAAATTTGAACCATGAAAAACTTTCCCACTATGTTTTCCCACACACAAGCTTTGATATTTAATTAACAGCTAACCAGAGCGGTTTTCAAAAAAAACTGAAAACTTATAAGTTCCTGTTTTCAATGTTGACCTATGACTGTGCACAATGTTGGGATAACATTTGATAACATTCAAAACCAAAGGTGGAGGTACAGGCTTCACCAAGGCAAATTCATGTGAGAGCTTGAGATACATCCAAACATACATCTGAAACTTAACCAATATAGCAAGTGAGTACCTCATACATATTGTTCAGATTAACATCATGAGTAAGCAACATAGATAATAAGAAACACACAGAGATAAGCAGTTATGAATTCAAGGAACAATTCACTTCCACAGCATAGAAAGTCACAGAACAGTGTGTCACCTGCAGTATGTCACCCAATTGTATGCCTCAACACATGAATTATACTCCCCCTAAGCCTAAACCGACACAACTCACAAACAAGAAGGAAAACAATGCAGTTCTATATGAATGTAACAATGTAATGTCAAATAGGCAGATGGTAAACACAAATGAAAAACTCCTCAAACCAGCACAGTCACATCTCTTTAAAATCTGTATTATTTTCATAACTCATCTGAACAAAAACTGAAGGTTGTTAAACACAAAGTTAATGTCACAACTGAATGAGGGCAGCCTGATCTCCACACACCCCAGTAACAACATTAACAGCAGCAAGTTAGGCCTTGAATGTTGGCAATTCATTTATCATGCACCCCAACACCCCAATTCCTTATGCATGCTTGTTTACCAACCTGCATTCAAGAGAATCACCAAGTGATCAGTGCTACTAAATGTAAGAAATCGAAACCTCAAACACCCTAGTAGAAAGGATCACCCTCATGTGTTCCTTGGCCAAACAAACAGAAACATGTAAATAAGCACAACTGAGTAACAGTGAAGTTGTCAACATCATGCACCCCAGCTTCTCCACATGTTCTATACACCTTCCATATGAATAAGACACAACTGAATATACATCAAAGTAGTGAACTTTGTGTACCCCAGCTTCTCCATATGTTAGGCAATCACAACCTCAGACAAACAGAAGAGTTTTATTAACCTTTTCAAAACCAAAGATGTGAAACTGATAACTAGAGAGAGTTGTTAATCAAAGAGTTCAACCACACAAACCAAATATGACAAAACAATGATAAAATGAGACTAAAAAAGAAATGCAACTCAACAAAGGAATAACAACAGAATACCTACTACACCACAACCAATATACCAGTGCTAGTCAGTGGTGTTATGACAACACTGGTTTTCTCAACATTTTCACATATCACACATGCCAAGAGATTTCCTCAGGCCGAAGAATCTCTCACTATCTAAAGGTTTTGTAAACATATCAGCTAGCTGATTTGTTGTCTCAATATGTTCAATGTTGATTACTTTGTCCTCTACCATATATCTTAGGAAATGATGCCTTATGTCTATATGCTTAGTTCTAGAATATTGGACAGGATTCCTAGAGATACTTATGGCACTTAGATTGTCACAAAACATGAGAAGTGTATCACTATCTAGCCCATAATCTGAAAGCATGTGTTTGAGCCACACAAGTTGGGTAACACAGCTGCCAGCTGCTACATATTCTGATTCAACAGTTGATAATGAAACACAATTCTGCTTCTTGCTATACCAGGAGACCAAATTATTCCCCAAATAAAAACAGCCCCCACTTGTGGATTCCTGTCATCCACATCACCTGCCCAGTCAGAGTCACTGAAACCAACCAAGTTAGTGTTAGTGTCATAAGAGTACCAAATGCCTAAAGGTGAAGTTCCAGAGATATATCTAAGAATCCTCTTCACAGCAATCAAGTGAGACTGCTTTGGATCAGCTTGGTACCTAGCACAAACACATACTGAAAACATGATGTCAGGTCTAGAGGCAGAGAGATACATCAAACTACCAATCATGGATCTGTACAATGTTGGGTCAACATTGCTACCAGTGCCATCTTTTGTTATCTTCACTGAAGAGGACATAGGAGTTTTGCAAGGTTTTGATTCTTGTAGCTCAAATCTCTTCACCAGATTCCTTGCATACTTCTCCTGGTTCAGGAAGATACCATTCTCCAGCTGCTTGACTTGTAGTCCCAGAAAGTAGCTAAGCTCACCAATCATGCTCATCTCAAATGTTCCTGTTATAGACTCGACAAATTTGTCTAAAGTAGACTTGTTAGTAGAGCCAAATACTATATCATCCACATATATTTGAGCAATGCATATATCAGAGCTTTTTCTAAGGACACACAATGTTCTATCTCCATCTCCTCTATTGAAACTTAGGCCTAACAGAAAATCAGTTAGCCTCTCATACCAAGCTCTAGGGGCCTGTTTTAAACCATACAAAGCCTTTTCAAGTTTGTACACATGGTCAGGATGTTTAGGGTCAGCAAAGCCTTTAGGTTGTTCTACATAAACCTCTTTGTCAATTAAACCATTCAGAAAGGCACATTTAACATCCATTTGGTAAAGTTTAATTCTAAGACAGCAAGCAATAGCAAGAAGTAATCTAATTGATTCTATCCTAGCTACTGGAGCAAAAGTCTCATAAAAAACTATACCTTCTACCTGAGTATAACCTTGGGCAACCAACCTAGCTTTGTTCCTCGTAATTACACCATTCTCATCAGTTTTATTTTTGAAAATCCATTTCGTACCTATTACATTCACAAGTGATGGCCTAGGTACTAGATTCCAAACTCTGTTTTTGGTGAATTGTAAGAGTTCCTCTTGCATGGCATTAATCCAGTAACTATCCTTAAGAGCTTCAGTTACATTCTTAGGTTCAATGGAGGACACAAAACAAGAAGCATTTTCAATAGTACATAAAGAAGACATACAAACACACAACTTAGCCATATCATTGTAATTTACCCTTTCTTTGTTGCGTGTTCTTACTCTTTCAGTAATTTGACCAATTACTTGAGAGGCTGGATGATCTCTTTGTATTCTAAGAGGGGGATCTCTTCTGGATACAGGAACCACTTCATCTTCAGAATCTGACAGCACAGATGTTGGCCTAACATTGGGGGTTTCTGGTGTTAAGTCAACATTTGGTCCAGTTTCCAGTTCAGCATCTCCAGCGTCTGTGTTCAATGTTGAGTCCAATGTTGGAGTAACATCTGAACCAGTGACTTTTTCAGTACCTGCAGAAACAGTTAAATCATCAAATATGACATTCACTGAATCTTGAACAGTATGCAATCTTGGATTATAGACCCTGAAAGCAGCACTATTAGGAGAATATCCAACAAATATACACATTTCACTTTTGAGATCAAATTTGCTCAAATAGTCTCTATCTTTTAGCAAATAGCAGTTAATACCAAATTCATGAAAGTGTGCTACTGTTGGTTTTGAACCCTTCAAGATTTCATAAGGTGTCATAGTAGTACCAGGTCTAAGATAAACTCTATTACTAATATGACATGCAGTATTCAAAGCTTCAGCCCAGAGTTTCTTAGATAGGTTTTTAGAATTCAACATAACTCTAGCCATCTCTTGAAGTGTTCTATTCTTCCTCTCAGCAATACCATTTTGCTGAGGTGTCTTAGGTGCAGAGAACTCATAGAAAATGCCTTTAGATTCACAGAAATTAACAAAGCTTACATTTTCAAACTCTTTTCCATGGTCAGACCTAATTCTTCCTACAGAAGTGCCATATAGATTCTTAATACTAGCATGCAAAATTTTGAATGTGATGAATGCCTCTGATTTTTCTTTCAAAAATTTAATCCATGTATATCTTGAAAAATCATCAACAATAAGAAAAACACACTTCTTACCATTCAGGCTACTAGCCTCAATAGGACCCATGAGATCCATATGTAGCAATTCAAAGCACTTATTAGTTCTAGGGTTAGTACTTTGTACCTGTAGTGGTGGATGAACAGCTTTTGTTTGTTTACCTTTCAGGCAATCTTCACAAACAATTTTACCTGGGCTAGTCAACTTAGGCAGTCCTCTTACAGCCTCTAACTTATGTAGTTTCTCCAGATTCCTATAGTGCACATGTCCTAACTTCTTGTGCCACATGACATATTCATCTACCTTGGCATGGTAGCATTCTACTTCATCTTGAGCAAGATAGCAGTTATCTTTTGATCTTGTACCTGTCATGACACGAACATTGTCACTATTAAACACATCACATGAACTTTTATCAAAAGTAACTAGCAAATTGTCATCACAAAGTTGACTTATGCTAATTAATTTTGCTTTCAATCCTTCAATCAACAACACATCCTTGAGTGGTGGAAATCCTTCAACATCCAGTACTCCTTTTCCAATGATTTACCCTTTAGTGCGTCCTACATAGGTAACTGTTCCAACAGTCAAAGGGATTACATTTTTCAGGTTGTCAATGTTTCCAGTCATGTGCCTTGAGCATCCACTGTCAAAATACCACTTACCTGCAAGGTTAGAGTAAACAGCACAAAAGACAACATTGCAAACAATTTTAACCTTAGGAGTTTTTATCTTCTTAGTCCAGGTTCTACTTTTATGTCCTTCAGATTTGTTACCTAATCTTGGGATAACATTCAGATCAGAGGTTTTCCTAACATTGGTACAGCTATTAATTACTGTTTTCTTCTCAATCACAATTTTATATTTTTTACAATAAGGCTTAATGTGACCAGGTTGAAAACAATATTGACAGATAAAAGTAGGCCTTTTCACAGTGTTGGAAGAGATTTCACAACTCAAGTTATTGCTATCCTTGATAAAACCAGCTTTCAAGTACGCATAATTAACATCTTCAGAGGGAGGTTTCTCAACATAGCCCAAACCATTTTTACCTTGATTTCCCATACTCAGCACTTCATCAAGCAGAGATGTAGAAGAGTTCCATTTGTTAATGGTTTGTTCAGCTTTTTCAAATTTTACCTTTACCTCTTTCAGCTCAGCCTCAGTTTTGTCAAGGTCTTTCTCATACAGTTCCAGCATCTCCTTCATGCATTCAATCTCTTCCTTCAAGCTTTTGTTGCTCTTGATGAGTTTGTGATTCTCAAGCAGCAGTTTGTGGCAGATAGACTTTAGGTCTTCAATGATTTCCTCCTGGGACATTTCACCTTCAAAGAAGTATTCTTCATCTAGATCCACTGTACCATGAAAACAATCAAAGTTAGCTTCATCAAAGTAGGACGCAAGATAAGGTTCAGAATCATTATCAAATTCATCCCAATCTGCAAAGAAGGTCTCATGTTCTGATGTTGGATCCTGAATGTTGGGGTAACATTGAGATCCGAAGCAGTTCAGGGAGTCTTCTGGTGTCCAGTCAATCTAAGTGAGTAGCGCAGCAGTTTGAACCTCTTTTGATTGTTCTTCAGCTTCTCCAGAACTAAAGTCATCTTTATTGAAACCATCTACACAAACCCAATGAGAATTTCCTTTTTTTCAAAGAGTGTTAGCACATTCATTAGCCATATGACCATATCCTTTACATTCAAAACATTGAATATCTTTTAACTTATCAGCTTCTAAAGGAGTAGCTTTTGATGCCATGTACTTCACAAACTTAGGAGGTAATTTCTTGTAACTTGTGGAACTATTACTAAGGTTCTTCTCTTTACCTTTTCCTTTAAGATTCAACTTATTGAACTTCTTAGTAATTTTCCCATAATTTGAAGAAATTATTTCAAAATCATCATCACTTTCATTGTCAAGATTAGAACCTCTTAAAGCAACAGCCCTATGTTTGCTAGGTTGTGAGGCAAGCTCCATCTCAAATTCTCTAAGAGTATTCATCAAGACTTGAAACTGTAGATTAGCAAGGTTTCTAGATTCACTCATTGCAATTTTCTTGAGAGCAAATTTAGATGACAACGTTCTCATAGCTTTATAAACCATTTCTTGATTAGTCATAGCAAAACCTAGATTTTCACATTGGTTAGCAATATCAAGAATTTTCTCAAAATAACTGTCAACACTTTCATCTTCTCCCATCTCAAGTTTTTCAAATTGCAAAAGCAGTTGTCTATATTTAGAATCTTTAGCAGCAGAATCTCCTTCACAATGTAATTCAAGTATATCCCAATCATGTTTGGCTTTTGTACAATTATGGATTAACTTGAACATGTGATAATTAACCCAACTAAAGATAGCATTATGAGCTTTTTCATTAGAGTTATAGAGACTTACCTCTGCTGCTGTCCAATCTGCTTCTGGTTTTGGTACTAGATCACCTTCACCATCTCTTGGTAATGTTGGAAGAGAGTATCCATTGATCACGGATTGCCAGGCTCGAATATCAATAGCTTTGATGTGAGACCTCATCCCGATCTTCCAATATGCATAATTGGAGCCATCCAAAACTGGAATCCTGTTGGTATTAGGATTGACATTGTCCATGGTGTTGTATCACCTCCAAACCACCAGTGTAGTTGGTGTTTGGCTCTGACGCCAATTGAAATCGTAGGACCGTGGATTGACACAACACTTTTTGAGAGTTAAGCTGGAATTGCCTTAACTCTATTTTGATCTTCTTGATAATGTTAATGTGGAGCGGAAGTAAGAATACAAGAAGATATAATTTTAAGAAGTTTTCAATATTATTAAAAACTTCCGAGCCTTAGGCAAAATAACCATAAAGGTTTTATCAAAAACGTTCCTCACAACAATTCACTCACGCTCTTTGTTGATTGGACTCAACGAAGCAGACAAGTAAGAACTACTTAACTTCTATGAACTAGACTTAAGCAGTTGATACAAAAACTTCTCAAAACAAAATGAAGACAATACAAAGAAGAATTAATCTCTTGGATTATTGGCACGATTGTCTTGTCTTCATCTTGATGGACTTCACATCTTTATAGATTTCTTGAGTCTTGAACGCCAAGATGTGTTGTTCACAGTTTTGGTAACTCTTGTTGTTTCCTTGTTGAATATTGCCTTCTTTGTGAACTTCAAATCTTTCATGAGAACGTGTTTCCATTGTTACTGATTTAACAAGGCAACACATCTTCTTCAATTCGCAGAATCTTGGAAAGAATCACAGTTGCAGAGAATCCAATATTGTTTCCTTCTTTTGAAACCGTGTGAGTTGACTATTCAACTTAGCTTGAATTATGGAAACTTCAAGTAAGGAATCTTCCAAAGCTCTTCCTTATGTTTAAGATACTTTCCTGGACATAAACATAAACAACCAAAACCGTGGAACTTGATCAATAAGTGAATAAAGGCAAAACTTAATTTTGGAAACTAAAGAACAATTTTCGCAAAAGCTCTCGGCTTTCAATGTTATCCAATGTTAACCCAACATCGTCTAACATTGTACCGTCTAACATTGATTCCAGAAAACCTGCACTTTCATATTGCATGTCCTCAAGCAAACCTACCAGTTTAACTTAATCTAAATTAGAACTCAAGCTATGAACATGTCAACTGGCACCGGGTGCTTTCTCAAGTCTCAAGACTACTCCCTCACATAATTATTTTGCCCCTTATAGGCAACACAATAAGATCTTTTGGTTCGATGAAAACCTACACTAAAGACATAATGGTTAGAAGCAAATAGTTTATATAAGAAAGTAACCTATTATAGGAAAGGGTACATGTGTTGTATTTCTGCTATTGGTCTCAATGCGGGGCGAGCTGCCTACGTGTCTCTATGAGAAGAAAGAATTAAGTCGGACGTAGTTTATTATTAAATTGTGCCCGCGGGGGATCGTAGTTTATTATAGGTAAGGCATGGGAGAGTTGCCTACGTATTTTTGCTATTGGTCATTAGGCTCGATTTGGAGGATGTATGTCTCGTAGTCAAGGCTCGGATGGCCGAAGTATTAACCATTGTTGGGTGTTAGCAAGATTGGAGATCATTTGGGTAGCCTAACTGCGTTGGAATTCATCGAGCCCCGGAGGCTCGGGATTGGGGCCTCAGACGATTTGCACCAGAAAGTAGTCAAATCCCGAGTTAAGGCTCTCTCATACTTAAGTCCAATTGTTAACATTTGAATGTCTATGGAAAAGTAGAGGATAAAAATACTATAAGTCTTTTGGTTGATGTGGAATTTTTGATGTTCCAAAAGTGTTAACGTGGAAACTGTTGACGTGGAAACGATTGACGTGGAAACTGTTGACGTGGAATCAGTTAACGTGCCACAATTGACGTACCTCGAATCGATGAGCCAAACGTGCTGACGTGAAATGCTTGATGTGCTTTCTCTCACTAGAATTTTAGCAAGAAGTCAGAGCATCCAAACTTCAACCTCCAAAGTGAGTTATCCCTCAAATGTCCAACCCTTCAAATGAAAAAGTGAGGGGGTATTTATAGAAAATGGGGAAGGGTAAGGCATGAGAGAGCATGCACACACTTAGTAAAGTTGAAAGTTAAAAAATGGTGCACCACAGGACCGGTATACAGACAATGGACTGGACCCCAGTGTAGTTCGGATGATCGACGTGGCACGTGACACATCGACATTAACTAATGTGCCATGCGGCACGTCGACGTTGTCAAAGTTGACCAACATGGTCAAACAATGCGCCACGTCAGTTTGACCAAATTGGCTCTGTCCGACCGAAGGGGCCCGGTCCGACCGACGTGGTACGTTTGGCCAACGTACCTCATCAGTTTGATCAACGTGGCACGTGTTTTGGCATCGTGTCATGAGTCGTACTGCCGGGACTCCGTATCCAGTATTTTGTCATAACAGACAATTTTCTCGAGGTCAATGGTATTTTTCTGAGTGTCACGTTGGTACGACATCTCCAGGGGTCTAAACGGATTTTGAGGAAATTGTCTTTCAGTCCCTTTATTTTGAGTTATTCCCAATATGATCGTGCATTTGGAAAGTGTTGTAATTATGACACACAATAAGTTCTCCAGTTTGAGATGGGCTTGATTGGTTGAGCGTATTTCAAACTAGAAAGAGTAGACTATGCATAATTAGCATGTACATTTGTCGGTATTTCCCAAAAATCAATTTCTTAGCCACTCTTGGTAATTAGCAAGAATTCGGGCCAATTTTATAATCTTTTGAAAATATTTGGGTCAAGACATAAATATTCCTTTAACAAATATTTTTGGGCCATAAAATATCAACCCCTCTATAGTATAATGGATTAGACCTCTACCACATGGGCTATGAGCCTCTTTTTAAGTTAGGGCTTTTAAGTGTTTTTTGAGCCCATTACGGCTACCCTTTAAGAACATTAGTCCTCCATCTTGCCTTCCTTCCCCTTTTTTGGAGAGAGATGGAGCATAAGGTAGAAAGAGGGGTGCATTTTCAAGAGACCAGCTTCTCTCTAGATTGAGAGGTAACGATCGACGTGGCCACGTGGCACGTTGTTACGATCAACATGACCACGTTGATTCAGATCGATGTGGGCCACATCGTCACAGCCGACATGTCCATGTCGGAGTGGTCTGATGTGGACCTTACAATGTCGATCTCTGACTGACGTGGTGACGTCTTCACACGTCCATCGTTCGACCGGCGTGAGGTTGTTTCTAGGCCTCGTTTTGTTTAATAGAGGCTATAAATGTGTTTGTATGTGGGTTTTTCGAATGTCTCAAATTTACCTCACTTTTTTGAATCGTGTGATCTTGTGTCATTTTGTAGAATTCTTAGATTCTTTAACTGTGTAGTTCTTTGTGGACTTTTA
This sequence comes from Linaria vulgaris, assembly GCA_948329865.1. Lineage (NCBI taxonomy): Eukaryota > Viridiplantae > Streptophyta > Magnoliopsida > Lamiales > Plantaginaceae > Linaria > Linaria vulgaris. The sequence goes on along the minus strand of OX415251.1, from coordinate 60,092,445 downwards.
AACTTGTATTTGACTATGTTTGCAATGTTGAATTGCAATTTGTAGTCACAATTGGGTTTTCGCATCGCTGCTGCGAGTATTACTCTCTGAGGCGTAGGTACCACGAGGAGAGACGTTACCATTCACCACATAGGGTCGAACGCTGCGGTTTGAGGTACTCACCAGGTATGAGGCCGAGATACCCTGCTACTTGTGTGAGGTCCTATAGATCTCCTTCCCACAGTAATTTGCTTCTTCTCAACTCGATTTTATGTTGAGGTTATGGGGTTCGAGAAACAGTTCCCCAAAGAGTTTTTAGGTTATTAGGTCGGATTACGATGTGGTTGGCCCCTATAGCTTCGAGAGAGGGGATCATTTGATTCATGGTACAGTTTCATCCAATAATATTATTTCGATGATGTGGCATCCTATGAGTCATCTTCAGATGGAGGAGATGAGAATGAAAGTGATTACGTGGTTACTCCTCGTGTTAGACGTCGTGATGGCGATCTGTTGATGATACTTTGGAGCATGTTGATCAGACTAGGAATATTGATGAGGGTGATGAGATATACAATGAGGAAGGTGATAGACCTCCGTGTATATTACAAACCTTTATCGATATAAAGGACATTATCCCCAAGCTTAAGAGAAACCAGACGGTGGAGAACCTGAGTTAGGAGTTTGATATATCAATAAGGTATGCGGTGATCATCCCTGGGCTTAGTGATATGATGCATCTCCCCCCGAGCATTGCCATTTTTGGCGGTTTCCTAGCCACAAGGCTTAGATTTTTGCGCATAAAAAAATTACAAAAAATACAACAAGAACAGAGAAACACACACAATCGAAATCGATAAGTAACAATCATCATAAAAGAAACAATTTGTTTACCACAATCATCTCACAACGTCTCTCAATCTCACACGTGTATTCTCTTTTATTTTGATCTCTCCTTCTCATCTTTCATGGTGGCCACAAGAACACATATCAGAGGCTTCATGATTACATCTTGCCTCTCTTCTCCCCTCTAGGTTACACGACCTCTGACAACCTTATTTTTCACGAGCTAAGGTTCTTTAAATAGCTTCTAGGCATCACAATTGAGATGGGCCAAAATTGTGTCGCGCGATGCGAAAATAGCGCGCTAGGCGCGTGATCAAGACCGCAGCGCACGGTCAGGACTGCGATGAGGCTCTTGTAGTGCCAGTTTCAGGAGGTAGTTTTCCAAAGGGATTCCCTTCTAGCGCAGTTGAAGGAGACAAAAATTGCCGGTCGTACCCAGAATCATCAATGTTCTGAATTGACCACCGAATGAGATTTCCATGTGAAGGCCATTGAGGAATTGAAGGCCCCATAAAAGCTGCTAGAAACTTCCCTCAATAGGGAGGCTAAGCTGAGCCATTCGTTAGGGGAGTCTTAACAGCTGGTGGAATATTTGAGAGAGCAAGTTTCCACAACGGGTATTGAGGCAGAAGATTAGTTAACTTCCCTGAAGACTAGCCTACATGAGGGTTTCAACGTCTCTGAATGTACTCTACAGAACATCTTATGTGGGGCTTGCGGGGATTAAAGACTTGGGTTATCAACATAACATTGACGCTCCCCTCACTCTGTAGCGGAGTAGCACACCTTCTCTAAATCTAATGCCTTCTCCTGGTCGATCCTCCGACTCGAGAACCTCTCACCTTGCCTTCTAGTATTAAGCAGATTGAGACTTATTATCTGGCCTCAACGTCTTCATTTTGTACACTGCGAGGTTGTATCAGGACTCCCCCCTGAAGTATGCTAATCTTGCTATCTTTTTTTGTACTTATGAATTGGTGGCACTTTTTCCTTGTTATATGAATGTATCTCATCTTGTTGTTGTTACGAGTGTCTCTTGTAACTAGCATTTTTTTAAACTTTGAGTAGTGCTTTCCAGCTGGAAACTCTTTGGAAATTGTTGCCATTGATGAGAATGGTTATAGGACTTAATGGTGTCAGTTGCGTTCCCTATTATTATGCCTAAAACGTAGACAACTTCCTATTCGTGGGATGTGACAGTTAGGGTGGACGTGAGTGGACAGCTGAAAGGCCCCACCCTTCCATTCAACTTTTAAGCGGGAATTGAACTAGTCTTTCCTCCTATAAATAAGGGAGATGTGCTCTGCTTCTTCTTCACCACACTTAACTTTTTTCATATGTACTTTCCTCCTTTGGAAAATCCCTTTAGTTCTTCTATTGCAATCTTTCTTGTCATAATCATTATCTTTTTCTCTATTGCAATCATGGTTTCACAAGCAACATTTGTTCATTCAAGCGATGATAGCTCACGTAGCACCCCTCTTCTGCGGTCAAACCGTTAATCCATTGTTGTTGATAGCATGATGTGGTATTTGCTAGCAACAACATAATGGAGGCAATCAATCAATATAGATTGATCTAAAATCTGGTTCAAATACAATATAGTACCTATGGGCCAATAAGAAATGTATTGAATCGATTCTTTTTAATGAATAGATCTGACCGCAATTTCGAATATGAAATTCAAAGGGATCAAATAGGAAAGGATACGCTGATCATAGAACTCTAATGAAATATACGATCAACCAACATTTATCGAATTTGAAAAAGAGTCAGAATAAATGGTTTGATCCTCTTATCTTGATTTCTCGAATCGAGAGATCCATGAATCAGGATCCTGATGCATATAGACACAAATGGTCCAATGGGACCAAGAATTTCCAGGAACATTTGGAAGATTTCTTTTTTCACAACACACTTATCAACAACGACTAATTCCATCACCCATGCCACTTGCAAGGTTCTATCCTTCATGTAACAAAAGGTGTTCTGGTTGCAGCAGAAGCGGCAACGGTGCAGCAGTCTGTCATTGATTAAGGTTGAATGACGTTTTTGCACTAACCCCTTATGCTTGTCCGATGGACGGGTCCATCTATTGTTTGGGGTGTGTGGATTCTGCTAGAATGGTGGGAAATGGTCGGATATGCTCTAGCGTGAGCGTGGAAATGATGGAAGGGACTCGGTCTCTCCTGGAGTCTATCAACATTTTTCTCTAGGATGTTCGCATATTGATCCTTACTAGAGAGCGGTGGGCGTAAGGGTTACATGACTGTGTACTCGGAAAAATAAATTGCGGTCTCCGGTGCTTCTTCTATCCTACAATGAGCGAGTTGTTTATGTTTTGGCAAGTGTGCTCTAGTCAAATCATGCCTCCTTCTTGTTGTTAACTTATCGGTTTTATCCTCTATTGCTATTTGCTGAATGTATCGTGTACTCCCTAAGGCGTAGCGGGAGCTTTTGTACTTCACTGTGCTTCTACAGTATCTCTGTTTTTTAGTGTGCCCCATCGCAATAACAAACGTATGTTTCTGGTGGCCTCCATCGGGTCAAACGCTCGTGGAGGTGATTGGTGTCGTAGGTAATTCTTTGTTACTCTTTGGGGTAGCCGTATTTTTGAGTGGGGTGTACCCACGTGATGGGGAATTAATCATTCGATTCCCCCTGTTGAGGCGCATACGCAAGTCGTTGCACAATTGAACTAGTTCAAAATTTATAACGGCTCATACGACGTATCGCCTATGTTAAACAATCATTTGGCCATGATGTGGACAGTTTGCAGAGAAAGACCGAGACATGGGAGCTTCATTCCACTCATCTTCATATGAAAGTTATCTTTAGTAAGTACCGCACCCTATTTTTTCACTGTCTGTCTTCTGTAACTTTGTAAAGTACTAACTTCTCTTTTGTCTTTCATAAGAGGAGATGGAGCAGCACGGCCGGTACCCTTTCACGAGGTCTTCTTGGCTGACATACCATATGAGAATCCTATGGCTACGAACGTCCTATCCCACATCGTTGGGCCTCTCCTCGAATTTGAGAATCTGCCTCATGCCACTGATAGAGTGTCTGGCCGCTAACTACGAGGTTCTAGCTTGGGTCATGGGAGCTCATTTTTATAGCGTGCCCAGTCCGAACGAGGGTGGCACTCAGCCCATGAGTCCTATAATAACTCAATACCTTGTCAATCATTTTATACCTCCATTGAGAATCCCACTAAACTTTGGTCTACCAAACCCTCTACCAAGGGCACCTGTTAGAGAGGGTCTGAGTGCTCCTCGGGGTGAGTCTGATTGTCCGAGTTCCCATTCGATCTTCACCGGAGGTACTTCCGACTCTGAATATTTTCAAAAACTTTAGAGGTGGGTTCTTAACCGTATTGATCGTGTGACTCTAGGAGATTTGCCTAATACCGCTTTATGGGATAAGTTCTGTAAGAGTGCTTGCGAGGTATGTTCGGATCTTCCTATTTTTTATAGCTTCTGTTTTTCTCTTTGTTAGGCCACTAATAACTGTTACCCCGCTTTTCACAGCTGGTGGTGCTCGGGGAATTGGTCAAATGCCGTCTTTATTTTGTTGTTTTGAGAGATGTGCACTTGTTTGCCCTTGTTTTATTTGGACCCTTTATGAGGGAATGGTCCTCCCTCGTGAACTTTTGGTAGCCTTATCTATCTTTTCTGAGGTTGAGAGTGTCTCACGCACCTGGATAATCTAGGCCATCTAAATCTTTAAGCAGATAGGTGGCAGCTCCAATAATTTACAAAAATTTGATGGCCCCTCCCACTTGGCTTCAATCTAGTTGATGTTCTTTGAAGCTTCAACTCTTTTCAGGACAAGATCCCCTACCTAGAAGACTTGGGACCGCACCCCGACTTTGTAATAGCGAGCTATGCGTGCTTTGTATAGTTCTACTCGAGAAGCGGTGCAGTTTCCTTTTCCTCAAGGAGGTCCAAGGATAGGATGAGTTTTTCACTATTCCTTACCTCCTCGTCCTCTTACACCCTCTAACTTTATTTTACGACTTTTAGGGGTACTACAACTTTACACATGTAGACTAGGCTGAACGTGGTTTCTCCGGTAGAAGATCTTGGGGTGGTATGGTATGCCCACAATATTTTGGGTATCTCTTAGACCCACTTGGATCGGTATCGATCGAGCCGAGCATAGAGTCATGGATACTCTACCAATTTAAAATGATGTTTGATACCCCATCGTTCACACCATTGCTGCAAGGGTTCACTCCAAAATTGTAATTTGTTGTCACTAACTAGCTTTTCGGGGACGCCGGACTGGCATAATGTATTTGGCCAAAGGAAGTTGATGACAACCCCACTCGTAATCTTTGCCAGGGGCTCGGCCATTACCTATTTTGTAAAATAGTCGACTGCAACTAACAAGTACTTCTTTTGTCCTTTGTCAGGTAGTAGAGCCCCAATGATGTCAATTCCCCACTTATCAAATGGGAAAGGGATGGCATCATGTTCCCATGGAGCAGCGGGTCGGCGTAACATCAGGAAGTGAACTTGGCATCTTTTGCACTACCTCGTGTATTCGTCGTAGTCCGTGGCCATGGTTGGCCAGTAGTATCCTTGTCGGGGTTTTTTTGTGTGGTACTTCTTCCCCTTGCATGGTTCACGGACAAACCCTCATGTACCTCATGTAGGATGTGCTAAGCTTCACGCTCGTCCACGTACCACAGATTGGGATGAGAGAAGGATCTCTCCTCTCAAGAAGAAGTATCGAGCGACTTGTGGGCTAAGCGTGCGGTAAGTCTCTCGAATGCTCGCAAACATATGTGGCTCTTAGAGAACTTGATAATCTCCACCATATATTTTTTTCTGATCGGGGCAATCGCCAGAGTGGTTAGTGTTCGGACCAAAATTATCAATCTAAACTATTATTAATTAACTGCGTATTAATTAGATAATTAAGTGTATAATTATATGATTATTAATTATATTTTGAAATATTTTTGTACGTATTTTGTATACAAAATCTTTCGTTATAGTTAGAACATCTATCGTGATCAGTGAAATAAGGAAAGATGGTTGGCGAGATTCTGAGAGTGAATCTTATAGTTTCCTACACTGCTGCGTCAGGTTATTTATGAAAACAAGATTCAGCTTTATATTTGTCTTTGTATGATTTGATTTTATTAAAAGTGTATCTAGACTAAATTATATATATGCATACATTGGAATATTCTTTTTACATATTTAGCATAGTAAAACCGAATGAACTAAAGAATGTTTGCAAATTGTCTTGAAGAATCAAAGATCTGGTGTAACTATCCTTCCGTATGGAGATTCTGCACTCTATAAAAGCAAAAGACTCGAAGACAATTAAAGACAAGTTTTGAATTTTAGATTTTTAAGATTTTTATTTTATTTGTTTGAGAGTCAAAATCAGTTTATTATATTCTCGTACGAAATATCAAGGCGAAGGAACTTCGTATGAACTTGATCATTTTAAGATTCTAGTAGATTTCTTTAGTAAGGCGTCACGTCATGCGTTAGGAAAGTAATTAGAGGGCGTCTAGATTACTAGCATATGTAATATCCTCAGTGAGTCAAAGTCATGTACTAAACGAAAGAGACTAGAGTTGTTCGAATAGGCAAAAGTCGAGTGGAGTAGGTTTGTTATGACCAAACCACTATAAACCCATGTGCTATTGTTTTACTTTTACCTGTCATAACAAGTAATAATTATTACGATCAGAAAATAAGTAATAAGTAAACAGTTAAGGTCCTACAAATGATATTAGAGCTCGTCACTAATGTTTGTTTTAGAGTGATTTTGGTTTGAAATATCTTATTCTCAGGGATAGAAGATAATAAGGAAGGTTTGTCAACAAACACACCACCAATGCTGACGAGCACCAACTACTCATACTTGAAGAATTGTCTCCAAACATTCATCAAAAAGCAGGACCAGAAAGCCTCAAAAGCATATTAAGAGGTTGGTCACCCCTACAAATGAAGACAATAAGAAAAAAAATGAACTCAATTGGACAAATGAAGAAGATCTTCTTGTTGAACAAAATTCTACGACACTCAACACAATCCTAAGTGTTTTTTATATGAATCAGTATAATATCATTTCCAATTGTGTATCAGCTAAAAGGGCATGGAATATAATACGTACTGCTCATGAGGGTACCTCTAGTGTTTGTCTAAGTTACAATTGCTAACCACTCAATTTAAAAACACGCAGATGCGAAAAACAGAAACCATTGCCCAATACAATGCAAAACTTAGACGCATTGTGCCAAAAGTTGTTTTATTAGGTGAAGAATACAATGAAGCAGAACTATACATACTGGAAGAATTGTCTCCAAACATTCGTCAAACTACAAAACCAGAAAGCCTTGAAAGCATATTAAGAGGTTGGTCACCCTTACAAATGAAGACAATTAGAAAAAAAATGAACTAAATTGGACAAATGAAGAAGATCTTCTTGTTGAACAAAATTCTATGACACTCAACACTATCCTAAGTGTTTTTGGTATGAATCAGTATAATATCATTTCCAATTGTATATCAGCTAAAAAGGCATGGAATATAATATGTACTGCTCATGAAGGTATCTCTAGTGTTTGTCTAAGTTACAATTGCTAACCACTTAATTTGAGAACATGCAGATACAGAAAACAGAAACCATTGCCCAATATAATGCAAAACTTAGACGCATTGCGACAAAAGTTGTTTTATTAGGTGAAGAATACAATGAAGCAAAACTGGTTCATAAGACTCTTAGATCTCTTTTACCAAAGTTTGCAATCAAGGTTCAGACCATTGAAGAAGCATAGGACACGAACAACATGCCTCTTGAAATACTTATGGGATCTCTTGCAACATATGAAATGAAACTGAAACAGGAAGGAAATAACGTGCCCAAAAGCATTAGTCTAAAATCCACAATGACATAGAATGAACAAGGAACGGATCTCATGGCCCTTTTAACAAAACCCTTCATGAAGCCCGCGTCTGGGTTTTCCGTGCAAAGAATTTTTTTACGTCAAACTCATAGAAAGTGACATTTTCAGGAAAAATGGCTTCTAGGTATTCCTTCATTCTTTCTTCTCAAGCCTCGTAGTCTCCCCTTACTTATTGCACAATGAGTCAGGTGTTGATGTGAATCTTAATTCTTTGCATCCCCCTTCTTGAGCTTGATTCATTCCGATGAGAAGGGCCTCTTATTCGGCATTGTTATTTGACATAGGGTAATCCAACTAGACAGCAAAGTCTAGAAATTCCTCTTGCTCTTGGTCATCGGCCTTTTGGAATACGATCCCTACTCCCCCGTGAGAGCCAGTAGAGGAGCCATCAACAAAAACATGCTAGAGGAGCTTTACTTCATCCTCTCTTGGTCCTTCGTACATTTTAACGATAAAATCTGCTAAGACATGTACTTTGATTACAAGTCGTAGTGCGTAGGTAATGTCGAATTCTCCCAGCTCCACTGCCCATTTTACCATTCGGCCCGAGGCCTCCGGATGATTAAGTATAGTCAAAGGGGTAGTGAGAGCTAATCATACAGTCTCCATCCGGGTGTAAAGGGTTTCAACATCTTGAAGGGTTTGCTCACATAATAGATGGGTAAGTGCTCTCTTCCCTATGCTCAGACCAACACCGCACTACCAGTAAAGGAATAGTGTTTCCCCTGACACTGACTTCACGAAGAGAGGAGTTCCATCAGGTATTCGTTTAACTATTTAAAGGATTCTTCATATTGGTTGGTCCATTGGAAATCCTTCACTTTTCAAAGTATTTTGAAGAATGGCAAACTTTTCTTCCACGTGTAGGAAATGAACATGCTCAAGTAAGCCATTCTTTCGGTTAATCTCTACACTTCTCGTATGGTCTTGGGGGGTTGCATTTCAATGATGGCTTGGGCCTTTTCTCAATTATGAGGTAACCCTTTTGTGACGATCCCAAAAGAGCACTTTTAGGGGTTGATTTTCATGTCTAACCACTTTATAATTTCAAAGGCTTGGGCAAGGTCTCGTGAGTGATCCTCTATTTTCTTGCTCTTGGATATCATGTTTTCTATGTACACTTCCATGGTGTCTATTATTACTCCTTCGAATAACATTTACCAACCTCTGGTAAGTTGCCCCTACATTCTTGAGCCTGAAATGCATCACTAAGTAACAGAACGTCCCGATGTATGTGATGAAACTAGTCTTATATTGGTCGTTGGTGGCCAAGAGGATCTGAGTATACCCCTGATCTTCGTCCATGGTGGATAACAGTGTGCAGCCGATCGTAGAGTCCATGAGCTGATCAATACTCGGGAGAGGGTAGTAGTCCTTAGGGCAATCTTAATAAAGATTGGTGAAGTTTACGCTTATGTGCTATCTTTCTCCGGTATTTGGGATGAATAGTAGGTTAGCCAACCATTCGGGGTACCTGACTTCCCTGATTTTTTGGAGATCGAGGAGTCACATCACCTCCAATCGTATGATCTTATTTCATTTGAGTCCCAAAGTTTGTTACTTTTTGCTGCACCGGCTTGGCGGTCGGGTACATGTTTAGCTCGTATTGGTACACGTCTAAGCTTATTTTTCTCGAAGGACCCATTTATGTGCGAGGATGTGCTAGAACTGCTTCAAGGTGTTAGTGATGCCTTTTCCACATCCTCCTCCATGTTGGTCCTTATTTCTACAACTTTTCACTCGACACCCTCCACGAGCTTTATCATTCTCAATTCTTCCATGGGTTAGACCATTGCCTCCTAAACTTGGTGGGTTTTGGTTGGAAGCTCTGAAGATGCGCTATCAGGCTTGATGGGTAGAGCGTTCATGCAACATTCTTGAGCCTAACCCTAATCGCCCTTCCTTGATTTCCCCAATCCCGGAAGTGGTCGATAATTACACCTTCAGGTGTAGCGTGGATTGGATGGCTTCTAATGCTCGAAGTTATAGGCGACCAAAGATGGCGTTATAGGTTCTAGTAGGAGCGTTGACCACCTAAAATTTAATTGCCTCTTATTGCCTCGTAGCTCCGTCTCCCCAAGACATTGGTAACGTGACGGTTCCAAGGGTCTGGCAATACTCCCCAGAAAATCCTACGAGCAGGGCATCTAGTGGACCATATGTTCTTTTGTTAGGCCGAGGGAGAGGTATGCAGGGAGAAATAGGACATCTATAGAACTCCGTGTTTGTCTACTAGGATTCTTTTTACCTCTGCACCAAGTACGATCGCCTTGATTATTAAAAGGTCTTCACGGGGGTAGACAATGCCATGTCGATCTTCCGATCCAAATGTGATTATGGGTGTGGTCTGGGCTCGTGCATCATACATGTCTTGCTTCTAGTCCACCTTTTGAGCTTTCTTGATATATATCCTCTTGTGTCCGGCTGAGAACATGGCCATGACGCCTCATTCAATCAAATTTACAGTTCTCCCCATAGATGGGTTGTCTCGGTCCGTGTGGGGGGCAAGTGGTGGTCGAGCTTCGTCGGTACTCTGGTAGAGTGCGATATTCGTCTTTGAAATGCTTAGACCGAGGTCTTTTTTGGTGGTATATATGTTTGGCATCTTAACCCCTCTTCTCCGGGGATCATTTAACATTGTTTAGCTTATTATCAGGGATCACAGACCTTTACAGGAAACCCAAGCTCAGAAGACGATTGATCTTGATTTTGAGATGGATGCATTCGTTGATTATATGTCCGTAAGCCCAATATTGGATGCAATATTTTTCAGTATGTCTATTTTTGTTAGGCTCTTGGGCGGGTCGAGGCCATCGGAGCTCTCTTCCTCCTCCCATGATATTCAAGACTTTGCATGGGTCACCCGTATAGGGGCTATTGGCGTCGGGTCTAGGTGTTTTTTCACCTTCTCTTCCTTTTTGATCTGATTCTTCTCTTCTTTTTTTGTCTTTTCCCTTTCCTCCAAGGGCACTAGAAGTCTTTGTTGAGTCATCCTCTTCCATGGACTTGTGGGTCTCCTCCATCTGGATGAAGGCTTTTGCCCTCTACATCTGGTCATTGAGGTATTTGAACCGAGTTTTTATTAGGTAATTAGAGAATTCATTGATTTGGAGCCCATTTACCAAGACGTCAGATAACATTCGGAGATCAGCGTGTGGGACATTTATGACTCCGTCAAAGAATTTTCCTGTGTAATCTCAGAGGGGATCTTCTTTGGCGTGTTTTTTGTTAAACATGTATTATGTAGACTTGGGGAAGTGGCAGTTGTAGACAAACTGTCTTGCAAACATATGGGTCAACGAATTGAAATAATCGATAGTTCTGAGGGTAGTTGGGAAAACCAAGCCCGTGCCGGACCAGTGAGGGTGGTGTGGAATATTCGGCACAGAGCATGGTCAGGGGTGACGCCAGGTCCATGCTAGCCATGTACTGATTGATATCGTCGTGGGGATCCCGATCGTTCTTCTCCCCAACGTAGGTGGCCAGCCCTACTGGCTTCATTTCGAGGGGGATTTGGGCCTAAGCGATGTTGGGTACTAAAGGGGAGCCTCTGTAGGCAACTTCCTCCTCGACTGGGTTCAGATTACACCTTAACTCGCATAAATCTCTTTGCATTTCCTCCATCATGTGTTGTATTGGCTCTTCGAAGACTACAGGATGGGGTTGTTGTGGCTCGGGCTAGCGGCCATTTTCATGGTTTTGATGTCCCTCAACATGATTCTTTCTCCGCGGGTGACACAGGGTTCCACGCTCATCGATGGGTATCTTCAGTTTTATTAGAATACTGAGGTTGTGATCTGGCTCCATGGCGGGATGGATTGTTTCCCCTGACCTCACAATAGATAGAATTTTTAGATCTCGCCTCATGAGGTGACACATTAGGATTGGGCTTGGTGTTGGCGAATCCTTCTTCTCTAGCGGAACTTTTGTCGCGGTTGATGGCAGTGTTAACATAATTTTTGTATGCGGCCCTCAGAATGTGCACGTACTCTACTTCATGTTCCTCTTCTCCATGGGACGGAGGCTTATTAGAGTGATAGGGATGGCCCAGCTAACCCTCGGAGATTTCTGGGTCGAGAGCGTAATTTCCCATTTTGCGCCGAAACCCGAGTAACTTTCAGGGGTTTCACAATTTTTTTTCCTTCCGTTGTGGCAATTCTCATGTTCTCAACTTTGCGTGGCCCTCTCAAGAATTTTACAGCATTCACACAGACGACACCATTTGATGATGAATATTGGTGAAACCCCGGGGAGGGTAATTTCGAAATAACGATCAAGTGATTTTTTTAGGACACTAATCCCAAACTTGAGAGAATGAGCAATACTTTATTATATTAATGAGAATAGAGAACTACAATTGAGGGGGCTTGATTGGGGAGGGAGATCTTGCTAAAAGTTGATGATAAAGTACATAAATGCTGAATACAAGTATGTTTTTTAGGTGCTAAGAGATAGTGAAACTGTTGTTACGGGATTGGTGAATAAGTCCCCTATTTATAGAAGCTTTAGGAGAGCTTGTGACCAATCAGGGATGCCCTTCTACTGTTCATAACTGCAAGGATAGGGGTAGCCAATCAAGGGAGATTCCTTTTATACCAATGAATGTCTCCTATGAGGGTAGCCAATGGCGGAGGATATTCATGCACCAGTTGTCTTCTTCTACGGGGTTAGACCTATTAGGGGCGACCTTTCTGACCCAATGGTGGGCTTCTGAGGATAGAGCCAATTAGGAGCATTCCTTCAGGTCCAATAGTTGTCCTCTGCTGAGGTGACCAATTAGGCTCGGTCTTCTCCTCATTTATAGCGGGTAGTTGGGTATTATCCCCCTCAAAGGTGTACATGTGTTGCTCCTCTCTAGTAGCTCTTTCTCACTCGTATTGCTTCCCTTCTAATTCTAATCGAAGACAAGCAGATGTACTTACACAGATATAGGAGTTAGCAAAATATTTCTTCAAAATAATGTTTATTGGGACAAACCGTAGATCCTCAGAGTTTCACTGGAGTGGGATTTTTCGAAAGGAAACTATGCCTGGCGAGGGTCGGAGATATTATTTGGAGTCACTCGGGTGTGACTCGTAGGTTGGCATTATCGAGAGCAACAATGTTAGCGTGTAACCCATGAAGGTAGGCAGTTCCTTGGTTTTGAGGCGTGAGAGGGGTTCTCTGTTGTTATAGAGTTGCCCTACCATGGTCCTCGGGATGGGACTCGGGTAAACGAACAACAATCTTTAAATTAGGACTCAGAGAGGTGTATTGGCGTGACCTCAGGGCTCATGAACCAATCTGGATGAATGAATCGGCGTTATCCGCGAGAGGGGAGATGGTTCTCAAAGTGGACCTTTGTGGCTTACTCTAGATATAACCCCGAGGTGGTGTAATCGAGTGTCATCTGGAGTAGTAGCCCTCTCGACGCTGGCTCTCAGGAATTGATCAGGTGTGGCCCCAGGGGCGCGTCCTAATGCTTTCACGTAGGCGTGTTCTGAGAACTACGCTCTGACCTTGGGATGCCTCGCTTTGTTGTTCAGGTCGCGCTCTTGAGAGGGTTTTATTATATTTTTCGGATATGTATCATCTGCTACTAATAAACATGCAAACCTAACATGATTATATCTACAACTATTAACCTTATTGGACCTAATTGGCCAAACAAACGAGTCCTAATTATTATCCACCCTAAGAACCGCCCCCGGCAGACGGCAGACGGCCGCATAATTGAAAAGGCGCATTATAAATATGGTAAGATTTCCATTTTTGATGGGGTTGACATGTCCCTATTTATCAAAGCAAGAACTGCCGTAACAAGTATTAATTTAATTTGTGCAATACGAATCACATGTCATGTAGGAAGAAACGTCAATTTCATGAGTATAACTCCACCTTGTAGACACGGAAACGGATTTCTCTTAACTTGAAAGCTAATTTTTCTTTGTACAATTGGTGTTTCTTTCTTTTTGTTTAAAAAGGTTAATTGATGATTTTCTACGCTCTCTTAACCAGTTTTAATTCCTCTACCAACATATATACACACATGTACATATATATAACTATACATGGCAGTTGCGATGTAATTTTATTGGGACATATCATCAGAATGACTTGCGTAAAACTCCAAAAACTATATTAAGTGCATTTTTATTTGTTGATTAAAATACAACAATTGCTGGTAGTTTTATAAACCTATAGGCTATAGTAAAACTGCAAGACTGGATTTGAGACAGAATATGAAATTAATTAGTCAATATGCGTATGTGGGTTGAAGGTGGTTTCACTCTGAAGTAAGTAGGCCAACAGTACAAGTTAACAACTTTGTATTAAATATTTCTAAACTATGATACTTTGTTTTTCAAAAACCATAAAAAAAAACCAAAAAAAAAAACAATGATACTTTTAAATAAATTAGACTGTTAAAGATACATGGAAAATTATTAGAGTCGAGGGATAAGATAGTTCCAGTTACTTGTCCAATAAAATCCAAATTATCAAGGGACTGAGACATGAAAAGAATAGTGCTGTATCGGTCTTTGACTTTTCATTTTATTATTCATACGAGTAGTCGCTCTATGAGACATTAAAAAAAAGATGTAAAATATGACTATATGAGGGTGTATATGTCGACGTTGAAGTTTTCATTTTAATTATAATTAATCAGAGCAAGAGTTGTTTACATGAAGTAACTGAAAGAAAATACTATATCATGGAAACATATACATCTACTGCAACTTGCTGATATTTATATATATGTATGATATTATATTTATATACGGAATAACTAGATGTTACTCTTCACACACAACAAGACTGGGCGGTCAATAGGGACCGCCCAGTAAGGACTGCATCACAACGACCACATTGTAGTTCCTATTGACCCGTTGCCAATAGGGACCGCTTTGCGGTTCCTATTAACACTAACCGTTGTAAATAGGAACCGCAATGCAGTCCATATTGACAATAGCGTTGTCAATAGGGACCGCAATGCGGTCCCTATTGTCCATATTTGTGACCTAATTGCGGTCCCTACTAATATTCATACTTTAATATTGATATTTTATGATGGTTCGAGGTGCCGCGTTGTTTGTTTAGTTCATAATAACCATTGTAGTAGTTAAAATAACAATAATTACGACGCATTGTAAATCCAAACATTATATAAGGAGAACGGAGTGCTTTGAAGATTCTCTTACTGTTTTGTACGACTAATGTCATAATGACAAACTAATTCGATATACATATATAAGTATAATGATTACTTGATCTAATGATTATACCTCATAATCATATCTATGCTAACATTAGTGAAATAAATCATAAAAACGAATAACAACTACAACTAACTAGTGATGATTAGTTGTAGAACATGAAATATATCATGAACGTTAATAACTCGCCCAATCTCAATCAATCTATTAATTCACAACTAATCTACTATAAGGTTGGTTTTGCAATCATTTATTACTTCAATTCACATATTACAATGAGTTTGGTTGCTAAGAATCACAAACACACCAACATCAATAAAAAAAAATCGATTTTAAAGTATGAAAATTAATAGGAGCCGCAATGCGGTCGCTAATGACATTAACGTTGTCAATAGGGACCGCAATGCGGTCCCTATTGACAGTAGCGATGTCAATAGGGACCGCATTGTGGTCCCTAATGATATTAGCGTTGTCATTAGGGACCGCAATGCGGTCCCTATTAACATTAAGTTGTCAATAGGGACCGCAATGCGGTCCCTATTGTCCATATTTGTGACCTAATTTCGGTCCCTACTAATATTCATACTTTAAAATCGATATTTTAAGATGGTTCGAGGTGCCGCGTTGTTTGTTTAGTTCATAATAACCATTGTAATAGTTCAAATAACAATAATTACAACAACGCATTGTAAATCCAAATATTATGTGAGTAGAATGGACCGCTTTGAAGATTCTCTTACTATTTTGTACGACGAATGTCATAGTGACAAACTAATTCTATATACATATGTAAGTATAATGATTACTTGATCTAATGATTATACCTCATAATCATATCTATTCTAACATTAGTGAAGTAAAGCATAAAAACGAATAACATCTACAACTAAATAATAGCGATTAGTTGTTGAACATGAAATATATCTTGAACGTTAATAACTCGCTCAATATCAATCAATCTATTAATTCACACTAAACTACTATGAGGTTGGTTTGGCAATCATTTATTACTTCAATTCACATGTTACAATGATTTTGGTTGCTAAGAATCATAAAGACACCAATATCAATTAAAAAAAATCGATTTTAAAGTATGAAAAATAGTAGGGACCGTAATTTGGTCCCTATTGAGTCAATAGGGACCGCTGAGCGGTCCCTATTCTGTCATTAGGGACCAAACTGCGGTCCATATTGACTCAACAGGGACCGCATTGCAGTACCTACTAATATTCATACTTTAAAATCGATGAATATTGTTAGGGACCGCACTTTGGTCCCTATTGAGTCAATAGGGACCGCATTGCGGTCCCTATTGACTAAACAGGGACCACATTGCGGTCCCTAATAATATTCATACAAATCGATGAATATTATTAGGGACCGCACTTAGGTCCCTAAAATGGCAATAGGGACCGCACTGCAGTCACTAGAAAAATTTAGTGACCTAAATCCGGCCCCAAATTTTTTTAGTGACCTAAATGCGGTCACTGAATCCAAAAAGTTTAGGCGGGAAATTTGAATTTGCCAAAAATTTGAAATTTCACCCTCCCCTCTATATATACTCACCACTCTTACACATCTCATTTCATTATCTCCAAAAAACACCCAACACAAAAACACTATCTTATTTTCCAACACAAACACATTATCTTCTTTTCTCAATAAATCACACAACACAAAAACTTTTTTTTTTCCAACACAAATCATAAAAACAAATCACCAACACAATCTTTCTTTTGTTTCTTTTCTTTCACTTTCTTTATTTTACCACTTTCTTTTCTTATTTTTCTTTCTCTTGTTGTTTTATTCATTCATTTTGCTTTTGTTTTCATTCATATTTTATTTTCTATTATTAGTCATTTCATTCATTTTTTTACATTCATTAATACTTTCATGTCATTATATTAACTTTTTCTTCATTATTTTATTATTTTGATCTTGTTAAAATCATAATTTTACAAAAAAAAAATCAATAATATTTTGAATTTAATCCGCAATATTATTGTTTTTTTTATGGGGGGTCAATAGGGACCGCAATTCGGTCCCTACTAATATTCATAGATACTCTATGAATATTAGTAGGGACCGAATCGCGGTCCTTATTTTTGTTATTAGGGACCGCTTCACGGTCCCTATTTATTTTGGAGAAGTAGCGACTTAAAAGCGGTCGCTACTTCATGAAAAATAATAGGGACCACGTTGCGGTCCCTAATTTTTAAGGCAATAGGGACCGCATTGCGGTTCCTATTGATATTAAGTCATCAGAGACCGGAAAGCAGTCGCTGATTTCCCTGTCCATGTTGACCCTCAGTAGCGACCGGATTGCGGTCCCTATTGACAAGAGACCGTGGTCAATAGGGACCGCACAATAGCGATCCAGTTGCGGTCCCTATTGAACATCAGGGACCGCCTAGGGGGTCAATAGGGACCGCTTTGCGGTCCGTATTGACCCCTGAATCTTGTAGTGATATGTTCGTAGCTATCACATTAAGAGCTGATGCCTGATGGTTGTAGCGACAAATTTTAAAGATCATCACGAAGTGTTCCATGATTCGATCATGAATTCCTTTCCAATAAATAAAATTATGATTATCTGCCTATCTGGCTCGGCTTGCGAATTAGGGACAAATCTAATAATTAAGAGCCATAACATATAACATATAACATATCCCATGTTCTCGAACTTTGAAGTGAGAAGAGAGAGAGAGAGAGAGAGAGAGAGAGAGAGAGAGAGAAAGAGAGAGAGAGAGAGAGAGAGAGAGAGAGAGAGAGAGAGAATCTTTAAGGCTTAAATTTAATTTCTATAGGATCTTAAAGTAAAGTGATACTAGCAGAATCGAGACAGCTCGTAGAAAGAAATCCATAATTTGTTTAACGTTTTTAAGCACCAAAAGATAGAAGATGTTGACTAAAACGTCACGAAAATCTTATTTAATTAAGAAAATCAAGACCACAAGAAAGAGTATGTTGACCAAGACACCTCGAAAATCTTATCACATTTAGAGGATCAACACAAGAAGAAAGACAACTGTTAACCCCCTCTGTCAATAAGCATCGTGGGTAGAGTAAATGGTGTATCGTGGACCCCATCGAATAAACTCAATAAGCAGAACATTCGAGAAACTATCGAAATTTACCCTCGGGGACTTAGATGGCCCGAACAGCAGGTTCCGATGGCAGGGTCCTAACTCACAGAATATCAGATCCACGTGGCACTATGAGTCTTAAATGACACTACGATGCCGAAATAAATAATCCCAGATGCTCTCGCTAGTTACCGTCCGATGGTAAAATCAGGCGCCGAAATCTTAACAAATCCTGAGTGATCAGACACGATTCGCCGAGAAAAATATAACCACTTGGACACACATTAAGCTAAGTAAGCAAGGAGGAAAACCAGTTGGACACACATCAAGCTAAGTAAGCAAGGAGGAAAACCAGTTGTCCACCCCCTATCACCCTACAGTTGGAAAAGACTAGTTGTCACAAAGGAAAGAGGATCATCACCATCCCAAAATGCCATGTGTCCCCTCGAGAGCATGCATAACGACAACTGCACTCCATGTAACCCCCTATAAATATAACCCTCCCTACATTAGGAGGGGCAAGTGAAAAAAAAGTAAATCATAAGCTAAATACAAAAGAGTTTATCATTAATCAAATATTTGCAAAAGGAAGCTTTATTTCCGAGTTGGGAAAGTTTGGGCAGGGCGTTCTGATACTAATTGTTCGATATCAAAATCATGTGTTAACAACAACGTTGACTAGACGCCTCAAGAATCTTATCTCACTCAAAAGATCAGCACATATTCAACTCCAACCTATGAAAACCCGACACTCTCCCAAGACACTTGTTAAAATTCCATACGGTCATGACATATGAAGCATAATTACCGCCATCCGAGGTAAGAAGAATAAGAGCCACCCTCCCACATCTATAAAAAAAACCCTCCCACTCGTGTCCAAAGAAGGGGGGAGGCTCTTTAAAAAAATGGAGAAAAAAATAGAACTCCCCATTCTTGTGCCCTTAACCTAACCCCCTTCATTCCTTGTAGATTTGGGAGTGGTATTTTCTTAATCTATGTAACCCCCCCCCCCCCCCCCCTCCCCCGCCCCTTATATGACCAAGCATACATAAGTTGTATTATTATCAAAATGGCGCTGTCTGTGGGAAACCTATCCCATACTCCTTGAAATGAAATCTATAAGAATGAAGCGTATTCCAAGTCAGCTTGCTAACTCTACGCACGAAACAATGCCAAAAGAAGCTAAAAACCAATACGAAGTGCACACCAAGTAGCCATAGCAAACCCTATAGAATGAAAATCCCTATTGCCCCCCCCCCCCCCCCCCCCCCAGTTCTATTAGGTATGGACTCTCGGAAGGAGCCCCCCGAGATAAATACAAAGATCTAATTCCCTAGATACCGAAATACTCTACAAGGACTCTACAAGGAGCGCCCAAAGCCGGTAAATAAGAAGCTATGCCCCTCGCATGATTTGACTCTCTTTGCATTCAGCGGAGAGAAGCCATGGGACCGCAAGAATCATCTCAGTGCACACCAAAAAAAAACCCTTCCCAAATGAACCGCGTATACACCCCCTTCAAGTCGCTAGTCGAGGCCCAGACCAATGGAGAGAGCGAGGAGCCCCAAATGAAGGAAGAAGCTCGACTCGACCCAAAAATGCTAACAACTCCATTCTCACCCCTTTTAGATTCGCAGAAGTATTCATAAAGTCGACACCGATAAACCTATTACCCCTAAACTTGCACGTAGAATTATGAATGGATGCTGTAAAATAACAAACGGCAAAGGGCTAAGTGTAAAAGAGGACCCCTACGAACCCTCCTACGGAGAAAATTGCAGGAATGCTACTCCCCAAAGAAAAGAAATAAAGACGAGGAATTTCAGTACATGCATCCCATACATGGTACGAGGATGAGCGGCTTGCCGATACTAATAGGCAATAAAAAGAGGAGTATGGGTTACAAAGAAATAAGAGCAAGAAAAGTTTTTCATACCAAACCTTTTTATACAACAACCCTACAAACCCACACACGTTGCGGTCGAAGGACCTTTATAAATATAGCCCAACTCCCCAACCTTTTCCCCTACCCTTACCCCAAAAAGCCTATTGTAGCGACAAGATTTCTAAGTCTTTAAAATAAAAGACAACAAAAATTAAGTACAAATAAACTTTATTTCTTCAAATGAATATGGGGTGACAATCTCTATGAAATCCTTTAATTCTTTTCTCAAACAAATAATCTTGAAATTTGGTTGACTTGAGAGTAGATTTGATTTTGATCTCTTCCACGTGTATTTGAGTTGAACATTAATCCAAGGGCTCTTGAGCTTGATCTTGAATTACCAATCTACTTGATTTCATCTTCACGACGAACAATTTGATCTTCGTCTTCCACTTGTTGAATGAATGTCAATCTTTTTTTGGAGAAATCTTGATCTTCAAAATGCTTGGATGCTTGGCAAACGTTGATGCGAGGGCTTAGTAGCTTGATCTCGGATCAAACAGAAATTTGATTTGGAATTTGATTAAAATTGATGAAGGATGATATGATCTTTGTCTTCAGCTCTTCGGATATGTTGGGCTTTGATCTTCTTGAATAAACTTGAATCTTCAAAAATAGTTTTTCGAGGGTCTTCCGACTTGACCTCGAATCAAATTGACTTTTTACTTGAAGATTGTTGAAGAACGGTATAATTTGATTAGGATTTATTGAATTTCTTGAAGCTCGATCTTCCTCGGTGGAAGTGCAGTCTTCAAAAACGATTATTCAATGGACTTGATGCTTGATGCTGGGTCAAACGGTGGTTTTCGCGAAGAACTCTTTGAATCTCGCGAAGAACGCCTTAAAGATAGATAGACTTGATGGAGAGAAAAACCTAGAGCTCTTCTTCTTTAGACTTGTGAATATTTTGGTGTGATTTCTCTTTATGGGAGGACCTCCTATTTATAGTAGTAAAACCTAGAGCCCACTTGCTTGTGATTGGTCAATTTTTTTTTCAAGATAAGAATAGATGTAATTTAGCTTGCTTATCAAAAAATCTTTCGATTGGTTAGAACACATCACATTTTTCATGTGCCTTTATTTGATTGACCAACAAAATTTACTTTAGAAAATCAAATAACTTATCTATTTTTCATTGTAATTTAATTTAGTAAAACTCCAAATTAAAATAGAAATAATTAATCTAATTTCTAACAATCATGTTGAAATCTGTCAATATCAAATTAGAGGAGACAAAATTAATTTGTCTACACCTATCTCACAAAGCCCCCATGTTGTACAAAGGACAAGTTCCTCGGACACATACAACGTATTATAAAAACAAATAAATAAAAGGGAAATGAAGGAAGCCTCAACAAAATAGTTGTAGTATCGAAGTGTACTCCTTAGTCATAAATAGTACGCTTCCCCTCTTGCACAACGGCATGTTGATCATCCTCCGACACATCCATCAAATGAGATATAGCAAAGGTAATGTTCGATGGGCAAGGGGGGCAGGCTCGGACCAACCAGATCGTCTCAGACCTGCCGCCATCAAAGTTCAAGGATCCAAGAGTCCTCCACAGAAGGATCTACCGCTAACCGCGGAATCACCAATTAGCAGGAAAATCGGGCATCGACTGAACCACATCTTGACAAATTCCATATACCATTACCAGTACTTGTCGTTCTCCCTCGCCTCAAGAGTTATTCGAACCCTTCATTTCTAGCGCCCCAGAACAGCCTGAGCTCGAGCCTTAGCTAGCTTCTCACAACACAAATGCCCTAAATCCATCAAATGGCGTCGATATTTATCACGCGCAGCTCTTGCTGCACAAAGAAGCTCACCCGTCTGACACAGAAGAAAGAGCAAAATTTCTAACCATTTCTCTAACGAATTCCACTATTCATGCATGACCTTCAAATTCTTTTCTAGAATATCCTTACTACCATCAGAACTCCATGTGTTCATAGCTCTAAGGACCTTTATCTCAGCTTCTTTCTGCCCTAATTGACCGTGAATCTCCTCAAGTGCTAATTTTAGCTCACAGCAACGCCGTTATAGAGCTAGTATCTTGAAGGAAGATGTCCTATCCCATTCTGCCATGGCCTCCACAAGAAGTGATAACTGTTGTCATTGAAGACACCAAAACAAGTAAAGAGATCGAAAGAGAAATAACGAGCATTAGACAACTACACCTGGAATAAAAATGCAAGACAAGAAGGAAGGTGGAGTACCTCACAAGCATTCTTGCTAAAGACATCCTGCAGTACAGAAAAAGAAAAAGAAAAGAGTACGAATTCCCTTTCCTTCTCATTTCGTAAACCGTGTAGATACAACGGGCAATATCCCAAGTTCCTCTGCACCCGCGTAACAGTGAAAGACCTTCCGTCATACTCAAAAGAGAAGAGTAATCCAGCTCCCCCACCCCTGAACTCAACAAAAAAAACGTAATTATAACCTTCACCTAATAAGTTACAAGGGTTGGCCAATCAGACTGGGAAACCTCTAGTTTAAACCTGAGGAGAACCAGGGATATCTCTCGACTGAGGAGGTAGGACACAAAAAGATGAAAGTTATCGGGTCAACCTCCCTTGAACACGATTCGAATAGCCCCTTGTCAGTAGTACATAGCAAGGAAAGCAAAGGACCCGCATAAAAATGCCCGTCAAGCATGAACATCCATCTCAGCCCCTAAACCCATAAAACTCGCAATGTTAGGGCTAGGATCGAAAGATTGAACAACCCCTACAAAAAGAAGATAAAAGAGGGACTTACTAGCAATGGACTTGTATGGAGAGGACCTTGAGGGAACTCCAATGCCTCGACAATCTGTTGAAGCCCTACCATAATCATACCCACCGGATAATTTAATATGGAATGGAACGCACATCATAGCACCCCGAATATAAACCTATACTCTCTAACTCTTGCCTCAACTACCGATCACTGATGGGGGTACTTGTACCAAACCCATACCCAATCGAGTATGAACTGCCCATTCCCATATCCTAAAGTTAAGAAGGGCTAAATAGAAAAAACAAATCCCCCTTCTATCCTCGCCCTCACTCGTGGGAGTCCATACCTCCAGAAATAGACAAGGACCAAAGCAAAAGAAAAGAGGGCTCGAAAGTGCTATACGCAAGGGAAAAGCGACCGAAAAATGAAAAGTATAACACTTTTTGTTCAATAATTCGCAACACATCACGAACCACACCACATATTGAAAGGATGAGGGAAGTAGTTGACTAGGGCAAACCTGTAGAAATTGAAGCAAACCTCTTACGAAGGGACAAAAGAACCATCAGAGACTGCACCAAATCTGCTCGACATATACCATTAAATATCCCTCCAGAGCATCATAGGCACGCTGGTCTGCTGTGAGAAGTCATATGTCAAACTTGGACACATCCAAAGATACCCCTTCCAACATACAATGCACGTACTCCCCTGTTATCGAGCTAGGTGTAGTCGCGATCCTCCCCGGGCTCACTATAGGCCTCAGCTCAAAGTAACCCAGCATCAATCCAGCCCCAAAACAAGAGGATTATAGGGCTACCATGCAAAAAAAACCCCTCGCATTGTTAATTGCACGAGAGAGAGCGAAAGCAAAGGAAACACCTTCATCCATGCCGATATCACCCCACCCTCTCAGCCTAGAATTCTGGCAGTTACGATGCATTCTTGCCATGGCCACCACACAGCCCAGTCGTTGACAACGAGTCTGAGAAGCTACATAGAAATCTAGCAAGACCGCTTCCCATGACCAGCGGCAGGGTACCTATTGGTGCCTTGCGCCATAGAAGGAAAAAATGCCGTAAGTAGACTAGACGTACTAGTGGAGTTTGGCTCGCTGATCAAAGGATCTAAGACTTCCAAACTCACTGATCCATGATAACTAAGAGTGAAAAGCTGACATGACAAAAAAAAGAAGAGGCAGAACCTCGCACAAGGCATTTGAGAATAAACGGATAACTAAGAAGAAGAAGGGTGATGATGAAAAGAAACGTGTGACACGACTATTTATATGAAACTCCAAATTCGTCTTTCCGCTCTCATCAAAATCCTCTTTATTAATATCCCCTCTAATGGACGACCACAATCACATGACCAACGTGGGTATATCGTGGAGTAGTAACGATAGCCCATGTGGCTCAACTGACAAATGGCCACAAAAGATCATAAATGTCCTTAATGGCCAAAGTTATGACATTCTTATCTAGCGAACTAGCATCCAAATAGATATCACACTCAAAGGTGGAACAGCCAGCATGGCAACTTTGTTAAAGCCACGAGTCACAACAGGAGTATCTCGGCTTGATTCTAAATATAAAAGACCTTTCTATGAAGGATGGCGCACCTGCATAAAAATCTAAACTATTACAACCCCAACAAAATTTGAGTAAGCGACATCATCTCCTCTTCGGGGATGCCCCCTCCCCAGAGGTTAGAACTCTCTCTCAAAATTTATATCATCTTGCAAGGCTACTTTTCCCTTCTTAAGACATTATAGCCTGTTCTGAGGGTCATCTTCCCTCGAAAAACTGGCTCCATAATAGACTTACGACTCCCATAGAACCCATCTACGCCATGGGACCACTTAGTCACGGAACTAGTTTGAGGGGAACCGTGATCCCTAGAACGATAAAATTAATTTTTACCGACCCTCAAATGACCCCTCATCCTTTGTCTCATCCATCTATAACTACTATAAATCCAAAAAACGCACAAGAATCAAGACATTATACTTAGTCCCTATTTTTCCTCTTTACCAAAAGACTACAAAAGATAAATGATTACAAGAATCGGTACGAGTTCTTAAGGATAAAAATAAATAAAATGCTGAGAGCATAAACTAAGATCGTGTTAGGATTGTGGGGCTTGAACAATGAAGAGCAAATCAAGACGTGAAACCAATGTGAGGAGTTATGGTAGTGATTGCACTTGCGTGGCAATATGTACGCAATTCGTCCAGATAGTGGCGTGACCATCAGGCGTAATGACACGGTGGTCACGCATGGCATGCGTGATTCAGGCATGATGTGTCTTGATCGCGCTTGATAATGTATGGCCCATTTTTGACCCATCTTGATTCTGATGCCCTAACAGCTACAAATATGTAATTTGGACGTTTTTGGAGAGAGAGAGAGAGAGAGAGAGAGAGATTAAAAATAAGAGAGAATACACTTGTGAGATTTGAGAGAATATTGTGAGAGATTATTCTTGATCCATGATAAACAATAGTTGTATCTTATTTTGCAATTGATCATCATTATAGTGAAAATCCTGGCTTGGATGGCCCCTAGAGGTAGACATAGTCGAACTGGGTAATCAAATTGTGTCGTGTGTTCTTTCGTTATTTTATCACATTTCGTGTGATATATGAATTTATTCGTTCGTTGGTTTGTTGTTGTTAGTTGTTTTTCGTATATATTTTCTGTTGCGCAACAAGTGGTATCAAGAGCTCCAGGTCGAGTGGTAGTAGTCATGATGAACGATGGTAAATTTCTGATCGAGAAGTTTGATGGGTCGGATTATGGATTTTGGAGAATGTAGATTGACGATTACCTTTATGGTCACGATCTGTCAGGTCTCCTCTAAATGATAAACCGGAGCATACAAAAGATGAAGACTAGATCAAGTTAGATAGGAAGGCGTTGAATGTGGTTCGTTTGACTATATCGCAAAATGTGGCATTTCATGTTGCGAAAGAGACAACCACTAGGGGGTGCTAAAGGTGTTGGCTAACATTTTCGAGAAGCCATCTGCAACGAATAAAGTTCATCTGATGTGGCGTCTGTTCCATCTGAAGATGTCATGAAATTCGGTAGTTTTTGATCATCTAAATGGGTCCAATGTCATTACATCTCAATTGAGCTCAGTGGATATTTATTTTGATGATGAAGTAAGAGCCATAATCCTATTGTCCTCTTTACCTCAGAGTTGGAGTGGCATAGTAACTGTTGTTAGTGCATCGGTGGGAAAGGTGAAGGTGAAATTTGATGAAGTAAGAGATTTGATTATCAGCGAGGAGACTCGCTAGAGAGAATTGAGTATCTTGAGTAACACTTTCGGATCAATTTTGAGTACAAGAGATAAAGGCATATCGAAATCAATGAAGGTCAGGAATTCATAGAGTGTTGGAATTGTGGAAAGTTTAGTCATTGTGGAAAGTTTGGTCTATACATGAAGCATTATAAAGCACCGAAGAAGAAATAGGATTGTGTCAACTCAACGAACGTAGCTTTTGAGGATATTGGTGATGCACTAATATTGAGTGTATCTAGTCCATTGGAGTCTTAGGTTTTGAATTCTGGAGCATCGTATCATTCCTGCCCTGTGATATAATAGAGAATTATATCTCTAGTGATGTTGGAGAGATTCGTCCTGCCACTAATGAGTCTTTGAAGATTGTAGGAAATAAGATGTTAGGATGCGATTGATGAATGGATTTGACGGTTTGCTGCGGGAAGAGAGACATATTCTGGGTTTGAAGAGAAACCTTATTTATGTGCGGCAAGTGGATAATGAGGGTTATCATTTATCCTTTGGCTCACGTGTTTGGGAGATAACCAGGAAAAACGTGGTTTGTGCTTCAGGGTTCAAGGAGAAAACTTTGTACTTGACCTATGTTACTCAAGATGGCATCGATCTTGGCATTGTGAAAGTACAATATGATGGCATCAATCATTGTGATGAAAGTGATGCAAGTTTGTGGCAATGTGAACATCGTCACATGAGCAAGGACTCAAGCCATTGGGAGTTTGAAGATCTGCTGACTAAGGTTGTTGCCGTAATGGTGTTGAACTATACATGGCTTCAACAGACCTTGAAGCTTGAAGAGTTTTGAGGATTGGTGATTCCAGAGTTTGATGGATTGGCTATGACAATGATGGTTCATGATGATGGCATTGATGAATGTGATGAAGGTCTTGGTTCATGGAAGCAGTCCGGGTGATTCAATTTTCAAGTAGGAGATTGTTAGGTTTGTGGAGCATGAACAGTGAAGAGCATATCAAGACATGAAACTAGGGTAAGGCACTATGGTAGTGATCACGCCTGTCAAGCGCTACCAGAAGAAAGACGATGATGATCAAGACACCTCGAAAATCTTATCTTATTTTGAGGATCAGCACAAGAAGAAAGATGAAGCCGACAAGACATCAAAAGAATCTTATCTTACTCAAAAGATCAACACAAATTCAGCTCTCGCCTATGAAAATTCAACACGCTCCCAACACACTTGTCAAAATTTCATACGGCCATGACATATGAAGCATAATTACTGCCATCCGAGGAACGAAGAATACGAGCCACCCTCCCCGACTATAAAAAGCCCCTTCCACTTGTGTCTAAAGAGGGAGGAGACTCTTAAAAAAAAAAGGGAGGAAAAATAAAAAACTAGCTCCCCATTCTTGTGCCGGAGACATAACCCCTCAATATATTTTGTAAATTGAGGAGTGGATTTTCTTAATTTATGTGAAAACCTCCTGTTGTCCTTTGTATGATCAAGCAGAGAAATATTATCATAAATTCATTACGTGTACACTCTCCCTTTTTTCATTTCAATGAATCTTATTTAAAGTTACTAATTTTAGATAAACTTTTTATATTTTGTATTTCTAACATTTAACGTTTCCTTTTTCCTTTTCGCATTTTAGCGCCCACAAATATTCTTAAAGGATAAAAAAGATTCAATTTCTCAGGTGAAAATCTAAACCAATCTCTCATTTTTTTGCCAATTAGGCACGTGTAAACCACTGTCAGAATTTCAATATGATTACATGATTTAAATGGCAATATGGTAAAGGAGATACAAATTACCAAAAAAAAAAAAAAAAAAACGGTAAATGAGATACGACACCAGTATGTTAATCACCTGCCCAGGCTGTATCTCAATGCATTACGTAAGAAAACCATACGAAGCATTACAAACGAAGTTTCCCTATAACTAATAACAGGAATTAAGATTTCCAAATAATTTCATAGAAATATTTATACAACTTGAAAACGCGAGATATATCTACACAAAAAAAAAAAAAATCACAACTTAGAAGAAATGATTAACTATAATTGAATAAAATGAGATCAGATATATGATATAAAAAAAGATAAATTTGAGTTGGGGATGAGAAAATGGTAATTAATTAATAATGAAAGTTAATTTACAATTACAAATTGTAGATAATAAGAAAGCAAGGCAAGAGAGCACGTGAGTCAAAGAGAAGCAAGTGGTCAGTTTTCCCAACCGAATCATACCCAACTCGACCCGCAATGACCCGGCAGACCAGCATGGCCTTCCTCCCTCTCCCACCGCCGGCCTTCTCATGCGCAACGCCGCTCCCGGAAAACATGCAGACCGACGTGCCTCCCCACGCGCCGTCGCACGCGCCGCCGCCGCCGCCCAGGCAAAAGAATCTCATGACCTCATTCCCATCGGCGATGCACCGAGCGTGGTCCCCCGCCCGGGCCTTGACTAGTTCGCGATACTCCTCGAAGCGGGTCACGGTCCGGGTCAGGTTGTGGACCTTGAACACCATCTCAATTTGACCACTGAAATTCTTGTCTCCCCAACTCGTGTGGAATATTATTTCGACCACATTACGAGAAGGGTGCCCTTCGGGCAGCTCGGTCAGGGAAGGGAATAATTTGGTCGACCAGGTACGGATATTCGGGTCGAGTTTTCTACTATACGGCGGCGTATTGTTACTACGGCTGCTATCCTTGAGATTCTGAATAATGTTTTTGCAGCTTGAAGAGCGCTGGTGTTGATGATGGCTGTGCTTGTGGTGAACGACGTCGTCCGCTGCTTTTGATTTGCATTGCAGTGATTTCATCCACCCACCACTCCCCATTTTCAACTTCTCTCTCTCTCTCTCTCTTGCTCTGTCAATCTCTCTTCTCCTCTCTTTTAATATATATAAATGCGTATTGTTCGCATTAATTTGATTTGATACTATTGCGACTCATAATGACTCTTTGAGATTTGTGCGATTTTGAAGGAAGAGAGTTTCAGCTGGAAAAAGAAGGGAATGGCAAAGTGTTATTATATTGCGAGAACGTAGTAATTAAGTAGTAGGTAGTACGTCTATGGATTATGGGGTGTGAGGATTGGACAAAAGTGCCCCTTATGGCTTGAAATTGCACACGTGGAAATTGCTGGAGGAAAAGAAATGACCAGTTTAATAAAAATAAAATTCTCGGAAAATATAAATAAGGTTTGTTGATTATTGATTCTGAGTTCTGACTAAAGAGACCCCCGAACTTACCAGAACGAAAACAAGGAAAAGTAATTTCAATCGGCTATTCAAATTCAATAAAATAACTATTAAAATACTAACAAATATTATTCTACCAATTTTCTAGATTTCTATTATTCTCCTGGCTTGAATAAAGAGTTTGTAAAACTCCATTATTGAGTCTTAAATTGAACTTAAATTGGTGATGTGATATCGTCCGAGGATACGGGGAGGTGATGTGATATCGTCCGAGGATACGGGGAGGATAAAATCCGGGATATAATTAAGTGAGATATTTGGAACGTCGATCACGAGCTTGAGAGAGAATGCAATGTTATTTTATTTTAAAGAATACAGTTGAATTACACGGGGCGCCGTATATAGTGGAGGGGAGATTTACTGAAAATAAGTAGAGAGTTGTAGTGCTATAGCTTAAGTACAAAGAGTACAAATGGAATTGCTGAGAATGAGCTTAGTGAATTTGGACTTCAACTTAGCTGCCTTGCTTTTGCTTGTTGAATATGGTGTTATTTATAGGAGTCTTCGTGGGGTCTTTTGGCCAATATTCGTGAGTCTTCCTTTTTAACTCCCAGAGGTGGGGTGGCCAATGTGGTGAGATACTTTCTTCGTCAATGGGGAGAGGTTGGTTGAGGGTGACCAATGGTGTGAGTTTGACGAGGCTTCTTTGATCATGTGTTAAATACGTCTGCTCCAATCATCTTGAGGGTCTTCTGAACCAACGAGGGCAGGTTTGCTTGGCTCCAACAGTCGTCCTTGGTGGGGGAACCAATGAGGCTTATTGCTTGGGGGTCCAATCAGGGTCTTAGACCTATTGGGTAAACTCATATATCTTAATGACGAGTGGTTGGGAGTTATCATTAATGATGGTGCTTGTGAGGCATCTCCTTTGATGATGTTTCCCCGAGTGTAAGTCTGGTGTTCTCTGAGTGTTACGATGGGTTTTCCTTGTTGCGGCCCGTCTATCATTTATCCCTTCTTTGTATTTTGTACTACTTCTCTTGTCATTGTGAGCTTTTTGTTTGGCTAAGTGTTAGATGTTGGTGGCCAACTATGTTGGCAAGTAGACTCGCGGTGTTTGGGTGGCGGGATAAGCTCGTTGTGTGTTGGAGTCGTACACGACCGAGGGGCACCTCAAGTCCTCAGGGGAATGTGTCGTGATAGACAATGTGTTAGCGTGGGGGGATAGTTATCCAGGGTCCTAGATTTTGAGGTGTATCCGGATGGATATTCGGAGGTTTATGATCGAATATTCCCAGGGCTTTAGGTAGCCTGAGCATTACCTTTCAAGGGTTGATGGGGTGTAAACCGGGGTTTTTAGTCAATGTCCTATAGTTGTTTTTGTAGGGTCCCCATTTTTCCCTTCGAGTGTATTTTTATTATATTTATGGATACACATCATCAGGAGTCCCCTTGGTTCCTAGTGTATAGAAATCACTAGGAACTAAAAGAGTAATGTGGTGACGTGTATCCCTGGACTAGCGATCCAGCGTTAACCACGTAGCGCTTAGTTGTCCACGCGTCTTATTATGACGGTCGGCCTACTCCGCCAATAAATTGGGACTCGGTCATTTTTGTCTCTTCTTCACACGAGACCTAACTTTTTATATTTTCCCTCTCTTTCTCTCTTCTTCTTTCTTTCAAAAGTTTGCTTCTAATGGCGTCCAAAAATCGATCTGATGAAGGTGATGCTGGGGAAGAGAGCAGTAGGGCCACCTTCGAGACGAGAGTTCCGGCGGCGGTGACGCCGCTTACTGTAGTATGCACTTTGCGGCGATGCCGGACTACTTAAAAGGTGACTGATATGCCTCTCAAGAAAGCAAAAAAGTCATCAGTGGTGACGCCTAGGGTTTCGGCGAAGGAGACAGTGAGCACGATAAAGTCACGTGTGGAGCTTGTGGCACAATTTACCAAACTGGGTATGGGTTCCTTCAACCTAGAGATTGAGGTTCCTCGAGAGGATGAGTAGGCTACGACCCTTGGCCAGGGTTTTTTGACGACCTACTACAACCAGCTCAATTTAGGGCTACGATCTTTCCCGTGATTTTTTATTGTGAGGTTTTAACGCCTGCGGGCTCTTCCCGAGTCAGGTGTCTCCTAACAGATCGGCCACTTTGGCCGTTTTTACTTTCATTTGTTCGGCCTATGGCCACCCTTGCACTGTGGCTTGGTTTTTTGGGGCCTTTGATTGGGCGAGCTACTTAGGCATATCTTTCCGAGTCCTTCATAATCTCTCGGGTCACACAGCTGTTGGAAGGACAAGTTTTTCTATGCCCGACCCATGGATGAACGGGTGGTGTGGGATATCCCTATGGAATGGAATGAGGATCATAAAACTCTAAGGGGTATGACCCCGAGGGTAACTTGACCCAGCTTGAGGCTGAGGAGTTCTTCTCCCAAGGGTTTGATTGGATGGAGTTGATGAAAGGTGATACCTTCATGTCTCTTTATACTACTTGCGGCTTGTGCGATGTAATCGTTATGGCTGCTTACATTGGGGACCGACGACCTCAAATAAGTAAGTTCTTTTCTTGATGGACCTTTTTCCATACTATTGTTTATTAATTTTTTTATTTTTATTTTCTCGACTAATTCTTTGTTCTTGTGTAAAGGGCATTATGGATAAACTGAGGTGCGATGCCCCACTCCCTCACCCGAAAAAGGTGGGAAATGATCCAACCCATAAGGTTCGACAGACTCAGGGTCCCGCTACTTCAGTTACTTTGGCTATGGTGAATGAGCCCTAAGGGTGTGAAGCCGAGGGTGCCATTCAAGAGGAGACTCGGACGAACCCGATCCAAGCAAGTAGAGGGGTTGTGGTCCCTCAAACCCAACTCTTTTTGCAGACCAGCTGGAAGTCAGTTTGAAGGATGCTACCATCCATGTGCTTGACTCGGATGGGGAAAATAGCTTGCCAGCTCGTAAGAAGCGGAGTCAGGGAGATTTTCACATTTTTTATGAACTTCCCGAAGCTCTGGGTGGCGAAGCTAAGACCAACTTCCTCGGGGATCTTATTGGTTCTGATGGAGAAGGAGAAGTGGAACCCCAAATCGCTAGGAAGCATCCGACGGAGGTATCGACTTTGTCCGCGAGGGTGGAGTTGGCTACGGAGAAGGCATCCCATCGGTTTCCTATGAATCGTGGCGAAGGGTCTCCCAATCTACTGGTGGTGTCAAAGCCAGTTTCTTCAGCCGGGTCATACATCACTCGGGGGATGATTGTGCCGTCCTCTTTGCACTCTCTCCTAGAGAGTGATGCAGACTTAGGTGAGAGTTCTTTGAAAAAGTTCACTCAGGTAGCAACCTTATTGGCGTCTCCGACCTCTTCTTCCTTCAACCCTAGTCTTATGGCCATATGATACACCTGGCGTCGGTTATGTGAGTATTCTTTTATCTTGTTTTTGTTTCACTGAAGTGTTGATTCATTACACTCATTTTTTTGTTTTTATGGTGTAGGCACCCGTAGGGGCGAGGGGACTCGTGGGCTCCTTCAACGAGGTGTCCCATGAGTGGGATTTTTTGCGAGAGAAGTTGGGGAAAGTTGAGGAGACTAGTAGGACCCACTTCCTCTGATGCTCAGAACTATCTGCGAAGGTGGAAGGTCGGGGGACCCGCATCAAGGAGATAGAAGAGTCGAAGCGCCTGTTGAAATCCCAGTTGTTAGATTCAGAGAAGCGAAACGAGTCCCTTTATGAGAAGGAGGCAGAGATGGCCCGTGAACAACTGAAGTCCAACCAGCTGGTGGAGTCGTTGTGTGGGACGATTTCTACTACTATTTTGGAGTATGATGAAAAGTTGGCCACTTAAAAGTCGGCTTTAGAGGAGGACTTCCAGTAATGACTTAGCCGATATTATGCTGGATTTATTTTGTCAGGATTTAAGTCTTGCAAAGAGTTGGGTCATAAGCTCAGCGTGTTTCACGAGGGAGTGGATTTTTGGATGCTGGCTTCTCCAAAAACTTGGTCTGCCCCCCAACCCCAGATAACGTTGGCCTTGGTACGCGCTGGAATGCCTGCTCCTAGCCCGAGGGGTTCTCCCACCCGTTCCTCTATCACAAGAGCTTCTCTACCCGCTTGTAGGTAGCTTATGGATTATTTTATGACCCGAGGGCCTTTATTTTGAAATTTGGGGGTATCCCGGGAAGTTCCCCACTCGTCTTGTTGATAATGAATGATGTTTTTGCGAGTTTATCGCCATTCTCTTTTCCCTCGTCTTGTGTGACTCTTTGTAGATACACGACCTATATTTTAACGTAAACTTTGCACATTTTCTTTTGAGTGAGAATTCCATACTTAGAATTTATTTTTCTTACATAGGTAGGTACCTGTGGGCCGAAGTCTTTCGATGGTCGCTTTTTTGAAACATCCCACCAATCGTCTATTCAACTATTGGCATTGGAAATAGGCAGGTGTTTAATGTGAGTGGACGTGGAGAGTTAAGGCGCCGATTGGACTCCCATCTTGTGACGGATGACATTCCAGAGTAGCCATGATTCGGGGAACGTGGGGATTACTAGTGATTGTAAGTGGCAACTGGAGGATCTCACCATTTGAATGTGGGCGGGAATCCCGTCCGGTTTTTGGATGCGAACCATTTCCCCCATCTATAAAATGAAGGTCCCTTATGCCTTCTTCTCCACAAATCTCAAACCTTCTTCATTTTTCCTCCGCAAATTTTTCTTCCAATATTTAACTTTTCCAATCATGTTTTCTCGCTCTACTTCCGTACATTCTAATGACGGCAATTCATGGAGTTCTCACCATACACCACTCATGCAATCCAACCACCAATCCTCTGTCGTGAGTGACATTACAGTTTTCCAGCGTACTCGGCTCTAGCGGGCTACCTTATCTCTGTCGTCCTACTATGCTTCTGGGAGAATCGACAAGGGTTCCCATGCTTGTGGCTCTTGGGTCGCTCCTTCTACGATGGTGGAGCAAATTTGCCAGGTGTTTTCTCCCCGCACTATGCTCCTGCTGATGGGTCGTTCTTCATTCAGGAGAGTTTGGAGCTTGAGCAGATGGTCAAAAGGGCTCGTGTTGGTTCTTCTTCAAGCTTGGAGACTATGGATGTAACTCAAGCTCTTCTGAGGTCGGTCTATATCTTTCTGACGGTTGTAGATGTGATTATTCCTTTTAGCGCACAAAGAGCGTATGATCCCTCGGAGGGGTACATGACCGTCTACTCGGAGCAAGTTCGATGTGGGCTTCGATACATTTTTCACCTGATCCTTAGGGATCTGTTTTCGTTTTAGTAGATTTGCTCGAGTCAACTGACTCCTACTTCCTACCGTTATTTGGCATACTTCATTCTTTGTTGCAATCTGCTGAATATTCCGTGCATGAATCAGACAGTTGGGGGGGGGGGGGGGGGGCATTCTCTGTTGAGGCCCACCGCGGTTGGCTCTCCTTTTCTCATGTTAATATGTTCTTGGTGGAAACTGTAGGTATGGACGCTGGTGGAGACTGGCGTCGAGTGGAGCAATTTCTCGATGGGGTTTTTCGACACATTGGGGTTTAGGGTACGTCGTTGCCTCCGCCAATGTGCACTTGGAGGCGGTTGTAGATCTAGGCCAACGAGGACTTTTTAGTGGTGTATACGATATGATAATGCTAGAAAATCTCCTTGCCATGATGATGGCCGATCTCTAGAACGCGATGGAAGAGCTTCCTCCTGCCCTTCTCCACCTTAATCTTACTTTTTGTAAGTCTCGGTATCTTGATGTTTTTTTTAGAAAGTATTGACGTTTTGTAGCTTCATGTGAGGAGATGGCGCAACATGCTCGTACACCTTTTGGTGAGGTGCACTTGGCCGATATTCCAGAAGAATGCTATGGAAGTGGATGAGTTGTCGAGCTCTCATGATCTCCTCCCTAGTTCGAGCAGTATCCTCATGACCTATATTGTCCCACGATCGCCGATATGGATGAGGTACTGGACTATATGGCGAATACTCGCCCCGGGAGTGAGTCAGATTCTAGTCGAGGTTAGCCACAACCCATGAATCCTCTTATGGTGAAATATTTTGCTGATCATTTTATGCCCCATTTTGGTACCGTACTAAATTTTGGCCCTATGGATCATTTTCTGACCTATTTGACAGGTAGGATCCCTGTTGTTGTAGGTCCTTCCAAGAGGAAGGGCGAGGGTATGTCCCACCGTTTTTATAAAGGAGCAAAGAGAAGGGTCTTATAGATCCATTGTCAAAGGTGAACCCTGTTAGTGAAATGGATCCTTCTTCGAGGGGGATGTAGCATACGACCCGCATGCTCTTGACAAGTCGGGTGACAACCCTATGCGGTGTCTATTTTTATCGAGGGTCCTGTGGATCCCTTGTACTACCTCTACTTTGTGGGAAGGTATATTGAATCGGGGCAACCGCGAGCTTCTTGGAGGTTTCGACGATGATGCCTTGTGGAAGAGTTACTTTAAGAGTATCTGCAAGGTATTTTCTCTCTTCGCTTGTGTTTTATTTTTGAGTTTTATAAACTCTTCTATATCAAGGAATTGTAGACGTGATTACAACGGTTCATCTCATCATGATATTCTAATTTAGATTCACTCCATAACTATAAATAGAGGTGGTCTTGAAGAAGAAAAAACACACACAAAAATGCACAAGTTGAAGAGGGAAAAGCTCTGAGTTTTTCGCTCCACCAAATACATCCATCTTCAAGCGTTCTTCGCAGCATTCAAGGCATTCTTCAACAATCTTCAAGGTGTTCTTCGTAAAGAACTCCTTTCAATCCGCCGTCAAGTCTCAATTCCATCCAAAAACCATTTTTGAATACTGCACTTTTGCCGAGGAAGATCAAACTCCAAGAAGTTCTACAAATCCAAAACCAAGTTCATATCGTTCTTTAAGTGTCTTCAAGTCAAAATCCATTTAATTCAAAATCAAGTCCCAAGACCCTTGAAAACCCATTTTTGAAGATTTAAGTCCTGTCAAGAAGATCAAAACCCAACAAATCCAAAGAACTGAAGACGAAGATTATATCGTTCTTCATCAACCTTCAAAACAAATTCCAAATCAAATTTTCGTTCTATCCGAGATCAAGCCATCAAGCCCTCGAATCAACGTTTGTTAAATATCATTTTGAAGATCAGATTTCTCTAAAGAAGATTGACATTCAACAAGTTCAAGACGAAGATCAAATTGTTCGTTGCAAATATCAAGTCAATTAGATCGTCAATTAAAGATCAAGCTCGAAGCCCTTGGATTAATGTTTAACTCAAGTACACGTGGAAGAGATCGAAATGAAATCCACTTTTGAGTCAACCAAATTTCAACATTGTTCTTGTAGAAAAGAATTAGAGGATTAAATAGAGATTGAACCACAATTATACTTTAAATTTATTCAAATTTACTTTGTAATCTTTTCTTGTCTTTTAATTACAGAGATCAAGAATTTGTCATTACAAATTTGGCACACCCGGTGGGACAATCTCTATCTCTCATCTATTTTCTAGCAAGTCTCAAATCTCAAGTCACATGAAGTTAGGGTTGCTCAACAATAGACAAGTCAATGGGGGCAACAAGCGGGGGCTCTTCACAAACGATAATGGAAGATACACTTGCATCTGGGGCAAGACACGAAGCAAAAGAAGATGATCAAGCATCCTCATTGGAAGAGCAAGTTGCGGCACTTGCAAGAGCCATTGCGAATCTCACAACTCAAGCTAAAAAATGTGATGAACTTTTGAATCGCCTTCTTCAAAAGCTAGAGGGCCAAGAAGGAGTTTGAAATTCCAAAGAAGTCACCAACAACAATGGAGTGCAAGGATGTATCACAACTAAATCAACAAAATTGAAGTGTCTCCTCATCTCCAAAAGTAAGAGCTCGTGGAAAGCGGTGATCAAAGCATGGCGCGTGAAAATTCTACTCAAGGAGTCGAAGCTCAAGAGTTTGATGTAGTCCTAAGTGAAAGAATCCAAGCACTACTCTTTTCCACAAGTCAAATTTCTCAAAGAAGGAAGATCAAGGCGCCATGATGCACACAAAGTTTGTCGAGAAAAACATTCAAGATATTGAAGTTGGAGAATATCCGAAGTCCTCAAGCAAACAAATCCAAGTTTCCCCACAAAGCGTTGTCTCTGCCGGTCAATTGAAGAAGCCCATTCAAGAAGTTGCAAATGATCATAAAGCTCAACACAAGCCTTCCAAATTTTACACGAAGCCTTATACTCAAAGAATAGAGCAATTGCAAATGCAAAAAAGCTATCAACCTCCGATGTTTCAAAGATTCGATGGGACTGGAGACCCAAGACAACATGTTGCTCACTTCATTGAGACGTGCAATACTGCTGGAACCTATGGAGATCATCTAGTCAAGCAGTTTGCTCGATCCTTAGATGACTTTGCCTTAGATTGGTACATTAATCTTGAACCAAACTATATTGACGGTTGGAACGATCTACAAACTAAATTCTTCAATCGCTTTTATACCACTTGGCGTACTGTGTACATGATTGAACTTGTAAATTCTCTTCAACAAGAAGAGGAACCCATGATTGATTACATCAATAGGTGGAGAAGTATATTCTTAAGCTACAAAGAAAAACTATCCATAGAGATTTGCATTCAAGAGATGAACTAGAGCCTTTCTTACATACTTCAAGGAATCAAGCCAATAAACTTTGAAGAGTTGGCAACACGAGCGCATGACATAGAGACAAGTGTAAACTCTATTAAAGAAGAGAACTCAGTTTATGGCCTTGATATTGAAAGTGATGATATAGATGACGACGATGACAATGAAGAGGGCGCGCCGCAAAGTTTTGATTTAACCAATATGCTCCTTGATACGAGCTTAAACTATCTCAAATCCTCAAATTAAGTGCCAAATATACACTCCTTGATAAGAGTATAAACTATCAATACGAGTATAATATGTTTGCATATCCAAACTCAAAACAAGTCCTTCAAGTCGTTAAAGCAAATGATCAAGTCTCCTAGACACGAGCCAAAAGGTCTACAAATCCTTCAAGTCTTCAAAGTAAAAGATCAAGTCTCCTAGACATGAGCCAAAAGGTCTACAAATCTTCAAGTCTTGTAAGAAAATGTGCAAGCCTCCTAGACGAGCCAAAAGGTCTACAAATCCTCCAAGTCTTCAAAACAAATGCACAAGTCTCCTAGACACGAGCCAAAAGGTCTACAAATCCTCCAAGTCTTCAAAATAAATGCACAAGTCTCCTAGACACAAGCCAAAAGGTCTACAAATCCTCCAAGTCTTCAAAGCAAATGTGCAAGTCTCCTAGACATGAACAAAAAGGTCTACAAATCCTTCAAGCCCTCAAGTCCTCTTAGACACGAGCAAAATTGTCTACAAATTCTTCAAGTCAAAGCCTCCTAGGTATGAGATAAAACTGTCTACAAATGTCTAAATCAAATGCTCCATGGCGCACGCTTAAACTGTACGTTACTCCTGATTCGCATGAGTAGAAACTGTGTATGACACCCGCTTTAAATAAATCTTGATTTCTTTTTAACTACGTCATGACTTGATTCCTTCATTGGATACGTAGGCAGCTAGAAGTTCATTCTTAGCCCAGTCATATCCGGAAAAAAAATGCTCATGCAACATTCAAGTTGATGGATCCAAGGATGAAGCTCACAAATGTTCTAAAATCATGAAGTGGATTTGTGGTAGTTGAATTGAAGCACGAGAACAAGAGGCAGAAGGATGTCGAGACTTATCCACTCACTGATGCGTTTCAACACAAATTGTGAACAAGTCTCGAGGGGTCAATTTGTAGACACATTAATTTTGTGTCTAATTAAATTAAATGATGGTAACTCTTAAGATGCAAGAAATACAAAATATATTTTATTTAATCTTAATATTTTTAGGGATTAAAATAAATATATTAATTAAATCTTAAGACAAGGAAATAATTGCTCATCAAATCCCAAGACATGGAAAGTCTTCTCCTCAACGTCTCAATCTTCAAGAGATTGAAAGAATTCTCCACCAAATCTCAACACAAGGAAAGAATTCTCCACCAAGTCTCAATCTTCAAGAGATGGAAAGAAGATTCTCTTAGATAAAGTCTTCCATATCAAGGAATTGTAAACGTGATCACAACCGTTCATCTCATCATGAGATTCTAATTGAGATTCACTCCACAACTATAGATAGAGGTGGTCTTGAAGAAGAAAAATCACACACAAAATATTCACAAGTTGAAGAGGGAAAAGCTCTAAGTTTTTCACTTTATCAAATTCATCCATCTTCAAGCGTTCTTCGCGGCATTCAAGGCATTCTTCAACAATCTTCAAGGTGTTCTTCGTAAAGAACTCCTTTTAATCCGCCGTCAAGTCTCAATTCCATCCAAAAACCAGTTTTGAAGATTGCACTTCTGCCGAGGAAGATCAAACACTAAGATGTTCAACAAATCCAAAACCAAGTTCATATCGTTCTTCAAGTCAAAAATTCGTTTAATCCGAAATGAAGTCCCAAGACCCTCGAAAAACCGTTTTTGAAGATTGAAGTCCAGTCAAGAAGATCAAAACCCAACAAATCCGAAGAACTGAAGGCGAAGATTATATCGTTCTTCATCAACCTTCAAAACAAATTACAAATTAAATTTTCGTTCGATCTGAGACCAAGCCATCAATCCCTTGAATCAACGTTTTTCAAATATTCTTTTGAAGATCAAGATTCCTCTAAAGAAGATTGACATTCAACAAGTTCAAGACAAAGATCAAATTGTTCGTCGCAAATATCAAGTCAAGTAGATCGTCAATTCAAGATCAAGCTCAAAGCCCTTGGATTAACGTTCAACTCAAATACACGTGGAAGAGATCGAAATCAAGTCCACTTTCAAGTCAAGCAAATCTCAACATTGTTCTTGTAGAAAAGAATTAGAGAATATAGATTGAACCACAATTGTACTTTAAATTTATTCAAATTTACTTTGTAATCTTTTCTTTTCTTTTAATTACAGAGGTCAAGAATTTGTCATTACAATCGTCTTGTGGTATCTTACTCAGACTTGTTCATTTTGTAGATCGCGGTGCTCGGAGATGCCTTGGGCACATGGTGGGCGAGTCCTACCATTCTAACGACTGACGTCAAGGAGCATGATGTGCTACAAGCTTCCTTGAGGAATGCTCGCGATGAGGTTGCGGTGTAGGTAACCCATGAGCGTGAGATGGAGGACTTAAAGAGTGTTCTCGGGAGGGAAGAAGCTCGGGTCAACGCAAAGTGTGTCAAGTGGGAACGAAGGGCGAAGGCTGCGACACGTGCTCAAGAGGAAGTCCAGAGACTGACAGATAAGCACGATAGACTACATCATCAGATCAAGGATTCTCTCAAGCTTATCTTAGGGATTCTACGACGTTCCCACAGATGGCACCATTTGGTGATGTGATTTAGTTCGAAGACTCGGGGGAGAGTAAAATTAGAGTTACAATCAAGTGAGGTATTCAAAGCATCGATCTCGAGCTTGAGAGAGAGAATGAAGTGTTATTTTATTTTAAGGAATAAAGATGGATTAAAATAGGGGTCGAATATAGTGGAGGCGAGATTTACTGAAAATAAGTAGAGAGTTGTAGTGCTAGTATAAGTACAAAGAGATGAACTTAGTGAATTTGGACTTCAACTTAGCTAACTTGCTTTTGCTTGCTGAATAGGCTGTTATTTATAGATGTCCTCTGGGGTCTTTTGGCCAATAGTCGTGATTCTTCCTTCGTAACTCCTGAAAGTGGGGGTGGCCAATGTGGTGAGATACTTTCTGCACCCATGGGGGAGGTCGATTGAGGGTGCCCAATGGTGTGAGTTTGACGAGGCTTCTCAGATCAGGTGTGAAATACGTCTGCTCTAATCGTCTTGAGTGGTCTTCTGAACCAATAAGGGTAGTCTTGCTCTGCTCCAAAGGTCGTCCTTGGTGGGGATGAGCCAATGAGGTTTATTACTTAGGTATCCAATTAGGGTCTTAAACCAATTGTGTAAAGTCATATATGTTAATGGCGGGTGGTTGGGAGTTATCTTTAATATGTTGGTTGTGAGGCATCTCCTCCGAGGATGCTTCCCCGAGTGTAAGTCTGGTGTTCTCTGTGTGTTACTATGGATTTTCCTTGTTGCGACCCGTCTTGCATCAATCATCTCCTTGTATTTTGTATTGTTTCTCTTCTTATCGTGAGCTCTTTCTTTGTGTTGGCGAGTGGACTCGCAGGGTTCGGGCGGCGGGGTAGGCCCTTTTTTATTGGAGTTGTACACGATCGGGGAGGCACCTCAAGCCCTCGGGGGAATGGGTCATTATAGACGTTAGGTTAGTGGGGCAGGATAGTTATCTGGGGTCCTCGATTGTATCCGGATGGATATTCAGAGGTCTAGGGTTGGATATTCCAAGAGCTTTGGGTAGACCGAGCATTCCCTTTCGAAGTTTGGTGGGGCGTAACCCGGGGTGTTCAGTTGATGTTTCATAATCGTTTTTGTAGGGTACCCATTTCTCTCTTTCGAGTATATTTTTATTATATTTATGGATATGCGCCATCATAAATCATTGGGTTTGGGCCACTTATTCAATAAACTATAAACAATAAATGTCCATCTCTAGTGTTGTTGACAACGCATACTCTTTTCTAAATCCACATGCAGTTGTATTAAGAGTAGCTCAGGCACCAAAATCTAATGAGACGGAATCACATGTAGCACTAGTTAGGGGTGGGAGTAGGTACGGGAAATTTTACATAGTGCTTAATTTCACGTCTATTAGCTTGATGTTATTGATTGATTAACAGAGGTTCGAATGTTCGGATGAGACTCCAATATTCAAAATATTTCAATGTATCCGCTTTAGGCGACTTTCTCACCTTCTTGCAATGGAGACTTTTTTTTTCATAATCTTGTTTTTCGACCTCATTTCTTCTTCCATCATTGCTTGCATATGAACTCTCTATCTTTTAGCCTTCCTATGCAGTGGCTCACGAGTTCCATCTTCGACACTCTTTTTCAGATCTCTATCTTTATTTACCGCTATTTGCATAAGAATCATTTTTCTTTGTACTTTCCTATGCAGTGATTCGCAAGCTCCATTTGGCAACTTTTTTGATATGGCATTGGAATATGGTGCCTTTTAGAGAGCATAGGTGTGGAATCGACATATGTGGTTCTCTTTTTCTTCACCTTCCCATGAGATGGCTCTCCACTTCCAACTTCCAATTCTTCAAAGGTCAAAGTTTCAACTTTAACACATGGGATAGTATAGATGTCCATCAAATGATTCTCCAATATATACTCTTCAATTATAGGCGCATAATCAAGGAACCATTCAATGTTTGGATTCACGTTCAGATTTTTCCACACTGGCTTCTCTTTCTATGTGAAGATATCTCGAATTGGTATGAGTGGTTTGGCTTTTGCACGATCATCAAAGGCAAATTCCAAGTAGAACTCGGTATTCGCACCATAAGTCTTGTGTATTGGAACTCGGTCTCCATTAACTCTTATTATATGCATTGGCTCAAGCCATGTCTCTACTTGCAGTGGGAT
This sequence comes from Linaria vulgaris, assembly GCA_948329865.1. Lineage (NCBI taxonomy): Eukaryota > Viridiplantae > Streptophyta > Magnoliopsida > Lamiales > Plantaginaceae > Linaria > Linaria vulgaris. The sequence continues at coordinate 60,049,727 of OX415251.1, read as the reverse complement.
GTCATGTGATTGTGTCTCTTGATTCTCCACAAGGTCGATTTGAGGTGCTTCATGATCAATCTTCAACTTTTCTTATTAACACTTCCTTACTCACCTCGGTCTCAACAATGATCGGCGTATCTTCTTCATTGTCTTCTTCAAAAAGAGGTAAGACACATTCAGTTTTGACCATAAGCTTGCAGTCATTGGGATTGAGAATAGTTTCCCACCTCCCAACTATTTTCCGATACCATTTGATCTCCACCAAACATTGCTCATTTGTGTTGTGGAATGTATTAACTTTTCCTATGGCTGAAAATTCTGCTCCCTAAGTATATTTGTATTCCATTAATGAGTCATCATTGTTGGATGCACCTTGATCAATCGTACAATCGTCAAGATTATTAGCTTTCATGTCTTCATCATTGACTTCTTTGTTGACTTCATTAAGAAAATTGTGCGTCTTTGCACTCAATGAGTTATTTTTGTTGTTCCTTCTCTGTGTTGGCTAGAACTGCACTTTTTGATTGTGAAGTGATACGTGGGGTTTGTATCATGAAAAACTCTTCCATCTTCACAACATGATTGTTTTTCTCACAAAACGCCAAAAATGTGTCGTAGTCGTCCAAGCATCTAGACTGAGCCAGAGATTGCAAAATCACCATAATAAGATGTCCAATAAGATGATGAATCTTCATCTTTGGACAACTCCCCATCAGATATCTTTGCATCCATATACCTACAAGATACTCAAGGACTTAAATTTTTTTTACCATAATATAACAAAACAGAAGAAACTAATAGCGATTGATTGCCTAGTTCTCGAGAATGGTTTTTTTTTGTTTGTTTTAAATGGTCCTTTATCATGGCCTCATTATGAATATAGTCATTTATTGCGTGTTTTCCAATATTTAGTCCTTTATCGTGGTTGGTCCTCCGACCATTTTTTATTTCTTTTTGCCCCTTAAACTATGTTTATTGGCAAACAAACCCCACATGTTATTTAAAATTAGTAAAAAGCCCACATGTGTTATATATTCACCTAAAAATATATATTCACTTAAAAAAATCTAAAAACAATATACAATAAAATAAAATACATAAATACTAAATATTACATTCAAAAAAATATCCTTTAACACTATACTTTTTCCTTCACGATGCCACCAAAGCATCACGAAGACTTACCCGAGTATCCATGGCCTTAAATGTTGCAATCGACGCTTGTAAAACAGTACCCTACTAATTTTTCCCGAATCACAATAGCGACTTATAGAATACAGCTCCCACGCGTGGTATCAGAGGTTTTAGATAACTTCACGAATACCCCATAGGGACACGATGTTCTAGCCGTCACATTATCAAGATACGGTACGAATATGCTGCAACGCGGGGTATAGATACGCCAAAATTCACGATAGGATCTCCCATCCCCAAATGGTACGATGTCCCCTAGGGCGAGGCATCCCCAAGATGTTGCACACACATATCACTCTGAGGAGTCATCCCCCAAATGATAAGATGCCCCCCGAGGGTGGGCATCCCCAAGATATTGTACAGACGTATCACCATCAAGAGCCATCCCCCAAATGGTACAATGGTCCCCCCAGAGGGTAAGGCATCCCCAAGATGTTGTACAAACATATCACCATGAAGTGCCATCCCCCAAATGGTACGATGGTCCCCCCAGAGGGCGAGGCATCCCCAAGATGTTGTATAGACATATCACCATGAAGATCCATCCCCCAAATGGTACGATGGTCCCCCCAGGGCAAGGCATCCCCAAGATGTTGTATAAACATATCACCATGAAGAGCCATCCCCCAAATGGTATGATGGTCCCCTAGGGCGAGGCATCCCCAAGAGGTTGTACAGACATTTCACCATGATGAGCCATCCCCCACATAGGACGAATGTCCCCCAGGGCAGGGCATCTCCAAGATGTTGTACAGACGTATCACCATGATGAGCCATCCCCCAATAGTACGATGTCCCCCTAGGGCGAGGCATTCCCAAGATATTATACAGACGTATCACCATGGAGAGCTATCCCCAAGATATTATACAGGCATATCACCATGGCGAGGCATCCCCATGATATTGCATAAACGTATCACAATGGAGAGGCATCCCCCGATTGCCACGATGCCTTACTCGAAAGGCCTAGAAGGCCCACGATGCAGGGGATATCATCGGAATGGCAAGACTATCGGAGCATGATAGGTCGCACCAGGACAATACCATTTGTCAGCATCCCGAAGACTGATGTCAAAGATAGAGCATGGTTACTCAGCTCCTAAAATACACGCATAAGACATTTGTCAAAATAAACACATGCAAGGAGACACCTGTATCCCCATGTCAGAAGAGTAAACATGCTAGTTAGCTAAGCATGCATGAATAACCACATGTTAATATAATCACATGCAAAGAAACACATGTATTCCCATGTATCCCATATAAATAGGGAGCATCCCCGTCATTTCAGAAGGGATTTGAATCGAATAATACAACTTAATCTATACTTTTTTCTCTCTATAATCTTTGTAGCCATCGCAATTGCTATGATACATCCCCATCGTGGGTATCTTGCTATCTATCTTGTTGCTCCCATCCCCATCGTGGGTATCTTGCTATTTATCTTGTTGCTCCCATCCCCATCGTGTGTATCTTGCTATCTATCATGTTACTCTCATCCCCATTGAGAATTTTGTGATAGCTATAAAAAGATTTTGAATTTTTTAAATCCGGGTAGGGAGTTCCCAATAAAAAATACCCGTTAATTACTCGATTTTCCCACCAAAATAAAATGAGTGTTAACAATCAACTAATTAAATAATATTCCATTAATTTTAAAATATAAGCCCAAAAATGTTTTTTTTATATATTTAAAAGTTTACATATTTATTATTTTATTTTAAAATGTTTAACAAACAAAAAAGGGAGATTAATAAAAAAAAATCTCAATCAGAAATATTATGAACTTTTTACTATATATTTAAGTTTTGTTTTAATTCTGTCTTGAGATATTTAATAAACCTAGACTAATTGAGTAATGTGGAATAAATATTCCTTTCTTAGATAAAATAACTTTTAAATATAATCTTAAATAACAAAATTAATCAAAAAATATATTAAAAATATTATTTTATTTTACTTTATTTTAGTATTTTTTTTTTAATTTTACTGTTGTTTCTTTCTTTCTTTCTTTCTTTGATTTTTTTTCTTGCTAATGTTTTTTTGGTATTCTTGACTTTTTTGTTGTTTCTTTATGTTATTTTCTTATAATTTTTATGTTTTTGGTATTTTTGACTTTTTTATGTTGTTTCTATTTTTTTTTTGTTTTTTTTATAAATTATTTTGATTAATTCTTGTTAACTAATATTAGAGAAAATTACAAATCTCAACTTTGGCGATTTTTGCGCTTACAAGAACAAACTTTAAAACTGTGCATTTGACTATCTAAAGTTTGCTCATGTGAGCACTTTACTATCTGAACTTTGAAAAATCTAATTTTTGGCCAAATGACGTCATTTGTCGACTTTATGGCATCATTGTGACGTCACTTCAGATAGGCAGGTGCCAAAAAAATGAAAGTTTGGATAGTAAAGTGCAACAATTGGTGTGTCGCAATGACGTCACAATGCCGAAAGTGATGTCATTTGGCTGGAAATTTGATTTTTCAAAGTTCGGATGGTAAATTGCTCACCGAGCAAACTTTAGATAGTCGCATGCATGGTTTTAAAGTTTTGCCATGTAAGTGCAAAAACCGCCAGAGTTGGAATACCAATCTGTAATTTTATCTTTATATTATAATTAAAAGTTATTTATATTTAAGAAATAAATATTTATACCACATCACTTCATTAGTCTAGGTTTACTAAATATCTCAAGATAGCATTATAAAAAAGAAAGACATAACTTAAATATAAAAAATAATAATATTTTTGAATTGAGAAAAATATATCATATTAATCTCCCTTTTAAGTTTGTTAAAAGTTTAAAAATAAAATTATAAACATGTCCTAAAATTATAAATATACAACAAAACTTTTTTGGGCTTATATTTTAGAATTGAAGGAAAATTATTTAATTAGTTAATAAAGGAGTATTTTATCTTTGGGTCAGAGGTAAATTGTTTCATTATTCCATTTATGGTTGTGAAATTGAGTTCCATTTTGCATGTAGACTGAGAGATAGGATTAGCAGGTACAAGAGATTTTCTATTGCTATTTTGTAATAATCGATCTTCTAGAGAGAGTTGAGATAAGTGTTCCAACCCTGATTTTGTTGATATTTCTACATCATGTCTAGTTTTGGTCACCTGTTGTGACGTCTGTGAAAATGATGATTTACTCGATCCTTCTCTAGGACTTTTCTTTTCATGCCTGGATAGTACATAGCAATCATATTTATGTACCCCATAAAATATGCATATGTCTTGTTCATCGATAACTTTGCATTAATCACTACTAAAGCTTACAAACAACTCTTGTTCGCACAGTTTACTTATACTAATAAGGTTAGTACATAATCCTTCCACATACCTGACGTCCTTTAGATGAGAGAATCCATCCACATTAGAGTTCATTTTCCAAACATTTTACCTTTGTTTCCATCTCCAAACACCGCATTTCCTTCTGCACTTTCTATGAATTCGCAGAGGAATTATTTTCTTCTTGTCATGTGATGGGGGTAAGCACTGTCAAAGAACCAGATATCAGTAAAATGAAATGAAGAAGAATGACTGCTAACAAAATAATTGATATTTGACCATTGAACCCAGATTTCTTTAGGTTTATGTTTCGAAGCATGTGTGATTAGCATTGTAGTTATTGGAACAATGGGTTGTGTGGATTTGAAACTGATTTCTTTCTTCCTATTTTCCCAAAGTTGGAAACAATGTGGCCGAATATGTCCTTTGATCCCGCAGTAATGACAAACTGGTACAAAATTTAAAATGTTAGTGACACTAGAATTATTCACGGAATTTATGTGTATACCTGCATGGTTTCTTGTAATTGTCTCCTCTTCTATTGTGTTAGCGAGTGCAATGGGGTTTTATCAAACTTAACTCATTAAGTTGGCATTTTTTTATTTTACACCTGCCATGTTGGCACACTCCGAACTTAACCTACTATGTTAGCATCGACATCGAGATTCACCCACTACATTGGCACACTCCAAACTTAACCCGCTAAGTTGGCACCATTTTATTTTACACCAACTATGTTGGTACACTTTCAAACTCAACCCACTATGTTAGCACCGGCGTCGATATTCACCCATCGTTGACATGTGGAGTGTGCCAACATAGTGGGTGAATATCGATGTTGGTGCCAACATAGTGGGTAAATATCGTTGTTGGTGTCAACAAAGTGGGTTAAGTTCGGAGTGTGCCAACATAGTGGGTGTAAAATAAAAAGATGTCAATTTAGTCGGCTAAGTTCGGAATGTGCCAACATAGTGAGTGTAAAATAAAAAGATGTCAACTTAGTGGGCTAAGTTTGATAAAAAACCGAGTGCAATGGATAGGACATGTTTCCTCTTCTTATATGTAAAGGCTGATGTACCTTATCTTGTGATCTGAGATTCCTTGTGTGTCGAGGAAGCTGTTGTGATGATCCATAAATCTTCGTTGTTCCTGTATTAGTAGACGATTTGATCCGACGTGATCTTTGGTGATTCGTTGTGCTTCTAGGATATCATTTAGTTTGATTGCTTCATTACTGAGTCGATTGATATTTATCTAAATCCTTTTTAGATCATTCAGTGCACTGACCAGCTTATGTTGAGCTTCTTTTTCGGCAAATCGTGATTAAATTAGGTCTGAGATGGTTGCATTAAATGTTGTCTTGAGAGAATCGATATCCATTCCTATTTTAGTAACTACTGATCTTTATCATAACATTTGTCTGCAAGAGACCCGAGTTGCGCCTCTAGATGGACATTTCTTCTTACGACATCATCACATTTTACAAGAGTTGCATTTATCTCGTCGTAGTCTATGTTTTGTGATGTATCATCATCGCCTGATTTTTCTTCGGATTTAGTAAGGATGTTAGTGGCAGTAATACTATTCTCTACTTTTTCAGTAGAAGATGATATGTAAGAAATTCTGGCAGTGAGAGCCAACTCAAGCATTGTTTCTTGTTCTTCTTCATCTGTCTCATCTGAATCATTGTCACTCCATGTTAAGAGTAGAGCATGATTTCTACTTTTCTCCAGTAAGTTTGCACAGTCTGCTCTAATATGCACGAACCCATGGCATGCCCTGCATTGAATGCATTTTTCTTTTCTTTTGACTTCAAGATCATTAGCAACGGAAGTATTTCTGGTAAAATAAGAGTTAGATGAACTAGGTGACAAAAGTTTACCTCTGAAATTTGATCTGTTAGTCTTCTTGAAGTTTTTTGTTAAAAGGGCCATGGACTTCATGAGATCCGTTCCTTATTCATTTTTGTAGGGTTGGACTCGTTGTGGACTTTGGAGCAGTGATTTTGGCCACGTTATCTCCCTCATGTTTCAGTTTCATTTCATATATTGCAAGACACCCATAAGGATTTTAAGAGGCATATTGTCCGTGTCCTTGACTTCTTCAACAGTCTCAACTTTGATTGCAAACTTTGGTGGAAGAGATCTGAGAGTCTTGTGAACCAGTTTTGCTTCACTATATTCTTCACCTAGTAGAGCATCTTCTTTCGCAATGCGTCTAATTTTTGCATTGTATTGGGCAATGGTTTCTGTTTCCTGCATCTGCATGTTCTCAAATTGAGTGGTTAGCAGTTGTAACTTAGACATGTAAACACTAGAGGTACCTGCATGAGCAGTATGTATTATAACACATGCTTCTTTAGCTTATACACAATTGGAAATGAAATTATATTGAATCATGTCAACAATACTTAGGATAGTGTTGAGGGCAGTGGAATATTGTTCAGCAAGAAGATCTTCATTTGTCCAAATGAGTTCATTTTTTTCTTACCATCTTCATCTATAGGGGGTGACCAGCCTCTTAGAATGCTTTTCCATGCTTTCTGGTCCTGTTGTTTGATGAAGTTTTAGAGACGATTCTTCCAGTATAAGTAGTTAGTGCTCGTCAGCATCGGTGGTTTGTTTGTTGACAAACTTTCCTTGATATCTTCCATCCCTGAGAATAAGATCTTTTCAAACCAGAATCTCACTAAAATAAATGTTAGTGACTAGCTCTTGATGCCACTTGTAAGACCTTAGTTATTTACTTATTACTTGTTTTCTATTCGTAATGGTTATTACTTGTTATGATAGGTAAAAGTCAAACAATAACACAGGGATTTATAGAGGTTTAGTCACAACATACCTAGTCCACTCGACTTTTGCCAGTTATAACAACTCTAGTCTCTTTCGTTTAGTATAGGACTTTGACTCACTCAGGCTATTACATGTACTAGTAATCTAAATCCCCTCTAATTACTTTCCTAACACCTGATGCACCGCTTTACTAAAGAACTCTACTAGAATCTGGAAGGGAAAAAAGCAGATCACCCCCTTAGCTTTTGGCCGTTTTGCACTTTGCCCCATCACCTTTGATTTTTAGCACTTTGCCCCCCCAACTTTGTATTCCGTCAAACGTTACCACCCGACGTAGCATGGCCATTAAAAAAACGAATATTCTGTCAATAAACGAATATTCCATTAAAAATGCCGAAAGTTGGGGGGCCAAAGTGTCAAAATTTAACGAAATATTCATTTTTTGATGGAATATTCCCGTCAGGGGTAACATTTGACGGAATACAAAGCTGGGGGGGGGGCAAAGTGCTAAAAATCAAAGTTGTGGAGCAAAGTGCAAAACGGCCGAAAGCTAAGGGGGTAATCTGCTTTTTTCCCAATCTGGAAATGATCAAGTTCACACGAAGTTCCTTCGCCTTGATATTTTGTACAATTATATTAAAATTCTTTTGACTCTCAAACAAATAAAATACAAATCTTAAAATCTAAACTTCAAAACTTGTTTTCAAGTATTTTCGAGTCTTCTACCTTTAATAGAGTGGAGAATCTCCACACGGAAGGACAGCTGTTGCACCAGATCTTCAAATCTTCAAGACAACTTGCAAACCTTCCTTAGTTCATCCAATTTTATTATGTTAAATATGTAATTAGAATATTCCAACATATGCACATATATATAATTCAGTCCGAATACACTTGGAATAAAATCGGATCATACGAAGATAAATATAAAGCTGAATCTTGTTTCCATAAATAATCTGAAGCGACTATATCTATTTCTAAAAGGAAACTATAAGATTCACTTTTATAAACCATCTTTCCTTATTTCACATATCACGATAGTTGTTCTAACTATAAGGAAAGATTCCATATTCAAAATACTTACAAAAATATTCAAAACATAATTAATAATCATATAATTAAAACACTTAATTATCTAAATAATAAGCAGTTTAATTAATAATAGTTAGACCGATAATCTCGGTCCTAACATTAACTATATTGAATAAATCAAAGACATGGATTCGTGTGATTTATCTTATGCACGAGTTCCGTTAGCCTCCTTCTAGCACATAAATCAAACATGTAGCTTAGTCACGAGACACGTTAGCGGTCATCCAATGTTTAACTCAAACATGTAGAATCTAGAACGAATCACATTTAAACACATAAAACTCAACATGAATTCATAACTAGCGGTTCATTGTGCATAATATGTCATTACCCCCTTCTCCAAATACGAAGAAAATTATCATATAACAATAGCAAGTTCAACAAAACAAATGAAAGAGAACATCATAGTAAAAGAGTAAAGATAATATAAACTCAGTTTTCAATCTCAGTTGTTCTGCTTCTCCCGACTGTATCGTGACTTGAATAATCTTCTTAATGATCTCACAAGATGTTGTGTGGTGTCTTTCTGGTGTTTTTTTGTGTGTGATGTTGCATTTTTTCACGCTCAGAATCTCGTAGCTGCTAGTGTTATTTACAGGTAAAATAGCAGCTCAAACGAAATCAGGTTTTCTGGTGTTCCAAAGCTGTGTCGCGCGTCTTTGACATGTCGCGCAGGTCATGTCGCGCGAGTAGTGGCACTGGTCACACAAGTAGTGGCACGGGTTGCGTGGGTCTGTGCTATGTGCACACTAGCCGTGCAAGTGTGGACGCAATCGCATTACTTTCTGCTTAATCGGCACGTGCCACGCCAGTCGCATGGCTCATGTCACACGGGTATTTTCTACTTTGCGCGGCTTCAGGACTTTAGCTATAACGTCTTCTCTGGTTGTTGAAATCTAGATCCACTTGTTGCGTTGGAATGCTAACTTTTTTGGCTTTCCAATGTTATGTATCACAGACTCTGATGCTTGTGTAACCCTGTCACCATGTATTTGAATCAATAGCTTCATTCTGATTCTTCTCATTGTATAGTTGTTGGTATTTTGGCTCTTCTTCCTTCCTTCCTTGCCTGAATCACTTGTCATTTCATCCATTGGACTATTTATATGGTTCTCCTTTATAGTCTTGTGCGCGTACACTTTTATTTAGCTCTTTTTTTCCACAAAAATACTATGTTTTTGCAAAACGTCTTTAAAACCCGAAAATACACGAAAACATACTGAAGTATATTAAAGTAATTCTTCATTTAACTCCTTATAATCAGGTCTAAGAGCGCGTACTTTAAATACTCATCATACATACCGATATGTGAACAATATCGCGGATGTGCTGCCCCGATGAAGATCTAGCGGGGAATCGGGGGACTGCTCGAATTAGTCATCTTTTTTTGTGCAACGTGACGTGTTGGCCCCCGGCCCAAAACACTTTGTTTTATGTGATAAAATATGTGTATATTCGGGACAATCGCGCCAACCCCCACCCCTCATCCCTTGTACATTACTTGATTTCGGCCATAAATAGATAAATCCACGTAGTTGGTTTGTTAAACGAAAAAAAACTAGTCGTGTTCTCTAATGCACTAATATAGCTACACGAGATTGTGTAAAGTCTTAGGTAATTTTAGTTTTTAAATAGGGAAAATTTTGGTAACCTATCCAACGTTTGCCCGCTTTTACAGTTTCCGATCTAACATTTCATTTTTTACACTTTGCGGTCCAACGTTTCATTCCGGTCACAGTTTACGGTCTAACCTTTAATTCCGCCCTATTTCCACCAAAAACGCCACTTTTCAGCCTTTTGACATCACGTTAACATCATTTGAAGGGGCAATTTAGTTATTTTACATATTAGGGGGTGTAATGCAATATGTATAATTAATATATACACCCACCATTGCCAATTGAAAAACAAATTCTAGTCATTTACTGGCAAAGCGATATCAAGATTCACGTGCGAAGGGACGAGCGAAAGGCTTCCTAGTAAGCCTTGGTTCCTTGTTGGTAAAGTAAAGCTACCTTATTTTGCACTCCAAGTATGCGATCCTATCTGTGCAAATTTCCCAACAGAGCCAAGCTAGGTAAAAAGGAATGCAAAAAGAAAATTTCTTTCTTCCCCGTCGACTATGATGCACGGATACTCCAAAAAAATGGTCGGTCAGTGTCGGATACGTATCGGATACCGATACTCTCCAGATACTCTCCGGATACGTATCAGATACGCCACGTGGCGTATCCTGCATTAAAAATAATTAAAAAAGACGGATACACGTATCAGATACCCTGTGAAGCGTATCCGATGAGCATCCGATACGTATCAGCAATTTATAAGAGTAACGTGGTAGTTTTCTTAAACTAGAAAAGGCCTAACAATAACCAACTTGCAATATCTTTTCAGAAAATTAAATATAAAATCGTGGAAACCCTCTATTTCAAACCAAAATAAAAAATAACACACAAATCTTTGATATCTTTCATAATAGTATGTGACTAATGCCTGTGCAAGTGATTAGATATAATGTTATTTGATATTTTTATTTAAATTATATCCTTATATATAATTATTAATATTAAATATTTAACGTATCGCATACGTATCGTATCTTGTAAATTTAAAAAAAAATCGTATCCACGTATCCGTATCCGGCGGATACCGATACTCGTATCCGTATCCGTGCAACCTAGCCCGTCGACCACGACAACTAAAACGATTGGGCCCTCTTTCAGTTTTCGAGGGCTTGGATTTGATTCAGTAAATCACTATTTCCTTTTTTTTTCTTGATTCTGATTGATTGCCTTTTTTGACGAATTTTTTTTATTTTATTATATATTTTACATTTTCCCGTTTTTTTTTTTTGTTACTTCAAAAATATTCAAAAATTTAAAACTAATAAACTTTAACTTATCTAAAATAAAGTATATTCTTTTTGTTATCAATCTTTTTCTTGAAGAAAATGTGTTTTCAAATGAATTATATTTTTAGAAATTATATTTTAATTTTATTATACACTTTACATTTTCCAGTTTTTATTTTTTATTTTTTTTGTTACTTCAAAAATATTCAAGAATTTAAAACTAATAAACTTTAACTTATCTAAAATAAAGTATATTCTTTTTGTTATCAATCTTTTTCTTGAAAAAAATGTGTCTTCAAATGAATTATATTTTTAGAAATTAAAACTTTTCAACAAAACTAATTAGTAATTTTTTAAGCTTGATTTTTTAAGTTTGATTTATTAATTAGTTAATAATTTAAATTGAAAAAAAAAAACTTCATCTTTTGTTAGAGAAGATGAAGTTTTTTTTTTCGTTTTTTTTTCTCAGTTTTAAATTATTAACTAATTAATAAATCAAACTTAAAAAATCAAGCTTAAAAACTTACTAATTAGTTTTGTTGAAAAGTTTTAATTTTTAAAAATATAAGTCATTTGAAGAAACATTTTCTTCAAGAAAAAGATTGATAGTATTTACTATTAAACTTGTAAACAAAAAGAATTTACTTTATTTTAGATGAGTTAAAGTTTATTAGTTTTTAATATTTTGAATATTTTTTAAGTAACAAAAAAATAAAAATTGGAAATGTAATAAAATAAAAATTTAAGGTGTATAAATTAATTATACCTATTGCATTACACCCCCTAATATGTAAAATAACTAAATTGTCCCTTCAAATGATGTAAGCGTGATGTCATTTTGTCGCAAAATGACGTTTTTGGGCGGAATTAAAGGTTAGACCGTAAACTTTGACCATAATGAAACGTTGGACCGCAAAGTGTAAAAAATAAAACGTTGGATAATAAAATATAAAAGCGAGCAAACTTTGAATAAGTTACTGTATTTTTCCCATTTAAATAACCGGAGAGCTAGTTAGAACTTGGAAAGTACCTTGAGTATTGTTATAATAACATGCATGCAATAGGTAGTGTACAAATATACTCCCAACTAGCAAGTTCTGAGTATTCTAAGTTGGTGTACGTAACACCAAGTTTGTCTAGCTAAAATGCTTTCTCTCACTAGAGTTGTTTGGTGGCTATTACATCTTAACTTTCGAGTTTAACCAACTTGTATTTAAAAATAGTCCAGCCGTATTCAAACTGACACAATTATATAGGAGTTGTAATGATTTCTACATACATGAGGAGCAGCCTTTACGTTAATTAGATACTAACGTTCTTTTTTGTATGCTTCACTAAACAATTAACCGTGGGAGAATTTGAAAATTTCTCGTTACCCCATAAATTGGTTTAAAGTTTAAACTCAATTACGGGAATCGCATGCTAAAGATTAGGACGTGGCTCCTTGAAGTGGCCACTATTTCAGGCTTGATTTTAAAAGTGGAAATATCATTTTCTATGGTAGAGGAGTAGACAGACATTTATAGGCACAGCCACATCACAACGCCAAAGTTGTCCAGTTGAAATGAAACAACTAACTACGTTCCCAAGACAAGAACAAGAAAACTATACATACATCGTTCTACTAAGTTTCACATCATGGAAAAGACAAACATAAGGGGGTGGGAGGGAGAAAGATGCTGTCATTTTACTATTACTCTAGTTTAAATTTCAGCGCTTTTGAGATGCATATTCTATTATTTGCCAGCTTCCATTCTCTTTCTATTCTCATTTCAAACTCCAATAAAAGATTCCAATTCCTGGACTCCAATAAAAGATTCCAATTCCTGATGCCAGGTTCTGTTATTATTACCTTTGTTTGTTTCAACGGAAGATGGAATGGAACACATGCGGCGCACCCAATATGTCAACATATATATATATATATATATATATATATATATATATATATTTTGGTTTTAGCTCCTCTAAGTTACAACAATACACCAAGAAATCGATACAGTGGGGTCTGAATTAACCAAAATAATGTTATCCTATTAGGGGTGGGTAATCGTACCCGAAATTCGGGTACCCTAACCGCCCCGATCGGGTTTTACCCGAATTTCGGGTATTAATACCCGACCCGTACCCGAAAATTCGGGTACCCTAACCGAATAGGGTATTTCGGGTACGGGTTCGGGTAGTGATTCTTAAAAAATTCGGGTACCCGGGTACCCGAATAAAAAATACATATTTTTTCCCTTTTTTTTCCCCTTTCTTTCCTTTTATTTTTCCTTCTTTTTCTCTCTTCTTTCACTATCTGTCACCGCGCCTCACACTCTCTCTCTCTCGGTTCACTTTTCATTTTTTTTTTCGAATCTCACCCGCCTGAGTTCACCGCGCCTCACTCTCTCTCTCTCAGTTCTCTCTCCGTCCGCCTCTGCGCCGCCCGTCCGCCTCCGTCCCCGAGCCAGCCTTTCGATTCCGCCTCCGCGCCGCGCCGCCCGTCCGCAAGCTTCCTCTCTCTCCCTCTCACTCTCACCCGCCTCAGTTCACCGCGCCTCACTCTCTCTCTCTCTCTCAGTTCTCTCTCCGTCCGCCTCCGCGCCGCCCGTCTGCCTCCATCCCCGAGCCAGCCCTTTCGATTCCGCCTCCGCGCCGCGTCGCCCGTCCACAAGCTTCCTCACTCTCCCTCTCCCTCTCAACCGACGGAAAAATCCCCTGTTTTCGAAACGAAAACAGGGGATTGCTGAAATTGTCCAGTGGCCGAAATTGGCCACTGGACAATTTTCGGGTACCCCAAACCCGAAGGTTGGGGTACCCGAACCGGTACCCGATCGGGTACCCTAATACCCGATCGGGTATTGGGGTACCCGAACCCTTCGGTTTCAGGTAACCCGCCTGTCCAGTGGCCGAATTTCAGCCACTGGACACCATTCGGGTACCCCAAACCCGAATTTTGGGGTACCCGAAAAATTGGGGTACCCGATTCCATCCGGGTACCCCCAAAAATAATAGGGTATCGGGTAGGGGTTTTACCCTACCCGAAAATACGGGTACCCTACCCAAAAATACGGGTACCCTACCCGAATCTTCGATTACCCACCCCTATATCCTATTACAATGAATGGACTAGCTTAGTCCGGAACACCTATTACACATAAGGAAATATATGATGACAGGAAATAATCCATAAATGGCCAAGTTGAGGGAACAGTCGAATGGAAGAGATTCGATGCTCTTTGAATGTTGTATTGTAGGCATTACATACTTATGATATCGGACTGAACTTGGGAACTAGCCAAGCTGCCTACGTATCCCATTGAGGGAATCAAGTCGAACGTAGTTCATTTGTCTCTTTTGAGTTGCTTCTATTAGGTCAACCTCTGGTTGGGCTGACTGGTTCACTTGGTTCAGCATTGACGTGACTTCACGGTTTTGATCATATCTCCTTGTAGGATGATCGAAACCTCGATCCGCTTCTTGATTACGGACCCTGACTCGTGTAGCTTTCTGGTCATGTATGGGTTCGATACTGGTGTGCATCGAATTGGCTTGGTTCGATGCATCTATGTCGAACAGGGTGAATTCGAGACAGCTTAGTGCGACTCCACGGTTTCGATCATATCTCTTTGTATGATGATCAAAACCTCGATCCGCTTCTTGATTATAGACCCTGACTCGTGTAGATTTCTGGACCTATGCATCGAATTGGCCTGGTTTCGATGTGTACACATCGAATTCAATCCCTCAACGTCGAACCGGGTGAATTTGATGCGATGTGCGCGACTTCACGGTTTCAATCATATCTCCCTCATGGATGATCGAAACCTCGATTTGCTTCTTGATTCGGGACCCTAACTCAGGTAGGTTTCTGGGCCTATGCATCGAATTGGCTTGGTTTGATGCGTGCGCATCGAATTTGATCCCTCAATGTCGAACCGGGTGAATTCGATGTGTTGTGCGCGACTTCACGGTTTCGATCATATCTCCCTCATAGATGATCGAAACCTCGATTCGCTTCTTGATTCGGGACCCTGACTCGTGTAGCTTTCAGGACATATAAGGGTTAAACTTGAGAGCACATCGAATTGGCTTGATTCGATGCGTCCATGTCGAATAAGGTGAATTCGAGGCATGATAGATTGCGCATCGAACCTACTTAGTTCGATGCGCGCGTGGAATCGACTTGGATTCGATGCATGGCATCTCCGTCGGTCCCCCCTACTTGTGAGGAGTGAGGGGGTATATATAGGCATGATTAGAGGGGCTTAAAGGTCATTTTAGGACCGCATCGAATTGTACAAATTCGATGTGCTCAGAACACATCGAATTGTGCAAATTCGATGTGTTTTGTGCATCTTTACTATTTTGAGCATAACTTTCTCTCTGGACCTTCGAATTGTATTCCGTTTGTTGCGTTGCAACTTAGACTCATGTGGCTTTCCAATGACATATTACTCAATGTCTAATTAGCTATAGAGATATTTTGGTGAATCAAATACAGCTAAGGTAGCTTTATATTTAAGCCTTCCCTACACTCATCGGTCAGTTTCGCGCCATCGTGGCTTCTTCTTGACATGACACATTATATCACACCATATAGTCCCCCAGTTTGGAGTGTGATTTTGGTACATAAGCATACTTCAAACTATAATGAAGTGCTAGAGTCGTTTCGCCTAAGTTTTGGGTTGATTAATTTCATTATGCACTAGTGTAGCTTACTGAATAAGCCCACATCATATAGTCCCCCCCATTTGGGATGCGTTCTTGATTCAAGAGCGGGTGTCAAATTATAAAAAATTTGCATGGCTTGAAAATACGCCCCTTATCTGGGAGTCGTGATTTGGAGGATCGGTTGCCAAATAACTTTTATCAAATTTTTATGTGATGCACGCTTCATGCGATGCATGCACTTGTGTACTAGTGCTCTGCTTTATGAATGTCGCGTCATGGGTAGTGATCTAGTTTGCACTTACCTCAAGGTATTATTTTGACTAAATGTCCACGATAGGTCGAGTCTAACGACGATCGAATTGGCCTATATCGAATCTAGAGTGCATCAAATTAAGGGAATTTGATCGAGGCTGTATCAAATTAGGTGGTTCGATGCTCATATTTATTTTGCTCTGCAATGAACAATTTCTAATTTGCTGTTTTGGTGGCGTTGTGTCGCATTTTTATTTATCGCACAGTTGTCATTCATGACTATTTAATTTGTTTGTTTGATCGAAGGCTCATAATCGTTGCATTTTCTTTCAATTGCTATCGTTGCTTTTTACTTTATTTTGACAACTCGAGCATTCTTCCATAATCACGAAAAGTTATCGTTGCTGTTAGGTGTTTAGGAATTTACGGTATCATGTGTACTTTTTGACAGAGTCTCCGTCCCTTTTTAGTTATTTAGGGAGTTGCGGTATCTCCTACGTTTTAGACAGAGTATCCGTCCCTTTTTAGTTATTGCGAGTCCCCTTTTTAGGTCCTGCATGGCGTTAGTTTCATGCAAATAACTCGTGGTTTCGCTTTGTTTATGCATATAGGCATAATCTGATCGATTCTTTTCATTGTTCTAATACATCTTGTCATTCTTATGACATATTCTTTTGCCGCTAATAGGACGACTCTCAATTCTATGAATATCGTGGTTTTGTTGTGAATTATGACAATGCACCTAGTTACATTTTCGTCTTCGGGGATTTGGCAATAGTTAAGATTGTGAAATGATTTCATAAGTTGCTAATCTGTAAAGACCGCCAGGCATTGTACTCGTAATGAGCTTGCCATTGAGGTTCCGGCGAGAATATCTTTGTATTCTGCCTCGTTGTTGGTCATAATAAAACTCGACCCTGGATGTGCCAATTAGTTGTTGTATTTTCTTAAGGGGTTTTTACCTCTAATTTTGATGTTTTTGCTATTTCGACAATGTTGTTGATAACAAGGTGACAAGCATAATGAACTCTGAGTTAGTTATCCTCCGCATCGGTGTTGTGCACTGATTTTGCAATTATGTTTGGTTTGGAATCTCTATCTATAGTCGTGAGACTATATGGGATGCATTGCCTTTATTGAGGGCAAAGGCTTTACATGATAGGCCGAATCTGAGTTGTTAGATCAATGCTAGATCGAATCTGATGAATCTCTAGATCATCCGTACTGAGACTATTTGATAGCCATCTCATGTTTGAAGCGAAAACAAATCGATAATGTTAGTTCACCATATCTCGGAATTGGATTGGTTTGACTTATGGCATGCCTCGAATGGATGGAATTCGATCGTCACTGCGCAATCTCATCCTAATTCGATTTTGAAAGTTATTAAAAAATTGAAGTTTGGATGACCACCATCGATCGAATGTGTTTGGATTCGATCGACACTCTGACGGGTCTACTCTAATGAACAATTTATTATGTCTATTTTGGCGTTGCATCACCATGCTGCTTTGAACATTGTTTTTCAATGGGTCTATGCTACTTTCTTTTTTTGCGGTTATTTTCTTTCAGCGGCATTTTTTACTATTTCTTTGTTACTTGTCAACTCAATGCCACGTCATGTTGCAGAGTTGCTATGGCATCTTTTGCTAAGTTAGTTCAATGTTCACATCATTGTTTTGAGGTTTTCCATCCTACAGGACTTCTTTGGGTTCACTTGCCACTTGTGGGCATAGAGTATATCCCCTTTGTCTTTATGGATTTACGGTTAGCACTTGCCGCTTTGGAGCAGAGTGTCTGTCCTGTTTCCTTCTTATCGCGGGTCCCCTTTAGATCATGGATAGCGTTATTTTTATGCAAATAACTTCACAATGTGTGGTTCTGCTTTTGCTGCATTTGTGAGACAGTGTTGCCATCGTTGCTTAACCTTGTATGATTTGCATTTTGAGGATTATGGCCTCACTCATGTATAAGTTTCTGATATTTTTGATTGGTGCGTCCCAGTTACTGCATTAGTGTTGTTGGATCGTATGAAGGTGTGACATTTATTTGCCCAATACGGTTTTGCAATTATCTTTTGAATTAATCGTTGTTGTCTTTGATAGATAGACAGCTTAGATAAAACGTAGGTTATGTTGCTAAGCACCTCGATCAAGCGAGAGATCGTCTCAATGGAGACCTTCGACTATGATAGAAATGATATATAAGTGATGGATCTAAAGCGATCTAGTGCTAAGTTTCTCAAGCTTCCTGCATTTATCTTGCAGTTTATGCTTGGTAGAGATCTTTGTCTATTTGGATATTGTGTTGCCTTTGTTCGGATACTTTGTTGCAATCGTATTTGATGACTGCTCACATTTTGTTTCTTGCACTTTGTGCTTTTACATGTTATTACTCGTCGACGGTGATGGTTAACTTGGCACCTGGGTGTTCGTACTTCTTGAGGTGATAAGCCTTCTATATTAGTTTAAATATGCACTCATCTGGGCAGATAATCATCGTTCCATGCTGGATAGATATAACTGATTTACCACGTGAAGTCTATTGCCATCTCCAGCCTTTCAGACATATGGATATGTTGATTGCATCATGCTTCTACTAGCGAATGTCTATCATTTGCGATGTCTAATTTGTTTCAGACCATGATGGACTGATGTCCATTTTCGATATATTCCATTTATTCATCTGACCACTTCGGGCCATTATTTCATTTTTGAGATTTTAGGTTTACGTTTATCTTGTCGGGCTGATGCTTTTGGTGTTGCTTTGGACAAGTTTGCTTCGTACCATTTCGGATAGGTTTGCACAGTGCCGCTTTGTGTGGACATTCTTGATGCCACTGTGGATGCGTTTGACATACCGCAGAGGATCAGATTCATGGAAATTGTGCCAATTTCGCTCGTTCGGTGGGTGTGATCATTCGTCAGGAGTCCCCCAAGTCTTCGAGTGATTACCATTATTTAGGTTACATTATTTTGACGATATTAGGCCTTTTGTTTTGTATAGAATCTTTGTAACTCTTCATCAGTGGTTTTTGATAGGAACTGATTCTGTCGCTTAATATCATAATCTTTGATTTATGTTTTACTCGCATAACTTTTTCTTTCTAATACATTTCAAGGCATGTTTTCTCGTTCTTTTGCTTGCTATTGATTTCACAGTTATTTTATGTTTTATAGAGATTTTTGATGTCATTGAGCATATCCATTATAACAATTGAGTTTGATATGAGAAGTATGAGCCTTTTGGGCATTTATTATTGCCTTTAGGGTATTTGTGCTATACCTGAGATATTGGATCACCTTGGGCCTCTTATCTCACCGTTATTGTGTCGATTACGTGCATGAGGGGTTGGACCACTTTAGGCCTTCTTATCCCACCGTCGTGATTCTTCCGTCTGGCATGAGGGGTTGGACCACTTTGGGCCTTCTTATCCCCCGTCATGATTCTTTCGTCTAGCATGAGGAGTTGGACCACTTTGGGCCTTCTTATCCCCCGGCATGATTCTTCCGTCTGGGATGAAGGGTTGGACCACTTTGGGCCTTCTTATCCCCCGTCATGATTCTTCCGTCTGGCATGAGGGGTTGGGCCACTTTGGGCCTTCTTATCCCCCGACATGATTCTTCCGTCTGGCATGAGGGGTTGGACCACTTTGGGCCTTCTTATCTCCCGTCATGATTTTTTCGTCTGGCATGAGGGGTTGGACCACTCTGGGCCTTCTTATCCCCCGACATGATTCTTCCGTCTGGCATGAGGGGTTGGACCACTTTGGTCCTTCTTATCCCCCGTAATGATTTTTTCGTCTGGCATGAGGGGTTGGACCACTTTGGGCCTTCTTATCCCCCGTCATGATTCTTCCGTCGTTCATGAGGAGTTGGACCTCGTCGGCCTCTTATCCCACCGTCATGACGCTCGTATTTGTCTTGTTGCTGAACTCCTTGGTTCCTCATTTGGGTTTTTAGCATCATTTCTATAAGACTCCACCTGTGTCGTTCACGTAGATAGATACATTTAATAATTTGGAAAAAGCTCGGCTCCGTTTCTTACCGAGGGGTCTACGATTCCCAGTCTTTGCATGGGACTCAAGCCTTCGCAACTCATACAATTATTTGGCCGCCGGGTGTTATTTTTTCAACTTCTATGCATAGTAGTATCTAAGATGTTGCACATTCCACGGACGCTTCTGCTAAACACCCTGCATAGTCTCCAAGTAATTGCATCCCCGTGAACATGCTTGTATGATTTTGGAAGGCCCCTTCCAATTCGGTTCGAGCTTCCCGATATGCTGTTTTGCCGCAATGCCTCTCAGGACCAAATCTCATACCTCAAAATTTCAGAATTGGATTTTGTTGTCGTTACCTTTTTGCCATTGTTGCTTTTAAAAGCTACAGTGCGTTGGTACGCATCTTCTCTTGTTATGCCTGTTATGTCCAGATCCATCTGACGTAAACGAACTGGTTATTCGGGATCATAGTCGTGAATCTTGCGTGTTGGCAATCCTATTTCGGTAGGCAGTACAACCTCAGTGCCTTAAACAAGAATGAAAGGAGTTTCACCCGTCGATGTTCTTGTAGTTGTCCTATATGCCCATAATATTCCTTGAAGTTCCTTTGGCCAGGTTTTTCCTCTGTCTTTCATTCTCCTCTCGAGATAATATTTCAATGTCTTGTTGGTGGATTTCATTTGTCCATTCGACAATGAATTGCGCACCATTGTCCAAATGTTCAACATTTAGCCCCAACGCCAATGTAATTTCTGCTATAACCGCTTCATACTCGGCCTCATTGTTGGTCGCCATGTAATTCATATTAATGGCGAATTCGAATTCTCTGCGATATGGAGATAAGTGGTGAATTCCAACCCCTTCTCCATAACTGGTGGCAAATCCATATGTATGTAGTATCCATGCGGTGGTGCCCCTGCTAGTTCCTGCTTGGTCTGATAATCAATGCAATCTGACCTTCGATACCACATAAGAGTGAGATTCTTCGATATCACATTAAGGTAAGACAAATCATGACACTATTCGGGGTGTAGTCGTTTGTCCGTGTAGGATTGGGATTGAAGAATCCCTATTCTCTCTCCGATAATGTTAGTTTTCTTGGTTGAATTGCGGATTTGTTTATTGCTCTTAGCACCACTCATTGTTTGCTTGGGACCGAATTCCATATTGTCAATTCAGTAGTTGTTTCCCAATCTCGATATAGCTACTGGGATTCTTCACGGTTCTTTTCCCGTTGGTCCATTCCCTTTCTTGGCCATTTTACCAAAACAGACTCTTAAGCGTAACTGAAATGGTGTTCCCACAAACGGCGCCAATATTTTGGTCTTAGTTCGTCTAAGTTACAATACACCGAGAAGTCGATACAGTGGGGCCTGACTTAACCAAAATAATGCTATCCTATTACAATGAATGGACTAGCTTGGTCCGGAACACCTATTACACATAAGAAAACATAAGATGACAGGAAATAATCCTTAAATGACCGAGTTGAGGGAACAGTCGAACGGGAGAGATTCGATGCTCTTTGATTGTTGTATTGCGGGCATTAGATACTTATGATATCAGACTGAACTTGGGAACTAGCCAAGCTGCCTACGTATCCCATTGAGGGAATCAAGCCGATCGTAGTTCATTTGTCTCTTTTGAGTTGCTTCTATTAGGTCAACCCCTGATTGGGCTGCCTGGTTCACTTGGTTCAGCATTGGCGTGACTTCACGGTTTCGATCATATCTCCTTGTAGGATGATCGAAACCTCAATCCGCTTCTTGATTATGGACCCTGACTCATGTAGATTTCAGTCTATGTATGGGTTCGATACTGGTGTGCATCGAATTGGCTTGGTTCGATGCATATATGTCGAATATGGTGAATTCGAGACAGCTTGGCGCGACTCCACGGTTTCGATCATATCTCTTTGTAGGATGATTGAAACCTCGATCTGCTTCTTGATTATGGACTCTGACTCATGTAGCTTTCTGGAACTATGCATAGAGTTGGCTTGGTTCGATGCATGTGCATCGAATTCGATCCCTCAATGTCGAACCCGATGAATTCGATGCATTGTGCGCGACTTCACGGTTTCGATCATATCTCCCTCATGGATGATCGAAACCTCGATCCGCTTCTTGATTCGGGACCCTGACTCATGTAGATTTCTGGGCTTATGCATTGAATTGGCTTGGTTCGATGACTGGGCATCGAATTTGATCCCTCATTGATGAACCGGGTGAATTCGATGCGTTGTGCGCGACTTCACGGTTTCGATCATATCTCCCTCATGGATGATCGAAACCTTGATCCGCTTCTTGATTCGGGACCCTGACTTGTGTAGCTTTCAGGACATATAAGGATTCAATCTGGGAGCACATTGAACTGGCTTGATTAGATGCGTCTATGTCGAACAAGGTGAATTCGAGGCATGATAGATTGGGCATCGAACCTACTTGGTTCGATGCGTGTGTCGAATCGACTTGGATTCGATGCGTGGCATCTCCGTCGGTCCCCCCTACATGTGAGGAGAGAGGGGGTATATATAGGCATTATTAGAGGGGCTTAAAGGTCATTTTAGGACCACATCGAATTGTACAAATTCGATGTGCTCAGAACACATCGAATTGTGCAAATTTGATGTGTTCTGCGCAGCTTTACTATTTTGAGCATAACTTTCTCTCTGGGCCTACGAAACGCATTCCGCTTGTTGCGTTGCGACCTAGACTCGTGTGTCTTTCCAATGACATATTACTCAATATCTAGTTAGCTGTATAGATATTTTGGGAAATCAAATACGGCTAAGGTAGCTTTACCTTTAAGCCTTCCCGACACTCATCGGTCAGTTTCGCGCTATCGTCGCTTCTTCTTGACATGACACATTATATCACACCTATATATATATATATATATATATATTTAAACAAACTAGTTATTTATTTATGAAGACCGAGGCCAAAGAGTACACAATGGGGCGCGGTATCGGGTCTGGCAGGATAACCGCCAATATGTACAATGGATATTATAGAATTCCAAAAATATTAAACCTGGCGGACAACCGCTATAGACTGCACAAAAGGGTGGCTATTGTGGGCAGTCCATACTAGCTCAGTTTGATCCCTGCTTTGCCTGCACGTCCGCTAATATATTCGCCTCTCGGTATGTATAAGAGACAAGTCGGGTGAAAATATTATCTCCTAAACTTTGCAAGTCCGGAGCAGAGCCTTCATCGATGCGGAGACCGTAGGGTCCCGCATCCTGGTCAAGTACGCATATACAACTTCTAAGTTTGTTTCATAGAGCAGTAATCGAAAGTTGTAAAGAAAGTAACACTACTTGGTGAGTAGCCCGGAGTTCAGCTATATTGTTAGTGCTACATCTTGTCGCTTCGAAAAAATCACTAACGATATTACCTGCCAAATTGCGTATCATACCACCAATACCTATGGGCCCTGGGTTGCCCGCTAAGTCGTTTGTGTTAAGTTTGAAGAGACCTTGCGGCAGTGGAATCCAGCGGATTAAAAACATGTTCGTCCTAGATGGCTTTGGTGGTGGAAAAGGTGGCGCTTGCGCAAGTGCGCGTGAGTCTGCGAGTGGAAATGAGGGTAGCTGAGATGGGAGTACCGCAAAAGAGGCATTCATTCTGTACCCTCCAAATGGCCCAACACCCAATAAGTGTTGTAGCTGGTTAGGGTAGGCGAAGAAGGTGTGATACGATGTGAACTCCTGGGTGGTGGTTGAAAGAAGGGGAAATTCCCGTGCACTTCAAAGAAGAGAGGGCAGTCAGTAAACAAATGCGATGAAGTTCCATTAGCTGAGTGGCAGAAAGGGCAAGTGGCGTCAATAGACACATGCCTGCGTGAGAGGAAGACGTGAGTGGTTAATGCGTCCTATCCCCATAACCAACCATAAGACTTTATAGAAGGAAGAGTACAAATCTGCCATAGAGCTCGAAAGGGTAAGCTGGGTGCTGGTATTCCGCAATATGTGCGGGTCAACCAATTGTATACAAATTTAAGTGTAAATTGCCCCTCGAATTCCATGTCCAGCATGTTGAGTCGAGAACGTCCTCCATCGGAATAGGGATGCCGAGGATACGGTCTGCAATGTCGCGTGGTAGGAGTAGGCTAATGGAGGTGAGGTCCTACCTCCCCCAGTGCCAATGTTAAATGCTCAAAAGGTAAAATACCAACAAGAAAATAAAACAATTTCAATTTGCATGGTTTCTCTGAGCTAGGTAGTTGGGGCTGGCTTATTTGAGAAACTACATGATTCGACGAACTGCTCCATAACTACCAAATCTATGTAATATGCAACAAAGTTTTTTAATATATTACTTATAAGGACTAATTCCACCAAATCCCCCAAACTACCACTTTATGCAAATTGGGTCAAAAAAAAAAATTTAGCGCCGGCGGAACACAAACTATTGGTGTTTGTATGATTTTCCCCATTTTGCATTTTCCGGCTGTACTTGGACTAAAAACTATCGAAAATATTATTTGAAGTTTGATTGAAATATTTCTCTCGTCGAGAAGATTCCAATAGTGGTGAAAGAGTCGCAAAATTTAAAGTTATTACACGAGAAATTTAATTTAAGTGCATTCAACTTAAATTAAAATTCATGTGTAATAGCTTTGAATTTTGTGACACTGTCACCACCATCGGAACCGTCTCAATGATGGAAGGAATATATTCAAACTAATAATATTTTCAGTGATTTTTTGTCAAAAACTTGCCAGAAAATGGAAAATAGGGCAAATTGCACACAGAGCAATAATGTGTGCTCCACCAGTACTAAAAGTAACATTTTGGCCATGTTTGCATAAAGTGCCTATTGTTTAGGGAGGTTAGGTGGAATTATCCCTACTTATAATTGCACGCTCTCTATATATCGCACAACATTAAGTTACATTAAGTCTTTCTAATTTTATAAACAAATCAATTAAAAAGTTGACAACACAAAATGTACAGACAAGTTGAGTTTGTACATTAATTGCAAGTTTGTAAGATAAACAAGTTGAGTTAGGTATAGTATACCTATCTTTATCTCGACATTAGTTGAAGTTTGTTAAGAGGTAGTGAAAGTTGGAGAGGCAGACTCAAACAACGATTGTTCCAATACAAACTCCGAATAGGTAGTGATAGTGGTTGGAGGAGAGAAATGCAGTTCATCAAACATCAGAGGCGAAAGAGGATCAACCATCAGTTTTTGGGAATCGGGACAAGGGCATTGGTCGTGGAAAATTCCCTAGATAAGAGAAAGAAAGTAAGCGGAATTCGTTGGGTCTTGATGACCCTTCTAGGAGCAAAATTAATCAAAGATCAGACAAGACGTGTTGGCGGTTCTTGTATGTCAAATTTTGTACAACAACATAGACCCCATTAAATGAGTCACGATCATTGCGTGATAGAGTGGCAACTAATTACAGCTAGGAATGTAAAACAACCAAGTCGCTCTATTGTGATAGGCCTCATACATATGGAATAAAGTCTATAGTGAGAAAATCCTAGTGACCATAGAACTACACCTGGGAGGTGATGAAGCAGTGATGAAGCACCGTATGGCTGAATGGGACCCAAAGGTGCTCATTGTTGTCTAGCTTTAGAAAATTCTCCTTTAATAGTGCACTTTCTACTCATAGTGAGTACTCGATAAGAGGACGTAGAGAAATGGTCATGTTAGGAATAGTTTACCATACCTAAATCCTTACACTACAAGAATATGAATCATTAACGACTAGTTGATAATGACCCCCAATCCGTTACTAATGGTCATTAGTGATCGGGTGTCGATCGCTAATGACTCGTTGCATCTAACCCCGTCGTTAATGATCAGGAGCGATGGGCAGTTGGTCGCTAGCAAATCTAGTGACCGTCTGGCTGTCACTAATGAGCCACACCTCTTTAGCAACAACCCATTGGCCGCTAATAATATTTATTATATTCGTGACGGCTAGGTCATCACTAATAATATTCACGCGAATGGTAACGACCGCCTACCCGTCGCTACTAATATTCAACAAAATAAAAAAAAATCAAAATTATTGTACTTACAAAAATTAGCGAAATACTATTGTTATGATGCAAAGATTGTATATTTATTTCAAATCATATAGAATTATGAATATAATATATTAATGGAGTTGTAGAAAGATTAATATTAAAGAGAAAAGGTACAAATCTTGGTGAAAAAAAACAGATTGGTGGGAAGAAAAAAAATTGTGTGTAGGAATAAACTTTGATGATGATGTGTAAATGATGAAATGAAGAATTTGAAGATGTGAATAGTAAATTATTTTGAGACTGAAAGGAAGAAATTTGAAGACGAGAGTGAAAAGAAGAAGTTTGTTATTGAAAATGAGTTTTGAGATGTCTGTATTTATAGACGTGAGTTGAAAATCCAAAGTTTTCAATTTTTTAAGGTTGTTTCTCCTTAACAACGTCATTCTCCCAACTAATAGGTTGTGACTATAGTTCCGTAATACCACAAGATGGTTGTGACTTAGTCACGTAATACCACAAGATGATTGTGCAATTGTAAACTATGCGCACATAATACCACAAAGATGTTAGTTGCACCAAGTGCCTAATCCCAACTTATTGTTTGTGACTTAGTCACATAATACCACGAGATGGTGGTGCCATAGGAAACTATGGGTACAAAAAACCACAGAAACATTAGTTTCACGAAAGTGAATACTCCTAACAAATTCATTGTGACAGAGTCATGTAATACTTTTATCAAAGGGCGAAGAGCGTTACGAAGTGCTCATGAACTAGGCATTGCACCTCTATAAACTTTATTTAAGTGTGAAGAGCCCTATTAGCTAAATACTCTTAAAGTAGGTGTTGTGCCTACAAAAACATTATTTAATGGCAAAGAGCCCTAAGAGCTAAGTGCTCGTGAAGTAGGCATTGTGCCTACATAAACATTAATCAACGACAAATAGCCCTACGCGCTAAGTGCTCGTGCAGTAGGCATTGAGCTTGCATAAACTTTATTTGAAGGCAAAGAGTATCCTACGAGCTAGTTCTTGTGAAGTAGGCATTGGGCCTACATAAACTGTTTTCAAGGGAGAAGAGTCATACAAGTTTAGTGCTCGTGAAGTAGGCATTGCGCTTACATAAAATTTATTCAAAGCCGAAGAGAATACGAGCTAAATGCTCATGAAGTACCGTGACAGAGATTTCATGTCCTCTTTCCCTTGCAAAGGGTGTGTCAAATTGAAGTTTGCTCGCTTGTTCCAATTGCCAGACTGTTTGTATCCTTTGACATATTCTGCCAGGTAGCCCTCCTTTATCAAGCGTTCTATCTCAGCATATCGTGCACAACATTTCGACGTGCCGTGGCCGTATTGCTCATGATACTTGCAATAGAACTTTGATTTGCGTGTTTCCTCTGTTTCTCAGATCTTTCTTGGAGTATTGACGAGATTCTGCTTTTTGGCGACATTGTAGATGTTGCTCATGGTGGTGGTAATCGGGCGTTTGTCTCTCGGGGGAGATCTTTCGCGCTTTGTACCACTCTTACCATTTCTATCGTTACAACGTGAGTCTTTTTGTTTGGATTGAGTATTGTCCTTTCAAACATTTCTCATTTTGTTGCGCTCTTTATATCCATATAGCATTAAGCAATTATGTTGATTTGTTTTTATGGTTTGCTGTTTCTACCTCAAAAGCTCGTTGCCTAGCAATCTATTTCTCAAGGTGTTGAATAAGATGTTTGCAATGCTTTGAGCGGAGGGCATTTCAACTCGCAACATCTTGGTATTGAACCGTCTGATGTAGTCTCGAGGCGATTCATTATTGCCTTGTATGATAGTCTTCAAGTATCCTTATGCCCACTGTATCCGCTTGTGTGTAGCAAACTGTGTTGATCATACGTATGTGTCAAAAGCGGTGGAATTCTTAAAAACCAGACATGAGCTACATCAACGGGAGTGATAGCGAATAGACGTGCTCGTATGACTTTTGAGTTGCCTCCCAAGTTGAGCATTCCGTATAGGAGATGCAAGTGAGTATTGGGGTCCTCTTTACCATCATAGGTCGGCATCTTTGGGATTTCATGGCCTCGGCTTAGCACTACTTGCTGCATATCTGGTGAGAATATAGAAGCCTCATCAACAAATTCATCGACTACCCAAATAGTCCTTCTAGTGAGGTCGGGTGGAGTGATTCTAGTAGGATCTCCTTCTCTTCTTTCTTGGAGCAAAGGTTCTGGCCTTCTGACGTGTGGTTGCCCTTGCCTTTCATATCCACGATCATTGCATGCTGGTGGCGAGGGTTTATGTCTCCTACCATGAGGTTCTCTGCGATCATCGGAGGGTATTGCAGTAGTAGACGTTCTCCTTTCACGTGTGTGTCCCCTAGGAGTTGAACCTTGGGAGTGGTTGTCAGTCTGACCAAAATTCGTAACTTGAATCAGAGGTGGCAGTACTGGATTTGCAGCCATGTGTTGCCTAACCATATTCATTAGTTGATCAAACTGCTCGAGAGGAAATGGCGGCGCACTTGTTGACGTAGTGTTTCTGGTCTGCACGTTAGCAGCTCCAGTAGGCGGAGCTTGTTGATTAGCTGATTGTGGCTGTTGTTGCGTTGCCGTGTTGGAATTAGTCAGAGAGTTGTTCCTTAAAGTAGTAGGTTGTCTACGTATTGAGGCCCGAGTGGTCGTAGTATTGACCCATGTTGGGTTTATCATGATGGGAGATCATTTGGGCGACTTAATGGCGTTGCAATTCATCAAGCCTCGGAGGATCGATATTGGCCTCGAGCGATTTGCACCATGTAGTGGTCAAATCCTGGGTCAAATCTCTCTCGTACTTAAGTCCAATTGTTGGCATATTAATGTTTATGGAAAAGTAGAGGAGAAATACTCTAAGTACTTTTGTTGACGTGGAATTGTTGACAAGCCAAAACTGTTGACGTGGAAATGATTGAAGTAGAATCGGTTGACATGGAAACAATTTACGTAGAATCGGTTGACATTTCTCGAATTGACGTGGAATGGTTGACATGCCACTCATTGACGTAAAACGATTGGCGTGCCACATATTGATGTGGAACATTTGGCGTGCCATAAATTGACGTAGAATGCTTGACGTGCTTTCTCTCACTAGAATTCTAGAGAGAAGTCAGAGCATCCAAACTTCCAAGTGAGCTTTCCCTCAAGTGAAATAAAGAAGTGAGGGGGTATTTATAGAAAATGAGGAAGGGTAAGGAATGAGAGAGGATGCCCACACATACTAAATGTGTAGTAGGTGAAAGGGGTGCACTATAGGACCAGTGCACCCGCACCGTACCGGATCAAATCCGAATGTGGTTTCAGAATCAACGTGTCGTGTTTGATCGACGTGCCACACGGCACGTCAGGCTCGACTCAAAAGTGGACACGTTGGTTAAGACGACGTTGTCGTTTTGTTTGATGTGTCACGTCGATTTGATCAATGCGGCACGTGCTCGGGGGTCTTGTCTTTTCTCTACGTTGCTTGGACTCTAGGCCTGACATTTGCCGTAACGGACCGTTTTCTTGAGGTCAATGGTCTTGTCCTGAGGGTCGCGTTAATTCGGTATCTTGGTTGTCTAACCAATTGAGAGGAAATTGTCTTTCACCCCCTCTACTTTGAGTTAGTCCCATGCTCGTGGCTGGGAAGAGAGATGATGAAGATGGTGGATTAAAGGGGGAAAAATCATAAATATTGAAAAAAATTATTAATTTGTTAAAAAAAATTAGTTATGTTTACAGTTACAAAAGTCAATAAACCAGGAGATACTTGAGGTCATGGATGTCTCTTTGAAATTAAATAAATTTAAATGGTTAATCTTTTTTCTTAAATTTAACTTTAAAATATAATTTGAAACTATAAAATGACTTTCTTATCAGTAAATTATATAATGACTAAATTGACATTATTTAAGTTAGTGAAAGGGCCAGACTGACATTCACCTTCAAGTCGAACCTCAAATTAAGTTTGGGTGCAGTGTGCACATTATCAAATAAATAATATAGGGATATTCTTACTAATTGAAATAACACATAGAAGCTTTTGCTAATTAAAAATAGGGAAAAAGACCCCCCCCCCCCCCCCAAACTATTGCCTCCGGAGCACGTTACCCCTCAACCTTTATTTTCGAGCATTGTCCCCCAAGCTTATTTTTCAAAAGTATCCCACTACCCAGGTACCCCCCAGCTCGCTGAAAATCGAATATTCCGGGAATATTGGCCGTGCGAGACACGTGACATTTTAACCAAAGGGCAATATCGATATTTTACTATTAATAAACCACAAGGTTAGATATAGAGGGAAAATAATGTTATTTCAACCCCAAATCCCAAATCCTAATTCCGCTACAACCCTCTCTCATCCGATTTACGCGCGAAATTCCAACATTTCACATAATCTAAACAAAAATTATTGAAGTCGTGTTGTTTACTTACTTTCTAACTGGGTTGGAAGATTCGTACAAAATCCGACATTATATTCCCCGATCGCCTGACACCCGATTCTAGTATGTAAAGATTTAATTTTTGAATTTGTTTTCTTTTTTATGTATGTTGCGGTCCCTCTTGTTTTTTATGTATGTTTTGGTCCTATTTTGGTAGAGTAGAAAGCATGTGGTCCACTATGTCGAATTTTGCACCACAATCCATTGATTGTAGGGTTTTCTGTGTAGAGGATTTGTGGTCTCTATTTGTTTTTTATGTTTGATGTGGTCCTGTTCTGGTAAAGTACCATGGATGTGGTCCACTTTGTCAATTTTTTTACCAAAATCCAATTTTTATTGTGGTTTCCAATGTAGTGTGTATGCATGTACATGGAGATGCTTCATATTTGCTTACTAAATCATGTCAGTCCATTCAATGTTGCCAATATTTGCATATATGTTGACATTTTGGAGCCACCGTGTGTTAATTGAACTTTTGTGTCATGTTACAGGTAATAAAAGAGAATTCTTTACTATTAGACTACATCATCAATGAGAGATTAACAACTTAAGCATAATTTGTTACTAAGGTGGTAAGGTGGACCACATTGACCACTGTGATATAGATGAAATGTCAAGTCTGGAGGTTGCTCTAATGGCTAAAGAAGCTGGGTGTCCTTTTGATGTGGATTTCTTCTACAATGCACAAGGGTGGGATAATTGTAGAGATCTCTATGCCTTAAAACATGATGAAGACTCTATAAAAATGGTTGGAGCTGCTTGATGCAAATATAGATACGGTGACAAAAGAAGAAGATTACAAGAATTCAAATGAAGAACATGTCAAAAGAATGGACCAAATTCGCAATGGGCCAATCACAAGAGAGCTTGCTAAGAAGATGGGAGCATGTCTTTATGGGATAATTAACCAAGTTTGGGTCCAAAATAATAAAGGAGGCCCAAATGAACAACAAAGATAGTCAAATCTGATCCAAGTGACCTTTTAAATAATGGTCAAAAGTCAAAGACGAGTTTTGACCATTATTTCATCATTTTCTAGTCTAGTTAATGTATTTTCTTTGTCTAGAAGTTGTTGGAAGGTTATAGTTGATTTCTTAGTGACCAAGTTTGTCTCTCCTATAAATTAGGAAGAACATTTTCATTGTAAGACAACACTTATCATATTTATAAACTTTGTGAGATTGTATTCTCTTTGGTTCTTTGAAGAACTATTTTCGAACTTATCAAACGGGTTTATCACCCTCGTTTGTGGCGTTCAAATCCAACTTATCAAACGGCACCCTCCATAACCATTTCTGGCGTCTTCATTATACCAAGGTTCATGTTTTGTATCAAGTAGCGGGTCGCGGTCTCCATACCAAGGTTCCTATTTGTACTAAGGCAACGGGTCGAGCAAATACCATTCATTCGTGGTGCATATCATATCATTTGGTATCTAGAGCAAAGGTTTTATCTTTCAGGTTCTATCCGCTCTTGGTTTAGTCTTTGGATTGCCAAAAACTCCTATCTTTAGTTTTGTTTTTTCTCGTTTGTTAAAAAAAAACGTCCAAAAAGAAAGGACAAAAAAGAGAGTACCAAAAAAAGAAAAATAGTGGTACAAAAAAAAAAAGAAAGTGAAGTTTCAATTTTATTTCGTTGTTACTCCCATTTTTTTGTTCTTGAGTTCTTGTTGGGAAATACTTTATTGGACTTGTGGAAAAAAAAATTGGGTTTGAATTGTTGCTTTTGGTTGTGAAACCTTTGTTTTGACTTTGTTCGATTTAGTTTCAAAAGAACATTTTGAGAATATACGAGTGGAAAAATGCAGTGAGTGTGAGATTATTAGAAGGAAAAGCCAATATATTTTAGGATACACGAGTGACATATTTTGAGTGAAAAAAAACTTGAGAGTAAACACGTAAGGGAGCGTTGTGAGGTTTTTTTCTTTTTAACATTTCTTTGTAGGTTATCATGTCTAAATATCGAGAAGAAAGTGCCCTCTATGCCGATTACACTTCGGTTACACGAAGAGTTTTAAATGCACAATTGAACGATGAGGACAACGATCAACGAGAGAACATCTTTCGAACTAGATGTCATGTTCTTGAAAAGTTGTGTAGTGTGATAATTGATGACGGAAGTTGCACCGATATTGCTAGCACCACGGTCGTTGAAAAACTTGGGTTTTCTACGGTGAAACATCCACGACCATACAAGCTTCATTGGTTCAACGATTGTGCTAATGTGGAATTTGACAAGCAAGTGATGATTTCATTCAGCATTGGGAAGTACAAAGATGAATTTATGTGCGATGTAGTTCCAATGCAATTCGGACATATACTATTGGGGTGTCCATGGCAGTTTGATCGTAAAGTTAGCCACAATGGCTTTACAAATAAGTATTCTTTTGTCCAATACGAAAGAAAAATCACCCTTGTTCCTTTAATGCCAAAGGAAGCTTTTGAAGATCAAGTGAGATTTCAAAAGAAAGAAAATGAGCAAAAAAAGAGTAGGTTAAAAAAAATGAGAATGAAAAACAGAAAATTGCCAACAAAAAAGAACTTGAAGCTTTGGCAAATGAGAAAAACAAAAGACAATGCTCAAAAAGATGTGAGTGAGTGTTGTGGATAAATTCGCAAGTGCACGAAATCGTAACAAGTAATAAAGTGAAAGATAGGATTGTCGATCCCACGAGGAATAAATAATTAATTACCAAATTTTTTTAACTCTAATTTTAATTGAGAATTTGAATTTCAGATTGTTCAAGCGAAAATATTAATAATTTACTAATAAATAAGTGTAGACAATAAGAGAAGAGCTGAGAATCATGATTTCACCGTCATTAGTCTGATCTAACTTTTAATTAAGTATATTATTACGAGTTTCACGTTCAAAATTGTTGTTGGTTATCACCATTTATGCTTTATGTACTCTTTCTCAAGTTATACATAAATTCTACAGCTTTACAACTAGAAAATGAGTCTAGTTACGAAGATGTGCACATGTATGTTCGGTGGTGATTTTATCAACCACGTGAAAACGAATATATATTTCTATTCTATTGAGAATTCACGGTATTTACTTCAAAGCTATTTCACGAAAATCTCCTCTCGGTTTCAATTCGATCCTTAGTTCATCCAAAAGTTGGCAAGAATTTTAGAAGCATTATATTTACAAATAAATACACCAACTATTTTGACATCGTAACAATACGTTTTAATTAAATGTTAGATCATCGTAATTAGGCTACATCACTATCCCAGCAAAATAAAATTATCACATAATGGAATATAGAAAAAGACTATAAGATAAATATAACATCATAAAGTAAAGAGAGAAAAGTAAAGAGAGTTTAGAGATCGTTACAGATTTTTACTTCCGTAAAGCCTCCGGTGGACTCCCCCGTACAAACTCCGAATTACTCCTCCAAAATTGCAAACTACTAGTGAATACTACTACTATAGAAAGACTACTAAGTGAAGAGAGAATGAAGAAGATTGGTGTGTTGAAATATGGAAAATGTGAGGTCTATTTATAGTTGAACCAAAAACATAAGACGGCATCTCGACCGTTCATCTCGTTTTGATCCAATGGTCCAAAGTTGTCACAAAAGTCATGAAATATTGATCACAAAAGTCATAAATTGATCACAAAAGTCATGACACTCTAGAGTCTTCCATTTGCAAGCTTGCAAGACTGAATATAGACCATTGATTAGCCATTTTGATCCGACGATCATCGAGCGCGCGAGTTGCGTATGTACATTTCAGCTTTGCGCAACTTCACCATTTTGGTCATAACTTTCTCTCCAGATGTCGGAATCACAAACCGTTTGTTGCGTTGGAAACTAGACATATGTGGCTTTCCAGTGATATAAAGATCCAAACATAACTCAATCTACACAGGTATCGGTGAATTCTTGAAGTTTCGGTTCTTGATTGACAAATTATATTTCAACCTACTAAACATGAAAACAAACATAAAAATACCACAAAACTATCAAGAATAATCAATTAAACAAGTGTAAAAGTATGATAATGATGAGTATTTTCCAAGCTCATCAGTGAGAAAGAGAGAGTTGTCATAAAAAAAGAAGTTGAGATTTTGACAAATGAGAGAAAAATAGAGAGAAAGCAACAGAGTGTGTTTTCAAAAGAAAGTGAGTTGGAAAGTGGAGTATTTTTGAGAGCTAACAAAGAAATCTCTTCATTGCTAAGTTCAAATGCATTTCTCTTGTAGGTATATGATGATCTCTTCCTCAAGGATATATCGCCCGACTTGCGTTTGTTTCATAGGATGTGCATTAATTGGAAAGCAATCAGAATTTTGGTAAAGTATCACCAAACCATACTTACTTTGGATTATATTCTAACTGAATGACATGAATCTTGTGTGGTTATGAAAGTTGATTTGGGAAGTGGTTTTCATCAAATTACCATGAAAGAGAGAGATGAATGGAGAATCATTATTATAGCAAAATCTCGGTTGTACAAAAGAATAGTGATGCTTTTTGATTTTACTAATGCCTTTAGTACTATCATGCGATTGATGAACCATGTTTTGCATGTCTTTATTAGGAAAATCTTTGTTGTTTGGCATGATGATACTCTCGTGTTAAGCAAGAACTTGGATAGTCATGTTAAACATTTAAACTTGTTTTATATGCTCTAAGAAAAGAAGAGTTATTTGCTACCATGAAAAAGTGTACTTTTTGCACGGATAATCTTGTGTTTCTAGAATTTGTTGTAAGTTCAAATGGTATACATGTTGATGAGGAGAAAGTCAAGGCAATACAAGAATGGCCTAGTCCAACAAGTGTGGAAAATGTTCGAAGTTTACATGGATTGGCAAGCTTTTACCAACGGTTTGTGAAGGATTTCAGTACTATAGCTGCACCAATCACCGAAGTGATAAAGAAAATCGTTGGATTCAAGTGGGGAGAGGAACAACAAAAGGCTTTTCAATTACTTAAAGAAAAGTTAAACCAATGCTCATTTACTTACTTTGCTTAACTTTTCTAAAACTTTTGAAATTGAGTGTGATGCTTCAGGAATTGGAATAGGTGTTGTTCTTATACAAGATGGAAAGCCTATAGCTTACTTTAGTGAAAAGCTAAGAGGAGCTGCCTTGAATTACCCAACTTATGGCAAGGAGTTGTACACTTTGGTTCGGGCCTTAAACACATGGCAGCACTACCTTTGGCCTAAGAAGTTTGTGATTCCCACGGATCATGAATCTTTGAAGCATTTGAAAGGCCAACACAAGCTGAGTAAGAGACATGAACGATGGGTAGAATTCATTGAAATATTTCCTTATGTCATTTGATACAAGCAAGGTAAGGAGAATGTGGTTGCCGATGCCCTTTCTCGAAGGTATGCTTTACTTTCTACTCTTGATTCAAAGTTGCTTGGTTTTGAGTACATCAAGGATTTGTATAGGGATGATTCTGATTTTCAAGTTGAGTATCAAGATTGTGAAAAGCATGCTAGTGGTAAGTTCTTTAGGCAAGATGGATTTTTTGTTTAGAGAAAACAAACTTTGAGTGCCTAATTGTTCTTTGAGGGAATTAGTTGTGCAGGAAGCTCATAGAGGAGGACTAATGGGACACTTTGGCATTGCAAAGACCTTATGAATTCTGCAAGAACATTTCTTTTGGCCACACATGAAACGGGATGTTGAAAGAACATGTTGCAGATGCATCACTTGTAAACAAGCTAAGTCCAAAATGCAAAATCACGGTTTGTATACTCATTTACCAATTCCTACTACACCTTGGAATGATATTTCTATGGATTTTGTGTTGGGATTGCCGAGAACAAAACATGGTAGGGATTCTCTTTTTGTGGTTGTGGATAGATTTTCTAAAATGGCACATTTTATTCCATGTCACAAAACTGATGATGCTTCTCACATTGCTAATTTGTTCTTTAAAGAAATTGTGAGATTGCATGGTATGCCAAGAACCATTGTTTCGGATAGAGATACAAAGTTTTTAAGTTACTTTTGGAAGACCTTGTGGTGTAAGTTAGGTACAAAGTTATTGTTTTCTACTACTTGTCACCCACAAATTGATGGTCAAACTGAAGTAGTAAATAGGACTTTGTCTATGCTATTGAGGGCAATCATAAAGAAGAGTATTAAGCCTTGGGAAAATTGTCTACCACATGTTGAATTTGCTTACAATAGAACCGTGCATTCTACTTCTAAATTCTCACCATTTGAAATTGTTTATGATTTTAAATCTTTGACACCATTGAATTTAACTCCATTACCTACGTTTGAGTATGTGAATTTAGATGGCTAGAAAAATGCTGATTTTGTTAAGCAGATACATGAGAAGACAAGGCTCAATATTGAAAAGAGAACTCAAGAATATGCCAAGCAAGCAAACAAAGGGGCGTCCAAAGTTGATATTTAAATCGGGAGATTGGGTTTGGTTGCGTATGAGAAAGGAAAGGTTCCCAGAAAAGAGACATTCCAAATTATTTCCAAGAGGAGACGGACCGTTCCAAGTGATTGAGCGTATCAACGACAACGCTTACAAGCTAGATCTTCGTAGTTAATATAACGTTAATGCTACTTTCAATGTGTCTGATTTGAGTCATTTTAATGCAGGTGATACAAATTTGGGGACAAATCCTTTTCAAGGGGAGGGTAACGATGCAAATATGGACACGGTGACAAAAGAAGAAGATTACAAGAATTCAAATGTGGACCAAATTCGCACTTTAAATGGGCCAATCACAAGAGGGCTTGCTAAGAAGATGGGAGCATGTCTTTGTAGGCTAATTAACCAAGTTTGGGTCCATAATTGATAAAGGAGGCCCAAATGAGCAACAAAGATGGTCAAATCTGATCCAAAAATAATGGTCAAAAGTCAAAGACGAGTTTTGACCATTCTTTCATCATTTTTTAGTCTAGTTAATGTATTTTTTTTTTCTAGAAGTTGTTGGAAGGTCATAGTTGATTTCTTAGTGACCAAGTTTGTCTCTCCTATAAATTAGGAAGACCATTTTCATCGTAAGACAACACTTATCATATTTATAAACTTTGTGAGATTTTATTCTCTTTGGTTCTTTGAAGAACTATTTCCGAACTTATTAAACGAGTTCATGACCCTCGTTTGTGGCGTTCAAATCTAACTTATCAAATGGCACCCTCCATAACCGTTTCTGGCATCTTCATTATACACAGGTTCGTGTTTTGTATCAAGTAGCGGGTCGCGGTCTCCATACCAAGGTTCCTATTTGTACTACGGCAACAGGTCGAGGTTCCATCCAAACAACTTGAAGATAACGATCCTACGCTTAGCATACGAATTCCATTCATTCGTGGTGGATATCGTATCACTGCTAGTAAAGAGACTTGTCTCTGTTTATGTTGTTTCAAAGCCACAAGTTGAGAATGAAGTTCCAGATGACATCTCTGAGCAAAATGAAGCAGAAGCATATGATGTATCAGTAGCAAGCCTACATGCTCTATCTAATCATCCCACTGGTGATGATCATACAACTGAAGGGGATCATACAAATGAGGGAAATCATCCAAATGATGCCAACTACAACTGGTGGAGTGAAATTCATAATGAACCTGAAGCATATTATAGTGAATCAAACAATCATTCAACTGGTGAAGAAACTGAAGACCTAAATATGTCAATTAAAACAGATCCAATTGACCATCTTGGACCTTCAACCAATGGAGCTTCTTCCTCACATTTACCAGCCTTCATCAGAGACCATTGTAGTGAGAAGTTAGCATCTATCATAGATGTTGTTGACACTGATGAGAATGATGGATAAGTGTTAGTAGAAGATGACTCAGTGTACTCTGAGCATCTAGTAAATGAGGATAATGACCCAACATAAGATAACACTTGGTTTGATGAGAATGGTGACCAGAAGGTAGAGTTTAGAGGGTTTCCAGATCCTATACCAGCAGCAGAGACTTCAAAAGACTAGCAACCAGGAGCAAAACAACACAACAAGTACAAACAGATGCACCTACAAAAGATCCACCCGCTAAAGAACCACCTGCTAAACATCAGTTCTTGTACAAGGGAGCTATTGTGTTCAACCCAGCAATAGACATGGATAACATACAATTCAAATTGGGAATGATATTTACTGACACAAACACTTTAAGGGATGCCATCAAGAAACATGCAATTGACAATGTGAGGAGTGTATACTTCAAGAAGAAGGAAAAGTATAACATTGATGCATGGTGCAAACAAATGATATGCAACTGGAGATTGTATGCTTCAAAGGTCCCTGGAGAAGATACAATGAAGGTCAAGACACTGCATAATGAACACATATGTGGTAAGCAGTCTACAGTTGTTCAAGCCAACTCCAAGTGGATAGAAAAAAAGTATTTTGATAAGATACAAAGTGATCCCAACTAGCCTGTGGGGCTCTATGCTCACTGTTAGAAGAAGAGAAGCAAATATGGAGTTTAGTAAATATCAGATGTACAGGGCAAAAAGAACAATATTCAAAGAAGGGATGGGTACTGAGAATGAGCAGTACAATATGCTTTGGTGCTATGCAGAAGAAATCATGAAGACAGATGTGGGTATAATATTTAAGATTAAGTGCAAGATTGTTGGTGAACAAGCTAAATTCAAGAGGTTTTATATCTGTTGGGCAGCCTTGAAGGAGGGGTTCCTTAGTGGGTGTAGGCCCTTAATCTGCCTAGATGGCACACACCTAAAAACAGCAAATGGTGGAGTCCTTCTCACAGCAGTTGGGGTGGATTCAAATAACGGTATATTCCCCTTTGCATATGCTGTTGTGGAGAAAGAAAAATCAAATCTTGGAGATGGTTTTTGAGGTTAGTGGTTGAGGATATGAACATTCATAATAGTCAAACTGGACTATTATGAGTGATAAACAAAAAGGGCTGATTGAAGCTGTTGATCAAGTGTTTCCCAACTGTGAGCACATGTTTTGTGTCATGCACTTGTATGCCAACTTCAGGAAAGAACACAAGGGCCTAGCTTTGAAGCAAGTTCTATGGAATGAAGCTAGGTGTTCTAGAGTTAAAGACTTTATGAAGGTAATGCAAGGATTGAAAGAAAGGGATGAAGCAGCTTACAATTGGTTGGTGGAGAAACCTCCTACACATTGGTGTAGGGCATATTTCAAGACTCATTGCAAGTCTGATTTACTGCTGAATAACATGTCAGAATCATTTAATGCAATGATTGTGAAGGCAAGAAGTATGCCTATCATAGATATGTTTGAAAAAATAAGGGTGATGTTGATGAAGAGGATAGGAGTGAAGAAACTAGCTATGGAGAAGTGTAGGACACCTGATTTATGTCCAAAGATACACCTTCAATTAGAAAGACAGAAGGGCTCTGCAATGGGATCCACTGCTATATGGAATGGACATTTAGCATATGAAGTAGGTAATACTTATGGAGACAAGTTTGTAGTCCATTTGGGACAAGGAACTTCTAGTTGCAGAAGATGGGAACTTACTGGAATACCTTGCCCTCATTCCATATGTGTCTTGTATGCTGCTCACATAAGGCCTGAAGATGTCATTAACCTAATCTATAAGAAGCAGGCATACTTGGGCATTTACAGTTTCTTCATGAACCCTATGCATGCAAAAGAGGCATGGCCACAACCCATTAATGAA
Organism: Linaria vulgaris; assembly: GCA_948329865.1. Taxonomy (NCBI): domain Eukaryota; kingdom Viridiplantae; phylum Streptophyta; class Magnoliopsida; order Lamiales; family Plantaginaceae; genus Linaria; species Linaria vulgaris. Next base: position 60,009,540 of record OX415251.1, on the reverse strand, counting down.
GTAGCCAAAGTGGTTCCTCCTGCTCCTGTTAAAATGCCTGGCAGGCCTAAGAAAAACAATAGAAAATTTGTACCAGAGAAAAAACAAGATAAAAAAGATAAAAATGATGTTGAGTCTGGAAAGCTAGGGAAAGAGGGAATCATAATGACATGCATCTTCTGTCTGGCTGTGAGTCACAATATTAGAACCTGTAAAGTGAGAAGAATTAACCCTCTGGCTATTGCAAGAGGAAGAGGAAGATCAATACACAACCCCCAGACAGGCCCAAAAATAAGAAGGTAATATTGCTTAAATTTTGCAAATGAGATTACTGAACTAGTTTTTTTATGTAATTTGTGTGTATTGAATTGCTTCAATATTGTTGTTGTTGCAGAGGGTTTACAACAAGAAGATGGAACCTCCTGCTCCAGTACTTGATGAAAGAACTATTGTTGGTTCTGCATTTGTTGGAACAACAACTGCTAGTGCAAATGGTGGCATGTCTGCTTTTGCTGAAGGAATTAGTGGTATGATTACCACTCAGTGTTCACAAAATAATCCACCGGCCTTGAGAATGAGAAAAAAAAAAGATTAAAGAACAAGGTATTGTAGTGCTAGAAGTCTGAAATGGATTTTGAATGGAGTGGTAAAATCAGTGGCTTGGCATTAAACTAATTATTTGAGACTTTAATATGTAGGTAAATCCAAGTCAGACCACCACCCCTTTAGTTGCACCTGTCTCAAGCAACCTGCCTGATTTGACAACACAAAATGGTCAAAGTAAGAGAAAGAAGAAGATTGTTGATAAAGCTGCAATCTTAAGCTAGAGTGTGGTGAAGCCAATTGAGACTCCATCAAACACCAACAAGCCAACTTGTTCAAGTGCTGCAATTGGTACAAGTAATGTGGCATCATATCTGCAACTTGAGCATTCAAAGAAACAGTTCAAGCCACCAAAGAAGGTTGTTGGTGTTCCAAAGAGGAAGATACAGAGTATGGTGACTGGGACAGGAGAAGACTCTTTCTTTTAAAAATGCTTGTTTGAATTTTAAGGGTGAAGTAGATAAGATTTGTTAATCATCATTGAGAATTGTCCTCTATTTTGTGACTGGTAAATGCTGTTACCAGATATTTTGTTTAGGGCATGATGATATTGAATCATGCAAATACTTTGCCTATTTTGGAGTGAAATGGATTTGAATGTTGAATTGAATTATTAAGTCTTGGGTTTGAATGCTGCTTTATTTTGTGTACTCAATGTTGATTTATTGTGAATTTTTTCATGTTAGTTTATATTGCGAATCTTGTAGCATGTGTGATGATGTTACCAGTCTTGAGGATTGAATGTTGGCCTGTTGTGAAGCTGCAACATGTGTGTTTATGGTCTTATTGTGTTAGTTATTAATTTTCTATGTTTTTTGTCTTATTATGTTGGCCAGGCTTGTGTTAGTCATACACTTGCTCTGTTTTGAGGTGTGATAAGGCATGAATCAAATGAAAAAGAAACCAGTCAAAGATGTAAAATAAATTTGCTGGACATTGATAACAACATATAACAACACGCATTCATTAACACTAAAATTCATTACATGTCAATACACTAAAATCATCACTACATTACCCACACCTATACCATAAGCACACCACAACCACATCACTACAACATCACATTGCTCACATTAACCCTTAATTCACCAGTTGTCGAGATTCAATTACCATGTAAACCTCTCACCACAAGAACAAGAACAAGAACAACCAAAATCAACAAAATGGCAAAACACATAATTCTCTTCATTTTCTTCAAATGAGCAACTTCACTTTCAAGATTGTTTAGCCTCCTCAACAGCCCAGGAATAATAACACGGAGGATAAATCCAAGCAAAAAAGTCACATGCACCACGCTCCTTCAAAATCGAGAAGTGTAACTATGTAAGATTCATATGTAACCCCAATTAGGTTAAATTAAGAGCGTGAGAATAACAATAAAGGTAATTACCGAATAAGTTTTACAACGAGCAAATCTTCTTCCCAGATTTTGATCCGTCCACGAAGTTTTTTTGGTCGTTCTCCTCCCACAAGTGCATATTTGTGTCGATTCCGTGTTCCCTTTTGTTGTGTGTGTTGAAATATAAGAATTGAATTAGGAAAATCAGGAAATCAGATCGAATTTCGTAATTAGGGTTCTTGAGAATTTGATGATTTTTCGGGTATAAATGGACTGAGCTGCGAAATAGAGCCGTTATTAATAGTAAAATACCGATTTCGCCCTTGGGTTAAAATGTCACATGTCTGGCACGGCCAATATTCCTGGAATATTCGATTTTCAGCGAGTTGGGGGGTACCTGGGTAGTGGGATACTTTTGAAAAATAAGCTTGGGGGACAATGCTCGAAAATAAAGGTTGGGGGGTAACGTGCTCCGGAGGTAATAGTTTGGGGGGTTATCTGTCTTTTTTCCTTAAAAATAACACATAGAAGCTTCTGCTAATTAAAAATAACACAGAGTAGTTTTTTGCATTTTACTCATTTAATTTCTTTACCCATGTGGGTCGGTTAAGAAAACTTTACAGTGCCAAATTGAGAGTTTTGAAAACATGGAGGACTTATTCTACTTAGCAATAAAAATATAAAATTTGAGCGTTCGAAACTAACTAGGGGCATCATAGTAATTTACATTTTCTAGAGTTTGATGAATTACGAGAAAAAGAAAAAGAAAAAGAAAAGAAGAGTTAGGCAGGCAGGCGTAGGGCTGTGCAAAAAGAATCGGATCGATCGAATCGGGTGAAAATCGATCGAATGATCCGATCCGATGATCAGATCGAATATTTGATCCGACTTTTGATTTTTGCCTTAGGATCGAACCCCCATTTGATTCGATCCTCGATTTTAGAGGCTGAGAATCGGATCGGATCGAATACTCATCTTATTTTTTAAAAATAAATAAATATATAATAACATATATATAATATTATATTTTTATCTATAATGCTAAGCCTATTAAGATGCTACTAAGATATTTCTATATATTGTTGGTGATACTAACATTGATCAAAATTGGGAGTGCTGGAATAAGTAGTACCCTTGAATGAAGCTGCTGATAAGCCACTGCATAGTCTGAATGGAAAGTGTAAAGTGGTGAAAATTAATTTGTGAAAGTGTATCTTTTATAATTGATTTGTGTTTTGTGTCAAAAATTGTGATTGAGAACCATATGAAAGTGAATTTTGTAATTCAGTAACTCTGTTTGAATGTTGTGGTTGGTCCCATTGATATTAAATTAAATAATAAAAAAAAGGATCGAAATCGAATCGAATCGGATCGAAATCGAATGATTTTGGATCGAATCAGATCGTTTTAAATTGATTCGATTTCGATCCTCATTTCTCCAGGATCGAAATCGACTTCCAGCCCCGATTCGATCCGATTCGATCCGATCCGATCCAAACGGACACCCTTAGGCAAGCGAATTGAATTGGGTATTTTTTAATTTATTTTTTAAAGAAGTAAAAAGGGGAGAGAGAGAGAGAGAGAGAGAGAGAGAGGGTTTTGTGGCAGTATTCGGAAGGAGGGGGGAGATCTGAATCAGCTAGCTATCCTTCTCGCAGCAGCAATGGTAAATCTGAATTCTTCACCTTTTTCCTCTTAATTTTCATTATTATTATTATTATAATATAGTTTGTGTATGTATATGCATATATCCCTCTCGATCCAACTTTTATTGTAATTCGAAAGGCCGCCTGCCTGCTGTTTGTTGATTCAGCTGATCTCTTTGTTTATTACTAGTAATTGCTTTTGTTCATCGCATCAATCACTTTAATTATTTGTTATACAAAAGGTTCCTTCCACCTTATTCTTCCGTTGTTAATGTCTGAAACTAGCCAAGTAATGAGTACTCATTCGCTCTGTGGGTGATTTAGTTCTTTTAAGCACTATAAAATAAATGGCGACTAATTATGTCGAAGGCCGTGGGTGATTTAGTCTGTCTTGCACACACACTTCGTGGGGTTCCTGCCTCACTCATAAATTTAATCATATATATCTACATGCAAGCAAGAATTTTATTTACTTTCAGTATAATGCTCTTGCACTCACCTTTTGTATATCAAATACACCCACACGACTAAGCTCATTGCGTTTCGTTCCAGATTCACTTTGTTCTTCTCATAAGCAGACAGGGAAAAGTCAGGTTGACAAAATGGTATTCACCTTATACTCAAAAGGAAAGAACAAAGGTATATATATCTGTTTCTGATTTTACGTAAACAAGTTTATTCTTCTAATAACCCATTTTCCATTAAGAAATGACAGTTTTTTTTTTCTATATACATAAATAATATGTGAAGGTTATCCGAGAGCTTAGTGGTACAATTCTTACTCGTGGTCCTAAGCTGTGCAATTTTGTTGAGTGGAGAGGATACAAAGTTGTTTACAAAAGGTAATCTGCCATTTATAATTTGTTCAAACTTTGTGGCAGAATTCTTTCTTCCATGTTCATTCTGTTTTATACTTGAGCAACTACTTGAATGTTCTGCAGATATGCCAGCCTTTATTTCTGCATGTGTATTGACCAGGACGATAATGAATTGGAAGTCCTTGAAATTATCCATCTCTTTGTTGAGATACTCGACCGCTACTTTGGAAGTGTGAGTCCCGATATCAACTCTTATATCCTATTTCTTAACTTTGTGAGCTCATATTGAATTCCATGTTTATTTTGTTTCTTTAGGTATGTGAGCTGGATTTAATCTTTAATTTCCATAAGGTATGTTGTTTCTCTGGCATCATTTGGTTCTTTAATCTTTCAACAGTTCTATCTATGTTGTTTCTAAGTTAATAATGTTCAAAGTGTCTATATTTTGATGAGTTGTATGACTTTAGGTAACTGAAGTTTGATAGGGTACTAGATTGCCATGCATTACCTCCTGTTAGATAGTACAACATATGGCTCTCTTCCCCCCCTCCCATCCCCCTCCCCCCGCCCCACCACTACCACCAACAGGTTGCTGCCCCTAACTGATCTTGCATAGGAATATTATGTGCGTATTGACACACTTAGCGTTAGAACAAAATAATTTGTAACTGATCACATGCTTATGTCGGTCTCGTTTTTACTCATTTGTGTTGCGATTGCAACCATAGGCTTATTATATACTGGATGAAATTCTGATTGCTGGTGAACTTCAAGAGTCGAGTAAGAAAACTGTTGCACGTCTAATAGCTGCTCAGGTATGCAAGCTGCAGTTTTGTTATGCATTAACATTTTACAAGAAAAATATAGCGCATACATTACGACTGATTTGATTGTAGGATTCTCTGGTGGAAGCGGCCAAGGAGGAAGCGAGTTCAATTAGTAATATGATTGCTCAGGCAACAAAATGAGGGTGGATCCGTAAAAATGCCAAGTTTTATGTATTATGTCCATCAGTCTGTTCCAGGTTCTAATTCGTGTTGTATCAATTGAGATTTGGCCTCTTTTTTGCTTTTACCTGAATATTTTATTTTCTTTTGCTCCAGATATAGTTTGTATCACTCAAGCGGTTGTATTCATAATCAATTTATAAGATTTTAACTGCTGCATCTGTCTTGGGGAATAGTTGATAGATTTCGGCGAGCATTTTTATGATTCTTTAACATATACTCTCTATATGCATGTTATTTTTATCGACAATTAGTTTTCCCGTGATCATCAATGGTTTCCCCCACCTTTAATCTGTTTTAGATCTAGTAAAACAAGTATCGATTAAATACCTATTCCAGAAATATATATATATATATATAATAATAAAAGATTAAAAATATTATAAAATTACCTCTTTGATGCAGCCAGTTTTTATGTTATAAAGGTTTTAATCACCGGCAGCAATTATTTGGAACGTAGATGTTATCATATTACTCATATCATACGCATTGTGGTCTGCATTTACCTTAACTAGAGGAATCGGGTTTTAGTTAAGTGGGAACTTCTTCGAGAACGTATGATTTCATCTGTTTACTTGCCTTCTTCTCAACCCCGTTTCAGTTCAGCAGTCCCGTTGTAATTTTACTACCAAATAGCCGTTTGTGGTATATTGTGGCTTGTGAGATTAATGTTAGACAATGATGCAAGGATATCGGAAGTCCTTTTTTAGTGGTTATCCAATTTTACTTAGTGAGTTTTATGTTTAGATGCAATTAAACTTAAAATATGCATCTAAAACTCAAAAGTAACAGAAATGTTTAACAAAGTCAGTGAAACTAATCTATAATGCGGGGTCACACCAAACAAGCAATCGTCCTATAAAGACGGGGGAGTATTACAACCCTTAGTTTATACAATCCCAATACTTTTAGCTCTAGGCTGCAACGAGGTTTACCTACTGTTTTCTTGACACAGACCTCTTGTTTGTGTGGAATCGTGACCCTCCTGCTCGACTTGGTGCGTCTTCCGTTAAAAGTGACTACGTAGAATGCAAAAGGAAGTAGTGGCAACAATTTGGACACATAAAACAATAGAATTACAACGTTTTTCATTTTAAACTTTCCTCAGAGCTAGAAAGCGTTCGGTCTTTGGGAATTTTTCTCCAAATACAAAAGTATAGCGGAAGTGATTATTCCTAAAAAATGCGACAAGTTCTGAAAAGAAGTCCAGATTTGCAAGGTTCAAAGATGTCTCGAACGAGAAATCACTGGAACAGAGGTTGGACTCAATCTGGATTGGCAGACACAAGATGCGCGCGAACCTACCGAAATATGACAAAAAAAAGTCTTTACTGAAATATCAGAACAGTAAGAATGTTTTTATTTTATTGGCGACGGAAGCAAACAAGGAGAGAAAAGTTATATGGAGGTAGTCCTAAGCAAGGATCCAAAGAAGCCTCAACCATGTAACCACAATACCAAATAATGGCGGTCCAGGATTGGGGGGAACCCCTTGGACAACTGAAGATTATGTAAAGGAAAGGTCTATTTGGATTCAATGTCATGGAATACCACTCCAAGCGTGGTGTCCAAACTATTTCAAGGAATTAGCCAGGGAAATTTGTAAAGGCTGACGAACCGACGACTTCAAGAAAAAAACTACATGTCGCAAGGATTTTCATCTCAACCATGTATACATACAGGGTAGATAAATAGAGTTATTAAAATTAAGGTTGATAATAAGGTCTACTTAATGGAGGAATTGGAGGATTGGGAATGAAAAGGGAATCGGATCCTTCAGTTAAGTTCTTTGATTGGGAAATTCGAAAAGAATCCAGAGTCTGATTACTCAGAATCGGATTTTACAAGATTCAGCTGCATCGGGATGAAAACCAATGCATCAGTGAAGTCAACAAGAGTGATGAGGCATGTATGTAACCCAAAATATCTGGAAATTACAAGTGGACTATCCATGTCTTCGGACCACTCAAAGACCTTTGAGCCTAATTTCTCCCGCTGAAGCCCAAGTCCAAGATTCAAGAAGAGCCTCTGGAGATTACTTCTAATAAATATCAATCTAAAAAGGAAGCCCAATTATGCAATGAGGAAAATTTGTTGGAGAAACACCTGAATGAAGAATTGAATTTGCAAAACAAAGTCAGAATCCAACTAAGCGGAAGCAATCAAAGAAAATGAAAATGCCATTGAGAATTAGAATAAAGATAGAAAAAGCAACCTGGGCAAAATTCATTGTTGGTCTTCGTCCAAATCAAGAGGTGTCGACTGATTTTGCAAGCTCCTACTAAGCTCGATAATCTGTAAGGTACATTAGTTTCGAGCTCATTCAATAACCCTCTTTCGGATTAGAATATTGAAAACGGAAACAATAATTTCAGAAAAGATAGGCAAGGTGAAGCTGAGGATATATTGATTTTTTTTGTTGGGGGGGGGGGGGGTCCGGGGGCGGCGGGAATTAGCTATAATAATAATGATGAGGAGATCCTAAATAAATTAAAAGCTATGGAAAATAGAGATAAAGAGATTTTCCTAAATGATAAGGAAAGTAGGGCAACAAGAGAGGATGGTATTAAAAGTCTTGACATGAATATTGTGACCTTCAGTGTTAGGGTTTGTGGAGGGATAGGGAATAGAGAGAAATCATTAAACTTGTGCGTAAATACAAATTGGATATGTTGGCTATTTAGAAAACAATGGCTCAGAACCTTGTTACAAAAGCGGTTATGCTATTTGGGGTAGTCAGGAATGCGAGTGGGTTTCTAGCAGCAACACAGTAGGGACAACGGGCACTCTCTTGACGATTTGGAATAAGGGAAGTCTTGTGCTCGAGAAAGCTATATGTGTAGAGAAATTTAGTTTGCTTATTGGAGGATGGGGTCCTCAAGCTAGGAAGTGTTGTATTATTAACGTGTATTCCCGGTGTGTTATCTTTAGAGAAACTTGCATTGTGGGCTAAGCTTTTTGACCTTAAACAACAATTCAACGAGGGAAGATGGTGTCTCGTGTGGAATTTTAATTCTGTTAGATCTCCTCATGAAAGGAAAAGGGCTTTCGACAATCATGGGGTGTCGAAAGACATAATGGATTTTAATGAATTCATTGAGTACATGGAATTGATTGATCTGCCATTGTCAAGGGCTAATTTTACTTGGGGAAAGATCTCATGAATCATGCGCTAGTCGGCTGGATAGATTTCTTCTCTTTGAAGAATGGATGGAGGAGTGGAATCACTTGGTTCAACAATGTCTTACGATGGATATCTTAGACCACACACCTATTTTACTCAAAACTCTCTTTCAAGAATGTGGCGCCAAACCTTTTCGGCTTATGGATTGTTGGCTCACGGATAAATTTTTTTCTTCCCTCGTTAATAGTTATTGGATTAACGCCAAGGTCAATGGCAAGGCTTCTTTTATCCTCAAGAAGAAATTAAAAGGGTTGAAATATGATATGAAGAACTGGAACATGTCTTTTGAACACAAGATTGTCAATGCTCGAGAAGTTATAGCTGTTATAGACTCTAGAGGCGAAACAACAGCACTTGATGCTAAATGATGTCACAAGAAGAAAAGAATTGATGGGGGAAATGTGGAAAGCAATTCAACACAAGGAATCATACATTTTTAGAGGGCAAGATCAAGATGGCTTCGAGATGGGGATTCCAACTCCCGCTACTTCCATCAGTCTATTAATAAGAGACAAGTTGTCAACTCTTCGAGGCGTACGCCTTAATGGTTGCTGGGCGGAGGATGTGCATCAGATTGGACAAGGGGTAAATGAATTTTACGCTGATATTTTCAACGATCAGTAATGGAGTCGCCCATTCTTCGATAATATCAATGTGGATAGGATATGTAGGATAACAATGATTTTCTTATTTGGTCTTTCACTGAAAATGAGATTAAAGATGCGGTAAGGGCCTGTGGCGGGACGAAAAGCTTGGGACCAGATAGATTCAACATTAACTTTTTCAAGAAATTTTGGGATCTTATCAAAAATGATGTTTTTTGCTTCTCCTCTGAATTCTACTCGAACTGCAAGTTTGTTCATGGATTTAATCCATCTTTTTTAGCTCTGATTCCAAAATATCTGAATCCTTTGAGCCTCTTAAAGTATCATCCTATCTAGCGATCGGTAGTCCATATAAAACTTAAGCTTTTGGCCTCAAGGCTTAGCAAAGTCATTGGCTCGATTATTTCAAAAGATTAGAAGACTTTTATTAAAGGGAGGTTTATCCTCGATTGTATTCTTTCAACCAGCGAAGTTATTGAAGACATCAAGAGGAGGAAGAAGCATGGATTGATGTTTAAAGTCGACTTCGGAAAAGCCTTCGACAATGTCAATTGGACTTACCTCAAGAAGATGATGGGGTTGATGAGCTTCAGTCTAAAATGGCAAGCCTGGATAAAGGAATGTCGGTCGTCAGCAATTGTTTCAGTTTTAGTTAACGGTAATCCCACGAAGCAGTTCATCCCCTCACGGGGTTTGAGGCAAGGTGATCCCCTCTCCCTTCTCTTGTTCAATATTGCGGCAGAAAGGCTTGGCATCTTAATTAAAGCAGCTACAAGAGAAAATCTTTTCACTAGAGTTGTTATTGGTGAGGATGAGCTGTAAGTTACTGACCTTCACTTTGCGAACGACACCGTCATTTTTTGTGAAAATTCTATCTCAAACATCCGAGCAATCAAGGCCATCCTCAGGAACTTTGAATTGATTTCAGGTCTTAAAATGAATTTCCTCAAGAGAAGCATTGCCGGTGTTAATGTTGAGGACGGCGTAATTGAGGAATATGTTAACATTCTAAACTGTAAAAAGGGTAGCTTTTCGATTAATATCTAGGAATGCCAGTTGGAGCTAATCCTAGGCGTGCCTAGATATGAAACTCAACTTCTAGTCCATTGAAAACAAGATTTCAAATTTGGCGAACATCAATGTGTCTTTCGGAGGAAGAGTTATTTTCTTGAACTCTGTTATGGTTAACTTACCTCTAAATTTTTTATCTTTTTACAGAGCGCCAAAGAAAGTGATAAAGGAGTTCACAAGAACCCAAAGACAATTCTTATTGGAAGGCAGTGTTGATTCAAAAAAGAATCTCGTGGTTCAAGTGGGAGCAAGTTTGAAAACACAAGGATTTGGGTGGTCTTGGAATTAAAGAAATGCAACGTTTTAACATTGCTCTTCTCTGGAAATGAAAATGGCGAATCCTTCAAGTTGGAAACTCTATTTGGCTCAAGGCTATTGAATCTAAGTAATATAAGATCACAACTGATTTTACTAGAGAAAGATGTTGATCCGGGCTTGTCTCGACGTGGTGGAAAGATTTAATGACTTTAGATGGAGATTGTTGTAATAAATCTTGGTTTGGCGATGGTGTTTACAAACAAGTTGATAATGGTGAAAGCACCTCTTGTTGGAAAGATAGGTGGATAAGTGAAGATCCTCTATTTATAAGATTTAACAAACTTCTCTGTATTGCAAACGATAAAGCCTCGATAATTACGACTAAGGGTGAGTGGGTGGCTCAAGGCTGGACTTGGAAATGGAATTGGAGAAGAGCCTCTTTTTCTGAGAGCAGTCGCTTCTCGATAATCTTATTTCCCTGATCCCTAATATTTGTCAAAGAGAAAAAGTGAACAAATGGGTTTGGCCTAAAAATGTAGGTAATGAATTCTCTGTCAATTCTACTTATCGAGTTCTTTCTCCAACTGATAACTCTCCCTCAAATCTCCTTGCTACAAAAACTTGGAAGCTTGACGCACCGATGAAGATGAAGGCTCTTATGTGAAGGATTATCTTTGATAGGATCCCTACTAAGATCAACCTAGCTAAAAGAAGAGTTGTCCCGTCAAATGGAGGCATTAATTGTGTGCTCAATAATAAAGGAAATTGAGACTGGTCATCTCTTATGTAGGTGTGACTTTTCCTTTCAAATCTGGGCTGGACTCTTTGGTTGGCTTGGTATTGCTTCAAGACTTGTTGGAAATGTAAGAGCTCTTTTTCATTAGCTTTGCGGTATATTCACATATTCAAAGAATACAACATTCTGAAGTAGAGTGTGGTTCTTCCCTTTCTAGGAAATTCGGGTGACTAGGAATAATCTTTGTTTCAATAGAAATCGACGATCCTTTTGTGATACCATAGAGGTGATAAAGGTTAAGGCTTGGACTTGATTTAGGTCGAAGGATCATAATTTATCTTACTCGTACTTTGAATGGTCTAATGACCCTTTATCTTGTTGTATCTAACTCGTCTCTTTGGAGTATTCCTTGTAATCCTTTTTTAATAATATACTTTTTTCGCTGATTAAAAAAAATTGCTTTTCACCGCATTGGTGAACCAAGTTGAGTAAGTTACTCTTGAATCGTGGTTAATGTATTTATAGTCAATAGTATGCGTCTATGAGATAGTGTAGAATTTCGGCAATCATAATCGCAATCTTGTGTACTAATCGAGTTGAACATCGACATGGAACTTATTCTTATCTTAAGCGTTATGACTGATCCTGTTAAGTTTTCTTCAATATTGTTCTTCCACTCCAGAAGAAACTTCTTCGTGGATTCTAATCTCTGATAAAATAGCTCGCTGGAATGTGCTTAATACATGCATATTTACTAGATTTTCATATTTTATACGACACTAGTTAGACCAAAACTTGTAACCCAAAAAATGACTTGATTATAGTCGTCGACAACAAAATCTACTAAGTACAAAGTTTCATACTTATCCCTATACTATGCAGTCTTATGGATCGTATGTCTAACTACATTTGACACTGAAACTTAGAATTACGTGTCTCTCTCTTACTTGGGTTTTTGAAAAATGAATTTATGTAGAAGGTCATCGTCGTGTCATATCACTTGTTGTGTCTCACACGAGAACAAATACCAGTTTGACGAGGTTAAACAAAAATGTTAGTTCAATAGTAATGTGCGATACAACCATCCAAAAAAAAAACCTAAAACCTTAGAAAAAACCTACTAAAAGTAGAACAAAATATAGCTAGACTATATTGTCTCCCCCTTTAGCTACTCCCCATCCTTCTGACTAATCTTCTTTTTTTGCCAACAAAGAACCAGCAAATTGTAGTGAAAGAAATAGAAGAGGAGAAGCCGGAGAGGATCGACTAGAGCCTGAATTCCTCATCCAAACTAGAAATTTGGGGGCCATTCATCGATGAGCACAGATCAAGCCCTATCAAGTGTGATAGACTTAGGAGCACTTGAATAAGGAGGCGGAGCCTCAGTTGCAATTGAAGCAGAGACTAGCAGAGCATAAATGTAGAAGTAGAAGGATGAAAAGTAAGTGATCTAAAATGAGCAGACAATACAAGTCGTGAGACCAAGGAATCCCAAAAAAAACACAATCGTGTTGTTCATGAATGATGCCACAGATAAGCGATAAAAAACCTTGTGATTTGTGACCATTCGAACACAATGAAACATGAGTTGAGGGAGATTCAACCACTTCCTTGTTATGACAATCAAGACGAAATTTGTGGAGGCATTGGCGATCCAATGGCGGCAGGCAAGCCGAAATGGAGTAAAATACTCCTGAGTTAGAGACGTGTCCTTCATGGAATTAATGAAATGGTATTTCTTAGCTTTGGTACCAGTAATGGAGATGGACACTTCATCGATGGGCTTATATCGATCAAAATCAGATGAGCCACTGGTATCATGTTTTTGGCATGTTGAGATGGCTAGTGATAATCGACAACGAGAACTTGTTAAATCTTTCGTCGTCAATAGTGAGGTGAATCATCGAAAACACGAGAGTCAAGCTTGTTCCATGTTCAGAAACACGGAAACAAATTTGATCTAAACTTAGTCAGAAAAGAATGTCTCGCTACCAGGATCAAACCATGCATAATATGAAAATTAATTTAGTACATTTCACATGAGAGTCTTAATAAATAATACAAATAACAGTTTTGATTTTTGGAACAAAAATGGCAACACCTAGTTATATAAAATATTTGAAATTAAAAAATGCATAAATCTACCAGTTTACAAATTAACTTCTAGATTTGGAGGTCGGTCACATTTGCCACACAAAGACGCCATTATTATGAGGAATAGACTGACAAAACAAACGAGAAATTAGTCTTCCATGACTTAGTAAGATTTGTGGCTTAATGTAGTAAGTAAAGTTTGTGAATGATTTAAACGGCAAAGGATGGAAAGGAAGAATTATTGAGCTTTGATAATATATGAATATGGATTAAGAAACATAATGTACATTTGCACATAATAACTAGATCCAACCCAATAACACCCAATATACTATTTAAAGAGCGACCTCGCAACAAAACAAAGAGACATGCATGAGTACATGTCTATTTAGCACGCAGGTTACAACCAACTCCTAATTGTACATAGACTAAAAATCGATTGGTATTACGTGAAATTATTTAAATCGGCAGTCATTGCTGCCCAACAATAAATCAACACTACCACTGAGCCCAACTTCCTAATGGCATCCCAACAGGTGAATATAATATTAAGTGAGCTAGTTGCCTGATAATATTCGTTGCCCATAGTACAGTTTAAGAATCAACATATAAGTTATCATGTGAAACATGTAAGATGATTATGAATTAACATGTGGTAAAGATTTAGTACTAGAACATGATTAAACAATAAAAAATGAAGTTGAATTGTGAAATGAGACCAAACATATGAAATACAAAGGCAAAAAAAACTGATGAATCAAAATGCTCGTGATTCATAAGAAAAAAAAATCGACTTTTTTGTCCGAGTTCTTAGGGTCGTGTGTCAAACGAAACTTGAATAAATAAAAAGTGAACATCATTTTTTCTCATAAATGTCATTAGTTGTCTCTTAGGGTCGTGTGTCAAACGAAACTTGAATAAATAAAAAGTGAACATCATTTTTTCTCACAAATGTCATTAGTTGTCCTGGTTAACTGCGTCAATTCCTAAATAGGTTTATAAAATTAAAAATGATTGTTCGGTTATTAATGATATTTGGGTATTTCAAATACATTTAGATATATTACACATTGTACACATTTAAGATAAAAAGAAATAAATACGGTCTACGTATCTAAATTAATAAGTGGCAAAAAACGTTAACATGTATCACACGTAAGTTATGAGCTACAACCTCGGTTTCTTGCACGTTTTATACTAAAATCTGATTTATTATTTCCGTTTACTTGATATATTAGATGCTAATATTGTTCAAACATTCATATCTATTACAAAAAAAGTAACAAAATAATTGATTGTTGATTTATATGCAAGTTACACTACTTAATATTTGATAATTCATATGATTTATGCCGCACTGCGAAAAACATGCAGAATATAGATAACGACAACAATATCAATCACGAACGGAGTAATTCACAATATGCACGAGAAACGATAAACAAGAAAGAACACACATCATAATTTGTTTGGGATCTTCGCATTTGACGTCCTCTATAGTAAGCACTTATCTTCAAAGGTCCTCTATAGTGTCACCATTCATTTAAGGTCCCCTATGTTGGCACTTGTTTTTATTTATGGTCCTTCGACGTAGGAATATTCCCATATTCCCCATAAAGTAGCAAGTGACTAGCACATGACTCCTAGTTTGAGTTATTTTCTTGCATTTTTTTTCCAATATTTTTTTTAAATAATTATACTCACACCTCAATTTGTTTAAAGTAATCACACTTACACCCCCAAATAATATTTTCAAACATATATATATATATATATATATATATTGAAATCAAAAATATAAATTAATATATATTCTTAACGAATAACTATAATTAGTTCAATTATAAATTTATTTACGTTGTTATGTTTAATTAGGTTACTTTTTAATATTAATAATAAAGAATAAAAAATAAAATATTTTCATCTTCTTCATCACTCAAAACTCCCCCCCCCCCCCACCATCCAATGAATCACTCCCCTCCTCCTTCTCTTTCTCCTTTATAACCCAATCACTCTCCTCCTTTGTCCAAATCTGCAATTATGGGTGTATGGTGTACGGTGCAGTTTATGACGCTCTGACCTCGTTCACCAAAAGCCCTTACAATCGAAAATTGACACCGTGTAGGTGCAATGGTGATGAAGATAGGTCGATCGGAGGTTGGTTTGGGGTATGAGGGGGACAAGATACTGATCCTTTTTTCTTCTTTTTTCTCTTTTTTCTTTTTTATGTTTAAATTATTATTATTATTAAAAAAATCAAGCTTAATAAATTTTACCTTGTAAATTAACTTTGTAAAATTGAAGAATATAAGATTAAATTTGTTGAAATTTTTAAATTCAGAAAATATTGCATATTTCTTTAAAAAAATCGATAATGTTTAGTCTTAGGTTTGTAAAAACAAATTGTACTTTATAATTATATGAGTTTAAGTTTGTTAGTTTTTTAATCTGTTATATATTTTTGAAGTAAAGACTTGTAAATATAAAAATGAGCAGTGGCACTATAGAGGACCTTTTGTGATGAGTGGTTACGTTACTATAGAGGATGTCAAATGCGAAAATCCTCAATTTGTTTATCTAGTTTGTGAACGGACTACCTCTGGAGACGATCTTCACTATGATGATGATGAGTGATCACAAATAAGTTACACCAAATGTTTCTCACAGATTAAGAACAATCTCTCACAATGTCTCTCAATCTCATAAGTGTATTCTCTCTTATTTTAATCTCTCCCTCCCATCTCTCTCTTGGTGGCCACACATCGGAGGCTACATGTCATACTTCGACTCATTAGGTTACACGACGTAAGAGTCTCTTAAATTACACTCACACCTCTGCCTGCACATCATGTTGCGCTCTTCGTCTTCACCTTTCAGCACTCTATCTTTATTGTTTAGGCTCCACAATCTAACAATCTCTCACTTGGAGACTGAACCCACTAGACGGAACCCCACAATCAAAGACCATCCATCGCACTCTAATGTTGAACATCATCTTCAATGCAATCCACCAAACTCTGGCAATGCCAATCCTTGAATTTCTGCAAAATTCTAGGTTCCTTGAAGTCACGCACAACTTTATCCCCACCAAGCAACAACCTTAGGCAAAAAGTCTTCAAACTCCCACTTGGTTGAATACTCGCTCTTGTAACAATGTCCACACCACCACGAACTCCCGTTGAAATCATGCATAACTTCAACTCCACTAACAACCTTAGTCAGCAAATCATCAAACTCTCGCTAGCCTGAATCTTCGCTCATGCAAGAATATCCGCATCGTTGCATACTTGCATCACTTTCATCATTACGACTGATCCCATCATGTTAGACTTCTCCACCACCAAGATTGATGCCATCTTGGGTAGCTTGCATCACTTTCACCACCACGATTGATTCCATCATGCTGAGATTTCTCACCACCAAGATTAATGCCATCTGGGGTAACATTGATCCCATAGAGAGTTCTCTCCTTGAACCCTCGAGCATGAACCACACGACTTGTGGTTATCTCCCAAACACCTTGAGCCAAAAGATATATGATAATCCTCATCATCCAACTGCTCCACATGAATTCTCATGAAACCTGGGATATGCCTAACCCCCTACCCATGCAGTGATCATACAAATCCATACCACATCTGAATCCTAACATCTCCCACTAATGCTTTAGAATCCAAAATCAACAACTCCAGTGGACTGTATACACACGAGACTAGTGCATCACCAAGCTCTCACTCGAACTACATTCACAAATATTACATCTTCCCCGTTCTTCTTCGGTGTCCTAGAGTGCTTCTCATAATGACTAAAACTTATGGAACTCCCAACCATTGACTTTGATCGGCCTTTATCTCTCGTGCGATAAAATTAAGGCTAGTACCTTCACCATTAGAATCAATACTCTCAAGTTCAATTTGAACTCAATCAAACAATCAGAAATTGTCGAATTTCCTGACATCTTCAAATAGAACAAGGCTTTGCATCAGATGAAACTTGTTGGCCTCAGATGGCTTCTCCAACACATAAGTCAACACCTTCAGCACCCCTCTTTGGTTGTCTTATCAACTTGAAATGCCCCGTTTCATAGCAAAGATAAACGAGCATCAATCATCGCCTTTCTGTCTTCCATCATGCCATCTTCATCTTTCATAACCGTCGGTTTATTAAACCACACTCCTACCGTGTTACACTGCACATCCTACTTAACTTATGTCTTTATCACAAAAGTTTACATCCTATTCAGGTTATCTAAAGGTATCATCTTTGGTCGCAACCCGTTGTTTGTTAGTCACTTTTGGAAGGCCTTATTTCAAAAGATTGACACTATATTAAAATTTAGTAGCACTCATCTTCAAACAGATGGCCAAAGTGAAGTTGTTAATTGGGTTCTTGAGTTTTACTTATAAATGTTACGATAATTTTGCAACTTCACCAAACACTCAGTTACGGGACTCACTCCCTTTGAAGCATTGTTCGGCCACAACCTTACTCTTATTCTGGTCTACACTTTCGGTGACTCAGATAATGCATCTAAACTAGCTCAAGTCATTCCGAGGTGCTTAAACGTCTAAAGGAAACAATGCAT